>CAWUFW010004038.1:997542-1646100 GCA_963921515.1 Calotriton arnoldi
ACACCTCCTGAGGGCACACACTGCACTGGCCCTCCCCTAAGAGGGTTTCCTAACACAGTGCACATACCTCCTGAGGGCACACACTGCACTGCCCCTCCCCTAAGAGGGCTGTCCTAGCACGGTGCACACACCTCCTAAGGGCATGCACTATACTGCCCACCTCAGCTAAGAGGGCTGTCCTAATGCACTGGACACACCTCCTGAGGACACACATTGCACTGACTCTCCCCTAAGAGGGCTGTCCTGTCACGGTGCACACACCTCCTGAGGACACACATTTCACTGACTCTCCCCTAAGAGGGCTGTCCTAACACAGTGCACACTCCTCCTGAGGACACACAGTGCACTGCCCCTCGCCTAAGAGGGCTGTCCTAACACAGTGCACACTCCTCCTGAGGACACACAGTGCACTGCCCCTCGCCTAAGAGGGCTGTCCTAACACAGTGCACACTCTTCCTGAGGACACACAGTGCACTGCCCCTCGCCTAAGAGGGCTGTCCTAACACAGTGCACACTCCTCCTGAGGGCACGCACTGCCCCTCCCCTAAGAGCGCTGCCCTAACACAGTGCACACTCCTCCTGAGGACATACAGTGCACTGCCCCTCTCCTAAGAGGACTGACCTAACATAGTGCACACTCTTCCTGAGGACACACAGTGCACTGCCCCTCGCCTAAGAGGGCTGTCCTGTCACGGTGCACTCACCTTCTCAGGACACACATTGCACTGACTCTCCCCTAAGATGGCTGTCCTAACACAGTGCACACTCCTCCTGAGGACACACAGTGCACTGCCCCTCGCGTAAGAGGACTGTCCTGTCACGGTGCACACTTTATTATTTCCATTTCTAAAGCGCACGACTACCCAGCGGGTTATCCGGTGCTGAGCATAGGTAGAAATGTCTAACTGGAGATTAAAATAAGAAAGTCTTCAGGTTCTTACGAAATAGTGCAGTGTCTTAACAATTCCAGAAGGGCATTCCAAAGATTTGGGCCCAAATATGCGAAGGAGCGACCTCCTGTACGTACCAGGCGGATTCTGGGTACGCGGCATAAAGCCCGATTCTCAGATCTCAATATCAAATTGGGATCTCTTGGCTGGAGAGCTACTCACACATGACATGGCACAGCTTGGGTGTCACAGTGCTTTACAGTTCAACAGCATACAAGTTCAGATGATATCCCCTTCTTTCGCACACATACTACAGGGGATAGGAAACTTATCCCAGTGGCGTAGTCTAAAGGATGCATTAGTACACAGTTAATAATACAATTCAATTCACATTTAATTTCCCACCAAAACAACTACTGAAAATTACTAGGAGTCCACAATGGTTGACGTATTGCATGACAAGACCAGAAAAGACAGTGAATTGGTCAAGAAATCTGACATTAGTCCTCGGAATTGCAAAACGGCCACTGAATTGTTATGTGAGGAATTTACTCATCAGAAAGGCCACTGAATTGTTATGTGAGGAATTTACTCATCAGAAAGGACTTAGTGTCCTTTTTTAGGTCTCGCCTGGCGTTGCAGCGTGCATGCGCTGTCACTCTGCGAGGCTTCTTGTAATCGATTTCATTTTAGAAGTGGAGTGTAGGCTCCGCCCCTTATTTCTATTGGCTTGCATCATCCTCCATGCTAAACGCTGGCTTCACATTGTAAGTGAGGCTTTTTAGTCCCTCCTTGTTACCGCCCTGTCTCCTTTTGGCCCCGCCCAGCCGGACTGGATTTTTTGCTCGCGGCGTGACATGGTGTCTTTTAATTAGCCGCTAAGCACTTTTTTCTTGTTCATTTATATTTTCGCAATGTCCACTTCAGGGACACCGCGCTCTGTTTGTGCTTTTTTTTATTTTACTTTAAAACTGAGCGCGGCGCCGCTTCACGGACACCGCACTCGGTTTATTTATATATTTCTTAACTTTAACACTGAGCGCAGCGCCCGCTTCAAGGACACCGCGCTCAGTGTTAAAGTTAAAAAAAAAAAACAAGCGCGGTGTCCTTCAAGCGGCGCCGCGCTCAGTTTTAAACTTAAGCATTTGCAATGCAATCCGACCTATTGCATTGCAAATGCTTGTTATTGTTGCCAGCACTCTTCCTAATCCCTCGGGTCCCTGAATGCCCACCCCGTCCCGCGGCCTAGCGGATTTGTAACTCCGCTCGGCAGCAGTAGTTCTGTGGGGTTTTTTTCCCTCTCTCTCTCTCCTGCTGCCGCCTTTGGCCCTGCGGATGCAGGGAGAGGGAGGGAAGCAGCCAGGGAGAGTTGGGAAGCTCGGGGGGAGGAGGCGAGGGGGAGTGGTGACTTGACTGTCCATGAAAGGGAAGCCAGATTGAGCGAGCCGAGAGCGTGACGTTATCGCCTGTGAGAAGGGGTGCCCGGGACTCCATTAACGCCAGCCGAAGGAAAGAGTCACCTTTGAGGGGTGTGCGAGCTGGGCCGGGCGGTTTCCTGTGTGGAACGTTGAGGCAGTTGATCCCTCTCTCCCCCTCTTGACGGACGGTTCCATATTGGGGTCTGCTTGTCGCTGACGGACTCGCCCCGTTGAAGGTGAGTCCAAGGCTGGGGCCGGCGCCAGAGGCCGGGCGCCCCTTGGGGTCCGTTCATGCTGGGGGTTTTCCAGCTGCTAGCCCCGAGAGTGTGCTCTTGCTCCAGCTGGGAAGTTTTCCTTTAATTCCAGGTCCCGTTTTTTTTCTCTGAGTAAAACCTGTCGGGCGGCTTTGTTTGGCACGGCAACAGGTGAACAACGGTTTTTATTTTGCGAAAGTGAAGGCTGCCGCTAAAGGGCGGTTTCTCCTCACGGTACCCCACCAGTCAGCTTCGGGTGTCCTTGGTGGCAGGACGCGAGGAGCGGTGCTGTCAGGACACGTGTCCTAGAGCTGCATTTTATTTGGGCAAAAAGTTGCTCCTTTAGTATAGTAAATATTTGCATATTGTGTGCAGTGTTTAATCAAGCCCATGATTATATGGTCACCCTTTCCCACCCACTTTGGCTAGTTTTAAAATGATATTTGCACAGAGCGGTATTTGCTCAACTGCTTTTATTGTCATTTAAAAGCATATACAGTTTAACAAAATTCCTAGCAAGTTAAACGATCTGCCCAAAATCCTTTTTGCATTTTAGTAATTATGACATCAGCCATCACAGGGACACACCCCTTACATAAATTAAGCCCACGCGACTCTTCTTCCAGTCTGCGCTGCATTAATGCCATTTGCTCGATTGCAATCGGCTGATTTTGCTGAGAGCTGCATGTTGCGTCTGTTTGGGCCAGCCGCATCTACGTGCTTAGTATTAAGGGTGGGCGTAATTCGCGTAGCCGCGCTACGCGAAGCTACGCGAAGACGTCGGGGCGCTAAGTGAGCTACGCGTAGCTACGCGAGCGTGCGTAGCTGCTTGTCGCGCCCGTTCTCGATGCGTTTTTCTTCTTTGGGAACGCGTTGTGCGTGTTCGGGACGCTGTTTGCGTGCTCGGGGGCGTGAACTTACCCATGCGGTCCCCTATGGGCGCGGCCATTTTGTTTTTCACTTGTCCCGCCCGTTCGCGATCCCTTATTTCCTGTTCCGGGTCGCGTATAGCGTGCTCGCGATGCGCATTCCATGTTCGGGAACGCGTTGTACGTGTTCGCGACGTTTTGGCGTGCTCGGGGAGAAATATCGCGCGAACTTACCCACGCGGTCGCGATGGGCGCGGCCATCTTGTTTTTCACTCTATGCTATGGTTCTGGGCCTGCTTTTCTATCCTCCCTCAATCTTTGGAATCCTTAGTTTTTTACACTGTTTTTCAATTTTTCTTTATTTCTTATCTATCTGTCTCTCTGCCTAAGTCTATATTTTGCATCTTTTTCTACTTTTTACTGTGTTTTTTTACTTTTCGACTGTTTTATATAACTTTCTTCTTTAAGCTCCTACTTCTTCCCCTAACTTTATTTTTCCCTTCTAACTTTTCTTTTCCGCCTCGTCCTCCCACCCCAGAACCATGGCGAAGGGTAGCAGTAACGGCTCGAAGGGCAAGGCGCGTGCGCCCAATCGCCGCCTGCCTTGCGGCAGACTGCGCCCTGCAGGGGTGCAAGCCCGCCAGCTTTTTACTGAGGCGGAGGTGGCCGCCCTTGTTTTTTTTGTTCAGCGCCACCTCCCCTTGACCTTGGCAGCAGGCGCATCACCGCCGGTGGGCGAAGGTGCGCCGGGCAGTGTTTCGCTGCTCAGGGGTCCGGCGCACCCATAACCAGCTGGCCCACCGGTGGTCAGACATCCTCGACCGGGAGCAGGACCCGTTGGACCTGCTAGGTGTCGAGGTCGTGGGGCTTGGTGAGTAGCTAATATATATAGTAGTATAAGTATTGTGATTTGTGTATAAATGTTTTACAAATAACAAGAATACTGCTGCTTACATTGCAGGTAAATTACGTTTCAAATCAAAATCTTCTGTGATTGTAGGACACAGGTGCTGGGCGCTACTCTTACTTGTTTGCAACTTTGCGCTCGCTTGTCCTTATTATTATGTAAGAGTTTACTTTAGAGAACTTCAGTTAGGTAATGCTATTGCTAGAGAGACTCTAGTCCTTCCTTTGTCCTCCTGTCAAATAGTGGTGGATGGATTGATAGTTTGATACTAGGTTTAGTTACTAATAGTTGATAATTTTTGAGCGGTCTGCGTGACGCATCCTCTGTCACTGAGTGCTGCTTACCCCAGTCCTTAGTAGAACCTTTTGTAGTTTGTTTAGTTAGTGGTAAGCTTAGCAGTGTCAGTCAGCTGCAGAACATCAGACTTAACCAACCAACAATTTGGTGTATGCATTATGCACCAATTTATACATGTGTCCTCCTTCTCATCTATGCATTTTTGAGGGCTAAAAAAATGGAAATGCAGACTTAATGAACAATTGGCCCGCCTGGAATAGGTGGGCTAGGTCAGGTGGTACTTAGGCTTAGTTAGTGTTCTGGATTTTATTTGAATCAATCAGAATGGAACACTGAATTAGTGTTCCCAAATAAGTAGACTGTCCATGAATCCCGCAAGCCAGTAGTTGATCGGATTACATAGGTCAATTGTATTGCAATTTTTGTTTCCTAAAACATTTTTTGAGCGTTTTTACATAATTTATTTGTTTCACAGCAATCATTAATGTTTGTGTCTTTCTTTATTATCTCTTACATGATCACTGATCTGCAGCACCCAGGGGCAAGAATACGGGGTCCGATTCGGCGGGACAACCACCAGAGGACCGCTCCTCTACCGAGGAGCCCTGCTGCTGGTCCCAGTAAGTCCTCCAGTGGTTAATATTAACATTTATATTGCCCTAACTTTTACTGCACCTTATTTTTTCAGAACTATTAATTATGGTTCCACTCCCTAATTCTATTTTTTACAAAAGATTCTTTGATCTTGACTTGACTATCTGTTTCTAAATTCTGTTTATCCCTGCCTGTAAGTTCTAACTGCCTCTGCTATGAATGTCTGTACTACTACTATTAGTCTGTCGCTAAGCTTGCCCAGTTTGCATTGCCACTCTTTATTGTACGGTTTTGAATAAAACTCAGATTGACCAATAGCTGAGTCCAGTCCTTTCGGTTGTCCTCTTCTAGGCTTCTTAATCTGGAGGCTTTGACAATTACCACAAACCAAATGCCCAACCAGATATTTGACTATTTTTGATAGGATATAGTACATACTACTACTGATGTGGGGAATGGGATTCTGCACAGCCCCATGCAGAACTATGCACAAGAAAATAGGATGTTGGTGATGGGAGTTTGGAACTTGGACCTTCCTCACACCTCAGTCAGAAGTGAACCCACAATCCCCTGAACGACTAGCTATAGTGTCTCATTAGGTCCCCGAACCCCCACCCGAAGATACCCAATGATTACACAACCCAGAACAGATAACACCCTTTCGCTCACTCACTCATGTAAGTCCACCACCACCACCACACCAAATACCACAGAGTCTATGTGTAAGTTCAAAAGGTTTATTTTCAACTAACAAGCTCTGTATGTTGTTCTATAAAATTCAGTGTACTCCAGCCAGCTCCAACAGCAAAATGCATAAGATTAAAACAATAAACATTGTTACAACAAGTGCATGATGATATAAGACAAAAGATCTGTGCGAATTCTGGAAGACTCCTCACCGTAGAACGTAGAATTACTGGTTACATGCATCATTCATAAGCTCTGCAAATCTCTGGTTCGTAGAAGGGAATCCTCTGCCTGAGAAAAATGGTGCGTGTTATATAGTATAATGCAAGCATTTCTCAGTCCTGCCAAAAAAGTGTAACATGTTACCCATGGCTAAGCAATACGGACTAACCGAACTCCATAACAAAGTGGCTTGTTTTTCGACCTCTTGTACGCAACGCTCAGACAGTAGCTGTATGTGCTCATGTGGGCTCAAAAAGGCGTCTTACTGTTACTGCAAAACAAGCTGCGAGGTAACATGCGCAAAAGACATAAAGCGAAAAATGGTTGCATGGCTCAGGCTAACTTTGCAAAGAGTAGAGTATAGTATAATAATGACCCTAGGGACCATAACACTACTAGTGTCTACTGACTGTACTCTAGTACCCGATTTGGACTATTGAATGTGATTTATAATAATTAAGCCTGGGCGTAGTTGGCGTAGTTTGCGTAGTAGCACTTCACGTAGCTACGTGAAGAACAGCTTCAACTACACGTAGCTATGCAAATTGCATAGTGTGTAGCTGTGTGCTTGACTGCACTGTACAATAATTACCAAAAGCATCTTGTACAGTACAAGTTAAGATAAAATAAATATCTCTGTCTTTATATGCTAAAAATGCATATAGTCATTTCACTAAAGTGAAAACAAAAAGTTAATAAGCAGTGAGAGAGGTGATGATTTTGGTATCCTCGCTAACTTAGGGAGAGAACCAAGCAGATGTCTTGAAAACAAAAAGCACATCTTATTGAACGATTCGGTGGTGGTCCCATCCTCTTAGGACCACCCCAAGCACAGTTATTGGCAAAAATACAATCCCAACCAAAGGCCCTGCAAAGCATTATGGGACGAGATTAGCAGTGGGCAGTGAATATTATAGCATCCAATATCAAAATAATTCTACAAAGAGCTGCAGTTCCACTAGTCGTTACTAGGTGTCCCTCACGAGTCAAATGCAAAAGCTTCATGAAAGGTTTTCAATACTTTTGCATTTGACTCGTGAGGGACATCTTGTAACGACTAGTGGAACTGCAGCTTGATGTATTAATAATTTCAATGCTTTTGCATTTGACTCGTGAGGGACACCTAGTAACGACCAGTTGAACTGCAGCTCTTTGTAGAATTATTTTGATATTGGACACTATAATATTCACTGCCCACTGCTAATCTCGTCCCATAATGCTTTGCAGGGCCTTTGGTTGGGATTGTATTTTTGCCCATAACTGTGCTTGGGGTGGTCCTATGCGGAAGGGACCACCATTGAATCGTTCACATGATATGCTTTTTGTGTTCAAGGCATCTGCTTGGTCCTCCCCCTAGGTTAGGGGGGACTCCAAAATCATCACCTCTCTCATTGCTTGATATTTAATTGTCAAAATTCATTTTTGTGAATTGGTTATATGCTTTTAGCATAAAAAGTTGCTTTATCAAAGCATTTGAAGGAGTTGATTATACTCCTGCTACGCTATGTTGATAAGCACAGTTATTCACTCTGCTACGTGCAATTTGCGTAGTGCGTAGTAGCACAAACTTTGCATGCTTCGTGAGCGTAGCAAAGTATTATGCCCAGGGTTAATAATAATATGTATGTATTAACTTTTTTTTCAATCTTGCTAGTGAAAAAGAATAAATAGGGGGAGGTGTACAGGCATCAATCAATCAATCAATCAATCAATCAATCATGTCACTTATAAAGCGCACTACATACCCGCGAGGGTCTCAAGGCGCTGGGGGAAGGGGGGGTGGTGCTGCTACTGATCGAAGAGCCAGGTCTTGAGGAGTCTTCTGAAGGCCAGTAGGTCTTGGGTCTGTCGGAGGTTGGTGGGGAGGGTGTTCCAGGTCTTGGCGGCGAGGTGGGAGAAGGATCTGCCGCCGGCGGTCGTTTTCCGGATGCGGGGGACTGTGGCGAGGGCGAGGCTGGTCGAGCGGAGCTGGCG
Organism: Calotriton arnoldi; assembly: GCA_963921515.1. Classification (NCBI taxonomy): domain Eukaryota; kingdom Metazoa; phylum Chordata; class Amphibia; order Caudata; family Salamandridae; genus Calotriton; species Calotriton arnoldi. The sequence goes on from CAWUFW010004038.1 coordinate 1,005,655, forward strand.
GGTGGGGGTGTAGAAGCTGAGTCGTCTGTTGAGGTAGGCTGGTCCGGAGTTGTGGAGTGCTTTGTGTGCGTGGGTGAGGCGTACTAGCGACCCTTGGCGTCGGGGCCCCCGGCGATTCTAGCATTCCGGAGGGGCAGGAGAAGATGCGGCACCTGCAGGAGCTACAGGGGGAGCCAGCAGCAGTGGCGGGCGGTGGTAAGTTATTATTCATGACTTATTGACATTGCACTAGCTGGAAGGGTGTGTGGACTTCACTCACTGTACTGTTGTTGAGACTTATTAGGTATGAAGTTGTAGTGAACATTATACAACGGTTAAAGAAGATACCCTTTACTTAGCATGAGCAATGCAGTAGCAATAGCATTACCAGCGTGACTTGATTAACCAATGGCCTCTTATATCTGACTCCAACTCAGCTGTGAAAGTTTTATGGATGAGACTAAAAGTCAAATCAGATGACCTTGATGGATGTGTTGAACAAAAAGGGAAAAAAGGGTGGAAGGAGGAAGGGCGGGCGAGATTTAATATGATGACTGGCAGAGAAGGATACTTTGGAAGCATGGATAGGTGGCTGATAGGAATCAGATGCATGTGTTGTTGAAGGATGGGTGGAAGGTGAAAGAAGAATGGATGCCTGCCTGGGTGGGCGACACAGTATGGGTGGATACTGTGGATAGCAAGAATCATCAGCGGTGTTTGGGTGAAACTCAAAGCCAAGGCAAGCAACGGAGTGAGTGGACGCATGCGTTGTTGTTGGTGAAACAAAGTAAGGTTTGTGGAGAGATTAAGAAGAATGATTGACATTTACTTAGAATGGATGGATGCCTGTATGTATTCATCATAGACAGCATAGGTGGAGACTGTCACGGGATGCACAGTTTTAGTTTTAAGGGAATGTAAAAGAAACTGCGCCAGAGTAGCAAAGCCGATGTGGGGAGGGGCAGGGTGGGGGTAGTAGTAAACAATGTATTACGCGGCCAAATACAGGTAACTTTACTGTAAACATACAAATAAATAAAGCGAATTTCATTGTGCGCACTGCACCGCCAAATGCGATGCAGTGCGCGCAACAAAATTGGTTTTATTTATTTATATGTTTACTTACCTGTAATTGGCCGTAATCCATAGTTTACTACCCCCACCCTGCCCCTCCCCACGTCACCGCCCTGCAGAACTCCCCGAGTCCCACCACCGACCGCTACTGACCTTATGTCGTTGTCCCATATAAAAGCAATGATCATTGGATCAGATATATAATCTGCCTTTTTGTAGTAGCCAGGGCACTGTGAAATTGAGCAATTGCCCTCCATGTAACAGAGAGAGTATGGCCAGTGCCACCCGTAATAGAAAAATACGAGCTTCCCCACCTGCAGACAGTAGTAAATCAAACTAACGTGAGTCTGCGTCATGACTCGTATGTTTGTCTTGGGTGCAAGCATAGATGACCGAGCTGGCAATGCCGGCTACAACCAGGTTATGTCATTTCTCTAAACTAGAGATAAGAAGAAGACTGGTGTACTGTGTACTGGTTGGAGTCCATAGTGCTAGTATAATGCCTGAAACTCCCACAAATGTTATAGGCCGAGGAAGTGGGAGGATAGATAGATTATTACCACAAATGTTATGTACTGTGCTTCTTTCTAGTGCTACTGTGCCATTATGTGTTGAATTAATTTTGTGTTACTGTTTTGCTAAGAGTACTGGTTACAACAATATTTTTTTTTTCTTTCTTGATATAGATAGTACTCCTTCCCAAGACAAACCATCCCAAAAGGAGTTGGCAGCCAGGGCCCGGCGCCGGAAACTGGAGGCCATATGTCAGGAGTACCGGCGGCTGGTGGCTCAGGCGGAAGAGGAGGCGGCAGCAGCTGCAGCCTCGTCCGATGCCCCGGGCCCCAGCCAGGCCCCAACTCGAGTGGTACGGCGCCGCGGTCTGGTAGCCGGCACCGCCCGCCGCCGCAATTCGCTAGCAGCCAGCACTGCTGTCCCCCATCCTGGATGCCACTGCAGGGCATTTCGCAGAAAGATTCTCCTCCGGATGTCACGGCTAGAGGAGCAACTGGAGGAGCGGGTAAAAATACTGGTGGACAAACACCTCAAAGCCCGCCGAATATAACATCTAGGACCCTGTTGCATTGCCCCTTTTTATTCCTTTTTTGGTGGGTGGGAATTGGGCGTTGGGGTTTCGGGACATTCTTTGGACTTTTTTCGTTTTGGACATTGGTTGGGGTTAGGGAGAGGGTGGGTCAGGTGTGGGATAGTTTATTTTTGTTAGGGTAATAAATTATATTTATACTTAAACATACAATGTTAATGTTTTGTGGGGGGTTACTGTTTTACGAATTAACGTCACATTGGTTTCCTTGCTGCTGCAGGGCCGCAGCCAGTGTTTTATTTAAATAATCTGTTTGATTTAAATAATCTGCCGATGATGTAACACAGATAGATGCGGTACCCCTCACTGAGTTATTTGTCCTACTAGTACTGTCAGTCTCTCCTCCTAGTCCATTATACCTCCCACCAAACTTATCTTACCTGTGATTGATGATGATTACGTTCGGCACAGCGATGGCTGCATGGTTTCCAGAGAGAATGTAGAAGATGCCATGGTTGTGGTGGTAGTAGTAGAGTAGACACTGGCAGTAGAATTTGCTAAAAAATAAAAAAGAGACAGTCACTTGCCTGAGAGCGACTGTGGGAGGAGTAGTAGAACGAAGTAAAATACAGTACAGAAGAAGACTGCCAATTGCCAAACAAACAATATTGCAGTTGCAACTGCTAAAGTCAAATTAAACATAATGGTGGCGGGGACAGCCTAGTACAAGAAGTTACAAACTGTAGTTGTGTCGAGTGAGTCACTTAACTTAACACAATTGTAATTCGTAACCTTTACTGCTGTGTGGTAGGAGTTTGATGATTAATCCAATCAATGCCGGCAATTAATTATGATGTACTACTATTAGCCGGTGACGGCTTGCACATAGACTGAGCATGGGTGGGAAAGCAGAAGAAGCTCCTCGCCCTGCCTTGCAATTGAATTAGTGTTGCTTACACCACATCTGCCCCAGCAAGCGTGTGATCAATTGGTGTACATTTTATGTAGTCACATCACACCTCAATATAAATCACAGCCCGGGGAAGAGGGTTAGGGTTTGATGAATGGATGGGAAGGGGGTTTGGGGAAAGGTTTGAGAATGAAAAACAGTACGCATGGACAACAAAAGCAAAGCGCAATCTTGGCAGACGACCATGATCTTATCCAAAAAATCTATAAAGGGAGAAAAGGGAAATGCATGCATGATGATGAAGATAACTTGATGGTTAATGATGAGTAGTACTTAATAACTCCTACTAGACAATTAGACAGTACAGGGCAGCAGTATATTCTATGCAATTTGCCTTGCCTGTAATATGCCCTCAGAGACCCAAATTCCATGTTGTACTGGGCTTACTTGTAAAGATAGCAAAGACAATTAAAAAACAGTTGTAGGGATCAATTAGCAAACAAACAACAACACACAACACACAGTCCTAATGATTGAAGAGAAAAAAGGATTCAAATTAATTAAAAGATGAATGATGAATGATACTAAAGTTACTGTATTAGCATGGTCAAATTGTGGAGTTGAATCTCATCCTTCCTCTTGGTCCTATCTTCCATGGACGCTCCGCACATCAATCTTGGTGGCCTTCCTGATGCCGATTGGTAAGGTAAATTTGAGTTGTGTCTCCCAGTATAGCAATTAGCACAGGGTAAAGGCCGACCTGTAACGTCTAGATGGAAAAACAAAAGGGGTATTGAAAAATCAATGAATAAAAAAAAACATCAATTACGGTGGAGTCCAAGAAGAGAAGAGAGAACACTTTCAGACTGAGGCGGCTTGGATATATCGTGTAGATTCTGTTTACAGCATTAAGCTACAACAACAACAGGACAGAACAGGCCCACCACAGCACCAGCCGTGACCCAACCTCCATTTACCTTAATTTTTGACAGAGCCAGCAAAAGGCATACACAGCAACTTAGCATTTTCCTAATTAAGTGACTAAATCAATGCGCCGCTGTCAGTCATCATGACCACACTCGACTACACCACTACATGGACATGTAGGTCTGCTGTGTTTACTTTCTTGTTGAATTGTTGTGTTTATGTTTACCTTATGCCACTTCATGAAATGCAGTTATTCCTTGAATCATCTCCGATCCAAGTGACTGACTGTGTGCAAAGATAGTATGGTCATCATCATAGTGTGGTACGTGTTGTCCAACTGCAACTCAGTCTGTAGTGACTCCGATTAAGTCCATATTCCATATTAAAAAATTGCAACAGATATTGGCCTGCACCTGCAGTAGTAGGAGTACAATTTGGTTATTAAACAACAAGAAGGGAAACATTGACTGTCACTGACTTGAGTCACTTTGTAGATTAACTAGTAGAGTAGAGTTCGACTTCATGCACAACATCAACAACAAACAACAGCAATCGCTCAGAGTCTGCAAGCATCCAATGCATTCCATCATTACCTGTCTTGCTCTTCTCTTTGGCTGTCAGATCATCAGATGCCTAGTTCTGACAGGTGTGTTTTTTTTTTTTACGGGGCAGTGGCCTCATCATTACTCCAGTCCACATTCATTTTGAGTGTTAGTCGCTGTTTCGGTTTTCGTCTTATTCATCTGTGGCACTTTGTCACAGTTTAAGTTGCTTCACATGGTCAGCACTGTGATGATGGGCCGCGGCCTGGGTAGCGCTCATTGCTGGTCATTTGAGTTTGCAGTCACAAATGTCAGCAAGTTTCTTCGAAGAGTCTCTTGTCTTTCTCTGCCAAGTACCTTCTGTCCTGACAGTGATGACCTTTGGATGCCTGCTGAGGCTGTAGCCTTCGGACAGTGATGAGTTCACTTTTGGATGCCTGCCCAAGTTCTGACAGTGAAGAGTTGTGGACGCCTGCAGAGGCGGTAGCCTTCGGACACTGATGAGTTTCGGCTCGAAAACAAAACGGAGGATAGCTATAGTCACGTTTCACTTCTTATGGAGGGACTGGTAAAGGCAACATTTCTTGTACTAATGTCTGGCTTGACAGAAATGTACTAGGGCGAGACAGGAAGATGAAGCAGGACTCTGAAGAGTGGACAGTTAAATGCACAGACGTGCAACTCCAATAGGGAAATAAAAAGAGAAGACGGTGGTGATGGATTTGTTGTGATTTGATTTGAACCAGAAAGACAGATACACAGACACATAAAGGAAGGAAGAAAGTAACAATTTGAAAGCCTAGTTGTCAGGGAAGAGGAGCTCGTCCTCAAACTCTGGTGGTTCGGACAGAAGTAGGTCCTGTAACGCACTATTTACGTCATCTAAGTCGCTCTCCTCTTCCTGCTGTAATTCACGTATTTTGTAATCCGGTGGTATAAAGTGCTGATTCATTTTGATCATGGTTAACCTCTCCACGCTTTTGACCGAGAGACTGGTCCATTTCGAAGTTACAATGGCACCAGCACCACTGAAAACACGCTCAGAAGAGACACTTGCGACAGGGGAAGCCAGATACTTTATCGCCAGCCTGCTGAGCATTGTCCATTGGCTTCTTTTCCCATACCAATACACCAATGGGTTTCGATCCATGAAGACCTCTGTTGGGTCATCCAGATAGGCCTGGACCGTCTGCTCAATGTTCAGGGGTGCTCTGATGTGCTCGGCCTCTTTTGCCTTTGCATCAGCACTGGACTTACCATACCCCAGCCGTAGAAACCAATCAGTTGCACATTGTGCTGTGGATGATCCTGTTCTTGCTGTTGTTGATGTTGGTGTAGGTGACTGCTGGGAGGCAAACGCACTGCCCTCAGGCTCCGAAGTAGAACTTGACTCTGGATGCCCTGTAGTACTGGTTATGGCCTGGGGTGGGGGCCTGTAATTAACAGCCGTTCGCTTTCGAAAATAGTGGCTTCCTTAGCTATCAAAGTTTTGTAGTTGGCAACATCCACTTCCGAAAAGGAATTACTGCCTTGCTGTTCAGAAATACTTTGTACCGTGGATCCAAAATTGTGGCACTAATGTAATGTGGTTGTGACAAAATTTTATTTTTAATCCTTGTATTTTCCGATAAGCGAGCGGCTAAGGTCTCCGCCAAATGATATGCGTCTTGTTTGTCTTCCACACCTGCGTACGTTTCAGACACCTCCTTCAGCTGTTGCTCTAGCATGTGCAACAATGGGATAGCTTGGCCCATAGTACAGTCCTCCCTGCTGACTTCACGTGTGAAGATCTCAAAAGGAAGTAGCATCTCAGTCAGGCATTTATGAGGTCCCATTGACCCATCTCAACGGTCATGCCTCTCACAGTAGGTTCCCCTAATCTTTGCATGACATAAGCATTGAGTGGTATGTACAGTTCAAACAGACGATCAAGCATGTAATAAGTTGAGTTCCAACGTGTTGGCACCTCCTGGATGAGCGCTTTGACTGGCATTTTATGCTCACGTTGAATGACCCTCAGCTGCTTCCGGGCTTTAAAAGAATGGCTGAAATGTGTGCATATTCTTCTGCAGGTGACCAGTAAGTTGCTGACTTTGGATTCATTTTTCAAAAAGTCTTGAACAACAATGTTAATGCAGTGTGCCAAACACGGGACCCTGAAATAGCCACCATTGCGCATGGCCAAAACTACATTACTGCCGTTGTCCGTGGCAACAAAACCAATCGTAAGCCCTCTTGGGCGCAGCCACTCTAAGACCTTGGTGTTAAACTCTTCCAAAATGTTTGCAGCAGTATGAGATTTCTCCATGGCAAACATGGCTACAGTTGGATGTTTGCGAGTGGCATGAAAAATCTCTGCAGTATCAAAACCAGCAGATATCTGTTCTCTAACCCCCGCAAAACAGATCCAGCGTGCAGTGATGCACATGTAATCTGTGGCTTGGCAACTGGTCCACATGTCTGTTGTCAGGTGGATACTGTGAACAGCACTCTGCTTCAAGGACTTTCCTAGCAATTCCAGCACGTCGTGATGTAGTGCTGGAACTGCAACTCTGGCAAAATAGTAGCGGCTGGGAACATGCCATTTTGGGCAGATGGTTGACACAAATTCCAGAAAACCCACCCCTTCAACAAAAGAAAAAGGGAGAAGGTCCAGTGCTAACATTTTAGCCAGCTTCGCATTGTACAAACGTGCTATTGGGTGGTTGCGTTCGTACTGCCCCTCACCCCCAAACATGCTGATAATGGTAGGCTGCATGGTTTTCCTTTCTCTTAGGCTCAACAACGCACTTTTTGGTAGTGCGGACCTGGTACTTCTTGGTGTCTCCGGCTGACTCTTACTCTTGTGCCACTGAGATGTTGCTGAAGATGTGTGCGATGTTAAGACGGCACTGCTGGGGTCAGGGACACCTTGTGTACCACTACCAGAGAGAATGCCTCCCTGTCCTTCCTCTTCCACCGTGATCGGATCTTCTACTCCTTTATCCCCACCAACACCAATGGTTGCAGTTTTTTTCTGCCGCGAAGGTGGTCCTCCCAGCTGATCAAGTGGTGTTTTTTCAGATGGGTCATTTGGCCTCCGGTACCATAGTTTATACCAAGCTTACCACGACTAACAGAGCTATTACAAATGGAGCATATAGCAATGTTCTCCTCCTTTCGCTAACCGTAAAGAAGTCCCAAACTGGGGAGCTTAACTTTGGCCTCCTGCTGGAGGTGCCACTTCCAATGTCGGATGAACTGGAGGGTGTGTGTTGAATTTGACTCTGTGCTGCTGTACCACTACCTACTCCTACTGAGGTGGTGGTTGTGCTGGATGTAGGTCGCTGCCGGGCCTTTGCTAATGCAAATATGGAAGCTGTAGGTCATGTTGGTGTTACCTGTGTTGGAGGTATGCGTGCTACATCCCTCGCAGCCATTTTGGATAGGGTAATAATGTTGGTCTCCATCTCCTCGGGGCCAGGAGTGATGTTCGTGATGACTGGCTCATCATCATCATCCTGCTGTTCTACATCGACCTCCATAAGTGTAAGGCTTTCTGGAACCTTCCTTTTCACTAGCTTGGTCTTGGAACGTGGCTCCCTCTCAGACTTAGTTTGTGGCTTCCAAGTGGCATCTAGATCATCAGAAGGGGGGCTTGGCGAAGAACTTGGACTACCCCTCCTTTTCCTTGCTGGAGATTTGATAGACAATGGATCTTCTGAATGAGTGGCTTCTTCTTCTACCTCTGCATGAGGCTCAATTTCCTGAACTGCCCCTACTTCAGGAGGAACAACAACTACTATTGCGGGCGGTGGTTGCGGCTGTTGTTCTTGACCACTTATCTGCTGTGTTTCCTCCTGCGTTGATTGGGTACTACTTTGAGATAGCGATAAGTTTATCTCTGGCTCAGCATCACTGCTTTCCACCATTAGGCTGGCTACCTCTTCCACACTCATGTGCTTGGCCCTGGGTTGGTGGGTTGGGCCCACTGATGCGGAGGTGCTGCCCCCAGCTTGCCCCCCGGACACCGCTGCTGCAGGCGTAATTTTTTTTTGACCAAAAAAGGTATTGGCCGGCACACCAGACTTAAGTGTCACTTCCTTCTTCTGTTCCTTCTTCTCAATAGCAACTTTCTTTGTACTGGAGGACCTGGTACCTGCTTTCTTTGGGCCCATCTTCTTCAGATGTCAGCAGCACTCAGTTGCAGAGATGTCTGGTCAGGTCACACGTCACGTTGTGTTGTGTGTACAGCAGCAGGATGTCTGTCTGGCAGTGCAATGGGCAATGATGACACACCTCCTCCTCAGTCTTTGTGCACCTAAAAGCAAAAAAGCCAGAATATCAGTCAAACATAGCACAAATCAAACAAATATAATATAGAACTTAGTGTGTGGTGGCCTCAATTATTAAATTTCAGAAACTCTGTGAACAACAACACATAGTGTAGCCATTTATGAGACATTGACAACAAGGCCAGGGCTTTCCTGGCTACTGTGTAGTGCTAGTGTACACTCTGGAAGAATAAGAATAGTAAAGAACAAAAACTAAAATGTAGTGGAGCATGTTTGGCCTAAATTTGTGCATCACGTGGGATGTATTATATAGCAGCATCAGGAGCTGCAGCTGGCAATGGGGATGGATTTGGAAGCAGTAAGACAAGAGGAACAATGGAAAGACACGCAGGCCTATGTGGCAAAAACAGCACACTACTAACGACCACAACAAAATGGCCCCCAGCAACATGGTGACTCACAGGCACAAGGCACGGCAAACAATGAACTCAAGCAGGCCTATATATAGGCAGACAAAGGATGCCTTATAAAACACACACAGCTTTAATGCAAAAACTAAAATCCACATGGCTAAAAACACTTTTGAAAGTTAGACAACCACTACAACAACACAATTATAATTACACAGTACACACGCAAAAAAGGCATTTATTTAACACACCCATAAAGTGAAATAGTCAGACCCTCCAAAAAAACCACATTTCGCAATTCAATTCAATGCCATCCATGGCCTAAATGATGTCAAAATTCCACAGACTACACAGAAACAGTTTTTATGCACCCATGGTGACTACCTCTGGGCCTACTGGCAGACTAGTCGCAAGCTTGGAGGCATATGGCAAAAGCACAGTGGCTGGTCCCACAAAATGGCCGCCACCACATGGCCAGGCTACCCAACAACTTCCTTCCTCGTTAAAAAAATTGTAAAACTAAAAAAAAGTGACTCCTTGCTCACCAAACTACATCTAAATGACAACCTGAGGAGTTTTTTGTGCAAAATGAACTAAATCATCATTTTCGAGAAGGTTTTATGATGCTCGAGAGATATTCTTTGCCAGATTGTAAATTCTGCGTGTTCGGCATCGCGATCGTCACAAAAAGTCGTTATCGCGCGCGCGAAAATGTATATTGAGCGTGCGAAGAAGATAAAAAGTGTAAGTCCGCGTTGTCGCACAGTGCGGAGTTGCCCAAAGTCCGCGAGCTGAATGCCCAGGGTTACCTACTGGCTGAAAAGGCCTATTTATTTAACAAACACCCAAAAACTGAAATACCACCCCAAAACCCACATTTTGCAAATCAATCCAATGCCATCCATGGCCTAAATTATGTTACAATTCAACAGACAACACAGAAACAGTTTTTATGCACCCATGAGGATGACTACCTCCGGGCCTACTGGCAGACTAGGCCGCAAGCTTGGAGGCCTATGGCAAAAGCACAGTGGCTGGTCCCACAAAATGGCCGCCACCACATGGCCAGGCCACCCACAACAACAAGAAAAGGAACACAAGACAGACAATGCAGGCCTATGGCAAAAGCACAATGCCTGGCTTTACAAAATGGCCGCCACCCACATGGCCAGGCCACCCAAAATAACAAAAAAGTGAAGACAAAGGACAGGACCAGGCAGTTGGAGACTCTGGGCAACTTCCTTCCTCTTGAAAAAAATTGTAAAACAAAAAAAAGTGACTCCTTTCTCACCAAACTACATCTAAATGACAACCTGAGGAGTTTTTTGTGCAAAATGAACTAAATCAACATTTTCGAGAAGGTTTTATGATGCTCGAGAGATATTCTTCGCCAGATTGTAAATTCTGCGTGTTCGGCATCGCGATCGTCACAAAAAGTCGGTATCGCGTGCGCGAAAACGTATATTGAGCGCACGAAGAAGATAAAAAGTGTAAGTCCGCGTTGTCGCGCAGTGCGGAGTTACCCAAAGTCCGCGAGCTGAATGCCCAGGGTTACCTACTTGCTGAAAAGGCCTATTTATTTAACAAACACCCAAAAACTGAAATACCACCCCAAAACCCACATTTTGCAAATCAATCCAATGCCATCCATGCATGCCCTACATGATGTTTAAATTCAACAGACACCACAGAAACATGCACCCATGGGTACCTCTGGCTCTAGTCTGGGCCTACTGGCTGAAATTCCAATCAAAGAAAAACAACTAGGCCCCTGCCGAAACTACAGGCCACAACAATAAATTTAAAAAAGATGGAAATCCCCCAAAAATGTAGGTACAAACAAGCCCCAATCAAACAAACAAGTACACCAATTCTCCAACTTACTTGTAAAATCTCAAATCCAAGAGTCCTCAAATCCAATCCAATGATATGATGCAGCAGACAGACACAAAAAGTGATCCTTCCAGCTCCAAATCCAAATGAAAGTGAACAGCACATGGACAAAGCACTGGGAGGAGCCTGCTGGACAGGAACAGGAAGTTTGAGAATCAGGGGCACTTCCTTCCTCTTGGAAAAAAAGTAAAAAGAAAAAGGACTCCTTGCACAAAAACTACAGCCAAATCACAATCTGAGGAGTTTTTGGAGCAAAATCATCATTTTCGAGAATGTTTTATGATGCTCGAGAGATATTCTTCGCCAGATTGTAGTTTCTTCGTGTTCGGGATCGCGATCTTACCAACACTGCCGCCGGAAGTCAGATCGCGCGTCCGAATGACGTGTTCGCGTTCGCACACTCTCGCGGGATCGTGCGGCCGGATTCCAAATCTCGTGGCGCCCGCGAACGGATAGGAAGTCGCGTCGGCGAACGCAGAATCACGGTAGGTCTTTACCGCGCGCGCGAGAACGTATATTCAGCGCGTGAAGAAGAAAAACAGCTACGCTACGCCGCAAATTGCATAGTGTACGGTAACTTCGCGTTCTACGCGATTCGCGAAGTTACCGAGACTACGCGAGCTCCGCGAGCATAGCGTAGTTCACCGCCCAGGCTTACTTAGTATAACGGAACAGGCATCGATTACATCTGAACGTGCTGAGATCTAGGCTCGGGAGTTGTAAATACTGTGTTTGAGGGGCCTCTGTGTGTCTGTACAGTCCTGGTGCGGAGCATGCGCTGCAGCTAATGCCATTTCCTCTGCCCCACTGACAATAAGGAATCATGGCCCTGGACGGCATAAGGATGCCAGATGGCTGCTATGCGGATGGGACGTGGGAGTTAAATGTCCTGGTGACGGACCTCAACCGGGATGTCACGCTCAGGGTCACGGGGGAGGTGCACATCGGAGGAGTGATGCTGAAGCTGGTGGAAAAACTTGGTAAGTGTCATTTGGTTAGGGCGTGGTCCTTGCCTAGTCTCTTAATGTTATTTTCGTTTTTAAAAATCTTCTGTGCAACGAGTTTGAGTTAAAGCCGCTTTCTCTCAGCGCACGTGTGACTTGTGTTAACGTATTTGTTATTTGCCTTTCTTTATGGCATCGGGCCATCATCTGTGTGAACATTTTCTCCATGCTGTAAATGGCGCGAAATATACTTTTTAATGTCCCAAGTTTTGATTCATGTTGCGTTATTATTATTTTTCTCGGCATACCTTCAGTAAAATATATTTTTTCCCCTGAAATATTTAAGCAATTTTCGTTTGGGAAGTGATTTGTCTTCTAAGATGCATCTAAACCTTACATCTCACCATAGTTTTAATGATTTACTGATTGAAAAATGTTGGGTGTGTGTAACGCCCCATGGTATATCCCAGAAGCAGAATTATTCTCCCTCACACTGCTCTACTACACCTCTCTCCTTCCTTATGCCTAATGCTGCTCTCTTCACTCTCCTTCCTTCTACCTCACATTACTCTTCTCCTCCTCACTCTCCTTTCATGTCCCTCATGCTACTCTTCTCCTCCTCTCTCCTTCATTGTGCCTCATACTGCTCTCCTCACTCTCTTTCCTTCTACCTCACGCTGCTCTCCTCCTCACTTTCCTTCATTGTCCCTCATGCTGTTCTTCTCCTCCTTACTCTCCTTCCCAAATCTTCACACTGCTCTTCTCATCCTAACTCTATGCTTCATACGTCTGCACAGCTAACAATTACAATCCAAACACCATAATTCCACTACACATCACATATATACACTCAATAACACATAGCTAAATATAATACAATTAGCAAAGCCAAACGCTCTAACTTAAACAAATGCGAGACCTATTGTATTTCCAATGCTTGTTGAATTGAGGATTCAATTGGAAGCTGAAGACGGGGCATGCTTCGGAAGCCGAAAAAGGAGTCTCGCAGCTGAAATCTGCACAACCTGCAGATGATGAATAGAGGCCTTGTCGATTCCCAGGTAGAGAATGTTACCATAGTCCACTCATGAGAGTATCAAAGTCTGAATCAGGGTTTTTTGTGCCGAGTGAGGAATGATCCAAATAATCTTTCTCACCCACTTCATCACGGCAACACAGGTGGAGGCCTCTTTGGCCACTTGGGGACGCATTGAAAGATTTTTATCCAGCCACAACCCCAAGCTTTTTACTTTGGGAGATAGGGTTAGAAAAGCCCTCAAAGACTCAGGCCAGTGTTGTGGACCCCAGAGCTGCGGATTCCTGCCTAGGACCATAACCTCGGTCTTGTCACCGTTGAGTCCATCGAGGAAGCAACGCGTCTTAGACCGAGACTAGGGACATCGGTTGTACCAATGTGTGGACGACAAAGAAAAACAAATTTGTGTGTCATCTGCATAAGAAAACAATGTCAAGTCGCAACTCTCCGCCACATCCGCGAGACGGCGAACATACAGGTTGAACAGCATGGGGCTCAACGCGGAACCGTGAGTACTCCAGAGGTTAAAGCACAGATCCCTGACCTAGAATCCGACGACAAGACTTGGAAGTACCTCTCTTTCAGGTACGAGGTCAGCCAAGCTAGGGCTGTTCCATCAAGGCCCAATGTCACCAGTCTTTCCACAAGGGTAGAGTGGGACACAGTATCAAAGGCCGTGCTGAGATCAATTAGGATCAGCTTGGCTGCTCCGCCCTCATCCAAGAGCCATTTTAGATGTTGCGTGACTCCTAGGAGAGCGGACTCTGTACTGTGCCTGGCCCTAAAACGCGACTGGGAGGAGTGAAGGAGTTGCTGGGCTTCCACAAGGTAGTGAGCTGTGAGTTTGCATGCTTTTTCCAAACTTTTGGAAAAGACGGGCAGCAGGGAAATGGGTCTAAAATTAGCCCAATTAGTAGGATCGAGATTGGTCTTCTTTAAAAGTTTAAACGTGGGAGGACCATAGCTTGTTTCCCGGACATAAAGTGAGGAATTGAGCAAGTCCACCACCACCTCTAACAAGTCAGGATCAAGAAGCCCTGGCATAGCTAAAGGAAGTGGGTCTAGAGGAGAGCCTGATTGGATTGATTGTAGAATGGACAGAAATCCGTGAAGGTCCAGCTGAGGCCATGACTCCATTTTGTGGGCCTCCTGAGGACACACACTGCACTGTCTCGAAGAGGGCTGTCCAATCACTGTGCACACACCTCCTGACCACACGCACTGCACTGCCCCTCGCCTAAGAAGGCTTTCCAATAACGGTGTACCCGCCTTCTACGGACACACACTGCACTGCCCCTCACCTAAGAGGGCTGTCCTAACACGGTGCACACGCCTCCTACGGACACACACTGCACTGCCCCTCACCTAAGAGGGCTGTCCTAACACGGTGCACACACCTCCAGAGGACACACAGTGCACTGCCCCTCTCCTGAGAGGGCCATTCTAACATGGTGCAAACACCTCCTGAAGACACACACTGCACTGTCCTTCACCTAAGAGGGCTGTCCTAACACGGTGCACATACCTCCTACGGACAAACACTGCACTGCCCCTCACATAAGAGGGCTGTCCTAACACGGTGCACATGCCTCCTATGGACACACACTGCACTGCCCCTCACCTAAGAGGGCTGTCCTAACACGGTGCACACACCTCCAGAGGACACACAGTGCACTGCCCCTCGCCTAAGAAGGCTTTCCAATCACGGTGCACACGCCTCCAGAGGACACACACTGCACTGTACCGAAGAGGGCTGTCCTATCACGGTGCACACACCTCCTGAGGACACACACTGCACTGCCCCTCGCCTAAGAGGGCTGTCCTAGCACGGTGCACACACCTCCTGAGGACACACACTGCACTGCCCCTCGCCTAAGAGGCCTGTCCTATCACGGTGCACACACCTCCTGAGGACACACAATGCACTGCCCTCACCTAAGAGGGCTGTCCTTACACGGCACACACACCTCCAGAGGACACACAGTGCACTGCCCCCCTACTAAGAGGGACATCCTAAAATGGTGCAAACACCTCCTGAGGAAACACACCGCACTGTCCTTCACCTAAGAGGGCTGTCCTGTCGTAGTGCACACACCTCCTAAAGACACAGACTGCACAGTCTCACAACTAAGATGGCTGTCCTAACACAGTGCACACAGCTCCTGAGGACACACTCTGCGCTTCCCCATCACCAAAGAGGGCTGGCCTATCACGGTGCACACACCTCCTGAGGACACACACTGCACTGCCCCTCGCCTAAGAAGGCAGTCCTACCATGGTGCACCCACCTCCTGAGGACACACACTGCACTGCACCTCACCTAAGAAGGCTTTCCTATTATAGTGCACACACCTCCTGAGGACATGCACTGCCCCTCACCTAGGAGGGCTGTCCAATCACGGTACACACACCTCCTGAGGACACACACTGCACTGTCCGTCACCTAAGAGAGCTGTCCTACACTGGTGCACACTCCTCCTGAGGGGACACACTGCACTGCCCCTCACCTAAGAGGGCTGTCCTACCATGGTGCACACACCTCCTGGGGACACACACTGCACTGTCCGTCACCTAAGAGGGATGTCCTACCACGGTGCACACACCTCCTGAGAGGACACACTGCACTGCCCCTCGCCTAAGAGGTCTATTATATCACGGTGCACACACCTCCTTACGGGACATTCTGCACTGCCCCTCTCTTAAGAGGGCTGTCCTAACACAGTGCACACTCCTCCTGAGGACACACACTGCACTGCCCCTCCCCTAAGAGGGCTGTCTTAGCACAGTGCACACACCTCCTGAGGACACACCCTGCACTGCCCCTCCCCTAAGAGGGCTGTCCTAACATGGTGCACACACCTCCTGTGGGCATACAGTGCACTGCCCGTCACCTAGGAGGGCTGTCCTAGCATGGTGCACACACCTCCTGGGGACACACACTGCACTGCCCCTCCCCTAAGAGGGCTGTCCTAGCACGGTGCACACATCTCCTGATAACACACAGTGCACTGCCCCTCACCTAAGAGGGCTGTCCTAGCACATTGCACACACCTCCTGAGGAAACACACGGCACTGCCCCTCCCCTAAGAGGGCTGTTCTACCACAGTGAACACACCTGCTGAGGGTACACACTGCACTGCCCCTCGCCTAAGAGGAATGTCCTATCACGGTGCACACACCTCCTGAGGACACACACTGCACTGCCCCTCACTTAAGAGGGCTGTCCTAGCACGGTGCCCACAGCTCCTGAGGACACACACTGCACTGCCCCTCCCCATAAGAGGGCTGTCCTAGCACGGTGCACACACCTCCTGAGGGCACACACTGCACTGCCCCTCACCTAGGAGGGCTGTCCTAGCACGGTGCACACAGCTCCTGAGGACACACAGTGCACTGCCCCCCGCCTAAGAGGGCTATCCTAGCACGGTGCACACACCTCCTGAGGAAACACACTGCACTGCCCCTCCCCTATTAGGGCTGTCCTACCACGGTGAACACACCTCCTTAGGGACACACTGCCCTGCCCCTCGCGTAAGAGGACTGTCCTATCACGGTGCACACAACTCCTGAGGACACACACTGCACTGCCCCTCACCTAAGAGGGCTGTCCTAGCACGGGGCACACACCTCCTGAGGACACACACTGTACTGCCCCTCCCCTAAGAGGTCTGTCCTAGCACGGTGCACACACCTCCTGAGGGCACACACTGCACTGCCCCTCCCCTAAGTGGGCTGTCCTAACACAGTGCACACACCTCCTGAGGGCACACACTGCACTGCCCCTCCCCTAAGAGGGCTGTCCTAGCACGGTGCACACACCTCCTGAGGGCATGCACTATACTGCCCTCCTCACCTAAGAGGGCTGTCCTAATGCACTGGACACACCTCCTGAGGACACACATTGCACTGACTCTCCCCTAAGAGGGCTGTCCTGTCACGGTGCACACACCTCCTGAGGACACACATTGCACTGACTCTCCCCTAAGAGGGCTGCCCTAACACAGTGCGCACTCCTCCCGAGGACACACAGTGCACTGCCCCTCGCCTAAGAGGGCTGTCCTAACACAGTGCACACTCTTCCTGAGGACACACAGTGCACTGCACACTCTTCCTGAGGACACACAGTGCACTGCCCCTCGCCTAAGAGGGCTGTCCTAACACAGTGCACACTCCTTCTGAGGACACACAGTGCACTGCCCCTCACCTAAGAGGGCTGTCCTGTCACGGTGCACACTTTATTATTTCCACTTCTAAAGCGCATGACTACCCAGCGGGTTATCCGGTGCTGAGCATAGGTAGAAGTGTCTAACTGGAGATTAAAATAACAAAGTCTTCAGGTTCTTACGAAATAGTGCAGTGTCATAACAATTCCGGGAGGGCATTCCAAAGATTTGGGCCCAAATATGCGAAGGAGCAACCTCCTGTACGTACCAGGTGGATTTTGGGCACGCGGCATAAAGCCCGATTCTCAGATCTCAATATCAAATTGGGATCTCCTGGCTGGAGAGCTACTCACACATGACATGGCACAGCTTGGGTGTCAGAGCGCTTTACAGTCCAACCGCATACAAGTTCAGATGATATCCCCTTCTTTAACACACATACTACAGGGGATAGGAAACTTATCCCAGTGGCGTAGTCTAAAGGATGCATTAGTACACAGTTAATAATACAATTCAATTCACATTTAATTTCACACCAAAACAACTACTGAAAATTACTAGGAGTCCACAATGGTTGACGTATTGCATGACAAGACCAGAAAAGACAGTGAATTGGTCAAGGAATCTGACATTAGTCCTCGGAATTGCAAAACGGCCACTGAATTGTTATGTGAGGAATTTACTCATCAGAAAGGACTTAGTCTCCTTTTTGAATCGAGGATTCAATTGGAAGCTGGAGCCGGGGCATGCTTCGGAAGCCGAAAAAGGAGTCTCGCCGCTGAAATCTGCACAACCTGCAGATGATGAATAGAGGCCTTGTCGATCCCAGGTAGAGAATGTTACCATAGTCTAACCCTGGGTGTAGTTTGCGTAGTAGCACTTCACGTAGCTACGTGAAGTACATTTTGAACTACACGTAGCTATGCAAATTAGCTATGCAAATTGCGTAGCTGTGTGCTTGACTGCACTGTACAATAATTGCTAAAGACATCTTGCACAGTGCAAGCTAAGATAAAATAAGTATCTCTGTATTTATATGCTAAAATGCATATAGCATTTCACAAAAGTGAAATTAATAAATTAACAAGCAGTGAGAGAGGTGATGATTTTGGTATCCTCCCTAACCTAGGGAGAGAACCAAGCAGATGCCTTGAAAACAAAAAGCACATCTTAAGAACGATTCAGTGGTGGTCCCATCCTCTTAGGACCACCCCAAGCACAGTTATTGGCAAAAATACAATCCCAACCAAAGGCCCTGCAAAGCATTATGGGACGAGATTAACAGTGGGCAGTGAATATTATAGTATCCAATATCAAAATAATTCTACAAAGAGCTGCAGTTCCACTAGTCGTTACTAGATGTCCCTCACGAGTCAAATGCAAAAGCTTCATGAAAGGGTTTCAATGCTTTTGCATTTGACTCGTGAGGGACATCTAGTAACGACTAGTGGAACTGCAGCTTGATGTATTAATAAGTTCAATGCTTTTGCATTTGACTCGTGAGGGACATCTAGTAACGACTAGTTGAACTGCAGCTCTTTGTAGAATTATTTTGATATTGGACACTATAATATTCACTGCCCACTGCTAATCTCGTCCCATAATGCTTTGCAGGGCCTTTGGTTGGGATTGTATTTTTGCCCATAACTGTGCTTGGGGTGGTCCTAGGAGGAAGGGACCACCACTGAATCGTTCACATGATATGCTTTTTGTGTTCAAGGCATCTGTTGGTCCTCCCCTAGGTTAGGGGAACCCAAAATCATCACCTCTCTCATTGCTTGATATTTTCATTGTCAAAGTTCACTTTTGTAAATTTGTTATATGCTTTTTAGCATAGAAAATTGCTTTAACAAAGCATTTATATGTGTTTAATATACTGCTGCTACGCTACGTCGATTAGCAGAGTTTTTTACTCTGCTACGTGCAGTTTGCATAGTGCGTAGTAACACAAACTTTGCATGCTCCGTGAGCGTAGCAAAGTATTATGCCCAGGGTTACCATAGTCCACTCATGAAAGTATCAAAGTCTGAATCAGGGTTTTTTGTGCCGAGTGAGGAATGATCCAAATAAACTTTCCCACCCACTTCATCACGGCAACACAGGTGGAGGCCTCTTTGGCCACTTGGGGACGCATTGAAAGATTTTTCTCCAGCCACAACCCCAAGCTTTTTTACTTTGGGAGACAGGGTTAGAAAAGCCCTCAAAGACTCAGGCCAGTGTTGTGGACTCCAGAGCTGCGGATTCCGGCCTAGGGCCATAACCTCGGTCTTCTCACCGTTGAGTTTAAGCGAGTTACTTTCCATCTAGGAAGCAACGCGTCTTAGACCGAGATTAGGGACATCGGTTGTACCAATGTGTGGACGACAAAGAAAAACAAATTTGTGTCTCATCTGCTTAAGAAAACAATGTCAAGTCGCAACTCTCTGCCACATCCGCGAGAGGGCGAACATACAGTTTGAACAGCATGGGGCTCAACGCGGAACCGTGAGTTCTCCAGAGGTTAAAGCACAGATCCCTGACCTGGCATCCGACGACAAGACTTGGAAGTACCTCTCTTTCAGGAACGAGGTCAGCCAAGCTAGGGCGGTTCCATCAAGGCCCAATGTCCTCAGTCTTTCCAAAAGTGTAGAGTGAGACACAGTATCAAAGGCCGCGCTGAGATCAATTAGGATCAGCTTGGCTGCTCCGCCCTCATCCAAGAGCCATTTTAGATGTTCTGCGACTCCTAGGAGAGCGGACTCTGTACTGTGCCTGGCCCTAAAACGCGACTGGGAGGAGTGAAGGAGTTGCTGGGCTTCCACAAGGTAGTAAGCTGTGAGTTTGCATGCTTTTTCCAAACTTTTGGAATAGACGGGCAGCAGGGAAATGGGTCTAAAATTAGCCCAATTAGTAGGATCAAGATTGGGCTTCTTTAAAAGTTTAAATGTGGGAGGACCATAGCTTGTTTCCCGGACATAAAGTGAGGAATTGAGCAAGTCCACCACCACCTCTAACAAGTCAGGATCAAGAAGCCCTGGCATAGCTAAAGGAAGTGAGTCTAGAGGAGAGCCTGATTGGATTGATTGTAGAATGGACAGAAATCCGTGAAGGTCCAGCTGAGGCCATGACTCCATTTTGTGGGCCTCCTGAGGACACACACTGCACTGTCTCGAAGAGGGTTGTCCAATCACTGTGCACACACCTCCTGACCACACGCACTGCACTGCCCCTCGCCTAAGAAGGCTTTCCAATAACGGTGCACCAGGCCTCCTACGGACACACACTGCACTGCCCCTCACCTAAGAGGGCTGTCCTAACACGGTGAACACGCCTCCTACGGACACACACTGCACTGCCCCTCACCAAAGAGGGCTGTCCTATCACGGTGCACACACCTCCTACGGACACACACTGCACTGCCCCTCACCTCAGAGGGCTGTCCTAACACGGTGTACATGCCTCCTATGGACACACACTGCACTGCCCCTCACCTAAGAGGGCTGTCCTAACACGGTGCACACACCTCCAGAGGACACACAGTGCACAGCCCTTCTCCTGAGAGGGCCATCCTAACATGGTGCAAACACCTCCTGAAGACACACACTGCACTGTCCTTCACCTAAGAGGGCTGTCCTATCACGGTGCACACACCTCCTGACGACACGCACTGCACTGCCCCTCGCCTAAGAAGGCTTTCCAATCACGGTGCACACGCCTCCAGAGGACACACACTGCACTGTCCCGAGGAGGGCTGTCCAATCACTGTGCACTCACCTCCTGACGACACACACTGCACTGCCCCTCACCTAAGAGGGCTGTCCTAACACGGTGCACATGCCTCCTACGGACACACACTGCACTGCCCCTCACCTAAGAGGGCTGTCCTATCACGGTGCGCACAGTTCCTGAGGACACACACTGCACTGCCCCTCGCCTAAGAGGGCTGTCCTAACACGGTGCACACACCTCCTACGGAAAAACACTGCACTGCCCCTCACCTAAGAGGGTTGTCCTAACACGGTGCACATGCCTCCTACGGACACACACTGCACTGCCCCTCACCTAAGAGGGCTGTCCTAACACGGTGCACACACCTCCAGAGGAAACACAGTGCACTGCCCCTCTCCTGAGAGGGCCATCCTAACATGGTGCAAACACCTCCTGAAGACACACACTGCACTGTCCTTCACCTAAGAGGGCTGTCCTATCACGGTGCACACACCTCCTGAGGACACACACTGCACTGCCCCTCGCCTAAGAGGGCTGTCCTAACACGGTGAACACGCCTCCTACGGACACACACTGCACTGCCCCTCACCTAAGAGGGCTGTCCTAACACGGTGAACACGCCTCCTACGGACACACACTGCACTGCCCCTCACCAAAGAGGGCTGTCCTATCACGGTGCACACACCTCCTACGGACACACACTGCACTGCCCCTCACCTAAGAGGGCTGTCCTAACACGGTGTACATGCCTCCTATGGACACACACTGCACTGCCCCTCACCTAAGAGGGCTGTTCTAACATGGTGCACACACCTCCAGAGGACACACAGTGCACAGCCCTTCTCCTGAGAGGGCCATCCTAACATGGTGCAAACACCTCCTGAAGACACACACTGCACTGTCCTTCACCTAAGAGGGCTGTCCTATCACGGTGCACACACCTCCTGACGACACGCACTGCCCCTCGCCTAAGAAGGCTTTCCAATCACGGTGCACACGCCTCCAGAGGACACACACTGCACTGTCCCGAAGAGGGCTGTCCAATCACTGTGCACTCACCTCCTGACGACACACACTGCACTGCCCCTCACCTAAGAGGGCTGTCCTAACACGGTGCACATGCCTCCTACGGACACACACTGCACTGCCCCTCACCTAAGAGGGCTGTCCTATCACGGTGCACACAGCTCCTGAGGACACACACTGCACTGCCCCTCGCCTAAGAGGGCTGTCCTAACACGGTGCACACACCTCCTACGGAAAAACACTGCACTGCCCCTCACCTAAGAGGGTTGTCCTAACACGGTGCACATGCCTCCTACGGACACACACTGCACTGCCCCTCACCTAAGAGGGCTGTCCTAACACGGTGCACACACCTCCAGAGGAAACACAGTGCACTGCCCCTCTCCTGAGAGGGCCATCCTAACATGGTGCAAACACCTCCTGAAGACACACACTGCACTGTCCTTCACCTAAGAGGGCTGTCCTATCACGGTGCACACACCTCCTGAGGACACACACTGCACTGCCCCTCGCCTAAGAGGGCTGTCCTAACACGGTACACATGCCTCCTACGGACAAAAACTGCACTGCCCCTCACCTAAGAGGGCTGTCCTAACACGGTGCACATGCCTCCTACGGACACACACTGTACTTCCCCTCACCTAAGAGGGCTGTCCTAACACGGTGCACACACCTCCTACGGACACACACTGCACTGTCCGTCACCTAAGAGGGCTGTCCTATCACGGTGCACACACCTCCTGAGGACACACACTGCACTGCCCCTCGCCTAAGAGGGCTGTCCTAACACGGTGCACACACCTCCCACGGAAAAACACTGCACTGCCCCTCGCCTAAGAGGGCTGTCCTAACACGGTGCACCCGCCTCCTATGGACACACACTGTACTGCCCCTCACCTAAGAGGGCTGTCCTAACACGGTGCACACACCTCCAGAGGACACACAGTGCACTGCCCCTCTCCTGAGAGGGCCATCCTAACATGGTGCAAACACCTCCTGAAGACACACACTGCACTGTCCTTCACCTAAGAGGGCTGTCCTAACACGGTGCACACACCTCCTGAGGACACACACTGCACTGCCCCTCGCCTAAGAGGGCTGTCCTAACACGGCGCACACACCTCCAGAGGACACACAGTGCACTGCCCCTCTCCTGAGAGGGCCATCCTAACATGGTGCAAACACCTCCTGAAGACACACACTGCACTGTCCTTCACCTAAGAGGGCTGTCCTGTCGCAGTGCACACACCTCCTAAAGACACAGACTGCACTGTCCCACAACTAAGATGGCTGTCCTAACACAGTGCACACAGCTCCTGAGGACACACTCTGCGCTTCCCCATCACCTAAGAGGGCTGGCCTATCACGGTGCACACACCTCCTGAGGACACACACTGCACTGCCCCTCGCCTAAGAAGGCAGTCCTACCATGGTGCACCCACCTCCTGAGGACACACACTGCACTGCACCTCACCTAAGAAGGCTTTCCTATTATAGTGCACACACCTCCTGAGGACACGCACTGCCCCTCACCTAGGAGGGCTGTCCAATCACGGTACACACACCTCCTGAGGACATACACTGCACTGTCCATCACCTAAGAGGGCTGTCCTACCATGGTGCACACTCCTCCTGAGGGGACACACTGCACTGCCCCTCACCTAAGAGGGCTGTCCTACCATGGTGCACACACCTCCTGAGGACACACACTGCACTGTCTGTCACCTAAGAGGGCTGTCCTACCATGGTGCACACACCTCCTGAGGGGACACACTGCACTGCCCCTCGCCTCAGAGGTCTATTGTATCTTGGTGCACACACCTCCTTCGGGGACGCACTGCCCCTCGCCTAAGAGGTCTATTATATCACTGTGCCCACACCTCCTGGGGACACACAGTGCACTGCCCCTCGCCTAAGAGGGCTGTCCTATCACGGAGCACACAATTCCTAAGGACACACACTGCACTGCCCCTCGCCTAACAGGGCTGTCCTATCACGGTGCACACACCTCCTGAGGACACACACTGCACTGCCCCTCACCTAAGAGGGCTGTCCTATCACGGTGCACACACCTCCTGAGGACACACACTGCACTGCCCCTCCCCTAAGAGGGCTGTCCTATCACGGTGCACACACCTCCTGAGGACACACAGTGCACTGCCCCTCGCCTAAGAGGGCTGTCCTAATGCAGTGCACACTCCTCCAGAGGACACACAGTGCACTGCCCCTCTCCTGAGAGGGCCATCCTAACATGGTGCAAACACCTCCTGAAGACACACACTGCACTGCCCCTCCCCTAAGAGGGCTGTCCTATCACGGTGCACACACCTCCTGAGGACACACAGTGCACTGCCCCTCGCCTAAGAGGGCTGTCCTAATGCAGTGCACACTCCTCCAGAGGACACACAGTGCACTGCCCCTCTCCTGAGAGGGACATCCTAACATGGTGCAAACACCTCCTGAGGAAACATACCGCACTGCCTTCACCTAAGAGGGCTGTCCTGTCGCAGTGCACCCACCTCCTAAAGACACAGACTGCACTGTCCCACAACTAAGATGGCTGTCCTAACACAGTGCACACAGCTCCTGAGGACACACACTGCACTGCCCCTCGCCTAAGAGGGCTGTCCTAACACGGTGCACCCGCCTCCTACGGACACACACTGCACTGCCCCTCACCTAAGAGGGCTGTCCTAACACGGTGCACACACCTCCAGAGGACACACAGTGCACTGCCCCTCACCGAAGAGGGCTGTCCTAACACGGTGCACACACCTCCTGAGGACACACACTACACTGCCCCTCGCCTAAGAGGGCTGTCCTAACATGGTGCACACGCCTCCTATGGACACACACTGCACTGCCCCTCACCTAAGAGGCCTGTCCTAACACGGTGCACACACCTCCAGAGGACACACAGTGCACTGCCCCTCACCTAAGAGGGCTATCCTAACACGGTGCAAACACCTCCTGAAGACACACACTGCACTGTCCTTCACCTAAGAGGGCTGTCCTATCACGGTGCACACACCTCCTCAGGACACACACTGCACTTCCCCTCGCCTAAGAGGGCTGTCCTAACATGGTGCACACGACTCCTATGGACACACACTGCACTGCCCCTTACCTAAGAGGGCTGTCCAAACACGGTGCACACGCCTCCTACAGACACACACTGCACTGCCCCTCACCTAAGAGGGCTGTCCTAACACGGTGCACACACCTCCAGAGGACACACAGTGCACTGCCCCTCTCCTGAGAGGGCCATCCTAACATGGTGCAAACACCTCCTGAAGACACACACTGCACTGTCCTTCACCTAAGAGGGCTGTCCTATCACGGTGCACACACCTCCTGAGGACACACACTGCACTGCCCCTCGCCTAAGAGGGCTGTCCTAACACGGTGCACCTGCCTCCTACGGACACACACTGTACTGCCCCTCACCTAAGAGGGCTGTCCTAACACGGTGCAGACACCTCCAGAGGACACACAGTGCACTGCCCCTCTCCTGAGAGGGCCATCCTAACATGGTGCAAACACCTCCTGAAGACACACACTGCACTGTCCTTCACCAAAGAGGGCTGTCCTAACACGGTGCACACACCTCCTGAGGACACACACTGCACTGCACCTCGCCTAAGAGGGCTGTCCTAACACGGCGCACACACCTCCAGAGGACACACAGTGCACTGCCCCTCTCCTGAGAGGGCCATCCTAACATGGTGCAAACACCTCCTGAAGACACACACTGCACTGTCCTTCACCTAAGAGGGCTGTCCTGTCGCAGTGCACACACCTCCTAAAGACACAGACTGCACTGTCCCACAACTAAGATGGCTGTCCTAACACAGTGCACACAGCTCCTGAGGACACACTCTGCGCTTCCCCATCACCTAAGAGGGCTGGCCTATCACGGTGCACACACCTCCTGAGGACACACACTGCACTGCCCCTCACCTAAGAAGGCAGTCCTACCATGGTGCACCCACCTCCTGAGGACACACACTGCACTGCACCTCACCTAAGAAGGCTTTCCTATTATAGTGCACACACCTCCTGAGGACACGCACTGCCCCTCACCTAGGAGGGCTGTCCAATCACGGAACACACACCTCCTGAGGACATACACTGCACTGTCCGTCACCTAAGAGGGCTGTCCTACCATGGTGCACACTCCTCCTGAGGGGACACACTGCACTGCCCCTCACCTAAGAGGGCTGTCCTACCATGGTGCACACACCTCCTGAGGACACACACTGCACTGTCTGTCACCTAAGAGGGCTGTCCTACCACGGTGCACACACCTCCTGAGGGGACACACTGCACTGCCCCTCGCCTAAGAGGTCTATTGTATCTTGGTGCACACACCTCCTTCGGGGACACACTGCACTGCCCCTCGCCTAAGAGGTCTATTATATCACTGTGCCCACACCTCCTGGGGACACACAGTGCACTGCCCCTCGCCTAAGAGGGCTGTCCTATCACGGAGCACACAATTCCTAAGGACACACACTGCACTGCCCCTCGCCTAACAGGGCTGTCCTATCACGGTGCACACACCTCCTGAGGACACACACTGCACTGCCCCTCGCCTAAGAGGGCTGTCCTATCACGGTGCACACACCTCCTGAGGACACACACTGCACTGCCCCTCCCCTAAGAGGGCTGTCCTATCACGGTGCACACACCTCCTGAGGACACACAGTGCACTGCCCCTCGCCTAAGAGGGCTGTCCTAATGCAGTGCACACTCCTTGCAGAGGACACACAGTGCACTGCCCCTCTCCTGAGAGGGCCATCCTAACATGGTGCAAACACTTCCTGAAGACACACACTGCACTGTCCTTCACCTAAGAGGGCTGTCCTGTCGCAGTGCACCCACCTCCTAAAGACACAGACTGCACTGTCCCACAACTAAGATGGCTGTCCTAACACAGTGCACACAGCTCCTGAGGACACACACTGCACTGCCCCTCACCTAAGAGGGCTGTCCTAACACGGTGCACACACCTCCAGAGGACACACAGTGCACTGCCCCTCACCTAAGAGGGCTGTCCTAACACGGTGCAGACACCTCCTGAAAACACACACTGCACTGTCCTTCACCTAAGAGGGCTGTCCTATCACGGTGCACACACCTCCTGAGGACACACACTGCACTGCCCCTCGCCTAAGAGGGCTGTCCTAACACGGTGCACCTGCCTCCTACGGACACACAGTGCACTGCCCCTCACCTAAGAGGGCTGTCCTAACACGTTGCACACACCTCCTGAGGACACACACTGCACTGCCCCTCGCCTAAGAAGGCAGTCCTACCATGGTGCACCCACCTCCTGAGGACACACACTGCACTGCACCTCACCTAAGAAGGCTTTCCTATTATAGTGCACACACCTCCTGAGGACACGCACTGCCCCTCACCTAGGAGGGCTGTCCAATCACGGTACACACACCTCCTGAGGACATACACTGCACTGTTCGTCACCTAAGAGGGCTGTCCTACCATGGTGCACACTCCTCCTGAGGGGACACACTGCACTGCCCCTCACCTAAGAGGGCTGTCCTACCATGGTGCACACAACTCCTGAGGACACACACTGCACTGTCTGTCACCTAAGAGGGCTGTCCTACCACGGTGCACACACCTCCTGAGGGGACACACTGCACTGCCCCTCGCCTAAGAGGTCTATTGTATCTTGGTGCACACACCTCCTTCGGGGACACACTGCACTGCCCCTCGCCTAAGAGGTCTATTATATCACTGTGCCCACACCTCCTGGGGACACACAGTGCACTGCCCCTCGCCTAAGAGGGCTGTCATATCACGGTGCACACACCTCCTGAGGGGACACACTGCACTGCCCCTCGCCTAAGAGGTCTATTGTATCACGGTGCACACACCTCCTTAGGGGACACACTGCACTGCCCCTCGCCTAAGAGGTCTATTGTATCACGGTGCACACACCTCCTTAGGGGACACACTGCACTGCCCCTCGCCTAAGAGGTCTATTATATCACTGTGCCCACACCTCCTGGGGACACACAGTGCACTGCTCCTCGCCTAAGAGGGCTGTCCTATCACGGAGCACACAATTCCTAAGGACACACACTGCACTGCCCCTCGCCTAACAGGGCTGTCCTATCACGGTGCACACACCTCCTGAGGACACACACTGCACTGCCCCTCCCCTAAGAGGTCTGTCCTAGCACGGTGCACACACCTCCTGAGGACACACACTGCACTGCCCCTCCCCTAAGAGGGCTGTCCTATCACGCTGCACACACCTCCTGAGGACACACAGTGCACTGCCCCTCGCCTAAGAGGGCTGTCCTAATGCAGTGCACACTCCTCCAGAGGACACACAGTGCACTGCCCCTCTCCTGAGAGGGCCATCCTAACATGGTGCAAACACCTCCTGAGGAAACATACCGCACTGCCTTCACCTAAGAGGGCTGTCCTGTCGCAGTGCACCCACCTCCTAAAGACACAGACTGCACTGTCCCACAACTAAGATGGCTGTCCTAACACAGTGCACACAGCTCCTGAGGACACACAGTGCACTGCCACTCGCCTAAGAGGGCTGTCCTAATGCAGTGCACACTCCTCCTGGGGACACACACTGCACTGTCCGTCACCTAAAAGGGCTGTCCCAGAGGCAGGGACAGACCCGGGCTCTTTCCGCCACACACCGACAATGGCTGCATGACCTGGGACTGGTGGACCTTTGGCGGTACCTTCACCCCCACACACTTGATTACACTTTTTATTCCCACGCCCGAGGGACTTACGCTCGACTGCACTACTTTTTAACAACACGCTCTCTCCTTCAGGTAGTGCAGACTTCGGACATTGAGCCCCAGGTACTCTCAGATCACGCGGCCTTGACCACGACTCTACTGTTCCCACCTACCTGCCGACCGTCATACTCATGGAGATTTATGGATACACTCCTACACCGCCCCGAAGTTGTCGCCCGCCTCACAAAGACACTGGAAGACTTTCTAGCCATAAACGACACCCAAAACACTTAAATTGTCTCCCTCTGGGAAACTCTCAAATTAGTGGCTCGGGGCGACCTTATCGCTACGTCGGCTGCTGATAATAGGGTGCACGCAGAGAAGAGGGATGAACTCTCCAAGCAGGTGCTTGAATTAGAAGGGATCCATAAGAGGACGGGGGCCCATCGAATCTGGAGGAAACTGAAATCCGCCAGGGCGCAGCTAGCCAGTCTTGATTTAGACAGGGCAGAATATGCTGCACTTCGTCTGAAGCACGCGTTCTATACCGGGGGGGACAAATGCGGTCGCTTGTTGGCCCATAAGCTGCGTGTACAATGACAGGCAGCGATAGTCCCACTCATCCTCACCGACGAGGGTGCCGAGAACACACGGGGTGAGGATGTAGCAAACGCCTTTAGGGATTTTTATGTGAAGCTGTACACCGCACAGCCCTTGCCTGCCCAGAACCCATCTAGCTACTGTCAAGGCATAACACACTCCAAGCTGACGGCTGACCAGGCAACGGATCTAGATAGCCCCATCAGAATCGAAGAAGTTATCTCGGCTATAGCTCGACTTAAACTCCATAAATCCCCTGGCCCAGACGGCTTTACCGCTCTTTTTTACAAAACCTTTTGCTCCCTTGTAGCCCCTATACTGACGCAACTTTTCAATGCTATTGACGCAACTAGGGGGCTCCCGCCCACCATGCTCTTGGCGTCGGTGGCAGTCCTGCCTAAGCCCGGCAAAGACGCTTCACAGTTTGAGACTCCAGCACATGGATCGGAGTGAGGGGGGCTTCATATGGGTGAGACTGTGTGAGGTTCCACACTTTACCCAACGAGTGAGAGTGCTCTGAACTGTGTGAGACTCCTACACAAGGATCAGAGTGAGCTACAGTGACTGAGGGGGCTTCATATGGGTGAGACTGTGTGAGGTTCCACACTTTACCCAACGAGTGAGAGTGCTCTGAACTGTGTGAGACTCCTACACAAGGATCAGAGTGAGCTACAGTGACTGAGGGGGGCTTCATATGGGTGAGACTGTGTGAGGTTCCACACTTTACCCAACGAGTGAGAGTGCTCTGAACTGTGTGAGACTCCTACACAAGGATCAGAGTGAGCTACAGTGACTGAGGGGGCTTCATATGGGTGAGACTGTGTGAGGTTCCACACTTTACCCAACGAGTGAGAGTGCTCTTAACTGTGTGAGACTTCTACACAAGGATCAGAGTGAGCTACAGTGACTGAGGGGGGCTTCATATGGGTGAGACTGTGTGAGGTTCCACACTTTACACAACGAGTGAGAGTGCACTTCACAGTGTGAGACTCTTGCACAAGGATCAGAGTGAGCTACAGTGCCTGAGAGTGGCTCCCTGTGGGTGAGACTGTGTGAGATATTCCACACTTTACACAACGAGTGAGAGTGTGCGTCACTGTGTAAGACTCTTACAGGTGGATCAGAGTGAGCTACAGTGACTGAGAGTGGCTCCCTGTGGGTGAGACTGTGCTTCAGGCTGTGAGGCTGAAAACAATAAATCTTCATTGAGTGAGACTCTGCTCGAGGGTGTGAGTCCCCTCACAAGAGTGAGGTTTGGCCCCTATAAACTCTTCCTGTTGTGTTCTGATATTTCCAAGCTCGGTTGCTTACCAGACGTGTGTTACACACCCCACGTGCTCCCACGCGGCAGCTCGCCCCTTGGCACCACCGTGAGACACATCTTTATTTCATTTTACGGTTCTTAAAACCCCTGATTACAGCATAAACCCTGTTTTTTCCGAATAGCGCCTCGTCAGGCGACTGACGCACAGACGGCAGTCAGAGTTAACCATTACACAAATGACTGTTTACTCTGGTAATAAACACCTCTGAAACTTTCAAACGGTGGTTGGTCTGAGGCGGAAAACACCCATGCAGAGCTGCCGTGGGGAAGGCGGCCCCAAATGGCCCTCAACGCTGATTAATGTTTGGGTAATGGATAATTAACACTGTGTGTCAAGCTCAAGTGCCTGGAGAGGAAGTGAATGTGTCAGTGAGAGGGTCACGTGCCCACACTGGGGCTTTCCTAATCACCCAACGAGGTCTTCCTACCACCTCTCTGGGCGCACACGAGACCTCCCTGAGCACGAGGCCTCCCTGAGCACAAGAGGCCTCGCTGAACACACAAGAGGTCTCCCTGAGCACACGAAGCCTCCCTGAGCACAAGAGGCCTCGCTGAGCACACAAGACCTCCCTGAGCACAAGAGGGAGCACAAGAGGCCTCCCTGAGCACACAAAGCCTCCCTGAGCACAAGAGGCCTCGCTGAGCACACAAGACCTCCTTGAGCACCAGAGGGAGCACATGAGGCCTCGCTGAGCACACAAGACCTCCCTGAGCACAAGAGGGAGCACAAGAGGGCTCCCTGAGCACACGAAGCCTCCCTGAGCACAAGAGGCCTCGCTGAGCACACGAGACCTCCTTGAGCACCAGAGGGAGCACAAGAGGCCTCGCTGAGCACACGAGGCATCGCTGAGCACAAGAGGGAGCACAAGAGGCCTCGCTGAGCACACGAGACCTCCCTGAGCACATAAGGCTTCCCTGAGCACATGAGGCTTCCCTGAGCACATGAGGCTTCCCTGAGCACAAGAGGCCTCCCTGAGCTTAAGAGGCCTCCCTGAGCACATGAGTGGCCTCCCTGAGCAAACAAGAACTCTGTGAGCACAAGAGGCCTCCCTGAGCACATGAGGCTTCCCTGAGCACAAGAGGCCTCCTTGAGCACAAGAGGCCTCCCTGAGCACATGAGGCTTCCCTGAGCACATAAGGCTTCCCTGAGCACAAGAGGATTCCCTGAGCAGAAGAGGCCTCCCTGAGCACAAGACGCCTCCCTGAGCACAAGAGGCCTCCTTGAGCACATGAGAGGCCTCCCTGAGCAAACAAGAACTCCGTGAGAACAAGAGGCCTCCCTGAGCACATGAGGCTTCCCTGAGCACTAGAGGCCTCCCTGAGCACATGAGGCTTCCCTGAGCACACAAGGCTTCCCTGAGCACACAAGGCTTCCCTGAGCACACAAGGCCTCCATGAGGACAAGAGGCCTCGCTGAGCACATGAGGCTTCCCTGAGCACATGAGGCTTCCCTGAGCACACAAGGCCTCCCTGAGCACAAGAGGCCTCACTGAGCACAAGAGGCCTTCCTGAGCACAAGAGTCCTCCCTGAGCACGAGGCCTCCCTTACCACACGAGGCCTCCTTGAGCACAAGAGGCCAACCTGAGCACAAAAGACCTCCCTGAGCACATGAGGCCTCGCTGAGCACAAGAGACCTCCCTGAGCACACAAGGACTCCCTGAGCACAAGAGGCCTCCCTGAGCACTAGAGGCCTCCCTGAGCACACAAGGCCTCCCTGAGCACAAGAGGCCTCCCTGAGCACACGAGGCCTCCCTAAGCACAAGAGGCCTCCCTGAGCACACAAGACCTCCCTGAGCACAAGAGGCCTCCCTGAGCACACGAGGCCTCCCTGAGCACACGAGGCCTCCCTGAGCACACGAGGCCTCCCTGAGCACAAGAGGTCTCCCTGAGCACAAGAGGTCTCCCTGAGCACACCAGGCCTCCCTGAGCACAAGAGGCCTCCCTGAGCACACAAGACCTCCCTGATCACATGAGACCTAACTGAGCACAAGAGGCCTCCCTGAGCACACAAGACCTCCCTGAGCACACAAGGCCATCCTAAGCACACAAGGTGTCCCTGAGCAAACAAGGACTCCTTGAGCACAAGAGGCCTCCCTGAGCAAAGAAGGTCTCCCTTAGAAAGTGTGCGCTGAGATAATAGGCTGTGCCATGTCAGGTGTGAGTAGATCTCCAGTCATGAGATCCCAAGCAGTGCCATGTCAGGTGTGAGTAGCTCTCCAGTCATGAGATCCCAAGCTGTGCCATGTCAGGTGTGAGTAGCTCTCCAGCCAAGATATCCCAAGCTGTGCCATGTCAGGTGTGAGTAGCTCTCCAGTCATGAGATCCCAAGCTGTGCCATGTCAGGTGTGAGTAGCTCTTCAGCCAAGAGATCCCAAGCTGTGCCATGTCAGGTGTGAGTAGATCTCCAGCTAAAAGGTCCAAACCTGTGCAATGTCAGATGTGAGTAGTTCTCCAGCCAAGAGATCCCAAGCTGTCCCATGTCCATTGTGAGTATTTCTCCAGCCAAGAGATCCCAAGCTGTGCTATGTCATGTGTGAGTAGCTCTCCAGCCAAGAGATCACAAGCTATGCCATGTCAGGTGTGACTAGCTCTCCAGCCAAGAGATCCCAAGCAGTGCCATGTCAGGTGTTAGTAACCCTCCAGCCAAGAGATCCCAAGCTGTGCCGTGTCAGGTGTGAGTAGCTCTCCAGCCAAGAGATCCCAAGCTGTGCCGTGTCAGGCTTGAGTAGCTCTCCAGCCAAGAGATTCAAAGCTGTGCTATGTCAGGTGTGAGTAGCTCTCCAGCCAAGAGATCCCAGGCTGTCCCATATCAGGTGTGAGCAGCTCTCCAGCCAAGAGATCCCAAGCAGTGCCATGTCAGGTGTTAGTAGCTCTCCAGCCAAGAGATCCCAAGCTGTCCCATGTCAGGCGTGAGTAGCTCTAAAGTCAAGAGATCCCAAGCTGTGCCGTGTCAGGTGTGAATAGCTCTCCAGCCAAGAGATCCCAAGCTGTTCCATGTCAGGTGAAACTAGCTCTCTGGCCAAGAGATCCCAAGCTGGGCCATGTCAGGTGTGACTAGCTCTCCAGCCAAGAGATCCCAAGCTGTGCCATGTCAGGTGTGAGTAGCTCCCCAGCTAAGAGATCCCAAGCTGTGCCACATCAGGTGTGAGTAGCTCTCAAGCTAAGAGATCCCAAGCTGTGCCATGTCAGGTGTGACTTGCTCTCTTGCTAAGAGATCCCAAGCTGTGCCATGTCAGGTGTGACTAGCTCTGAAGCCAAGAGATCCCAAGCTGTCCCACATCAGGAGTGAGTAGCTCTCAAGCCAAGAGATCCCAAGATGTGCCATGTCAGGTGTGACTTGCTCTCTTGCCAAGAGATCCCAAGCTGTGCCATGTCAGGTGTGAGTAGCATCCAGCCCAAGAGATCCCAAGCTGTCCCACATCAGGAGTGAGTAGCTCTCAAGCCAAGAGATCCCAAGATGTGCCATGTCAGGTGTGACTTGCTCTCTGGCCAAGAGATCCCAAGCTGTGCCATGTCAGGTGTGAGTAGCATCCAGCCCAAGAGATCCCAAGCTGTGCCATGTCAGGTGTGAGTAGCTCCCCAGCCAAGAGTTCCCAAGCTGTGCCATGGCAGGTCTGAGTAGCTCTCTGGCCAAGAGATCCCCAGCTGTGTCATGTCAGGTCTGAGTAGCTCTCCAGCCAAGAGATCGGAAGCTGTGCCATGTTAGGTGTGACTAGCTCTCCAGCCAAGAGATCCCAAGCTGTGCCGTGTCAGGTGTTAGTAATTCTCCAGCCTGAGAGATCCCAAGCTGTGCCATGTCAGGTGTGAGTAGCTCTCCAGTCATGAGATCCCAAGCTGTGCCACATCAGGTGTGAGTAGCTCTCCAGCCAAGAGATCCACAGCTGTGCCACATCTGGTGTGAGGAGCTCTCCAGCCAAGAGATCTAAAGCTGTGCTGTGTCAGGTGTTAGTAACTCTCCAGCCTGAGAGATCCCAAGGTGTGCCATGTCAGGTGTGAGTAGCTCTCCAGTCATGAGATCCCAAGCTGTGCCACTTCAGGTTTGACTAGCTCTCCATTCAAGAGATCCCATGCTGTGCCATGTCAGGAGTGACTAGCTCTCCAGCCAAGAGATCCTAAGCTGTGCCATGTCAGGTGTGACTAGCTCTCCAGCCAAGAGATCCCAAGCTGTTCCATCTCAGGTGTGAGTAGCTCTCCAGCCAAGAGATCCCAAGCTGTGCCGTGTCAGGTATGAGTAGCTTTCCAGCCAAGAGATCCCAAGCTGTGCTGTGGCAGGTGTGAGTAGCTCTCCAGCCAAGAGATCCCAAGCTGTGCCATGTCAGGAGTGAGTAGCTCTCCAGCCAAGAGGTCCCAAGCTGTGCCGTGTCAGGTGTGACTAGCTCTCCAGCCAAGAGATCCCAAGCTGTGCCGTGTCAGGTGTGAGTAGCTCTCCAGCCAAGAGATCCCAAGCTGTGCTGTGTCAGGTGTGAGTAGCTCTCCAGCCAAGAGATTCCAAGCTGTACCGTGTCAGGTGTGAGTAGCTCTCCAGCCAAGAGATCCCAAGCTGTGCCGTGTCAGGTGTGAGTAGCTCTCCAGCCAAGAGATACCAAGCTGTGGCATGTCATGTGTGGTTGCTCTCCAGCCAAGAGATCCCAAGTTGTGCCATGTCAGGTGGGACTTGCTCTCCAGCCAAGAGATCCTAAGCTGTGCCATGTCAGGTGTGACTAGATCTCCAGCCAAGAGATCCCAAGCCCTGCCATGGCAGGTGTAAGTAGTTCTCTGGCAAAGAGTTCCCAAGCTGTGCCGTGTCAGGTGTGAGTAGCTCTCCAGCCAAGAGATCCCAAGCTGTACCATGTCAGGTGTGACTAGCTCTCCATTTAAGAGACCCCAAGCTGTGCTGTGTCGGGTGTGAATTGCTCTCCAGCTAAGAGATACAAAGCTGTTCGTTGTCAGGTGTGAGTAGCTCTCAAGTCAAGAGATCCCAAGCTGTGCCATGTCAGGTGTGAATAGCTCTCCAGGCAAGAAATCCCAGGCTGTGCCGTGTCAAGTGTGAGTAGCTCTCCAGCCAAGAGATCCAAGTTGTGCCATGTCAGGTGTGAGTAGCTCTCCAGCGAAGAGATCCCAAGCTGTGCCTTATCAGGTGTGAGTAGCTCTCCAGCCAAGAGATCCAAAGCTGTGCCACATCTGGTGTGAGGAGCTCTCCAGCCAAGAGATCTAAAGCTGTGCTGTGTCAGGTGTTAGTAACTCCCCAGCCTGAGAGATCCCAAGCTGTGCCATGTCAGGTGTGAGTAGCTCTCAAGTCATGAGAACCCAACCTGTGCCACATCAGGTTTGACTAGCTCTCCATTCAAGAGATCCCAAGCTGTGCCGTGTCAGGTGTGACTAGCTCTCCAGCCAAGAGATCCCAAGCTGTGCCATGTCAGGTGTGACTAGCTCTCCAGCCAAGAGATCCCAAGCTGCTCCATGTCAGGTGTGTAGCTCTCCAGCCAAGAGATCTAAAGCTCTGCCGTGGCAGGTATGAGTAGCTTTCCAGCCAAGAGATCCCAAGCTGTGCTGTGTCAGGTGTGAGTAGCTCTCCAGCCAAGAGATCCCAAGCTGTGCCATGTGAGGTGTGACTAGCTCTCCAGCCAAGAGATCCCAAGCTGTGCCATGTCAGGTGTGAGTAGCTCTCCAGCTAAGAGATCCCAAGCTGTGCCATGTCAGGTGTGAGTAGCTCTCGAGCCAAGAGATCCCAAGCTGTGCCGTGTCAGGTGGGAGTAGCTCTCGAGCCAAGAGATCCCAAGCTGTGCCGTGTCAGGTGTGAGTAGCTCTCCAGCCAAGAGATACCAAGCTGTGGCATGTCAGGTGTGAGTAGCTCTCCAGCCAAGAGATACCAAGCTGTGGCATGTCATGTGTGGTTGCTCTCCAGCCAAGAGATCCCAAGTTGTGCCATGTCAGGTGGGACTTGCTCTCCAGCCAAGAGATCCTAAGCTGTGCCATGTCAGGTGTGAGTAGCTCTCCAGCCAAGAGATCCCAAGCTGTGCCGTGTCAGGTGTGAGTAGCTTTCCAGCCAAGAGATCCCAAGCTGTACCGTGTCAGGTGTAAGTAGTTCTCTGGCCAAGAGTTCCCAAGCTGTGCCGTGTCAGGTGTGAGTAGCTCTCCAGCCAAGAGATCCCAAGCTGTACCATGTCAGGTGTGACTAGCTCTCCATTTAAGAGACCCCAAGCTGTGCTGTGTCAGGTGTGAAATGCTCTCCAGCTAAGAGATACAAAGCTGTTCATTGTCAGGTGTGAGTAGTAACCCTGGGCATAATACTTTGCTACGCTCACGAAGCATGCAAAGTTTGTGCTACTACGCACTACGCAAATTGCACGTAGCAGAGTGAATAACTGTGCTAATCAACGTAGCGTAGCAGTAATATAATAAACTCCTTCAAATGCTTTGATAAAGCAATTTTCTATGCTAAAAAGCATATAATCAATTCACAAAAATGAATTTTGACAATAAAATATCAAGCAATGAGAGAGGTGATGATTTTGGAGTCCCCCTAACCTAGGGGGAGGACCAAGCAGATGCCTTGAACACAAAAATCATATCATGTGAACGATTCAATGGTGGTCCCTTCCTCCTAGGACCACCCCAAGCACAGTTATGGGCAAAAATACAATCCCAACCAAAGGCCCTGCAAAGCATTATGGGACGAGATAAGCAGTGGGCAGTGAATATTATAGTGTTCAATATCAAAATAATTCTACAAAGAGCTGCAGTTCAACTAGTCGTTACTAGGTGTCCCTCACGAGTCAAATGCAAAAGCATTGAAATTATTAATACATCAAGCTGCAGTTCCACTAGTCGTTACAAGATGTCCCTCACGAGTCAAATGCAAAAGTATTGAAAACCTTTCATGAAGCTTTTGCATTTGACTCGTGAGGGACACCTAGTAACGACTAGTGGAACTGCAGCTCTTTGTAGAATTATTTTGATATTGGATACTATAATATTCACTGCCCACTGCTAATCTTCTCGTCCCATAATGCTTTGCAGGGCCTTTGGTTGGGATTGTATTTGTGCCAATAACTGTGCTTGGGGTGGTCCTAAGAGGATGGGACCACCACCGAATTGTTCAATAAGATGTGCTTTTTGTTTTCAAGACATCTGCTTGGTTCTCACCCTAAGTTAGCGAGGATACCAAAATCATCACCTCTCTCACTGCTTGTTAATTTTTTGGTTTCACTTTAGTGAAATGACTATATGCATTTTTAGCATATAAAGACAGAGATATTTATTTTATCTCAATTTGCACTGTACAAGATGCTTTTGGTAATTATTGTACAGTGCAGTCAAGCACACAGCTACGCACTACGCAATTTGCATAGCTACGTGTAGTTGAAGCTGTACTTTACGTAGCTACGTGAAGTGCTACTACGCAAACTATGCCCAGGCTTAGTGAGTAGCTCTCAAGTCAAGAGATCTCAAGCTGTGCCATGTCAGGTGTGAATAGCTCTCCAGCAAAGAAATCCCAGGCTCTGCCGTGTCAAGTGTGAGCAGCTCTCCAGCCAAGAGATCCAAGTTGTGCCATGTCAGGTATGAGTAGCTCTCCAGCGAAGAGATCCCAAGCTGTGCCTTATCAGGTGTGAGTAGCTCTCCAGCCAAGAGATCCAAAGCTATGCCACATCTGGTGTGAGGAGCTCTCCAGCCAAGAGATCTAAAGCTGTGCTGTGTCAGGTGTTAGTAACTCCCCAGCCTGAGAGATCCCAAGCTGTGCCATGTCAGGCGTGAGTAGCTCTCAAGTCATGAGAACCCAAGCTGTGCCACATCAGGTTTGACTAGCTCTCCATTCAAGAGATCCCAAGCTGTGCTGTGTCAGGTGTGACTAGCTCTCCAGCCAAGAGATCCCAAGCTGGGCCATGTCAGGTGTGACTAGCTCTCCAGCAAAGAGATCCCAAGCTGCTCCATGTCAGGTATGTAGCTCTCCAGCCAAGAGATCCCAAGCTCTGCCGTGGCAGGTATGAGTAGCTTTCCAGCCAAGAGATCCCAAGCTGTGCTGTGTCAGGTGTGAGTAGCTCTCCAGCCAAGAGATCCCAAGCTGTGCCATGTGAGGTGTGACTAGCTCTCCAGCCAAGAGATCCCAAGCTGTGCCGTGTCAGGTGTGAGTAGCTCTCCAGCTAAGAGATCCCAAGCTGTGCCGTGTCAGGTGTGAGTAGCTCTCGAGCCAAGAGATCCCAAGCTGTGCCGTGTCAGGTGGGAGTAGCTCTCGAGCCAAGAGATCCCAAGCTGTGCCGTGTCAGGTGTGAGTAGCTCTCCAGCCAAGAGATACCAAGCTGTGGCATGTCATGTGTGGTGGCTCTCCAGCCAAAAGATCCCAAGTTGTGCCATGTCAGGTGGGACTTGCTCTCCAGCCAAGAGATCCTAAGCTGTGCCATGTCAGGTGTGACTAGATGTCCAGCCAAGAGATCCTGAAGGAAGTGGCCCTTAGGGGCCACCCAGGTTACTTACAACCACCTGCTATGCCTTCCCAAGAATGAAGAGTCGGTCAGACAGTAGAGAATACAAACATACATTTATTAGCAATACTCTGCAGAGGAGTCCAATCTGACCTTCACCCTAAGATATCTGCCGAGGGACTGGCTCCCCAACGGCCTGCGATACATGATAATTCCTCCAAAAAACCCCCAACCACGCCCACAGTGGAAAGTTACCGGCCTGAGCCGAACATGAACAAAGAAGGCACAGAAGGATGGGCTACCACCTGCCAGATGGGTACATGCTATCGGCAACTCAAGGTGACCGCGCTGAGTCTCAGCATCTCCGAATGTGGGAGCAGAACTACACACTTGGATAGGCATATGAGGGCAGAATGGCCTATTTATTAGTAAGTCGAGAAGCAGCCTTGAACAGGAAAGAAAAACAATAAGTAAATACAGTGTTTTGCTGAGGCAAGCAATACGAATAATGAGGCCTAGTTCAGACACAGCCTAATAGGGATTACGAAATACAAAATGGAGTCACACTTGCTAACTAAAGCTTGCACATTGCAGGGATAACTCAGTGGGTTGAATAACGTGAATACAAATGGCATCTATTTAGCCACACACTGCTAACCTAATTTAGCATAATACGAGTGCATAGCAGGAATCGGATTTTCAAACCTAACAGACCCTCCTTTTAGCATGGGTGGCTAAATGCTTTATTGAGGCTATCCAGTAGGGTCTTTACAATACTAAGTGGAAGGCATTCAAGTTACAAGGAGGAATAAAACAGCACATGAGAATCAAAATCTACTTAGTATTCAAAAATACCTTCATCGATAAGCATGATATCCTGGATATCCTGCATCATCATAGTAGAGACCTTAGTATCATGTCCTGGCAATTTAGGGGTAGGGGTGAGCTTGCTCACACAATAGGTGCAACATGCTGGAAGGCAATTAATACATAGGCAACATGTGAAGATGACACCTGTGATCACTATGAGGAAAAGGAGCATCTTCCAACCCCATGATGTCAGCAGACCCTAGAACCACCCCGTGAGGGACCATGATCCATTATCCTGATGGATATCTGAAGCAAGGCTGTGTAATTTCTGTATGGCGGAGTATACATTAGGGGTGTTATCAGGAATGTAAACACAACAACTGCTGCCGATGACGCAGCAGGCTCCGCCCCTATCAGCAAGGATGACATCTAAAACCATCCGGTTTTGAGGAGCAACGAGTCTCGTAGCCTGAAGCTCAACTGTAATATTAGTCAGTATACCTGCAGTAGTGTTAATAACTCCTTCAACTACTCTAGCAAGGCGACGGATATTACGGCTATTGAAGATGGGGCCCCAGAACGGCAGAATGCCCTTCATGATATCAGTAAGTTGCTGTAGGGAAGTATCTGTCTGATCTATATCTTCTGGATTGACAACTCTCTTGGCGCGATGCAAATGTAGATCCCTACGCTGCAGCCTATGATCCTTGTGATAATTAAATGGTGCAATATAAACAGGGGGCAAAAGAAAGGAGACATAACACCGGCCAGACCATCCCCTGGGAAGCCATGTATAAGCCTGTTCCCCACAAACAAAGTATACATTTGGAGGTGTGAGCAAAGGTGGGCTACTAGTAGTGTTCAATCGGTATGTATAATTACAACTGCTCTGAACTACTGGAACGTTCCCTGTACCTTCAACACAGAAACTAGCTGCTGTATTGACCACAGGGACGGGCATGGCTTTGTCTTCAGTTATATTTCGTTCCTGGAAACATTTAAAATATTCAGTAACGTTAAATCCTCGAGAATCCAGCATTTCGTTTTGTAACCAAGTGACATTCTTATTATCCTCAAAAATATTCATACAAGCTTCTGGATGTAGGGTACCCTCCTTTCCATCTGCCCCAAGTGTATATCCTTGGTGTACCACTATATACTCCAACACTGCTTCGTAATCAGACTGTACCATATTCATCGCATCAGCATGATAGTGCATGTACACCATAGAAAGCAATTGGAACCATGCCTCACAGCTACCCAAGTATGACAGGGGCAATGACACCAGTAGATCGTTCTTGTGCATAACTGAGGGAAGTAACCCACACACCCAGCAATTCGTGGCATTATTGGTACTGTGTACCTGATGAAGCATCTGCAGAAACGCGTTCTCGACATAGGTCTGTCTATGTCTTTCCTTATGCGGGGCCAGTGTAACAAATGAATGCTCAGATGGAGCCGGTGTAGTCCCTATCAATGCGTGCACAGGATGCTGTTCTTCTAAATACCACACCACCCCGAATAGTGTTATCGTTATGATGAGAAGGAGCACTACCACCCTACTCCCAGTAGACCAACTAGACCACACAGGACTATTCTGCTGTAATGGTGAAGGAAGAACAGCCTCTGGTGGCCCCACCATTACAGCAGAATAGTCCTGTGTGGTCTAGTTGGTCTACTGGTTGCAGAGTGGCGTGAAGCTGTTGGTGAACAGAACGAAGATCTTTAGTCAACTCATACAGATAGTCCACAAGCAGGGGGTACTCTATCTCGGAAAAGCGCCTGGGTCTTGGGACGCCCCAGACGTTGGCGGGGCGCCCAAAGACCACCTCGTACGGGGACAACCCTGTTCTAGAATGCGCTGTCCTCTGGTAGATAACAAAGCCAAAGGTAGAGCATCAGGCCATCGCAATCCTGTGCTTTCTTGAATTTTTGCTAACTTCAATTTGAGAGTGCCATTGTACTTCTCAACCAAGCCTGCTGACTGGGGGTGGTTCGCTGCATGAAACTTCTGTCTAATATGCAAGCCTTTACACACCAATTCAATGACTTTTGAATTGAAGTGACTTCCGTTGTCACTCCAGATCACACGTGGTAATCCATAGCACGGGAAGAACTCTTTTAAGAGAGCCTTCGCCGTTGCCATAGCCGTATTCTCCTTAGTGGGGTAAGCCTCAATCCATTTACTGAATGCACAAATCACCACCAGCACATACTTCAAATTGTTAACTCGTTCCATTTCGATGAAATCCATCTGGAGAACCTCGAAAGGGAAGGAAGGCGGTGCAAAATTACCTGCGGGTGTAGGAGTACCTTTCCCAGGATTATGTTTCAGACAAATGATGCAGTGTTTCACTAGGTGTGTGGCTATCTTAGGGATATTATCGTTTCACCATACTGGGTCCAGTAGCTAACATATTCTTTTGGCACTAATGTGTGCTGGGCCGTGGGCCATGGTAACAACAGGGAGCACATAGGCGTTCGGCAGCAACCATCTCTGTTTCCCAGACAAGTCAGTCCAACACCCATCCTCGTCCAAATGCCCTGTCCTCTCTTCCCATACTGCCAGTTCATCTACTGTCGCCTCGCTCTGTATTTCCCTGACATTTTCTAATGTGTCCTCGAACATTCCATTGTCTGGAACCCACCTAGCGGGACCTGCCACGAACATCTTTTTCATCTTCGATCTAGCTGTCTCCTTAGCTGTCTGATCTGCAAAAGCATTTCCCCTTCCAACATCGTCTGTTACTGCTTTGTGCGCGCTACATTTTATTATTGCCAACTTATCAGGAAGTGTCAGTGCTGTCAACAGTCTATGTATCAATGGACCATGCTGTATGCGCAACCCATGCGAGGTCAAGAACTCTCTCTCTCCGCCCAGAGGCGCCCGAATTGTGGGCCACCCCAAAGGCATACTGGCTGTCGGTGTAGACATTGACAGTCAGACCCTCTCTCAACTCGCAAGCCCTAAGGAGGGCAACCAACCCTGCAGCCTGGGCCGATTGGTATGGGATACAGGATGTCTCCACTACAGTGTAGACTTCAGACCATCCAGAACGCCGCAGCCAGACTCGTCCTCGGGACACCGCGCCATGAGCACATGACCCAACACCTACGAGGCCTCCACTGGCTCCCCATCGAGAAGAGGGTCACCTTCAAACTCCTCACCCACGCCTACAAATCCCTACACAACATCGGACCCAAATACCTCAACGAAAGAATATCCTTCCACGTACCCAAGAGGAACCTCCACTCCGCCGACCTCGCCCTAGCAGAGTTCCCCCCATCCACAGACACAGAACTGGAGGGAGAGCCTTCTCCTACATCGCAGCCAAGACCTGGAACAAGCTCCCTGTGAACATCAGACGCTCCCCAACCCTGCACACATTCAGGAAGGACCTCAAGACCTGGCTCTTCGACTGATCCCGGAGCCGCCGCCCCCCCCCCAGCGCCTTGAGACCCTCACAGGTGAGTAGCGCGCTATATAAACCCCTGATTGATTGAGTGTGTAACGTTGTGATTGCATAAGCTGCAGTGGTGGTGCCATCTGGTAGTTTGAAACAAGAGCCATCGAAATATAGTTCCCCTTGGGGTTCAGATAATGGAACATCAGTCAGGTCTACCCATCCCTTTGTTTCTTCCTCAGTCCGAAATAAACAATCATGGACATCATTGTCCTTTTCTTCCGAAGGGAGGGGTAGTAACATGGCTGGGTTCAGAGTAGCACATCTTTTGATGGTAATGTGCGGAGCAAACAAGGTTAACTCATATCCAGTCAGACGCGCACTAGTAAGGTGCTGTGTCTTTGTCTTATTCAACAGTGTGTCCACAGCATGAGGTACCATTACTGTGAGATCCGTATCAAGGATGAGCCCTGCCGATTGTCTGATAGAAACTGCCACCGCCACGGCAGCCCTCAGGCAGCTCGGGAGAGCTCTGGCGACGTTATCAAGAATAGCAGAGAAATACGCGCAGGGTCTCTGCTTACCACCGAAACCCTGTGTTAGAACAGAAAGCGCGCAACCGTCCGCCTCATGTACATAGAGTACAAAAGGCTTCTGGTAATCAGGAGTACCAAGCACAGGAGCAGAGCAAAGCGCAACCTTTAATTGCTCGAAAGCTTGCTGGCATGCAGATGTCCAAGGCAAGGGTTCATGCACGTCTTTAGTGGTCAGGTAAAGGAGGGATTTCGTTAGTAAGGAATAGTTAGAGATCCAATGACGACAATATGAAGTTATACCAATGAAAGCGCGTACCTCGCGTTGGGTCTTAGGAACAGGCATATTAGTAA
The DNA here is from genome assembly GCA_963921515.1 of Calotriton arnoldi. Lineage (NCBI taxonomy): Eukaryota > Metazoa > Chordata > Amphibia > Caudata > Salamandridae > Calotriton > Calotriton arnoldi. The sequence goes on from CAWUFW010004038.1 coordinate 1,049,748, forward strand.
TAGCAGCTATGCGTTCAGGTGTTAGTCTACGACCCTCCTTCGACAGTAGGTGACCTAAATAGGTGACCTCCTGTCGACAATATTGAAATTTCTAAAATGACACCTTGTGTCCGTGGCGTGCCAAATGTAACAGCAATTTAACTGTGGCCTCTTTACAACCATCTTCAGTGTCTGAAGCCACCAGGAGGTCGTCAACATACTGCAACAGCACATTACCAGGGGAAAGTTCCAAAGAATCCAATTGAGCTTTCAAAGCTTGGCTATAGATACCAAGGGGCAGATCTACAAGAAAGTGCCGCAGCGTGGCGCTGCAAGCCCTTTGGCTGCGCCACGCTGCGGCACTTTCAGAGCACAGGAATGCGACATATTTACAAGAATATGTCGCATTCCTGTGCTTCTCCCTGCGCTGGCGCACAAACAGCTGCCAAGCGCCGGCGCAGGCACCCTTGCACCATGGTGCAAGGATGCCTGCGCCATGGGGAGATTGTTTCTGTGCAGGAAGGGGCACCTTTCTGCACAAAAACAATCAGTACAGGCTTTTCCTCTTTCAATGCGTGCTGCAGAATGCAGCACGCATTGAAAGAGGAAAACGAGGAGAAATGAAAACATTTCTCCTCGGTGCTCCGCTACGCCACCTCTAGGGTGGCGTAGCTCAGACGCATCTCCAGAGTTACGATTTCTCGTAATTCTGGAGATGTGTCTTGTTCCATGGGTGTTGCGTGGGAACACCCACAGCAACACCCATGGAACGCCCCTTCACCGCAAAGTGCTGCGTGTGAAGGGACGGTATTTACAAGGAGAGGAAAAGTCACGCATGGTGGCTTTTCCTCTCCTTGTAAATATCGAGGAGCCCCCTGCGCCACCAGTACGTCACGAAAAGTGACGTACTGGTGGCGCAGGGGGCTTGTAAATCTGCCCCTAGGACTCTCCGTATAGCCTTGTGGAGCACAACAGAACCTAAAGCTCCTTCCGGCTATTGCAAATCCAAACAGATATCTGCTATCTGTATGGATTGGAATGCTGAAGAAAGCATTCTTTAGATCTATTACAGAGAAGAATTTTGCAGACGGGGGGATCATTGTCAAGATCGTGGTAATGTCTGGGACTACAGGATACTGGGGAACCACTATTTTGTTCAGCTCTCTAAAGTCAATTACGAAGCGGTAAACGTCAGGGTGAGCATCAGAAGAATCCAAGGGTGCCTTTTTAAGAATAGGAAGAATAGGACTATTACACACATTCGCCGCTGTCTCCTCAACCACTCCAGACTTATTCAAATCCTGTATTATTTGCAACAAAGCCTTTTCTCCTGCCTGGGATATCTTGTACTGGGGAATACGTGGCAATACAGCTTTGTCTTTGATCTGTATAGAGACCGGTGGGATCTGGAGTAACCCCACATCCGTGTCTCCTGTAGCCCACAGTGTGCGTGGCACATCTTCAAACTCAGCAGGGAGGGGGGCATCCTTTGTGAGACATTGTGTGGCACGGGCCACTTGAGGTCCAATAGTCATGTAAACACCGTCTGGAGAACAAAAAATTGTCGCATGCAACCTTTTTAACAAATCCAACCCTAAAAAATTCTCCCCACAATTTGACGTTAATAGAATTGGTGAATCAACCGTGAAGGGGCCAATAGTCAAAGCAAGAGGTTTGGAAATGGGGCTGACAACCGGCACGCCTGAGAAACCCACAGAAACATTGTTTTGGCCAGACAGAGCCGCCCCCAGGACCAGTGACCGGGAAACAGAGCTATTCATAGCCCCTGTATCAACTAAGAATTTCTTGGTCGTATCGTGTAGATCTGCAGTGACATAGGGTCCACGCTGATCTACAGGCACCGGAACTGGTCCCTTGCCCTGTCTCTGGCTATCCTAGCTGTGAGACATCCCCGTCACTTCGTCCATGTCATAGTCATCATGATAGTACTGCCTCCCTCGGGGGTTGTCAAAATAGTTCCCGCTCTGCCTATTAGACGATGTATTCTCCCATCGCGTCTCCCCCCGGCCTCCTCCTCCTCTTCCACGTCCTCCAAACCCCCGACCCCTCGGGGCCTCACATCTCTGCGATAACTCCGGGCACTCATTCCGCCAATGTCCCTCCCGCCTGCAATATGCACATTGATTGAGCCCAATAGGAGCGCTCGAGGAACCACCCGTTAGACCTGGGTAGCCGCTGAGCCGAACCCGAGCCCCTTCCTCTTCCGTTACCCCTCGCAACTTGCTGCATCAACACCCTCGTCTTCAATTCTTTTGACTTTTTCTCCACTTTCTCCTTCTCTTCATTCTCTCTATGCTCGTAGTACTGTGCCATACTCAATATTACTGACGGGGAAGAGGTGCTCCAAGTACTTTCTGAAGCCTGCAACCTAGTCGCAATCTCAGGAAGCAAGTTCAATCAATCAATCTATCAATTATTATATTTGTAAAGCGCGCTACTTACCCGTGAGGGTTTCAAGGCGCTGAGGGGTGGGGGGAAGCTGCTACTGTTCGAATAGCCAGGTCTTGAGGAGTCTCCTGAAGGTCAGTAGGTCCTGTGTCTGCCGTTAACGAACCTGCTGACAAACAACCGGACACCACCTTCCAATGACAGTTCCTGGCCACTAAAGTCGAGAAACACCCCTTCAAACCTAGTAAAGAAATCAGACACCCTCTCGTCCTTCTTCTGATGGCACGCAGTCAACTTGTCCCAATCCACCCGTCTCGGCAGGATAAGGGAATGCATATAGGTGATAATGCGACCCAGTAAAGCCAATATCTCCGCCTTTGGCTTGTCACCGGGCTTGCGGTCCTTATCCCACACCCTGATCTGATCCCATGTTCCTCCCAATTCCACCACATGATCCTGTGTATGCACATGCCTCCATATATCCACCGGCACCAACAAGCCACAGAACAACTCGATATCTGCTAACGTCATCACCGTGGAGGAGGCCGCCTCTGTCAACTCTTTATAATACGCAGTCGGCTTTTTTTGAGGGTCTGGCAACTGACTTTTAAGGGATTTTACCTCACTCCTCTTCCAAGGAGTATAGATCCACTGTTCTTGAAATCGAGCATCAACTTGTGGTCAAATTACAGTATTCGTGGAGTTGCGCAGTTCTGGTATTTCAGGATGATAAATTGGATGGACCTCCCTCATGGGGCACTGGGTCATCATCGTCGGAACCTTTTGGAGCAATCTGCCCCGATAACCCACCAATGTCGTTACATTGCTAAAAATCTCATTAGGAGCCATACCTGCAGCATATATACCCTGTCCCGTATGTCATAGATGATCTGCGGTGCAACACCCTGAAAACACTGCTCCCACAGTCCTATTAGCGTGGCCGACATGTGCTTAAAGGCATGCTGCTGTATGAAGGGCTCATAATCTTTCATCACACTCCACACATCTTCCACACTATAGATCGGGCTCCGAGCCCACTGAGCCGCCTGGTTTGCCACCATTTGCTTCTCCTCATCACCCACAGCAGAACGCACCAACACTTTGTCCATACGGTCTCGTGCTGCCGCCCAATTTCCTTCATGCATCCCACGTAAAGGGGTCTCGCCATTCAGCAGTGCTTGGGGTGTCATACTCGAGGGAGAAAGAGCAGATGAGGAGACAGGTATCATCATGTAAGGAGACAGTGTTGTAGGAGTGAAAGGGTGTGTAGCAGTAGAAACAGAGTCAGTAGACGGAACAGGAGAGCTAACGGCTCCCGCCCCTTTTCCTGGCGTGAGCAGAGAGGAAGCAGGCAGGGCTGGGGCCGAAGCAGTTTGACTAGAGGCAGAAATACTAGAAAGAGCGGCACCGGGGGCCGAAGACTGAGATGCTGCAACCCTTGGGTATATCCGCTCAGGAGCATAAGGTGGAGGAGGGCGAGAATCCAATAGCTCTTCAACGAAAACATCACCTTCCTCTCTAGTAACATAGCATTTATCTGTCTGCAATCGAAACTTTCTATCTGCACATTCTATGCCTTTCTCTATCTTGTCCCTTTCATAGGCCACTGCTTTCTGCGTTATAGTTTGCGTCTGTCTCTTCCGGGCCTCTTTCTCTGCTCTCATACGCCGCTGCTTTGCTTCCTTCTGCCATACTCTTAGAGAATCAAACATCGACTGCCTGATCTTTTTGGCGAACAATTTGTCCTGCAAGAAATTCAATTTCTGCTCATCAAACGAGCCAGTAAGTGGCCATTGTAACTCAGCATTGTCCCTCGTATATTTATTCCACAATGTGCTAAACATAATAGGGCCAATACCGTGCTTGACGTATACATCAAAATTTGGGGTACCCTCCGGAGGCGCAGGCTGGCTCTCTTCCAATCGAGCCTCAGTAGAACAACAACGACATCCAAAACACCCCATTTTACTTAGACAAGGCATCTTAATATAAGACACATGCGCTGTTCCCAACGGACAAATATTACACCAACAAACAAAATAATAAGAGGAAAAAAATAAAGAATACAAATATTGTTCAAGAACCATACCAAAACGGTCCGAGGACCGCTCCCTACAGTCTGGAGACTGTACCAAGTTCAAGAAGACAGGCTCTAGCCCCAGACCTTTTCAAGCATTGACCAAATTTCCAGTTGGCCTGGCAGATTGTTCGCAAACAGTCCCAGACCTTTTCAAGAATGGGCCAAATTACCAGTTGGCCTGGTAGGCTGTTCACAAACACTTTGTGTCTTTAAAAAGGGTCCGCAAACCCACCAAGTTCAAACCAAAATGGCCCGGAGACCGCACCAATACACAGCCCGTCGACTCGTGCGGTTCAAGCAAGGCAGTCCGAAAACTGCTCCAAGACAGTCCGGAGACTGTACCAAGACACAGCCCGTAGGCTTGTGCCGTTAAAAAATGGCGCCATTTTTCCAAGAATCAAATCACTCACCTGAAGCACACAGGTCGAGTCAAGTTATTCTCCACTGCCGACTCTTCGGACCAAACGGTCAACTCCAAGGTTTCGCCTTCTCAGGACCCCAGCCGGTGACCACTAGACGAGGAGTTGCCTGATCAGACGGGCGGGGCAGCTGCGAGAACCAAGCTCGATCGTGTGGGGTACCCCGATCCGCCCGACCAACCAGACGCAACCCCGACCCTGCAACCCGATTACGGGTGAGCTGGATCACCTTGCGGGGTCCCTGTTCAGGCGCCAACTGAAGGAAGTGGCCCTTAGGGGCCACCCAGGTTACTTACAACCACCTGCTATGCCTTCCCAAGAATGAAGAGTCGGTCAGACAGTAGAGAATACAAACATACATTTATTAGCAATACTCTGCAGAGGAGTCCAATCTGACCTGCACCCAAAGATGTCTGCCGAGGGACTGGCTCCCCAACGGCCTGCGATACATGATAAATCCTCCAAGAACCCCCCAATCACGCCCACAGTGGAAAGTTACCGGCCTGAGCCGAACATGAACAATGAAGGCACAGAAGGATGGGCTACCACCTGCCAGATGGGTACATGCTATCGGCAACTCAAGGTTACCACGCTGAGTCTCAGCGTCTCCTAACGTGGGAGCAGAACTACACACTCGGATAGGCATGCGAGGGCAGAATGGCCTATTCATTAGTAAGACGAGAAGCAGCCTTGATCAGGAAAGAAAAACAATAACTAAATACAGTGTTCTGCTGAGGCAAGCAATACGAATAATGAGGCCTAGTTCAGACACAGCCTAAAAGGGATTACGAAATACAAAATGGAGTCAAACTTGCTAACTAAGGCTTGCACATTGCAGGGATAACTCACTGGGTTGCATAACGTGAATACAAAAGGCATCTATTTAGCCACACACTGCTAACCTAATGTAGCATAATACGAGTGCAAAGCAGGAATGGGATTTTCAAACCTAACAATCCCAAGCCGTGCCATGGCAGGTGTAAGTAGCTCTCTGGCCAAGAATTCCCAAGCTGTGGCGTGTCAGGTGTGAGTAGCTCTCCAGCCAAGAGATCCCAAGCTGTGCAGTGTCAGGTGAGACTAGCTCTCCAGCCAAGAGATCCCAAGCTGTACCGTGTCAGGTGTGACTAGCTCTCCATTTAAGAGACCCCAAGCTGTGCTGTGTCAGGTGTGAATTGCTATCCAGCTAAGAAATACAAAGCTGTTCGATGTCAGGTGTGAGTAGCTCTCAAGTCAAGAGATCCCAAGCTGTGCGATGTCAGGTGTGAATAGCTCTCCAGGCAAGAAATCCCAGGCTGTGCCGTGTCAAGTGTGAGTAGCTCTCCAGCCAAGAGATCCAAGTTGTGCCATGTCAGGTGTGAGTAGCTCTCCAGCCAAGAGATCCCAAGCTGTACCATGTCAGGTGTGAGTAGCATCCATCTGCAGAGATCCCAAGCTGTGCCGTGTCAGGTGTGACTAGCTCTCCAGCCAAGAGATCCCAAGCTATACCGTGTCAGGTGTGACTAGCTCTCCATTTAAGAGACCCCAAGCTGTGCTGTGTCAGGTGTGAATTGCTCTCCAGCTAAGAGATACCAAGCTGAGGCAGGTCATGTGTTGTGGCTCTCCAGCCAAGAGATCCCAGGTTGTGCCATGTCCGGTGGGACTAGCTTTCCAGCCAAGAGATCCCAAGCTGTGCCATGTCAGGTGTGACTAGATCTCCAGCCAAGAGATCCCAAGCCCTGCCATGGCAGGTGTAAGTAGCTCTCCAGCCAAGAGATCCCAAGTTGTGCCATGTCAGGTGGGACTATCTCTCCAGCCAAGAGATCCCAAGCTGTGCCATGTCTGGTGTGACTAACTCTCCAGCCAAGAGATCCCAAGCTGTACTGTGTCAGGTGTGACTAGCTCTCCATTTAAGAGACCCGAAGCTGTGCTGTGTCAGGTGTGAACTGCTCTCCAGCTAAGAGATACAAAGCTGTTCAATGTCAGGTGTGAGTAGCTCTCAAGTTAAGAGATCCCAAGCTGTGGCATGTCAGGTGTGAATAGCTCTCCAGGCAAGAAATCCCAGGCTGTGTCGTGTCAAGTGTGAGTAGCTCTCCAGCCAAGAGATCCAAGTTGTGCCATGTCAGGTGTGACTAGCTCTCCAGCCAAGAGATCCCAAGCTGTGCCATGTCAGGTGTGAGTAGCTCTCCAGCCAGGAGATCCCCAGCTTTGCCATGTCAGGTCTGACTAGCTCTCCAGCCAAGAGATCCCAAGATGTGCCATGTCAGGTGTGAGTAGATCCCCAATGAAGAGATCTCAAGTTGTGCTATGTCAAGTGTGAGAAGCTCTCTGGCCAAGAGATCCCAAGCTGTGCCATGTCAGGTGTGAGTAGCTCTCCGGCCAAGAGATCCCAAGCTGTGCCATGTCAGGTGTGACTAGCTTTCCAGCCAAGAGATCCCAAGCTGTGCCATGTCAGGTGTGAGTAGCTCTCCAGCCAAGAGATCCCCAGCTTTACCATGTCAGGTCTGACTAGCTCTCCAGCAAAGAGATCCCAAGCTGTACCATGAGAGGTGAGGTAGCATCCATCCCAAGAGATCCCAAGCTGTGCCGTGTCAGGTGTGACTAGCTCTCCAGCCAAAAGATCCCAAGCTGTACCAAGTCAGGTGTAACAAGCTCTCCATTTAAGAGGCCCAAAGCTGTGTTGTGTCAGGTGTGAATTGCTCTCCAGCTAAGAAATACCAAGCTGTGGCATGTCATGTGTGGTGGCTCTCCAGCCAAGAGATCCCAACTTGTGCCATGTCAGGTGGGACTAGCTCTCCAGCCAAGAGATCCCAAGCCGTGCTGTGGCAGGTGTAAGTAGCTCTCTGGCCAAGAGTTCCCAAGCTGTGCAGTGTCAGGTGTGAGTAGCTCTCCAGCCAAGAGATCCCAAGCTGTACCATGTCAGGTGTGAGTAGCATCCATCTGCAGAGATCCCAAGCTGTGCCGTGTCAGGTGTGACTAGCTCTCCAGCCAAGAGATCCCAAGCTATACCGTGTCAGGTGTGACTAGCTCTCCATTTAAGAGACCCCAAGCTGTGCTGTGTCAGGTGTGAATTGCTCTCCAGCTAAGAGATACCAAGCTGAGGCAGGTCATGTGTTGTGGCTCTCCAGCCAAGAGATCCCAGGTTGTGCCATGTCCGGTGGGACTAGCTTTCCAGCCAAGAGATCCCAAGCTGTGCCATGTCAGGTGTGACTAGATCTCCAGCCAAGAGATCCCAAGCCCTGCCATGGCAGGTGTAAGTAGCTCTCCAGCCAAGAGATCCCAAGTTGTGCCATGTCAGGTGGGACTATCTCTCCAGCCAAGAGATCCCAAGCTGTGCCATGTCTGGTGTGACTAACTCTCCAGCCAAGAGATCCCAAGCTGTACTGTGTCAGGTGTGACTAGCTCTCCATTTAAGAGACCCGAAGCTGTGCTGTGTCAGGTGTGAACTGCTCTCCAGCTAAGAGATACAAAGCTGTTCAATGTCAGGTGTGAGTAGCTCTCAAGTTAAGAGATCCCAAGCTGTGGCATGTCAGGTGTGAATAGCTCTCCAGGCAAGAAATCCCAGGCTGTGTCGTGTCAAGTGTGAGTAGCTCTCCAGCCAAGAGATCCAAGTTGTGCCATGTCAGGTGTGACTAGCTCTCCAGCCAAGAGATCCCAAGCTGTGCCATGTCAGGTGTGAGTAGCTCTCCAGCCAGGAGATCCCCAGCTTTGCCATGTCAGGTCTGACTAGCTCTCCAGCCAAGAGATCCCAAGATGTGCCATGTCAGGTGTGAGTAGATCCCCAGTGAAGAGATCTCAAGTTGTGCTATGTCAAGTGTGAGAAGCTCTCTGGCCAAGAGATCCCAAGCTGTGCCATGTCAGGTGTGAGTAGCTCTCCGGCCAAGAGATCCCAAGCTGTGCCATGTCAGGTGTGACTAGCTTTCCAGCCAAGAGATCCCAAGCTGTGCCATGTCAGGTGTGAGTAGCTCTCCAGCCAAGAGATCCCCAGCTTTACCATGTCAGGTCTGACTAGCTCTCCAGCAAAGAGATCCCAAGCTGTACCATGAGAGGTGAGGTAGCATCCATCCCAAGAGATCCCAAGCTGTGCCGTGTCAGGTGTGACTAGCTCTCCAGCCAAAAGATCCCAAGCTGTACCAAGTCAGGTGTAACAAGCTCTCCATTTAAGAGGCCCAAAGCTGTGTTGTGTCAGGTGTGAATTGCTCTCCAGCTAAGAAATACCAAGCTGTGGCATGTCATGTGTGGTGGCTCTCCAGCCAAGAGATCCCATCTTGTGCCATGTCAGGTGGGACTAGCTCTCCAGCCAAGAGATCCCAAGCCGTGCTGTGGCAGGTGTAAGTAGCTCTCTGGCCAAGAGTTCCCAAGCTGTGCAGTGTCAGGTGTGAGTAGCTCTCCAGCCAAGAGATCCCAAGCTGTGCCGTGTCTGGTGTGACTAGCTCTCCAGCCAAGGAATCCCAAGCTATACCGTGTCAGGTGTGACTAGCTCTCCATGTAAGAGACCCCAAGCTGTGCTGTGTCAGGTGTGAATTGCTCTCCAGCTAAGAGATACAAAGCTGTTCGATGTCAGGTGTGAGCAGCTCTCAAGTCAAGAGATCCCAAGCTGTGCCATGTCAGGTGTGAATAGCTCTCCAGACAAGAAATCCCAGGCTGTGCCATGTCAAGTGTGAGTAGCTCTCCAGCCAAGAGATCCAAGTTGTGCCATGTCAGGTGTGAGTAGCTCTCAAGCCAAGAGATCCCAAGCTGTGCCATGTCAGGAGTGAGTAGTTCTCCAGCCAAGAGATCCCCAGCGTTGCCATGTCTGGTCTGACTAGCTCTCCAGCCAAGAGATCCCAAGCTGTACCATGGCAGGTGTGAGTAGCATCCAGCCCAAGAGATCCCAAGCTGTGCCATGTCAGGTGTGAGTAGGTCACCAGCCAAGAGATCCCAAGTTGTGCCATGTCAAGTGTGAGTAGCTCTCTGGCCAAGAGATCCCAAGCTGTGCCATGTCAGGTGTGAGTAGCTCTCCAGCCAAGAGATCCCAAGCTGTGCCATGTCAGGTGTGACTAGCTCTCCGGCCAAGAGATCCCAAGCTGTGCCATGTCATGTGTTAGTAACTCTCCAGCCTGAGAGATCCCAAGCTGTGCCATGTCAGGTGTGACTAGCTCTACAGCCAAGAGATCCCAAGCTGTGCCGTGTTAAGTGTTAGTAACTCTCCAGCCAAGAGATCCCAAGCTGTGCCATGCCAGCTGTGAGTAGCTCTCCAGCCAAGAGATCCCAGCTGTACCTTGTCAGGTGTGGGTAGCTCTACAGCCAAGAGATCCCAAGCTGTGCCATGTCAGGTGTGAGTAGCCCTCCAGCCAAGAGATCACAAGCTGTGCCGCATTAGGTGTGAGTAGCTCTCCAGCCAAGAGATCCCAAGCAATGCCATGTCATGTATGAGTAGCTCTCCAGCTGTGAGATACAAAGCTGTTCGATGTCAGGTGTGAGTAGCTCTCAAGTCAAGAGATCCCAAGCTGTGCCATGTCAGGTGTGACTAGCTCTCCAGCCAAGACATCCCACGCTGTACCGTGTTAGGTGTTAGTAGCCCTCCAGCCAAGAGATCCCAAGCTGTGCCATGTCAGGTGTGACTAGCTCTCCAGCCAAGACATCCCACGCTGTACCGTGTTAGGTGTTAGTAGCCCTCCAGCCAAGAGATCCCAAGCTGTGCCTAGTCAGGTGTGACTAGCTCTCCAGCCAAGAGATCCCAAGCTGTACAGTGTCAGGTGTGACTAGCTCTCCATTTAACAGACCCCTAGCTGTGCTGTGTCAGGTGTGAATTGCTCTCCAGCTAAGAGATACAAAGCTGTTCGATGTCAGGTGTGAGTAGCTCTCAAGTCAAGAGATACCAAGCTGTGCCCTCATTCCTTTGGCGCCATCACTGCCATCCCTGCCACTACCGACGGGTCCGCAAGGAGGAGCGGGACAGGACTACGCGTCCCAGGCTCCTTTGCGTTACACAGACACCGCCGCAGCTGAGCACACGCGCCTGGAGGCGCCTTCAAAAGCTCCACAGGGCTCCCGCAACGCGGGACGCGCGCGGGTCACGCCCGGACAAAGCCCGGACCAAGGGCGGGCCCGTCTGCGCCCGTCCGAGACCGGCCGAGGCTGGGCAGGGCCCACATTCGGTCATCTGCCATTGGAGGTGTTGGTGCTTGTGCCCAGAAAGGTACTGTTTGAGTTCTCTTACAGGGTGCAGGAACAAAGTGCACAATGGCCAATTGTTTAACACCTAAAAGCAGAACCACATCAGGGAGGAGAGGGGTGGTGGGAACCCTGGATGCCTTTTTGACACGAGCGGAGTCGGTACTATCGCATGAGATTCAGATAACGGAGGAAAGACTCTCTTTGGGCAACGTAGCATCAAATAAAAGATCCTCAATAGGTGGTATAAGGCGGGCGAAGTCGCCAGTAAACGTCCGCACAGACCCTGATGTTTTGTTGGTGTATGAGGATCTTGGCTCTACGTCTTGCTCTATCGGTCAGGGGGCTTTTCATCACCAGCCACTGCGGTACATCTAGTGAGCCCCGTAAATGGCACAGACACAGGCACGGGCATGACTAAGACAACTGCAACTGCAAGGCGGGTAGGAGAGGTTTTATGTGGAAAGGATAACCAGACTGTAGTCTCTTTGCCGTCTCCCTCACCTCCCGCGGAAACCAGTCCTATCAGTCAAACAGGAACTAGGTCAAGAGAAGTGGCCACAAGATCCAAAAAGCACCTAAGGGAAAGTCTGGGGAAAAGCGGGAAGACATCTCCATCAGTAAAAAATGTAAAGGAACCCCTGGTTAAGCGTCCCAGGAGGGTTGTTCAAAAAATTAAGCAGAAGCCTAGAGCCAAACTCCCCGTTTTTAAATGCCCAGATCAAGATCTTACAGTCGAGACAGAATCCCAAGGGCTGTCAGAGGATCTTAAACAACAATGTCCAAATGCTATCCTGCCTATAGACGTTGGAACTGAAGACCAGTGGAGAAGACTGGAAACTATGGTCTCTGTTTTGATGGCCCCTTTATTAAGTAAACTGTCACTAATCGAGGAGAAACTTTTATTGTTGGAAATGTCCAAAAGTACATCATCCAACCTGCCGGTTATGGGGAGGTGTCACTGCATTCAGTCTGGGCAACCTTTGGGGGGTCCACCTGTATCTAAGGGGGGCTGAGGGGGTAGAGTTCGTGAAAAAGATGAAACAGGTGGCTCGATCAGAATGTGGAACTAGTCACCACAAACAGGTTGACAATGGGAGCAGGTCTGCGAACCAAGCAAATGATGGTCCCCATCCCAATGCAGTAGCAACACGATCTAGGTCAACTGAAAGGAACACGGATGATGGGGTTGACCGAAGGCGGGAAGAGGGGTTAGATAATGCACATAGGGGTGGCCGACAAAACCTATCCAGGGGAGGTATCGATTGTGCCCAACTCAAAGGAAAAGCAAATAGAGCACCATATCTCACCTCTGGAGAGCAATTAGTAATAGATATACAGTGGTCTTGGCAGGAGTCCCAGGACACAACCAGGAGCAGGAGGAGACGGGCACCCAGTTAATTAACAAAGTGGCTCACTGGTTGGGCAAATATGTCAGGTTTAATATTAAAAATCACCGACACATTTTGATGGCCAGGAGGGTGTCCTGGCTTCGTAAGTCGAGGAAAGTTTTCACAGGAGATTGTATTATCATTACACTCAGATACCCGGAGTTGGTAAAGGAGATTTTTGGGCACGCAAATGGTTTATTTACCTTAGAATCCTGTATCAAACCATTACCATTGGACTTGTTTTACAGACCAGGCCCCAGTACCGAACTAATACAGAGTAATTTTGGCTGGGGGGAAGGGAGGATGGAAGGTGTAGGGGCAGCCACTAATATTTTTGCGCCACTTAGAGACCTGAATGATATTGATTGACTAATTCCTAGGGAGGAGGGTGGTGGTTTTAGTGATATCTGCTCAGTTAGTACAGTGGAGGCAGACAGGAGGGCGGAGTCATATGGGAGTACACTTGTAACATCCCCAATGCGAACCAGGGACCCCGACTCTCAGAATATAAACCACCCAGGTAAATCAGCCACTAGAGGGGCCAGTATTATGCCCAAGACGCATATGGGCAGAAGCCACGGTGGAGACTTGAAAATCATCTCATGGAACGTAGCGGGTTTATCTAATAAACTAGGGGATACACAATGGCTGACCTACGTGAGACAGTTTAATATAATCTGTCTACAGGAAACGTGGGAGACCGAGAAATCTTTTTTCATTGAAGGATATAAAACTTTTGCATGTGCGGCAATAAGATCGAGCTCGGGGAGAGCAAAGGGGGGCCTGATTATATTTATAGATTTAAAAATCCAGGGTAGGTGGAAATCCTTGGCATGGGAGTCAAGCGTTGTCCATGGACTAAAATTTACAAACAAATCTTTTAGGCTTATTATAATGAATTTTTATAATGCAATGTCACATGAGCATGGCAGAGGCAGCTTGAAGGAATTAAGTAGGTGCCTGGAACACACTTGTGGTAAAGGGCTGGCTCAATCACAACTGATATTGGTGGGCGATTTTAATTGTCATTTGTGCCCACACCTTAGGGCGACCGAGGGTGATTGGGCATCTTGTCCTCTAAGGGATGGCACCCATCTGGAGCACACGCAGCTGGGAAGTGAGCTGACCGGTCTTCTAGGCGACTACGGGTTAAGACATACAATAGATAAGATTGCTAGCAGTAGGGGTAGGACGGTCCCTCGCACATTTAAAGGACGAGGATGCTGCTCCTACATTGATTTCATTTTCGTCTCTTTTTTGGTCAAGAGGCGTGTATCCCAGTTTAATATAAATTATAGTGCATTTAGTGATCATAATCCTTTGACTCTTGAGCTCGAGGCCCACCCCCATTTATCAGTTGTAAACAGTCAAGATGGTGGTGGGTCAGTTGTCGCAACAGACCAAGGTAGGAGGCTTAAGTGGTGCCAGGTGGATATAGCTGCTTTTAATGCCTCTTTATTTCAAAAGGGGTATCAGGAGATAATGAAATGTCTAGATCTGGGAGTGGAGGGGGTGGACCTGATAGAAGCCTTTAATAAGGTTGCTAACCTGGTGGATAGTCTGTTAAGGTCCACTACCCAAGCCTGTAGGGGGGGGGACCCAAAGTGGTTTGATAGGCAATGCTCACAGGCCTTGAGAAAGCTCAAAGTGGCTCTGAAACAAATGCCAAGGGATAGGAAGTGTGTGGCGGAATGTCGTGCAAGCTATAAATTAGCAGTCAAAGGGCGAAAGGGTCAATTACAACGCGAGGCTTGGAAGGAGCTCATGGAGGCGGCGGAGCTGAAGGACTCCGCCCGATTCTGGGGAGTAATTAACAAACCCTGCTTCGCAGACCCGGATAAGCCAGGGCTGTGTAATAATATTCTTCCAGAAACATGGAAGCAGCATTTTCAGGGACTGTATAATTTCCACTTTAGTCAGAGTGAATCGCAGTCAGTACAAGTAGTACCAAGCCTTAACCCAGTCACCTTCTCGGTGGATGAAGTAAATGCAGGTATTGTGAACCTAACGAGGAATAAAGCACCGGGGCCAGATGGGATCCCCCAGATCTTTTTCTTAGTAACCCAGATATCTGGGCGCCCCTATTAACCAGGGTCTTAAATGCCTCTATAAGCTCACCTATGTCAGTGTCGTGGTCATCCGCAATAATTGTGCCCATATTTAAGAAAGGGGATAGGGATAGCCCACATTGTTATAGACCCATCTCTTTGATAGACGTTTCAGCGAAGGAGTTGGGTCGGGCTATTTTAAACAGGCTGATGGAATGGGCGGAGGATAAACAAATTATCACAGACGTACAATATGGATTTCGCCCGGGCAAATCTACGGTAGATCAATGCCTTAACTTATATCTTATTACTGCCAAGTATACACTAGCCAAGGAGGGGGCACTATATTTAGCCTTTATGGACCTCACAGCGGCGTTTGACCGCGTGAATCGCAGCAAGCTGTGGGCTATATTGGGTGAGCTCGGGGCAGACCCGGGATTAATAAATATCCTGCAAGTGCTCCATAGTAATACCTCAGCAGCAGTACGATATACGCAGGAGGGGAAGGTGACGGAGTATTTTAATTGTTCGAGTGGGGTAAGACAAGGCTGTATACTAGCCCCTTTTCTGTTCACTTTATATATTAATGGCCTAGATGCCGCATTATGTGAAATCAGGGCAGATTCACCCAGAATAGGGGGAAAAGCGGTCCCGGTTCTGCTTTACGCAGACGATGCGGTGCTCCTTGCCCGTACCCCACATAGTCTACAGCTTTTAATTGACGGTTTTGTAGAGTTTATGGAAAATTTGGATATGTCTCCCAACCTAACCAAATCATACGTTTTGGAGACGGGGAAAAAGGCAAAAACTCATACAAATACGTTATAGGTTCACATGTCCTGGGTAAAGTGCCAGCATTTGCATACTTGGGAATGCCTCTAGATGGTCATTTGAATTTTAAGTATTTATTAAAGGAGAAGTGTGTGGCCCTGAAAAAGTCTACAGGCTCTATCACAAACTTTGCTCATAGGTTAGGAAGCTGGACTCCGGATATGATTCTTAAGATCTATAATTCAGTCTGTTGTGCCAAGGTGTTATATGGAAGCGAGGTCTGGGGTTTTATTATGACTAACGACTTACAAAGAGAAGAAAATAATTACTTGAGGGGTTTATTGAAGGTCCCTCAAAGTATTCCAGTATTTTCTGTCCATGAAGAATTGGGGGTCAAATATATATCAGACCAGATAGCAGTCAAGCCCCTCTTAGGTTGGCTCAAATGTTGGACGAACATTGAGGCAGGCTTTACAAGGACAGTACTTCAGGATAGTTTATCCTTGGACTACTCGATGAGAATTCCCTGGACAAAATACGTAAAAGAGTCTTTTATCAAGTTAGGCCGGGCAGACCTGTTTAATACTCCAGAGTCAATAAGAACAAAGGACAGGGTTGAGATTAAAGCCCTGCATTTAAGGTTCACCATGGCACATCGTGAGGCCATTGAACTTGCTAAACCTACAGTGAGAGCCCATACACTAGTCAAGACAACCCTGGGAATTGAACCTTATTTAACTTTAATGAAGAGTCCACACGATAGATTTTTAATTACCCATTTTAGACTAGATCTTCTCCATCATTTACTAGCGGTACCGGCAGGTTTTGTTAAAAATATTGAAGAGAGAGGGCCCTGTGGCTGCGACAACAGGTCTCCACAGGATACCCTCCACCTAGTTCTTCTCTGCCCATACTATGCTTTTCCTAGGAAAAAAGTTTTTAAAGGATTTATTAAATCGAGCTGGCTTTAGGCAAGCGCGAGTAGCCTTGTTGTTTTTAAAGCTTTCCTCCGATGTACATACCCTATTCTGTGTGGCTAATTTCCTGAGAGTCGCTGTTAAATTAAGGAAAACCAGGGGCGATTAAAGAAGAGAGGAAGGGTTCGTGGGTCACTGGCATGAAATGTCTGTTTTAATAGGGCTGTAGTATTTATGTGACATCCTCCCAATGCCTGCTCTAAAGTACTGAATTGTATCTGGGAGTGACATTTTATGTACGTTGTGTTTTATATATGCTTTTATGATTTGTTTTCAAATCGAATAAAGTTTTATTGATTGATTGATTGACTAGCTCTTCAGCCAAGAGATCCCAAGCTGTGCCATGTCAGGTGTTAGTAGCTCTCCAGCAAAGAGATCCCAAGCTGTGCCATGTCAGGTGTGAGTAGCTCTCCAGCCAAGAGATCCCAAGCTGTGCCATGTCAGGTGTGAGTAGCTCTCTAGCCAAGAGATCCCCAGCTGTGCCATGTCAGGTGTGACTAGCTCATCAGCCAAGAGATCCCAAGTTTTGCTGTGTCAGGTGTGAGTAGCTCTCCATTCAAGAGACCCTAAGCTGTGCCGTGTCAGATTTGACTAGCTCTCCATTCAAGAGATCCCAAGCTGGGCCGTGTCAGGTGTGACTAGCTCTCCAGCCAAGAGACCCCAAGCTGTGCTGTGTCAGGTGTGACTAGCTCTCCATTCTAGAAATCCCAAGCTGTGCCATGTGAGTAGCTCTCCAGCCAAGAGATCCCAAGCTGTGCCATGTCACATGTGAGTAGCTCTCCAGCCAAGAGATCCCATGCTTTGCCATGTCATGTGTGAGTAGCTCTCCAGCGAAGAAATCCCAAGCAGTCCCACATCAGGTGTGAGTAGCTCTCCAGCCAAGAGATCCAAGTTGTGCCATGTCAGGTATGAGTAGCTCTCCAGCCAAGAGATCCCAAGCTGTGCCATGTCAGGTCTGACTAGCTCTCCAGCCAAGAGATCCCAAGCTGTACCATGTCAGGTGTGAGTAGCATCCATCCGAAGAGATCCCAAGCTGTGCTGTGTCAGGTTTGAATAGCTCTCCAGCCAAGAGATCCCAAGCTGTGCCGTGTCAGGTGTGACTAGCTCTCCATTTAAGAGACCCCAAGCTGTGCTGTGTCAGGTGTGAATTGCTCTCCAGCTAAGAGATACCAAGCTGTGGCATGTCATGTGTGGTGGCTCTCCAGCCAAGAGATCCCAAGTTGTACCATGTCAGGTGGGACTAGCTCTCCAGCCAAGAGATCCCAAGCTGTGCCACGTCAGGTGTGACTAGATCTCCAGCCAAGAGATCCCAAGCCGTGCCGTGGCAGGTGTACGTAGCTCTCTGGCCAAGAGTTCCCAAGCTGTGCCGTGTCAGGTGTGAGTAGCTCTCCAGCCAAGAGATCCCAAGCTGTGCCGTGTCTGGTGTGACTAACTCTCCAGCCAAGAGAAGCCAAGCTGTACCGTGTCAGGTGTGACTTGCTCTCTATTTAAGAGACCCCAAGCTGTGCTGTGTCAGGTGTGAATTGCTCTCCAGCTAAGAGATACAAAGCTGTTCAATGTCAGGTGTGAGTAGCTCTCAAATTAAGAGATCCCAAGCTGTGGCATGTCTGGTGTGAATAGCTCTCCAGGCAAGAAATCCCAGGCTGTGCCGTGGCAAGTGTGAGTAGCTCTCCAGCCAAGAGATCCAAGTTTTGCCATGTCAGGTGTGAGTAGCTCTCCAGCCAAGAGATCCCAAGCTGTGCCATGTCAGGTGCGAGTAGCTCTCCAGCCAAGAGATCCCCAGCTTTGCCATGTCAGGTCTGACTAGCTCTCCAGCCAAGAGATCCCAAGCTGTACCATATCAGGTGTGAGTAGCATCCAGCCCAAGAGATCCCAAGCTGTGCCATGTCAGGTGTGAGTAGCTCCCCAGCCAAGAGATCCCAAGTTGTGCCACGTCAAGTGTGAGTAGCACTCTGGCCAAGAGATCCCAACCTGTGCCATGTCAGGTGTGATTAGCTCTCCAGCCAAGAGATCCCTAACCGTGCCATGTCAGGTGTGACTAGCTCTCCAGCCAAGAGATCCCACGCTGTGCCAGGTCAGGTGTGAGTAGCTCTCCAGCCAAGAGATCCCCACCTTTACCATGTCATGTCTGACTAGCTCTCCAGCCAAGAGATCCCAAGCTGTACCATGTCAGGTGTGAGTAGCATCCATCCCAAGAGATCCCAAGCTGTACCGTGACAGGTGTGACTAGCTCTCCATTTAAGAGTCCCCAAGCTGTGCTGTGTCAGGTGTGAATTGCTCTCCAGGTAAGAGATACCAAGCTGTGGCATGTCATGTGTGGTGGCTCACCAGCCAAAAGATCCCAAATGGTGCCATGTCAGGTGAGACTAGCTCTCCAGCCAAGAGATCCCAAGCCAAGCCATGTCAGGTGTGACTAGATCTCCAGCCAAGAGATCCCAAGCCGTGCCGTGGCAGGTGTAAGTAGCTCTCTGGCCAAGAGTTCCCAAGCTGTGCCATGTCAGGTGTGAGTAGCTCTCCAGCCAAGAGATCCCAAGCAGTGCTGTGTCTGGTGTGACTAGCTCTCCAGCCAAGAGATCCCAAGATGTACTGTGTCAGGTGTGACTAGCTCTCCATTTAAGAGACTCCAAGCTGTGCTGTGTCAGGTGTGAATTGCTCTCCAGCTAAGAGATACAAAGCTGTTCGATGTCAGGTGTGAGTAGCTCCCAAGTCAAGAGATCCCAAGCTGTGCCATGTCAGGTGTGAATAGCTCTCCAGGCAAGAAATCCCAGGCTGTGCCGTGTCGAGTGTGAGTAGCTCTCCAGCCAAGAGATCCAAGTTGTGCCATGTCAGGTGTGAGTAGCTCTCCAGCCAAGAGATCCCAAGCTGTCCATGTCAGGTTTGAGTAGCTCTCCAGCCAAGAGATCCCCAGCTTTGCCATGTCAGGTCTGACTAGCTCCCCAGCCAAGAGATCCCAAGTTCTGCCATGCCAGCTGTGAGTAACTCTCCAGGCAAGAAATCCCAAGCTGTACCTTGTCGGGTGTGAGTAGCTCTACAGCCAGGAGATCCCAAGCTGTGCCATGTCAGGTGTGAGTAGCCCTCCAGCCAAGAGATCCCAAGCTGTGCTGCATAAGGTGTGAGTAGCTCTCCAGCCAAGAGATCCCAAGCTGTGCTATGTCATGTGTGAGTAGCTCTCCAGCCAAGAGATCACAAGCTGTCCCATGTCAGGTGTGAGTAGCTCTACAGCCAAGAGATCACTAGCTGTGCCATGTCAGGTGTGAGTAGCTCTCCAGCCAAGAGATCCCAAGCTGTGCCATGTCAAGTGTGAATTGCTCTCCAGCTAAGAGATCCAAATGTGGGCTGTGTCAGGTGTGACTAGCTCTCAAGCTAAGAGATCAAAAGCTGCTCCATGTTAGGTATGAGTAGCTCTCCAGCCAAGAGATCCCAAGCTGTGCCATGTCAGGTGTGACTAGCTCTCCAGCCAAGAGATCCCAAGCTGTGCCATGTCAGGTATGACTAACTCTCCAGCCAAGAGTTCCTAAGTTGTACTGTGTCAGTTGCGAAAATCTCCCCAGCCAAGAGATCCCAAGCTGTGCCATGTCAGGTGTTAGTAGCTCTCCAGCAAAGAGATCCCAAGATGTGCCATGTCAGGTGTGAGTAGCTCTCCAGCCAAGAGATCCCAAGCTGTGCCATGTCAGGTGTGAGTGGCTCTCTAGCCAAGAGATCCCCAGCTGTGCCATGTCAGGTGTGACTAGCTCTTCAGCCAAGAGATCCCAAGTTTTGCTGTGTCAGGTGTGAGTAGCTCTCCATTCAAGAGACCCTAAGCTGTGCTGTGTCAGATTTGACTAGCTCTCCATTCAAGAGATCCCAAGCTGGGCCATGTCAGGTGTGACTAGCTCTCCAGCCAAGAGACCCAAGCTGTGCTGTGTCAGGTGTGACTAGCTCTCCATTCTAGAAATCCCAAGCTGTGCCATGTGAGGTGTGAGTAGCTCTCCAGCCAAGAGATCCCAAGCTGTGCCATGTCAGGTGTGAGTAGCTCTACAGCCATGAGATCCCAAGCTGTGCCATGTCACATGTGAGTAGCTCTCCAGCCAAGAGATCCCATGCTTTGCCATGTCATGTGTGAGTAGCTCTCCAGCGAAGAGATCCCAAGCAGTCCCACATCAGGTGTGAGTAGCTCTCCAGCCAAGAGATCCAAGTTGTGTCATGTCAGGTATGAGTAGCTCTCCAGCCAAGAGATCCCAAGCTGTGCCATGTCAGGTCTGACTAGCTCTCCAGCCAAGCGATCCCAAGCTGTACCATGTCAGGTGTGAGTAGCATCCATCCGAAGAGATCCCAAGCTGTGCTGTGTCAGGTTTGACTAGCTCTCCAGCCAAGAGATCCCAAGCTGTACCGTGTCAGGTGTGACTAGCTCTCCATTTAAGAGACCCCAAGCTGTGCTGTGTCAGGTGTGAATTGCTCTCCAGCTAAGAGATACCAAGCTGTGGCATGTCATGTGTGGTGGCTCTCCAGCCAAGAGATCCCAAGTTGTACCATGTCAGGTGGGACTAGCTCTCCAGCCAAGAGATCCCAAGCTGTGCCACGTCAGGTGTCACTAGATCTCCAGCCAAGAGATCCCAAGCCGTGCCGTGGCAGGTGTACATAGCTCTCTGGCCAAGAGTTCCCAAGCTGTGCCGTGTCAGGTGTGAGTAGCTCTCCAGCCGAGATCCCATGCTTTGCCATGTCATGTGTAAGTAGCTCTCCAGCGAAGAGATCCCAAGCAGTCCCACATCAGGTGTGAGTAGCTCTCCAGCCAAGAGATCCAAGTTGTGCCATGTCAGGTATGAGTAGCTCTCCAGCCAAGAGATCCCAAGTTGTGCCATGTCAGGTCTGACTAGCTCTCCAGCCAAGGGATCCCAAGCTGTACCATGTCAGGTGTGAGTAGCATCCATCCGAAGAGATCCCAAGCTGTGCTGTGTCAGGTTTGACTAGCTCTCCAGCCAAGAGATCCCAAGCTGTACTGTGTCAGGTGTGACTAGTTCTCCATTTAAGAGACCCCAAGCTGTGCTGTGTCAGGTGTGAATTGCTCTCCAGCTAAGATATACCAAGCTGTGGCATGTCATGTGTGGTGGCTCTCCATCCAAGAGATCCCAAATTGTACCATGTCAGGTGGAACTAGCTCTCCAGCCAAGAGATCCCAAGCTGTGCCACGTCAGGTGTGACTAGATCTCCAGCCAAGAGATCCCAAGCCGTGCCGTGGCAGGTGTATGTAGCTCTCTGGCCAAGAGTTCCCAAGCTGTGCCGTGTCAGGTGTGAGTAGCTCTCCAGCCAAGAGATCCCAAGCTGTGCCTTGTCAGGTGTGAGTAGCTCTACAGCCAAGAGATCCCAAGCTGTGCCATGTCAGGTGTGAGTAGCCCTCCAGCCAAGAGATCCCAAGCTGTGCCTAGTCAGTTGTGACTAGCTCTCCAGCCAAGAGATCCCAAGCTGTACAGTGTCAGGTGTGACTAGCTCTCCATTTAACGGACCCCTAGCTGTGCTGTGTCAGGTGTGAATTGCTCTCCAGCTAAGACATACAAAGCTGTTCGATGTCAGGTGTGAGTAGCTCTCAAGTCAAGAGATACCAAGCTGTGCCATGTCAGGTGTGAATAGCTCTCCAGGCAAGAAATCCCAGGCTGTGCCGTGTCAAGTGTGAGTAGCTCTCCAGCCAAGAGATCCCCAGTTTTGCCATGTCAGGTCTGACTAGCTCTCCAGCCAAGAGATCCCAAGCTGTACCATGTCAGGTGTGAGTAGCATCCATCCGAAGAGATCCCAAGCTGTGCCGTGTCAGGTTTGACTAGCTCTCCAGCCAAGAGATCCCAAGCTGTACCATGTCAGGTGTGACTAGCTCTCCATTTAAGAGACCCCAAGCTGTGCTGTGTCAGGTGTGAATTGCTCTAGAGCTAAGAGATACCAAGCTGTGGCATGTCATGTGTGGTGGCTCTCCAGCCAAGAGACCCCAAGTTGTACCATGTCAGGTGGGACTAGCTCTCCAGCCAAGAGATCCCAAGCTGTGCTATGTCAGGTGTGACTAGATCTCCAGCCAAGAGATCCCAAGCCGTGGCAGGTTTAAGTAGCTCTTTGGCCAAGAGTTCCCAAGCTGTGCCGTGTCAGGTGTGAGTAGCTCTCCAGCCAAGAGATCCCAAGCTGTGCCGTATCTGGTGTGACTAACTCTCCAGCCAAGAGATCCCAAGCTGTACCGTGTCAGGTGTGACTAGCTCTCTATTTAAGAGACCCCAAGCTGTGCTGTGTCAGGTGTGAATTGCTCTCCAGCTAAGAGATACAAAGCTGTTCAATGTCAGGTGTGAGTAGCTCTCAAGTTAAGAGATCCCAAGCTGTGGCATGTCAGGTGTGAATAGCTCTCCAGGCAAGAAATCCCAGGCTGTGCCGTGGCAAGTGTGAGTAGCTCTCCAGCCAAGAGATCCAAGTTTTGCCATGTCAGGTGTGAGTAGCTCTCCAGCCAAGAGATCCCAAGCTGTGCTATGTCAGGTGCGAGTAGCTCTCCAGCCAAGAGATCCCCAGCTTTGCCATGTCAGGTCTGACTAGCTCTCCAGCCAAGAGATCCCAAGCTGTACCATATCAGGTGTGAGTAGCATCCAGCCCAAGAGATCCCAAGCTGTGCCATGTCAGGTGTGAGTAGCTCCCCAGCCAAGAGATCCCAAGTTGTGCCATGTCAAGTGTGAGTAGCACTCTGGCCAAGAGATCCCAACCTGTGCCATGTCAGGTGTGATTAGCTCTCCAGCCAAGAGATCCCAAACTGTGCCATGTCAGGTGTGACTAGCTCTCCATCCAAGAGATCCCAAGCTGTGCCATGTCAGGTGTGAGTAGCTCTCCAGCCAAGAGATCCCCAGCTTTACCATGTCAGGTCTGACTAGCTCTCCAGCCAAGAGATCCCAAGCTGTACTATGTCAGGTGTGAGTAGCATCCATCCCAAGAGATCCCAAGCTGTACCGTGACAGGTGTGACTAGCTCTCCATTTAAGAGTCCCCAAGCTGTGCTGTGTCAGGTGTGAATTGCTCTCCAGCTAAGAGATACCAAGCTGTGGCATGTCATGTGTGGTGGCTCACCAGCCAAGAGATCCCAAGTGGTGCCATGTCAGGTGAGACTAGCTCTCCAGCCAAGAGATCCCAAGCCGAGCCATGTCAGGTGTGACTAGATATCCAGCCAAGAGATCCCAAGCCGTGCCATGGCAGGTGTAAGTAGCTCTCTGGCCAAGAGTTCCCAAGCTGTGCCATGTCAGGTATGAGTAGCTCTCCAGCCAAGAGATCCCAAGCTGTGCCGTGTCTGGTGTGACTAGCTCTCCAGCCAAGAGATCCCAAGATGTACTGTGTCAGGTGTGACTAGCTCTCCATTTAAGAGACCCCAAGCTGTGCTGTGTTAGGTGTGAATTGCTCTCCAGCTAAGAGATACAAAGCTGTTCGATGTCAGGTGTGAGTAGCTCTCAAGTCAAGAGATCCCAAGCTGTGCCATGTCAGGTGTGAATAGCTCTCCAGGCAAGAAATCCCAGGCTGTGCGTGTCGAGTGTGAGTAGCTCTCCAGCCAAGAGATCCAAGTTGTGCCATGTCAGGTGTGAGTAGCTCTCCAGCCAAGAGATCACAAGCTGTGCCATGTCAGGTGTGAGTAGCTCTCCAGCCAAGAGATCCCCAGCTTTGCCATGTCAGGTCTGACTAGCTCTCCAGCCAAGATATCCCAAGCTGTACCATGTCAGGTGTGAGTAGCATCCAGCCCAAGAGATCTCAAGCTGTGCCATGTCAGGTGTGAGTAGCTCCCCCGCCAAGAGATCCCAAGGTGTGCCATGCCAGCTGTGAGTAGCTCTCCAGGCAAGAAATACCAAGCTGTACCTTGTCAGGTGTGAGTAGCTCTACAGCCAGGAGATCCCAAGCTGTGCCATGTCAGGTGTGAGTAGCCCTCCAGCCAAGAGATCCCAAGCTGTGCTGCATAAGGTGTGAGTAGCTCTCCAGCCAAGAGATCCCAAGCTGTGCTATGTCATGTGTGAGTAGCTCTCCAGCCAAGAGATCACAAGCTGTCCCATGTCAGGTGTGAGTAGCTCTACAGCCAAGAGATCACTAGCTGTGCCATGTCAGGTGTGAGTAGCTCTCCAGCCAAGAGATCCCAAGCTGTGCCATGTCAAGTGTGAATTGCTCTCCAGCTAAGAGATCCAAATGTGTGCTGTGTCAGGTGTGACTAGCTCTCAAGCTAAGAGATCAAAAGCTGTTCCACGTTAGGTATGAGTAGGTCTCCAGCCAAGAGATCCCAAGCTGTGCCATGTCAGGTGTGACTAGCTCTCCAGCCAAGAGATCCCAAGCTGTGCCATGTCAGGTGTTAGTAGCTCTCCAGCAAAGAGATCCCAAGCTGTGCCATGTCAAGTGTGAATTGCTCTCCAGCTAAGAGATCCAAATGTGTGCTGTGTCAGGTGTGACTAGCTCTCAAGCTAAGAGATCAAAAGCTGTTCCACGTTAGGTATGAGTAGGTCTCCAGCCAAGAGATCCCAAGCTGTGCCATGTCAGGTGTGACTAGCTCTCCAGCCAAGAGATCCCAAGCTGTGCCATGTCAGGTGTTAGTAGCTCTCCAGCAAAGAGATCCCAAGCTGTGCCATGTCAGGTGTGAGTAGCTCTCCAGCCAAGAGATCCCAAGCTGTGCCATGTCAGGTGTGAGTAGCTCTCTAGCCAAGAGATCCCCAGCTGTGCCATGTCAGGTGTGACTAGCTCTTCAGCCAAGAGATCCCAAGTTTTGCTGTGTCAGGTGTGAGTAGCTCTCCATTCAAGAGACCCTAAGCTGTGCCGTGTCAGATTTGACTAGCTCTCCATTCAAGAGATCCCAAGCTGGGCCGTGTCAGGTGTGACTAGCTCTCCAGCCAAGAGACCCCAAGCTGTGCTGTGTCAGGTGTGACTAGCTCTCCATTCTAGAAATCCCAAGCTGTGCCATGTGAGGTGTGAGTAGCTCTCCAGCCAAGAGATCCCAAGCTGTGCCATGTCACATGTGAGTAGCTCTCCAGCCAAGAGATCCCATGCTTTGCCATGTCATGTGTGAGTAGCTCTCCAGCGAAGAGATCCCAAGCAGTCCCACATCAGGTGTGAGTAGCTCTCCAGCCAAGTGATCCAAGTTGTGCCATGTCAGGTATGAGTAGCTCTCCAGCCAAGAGATCCCAAGCTGTGCCATGTCAGGTCTGACTAGCTCTCCAGCCAAGAGATCCCAAGCTGTACCATGTCAGGTGTGAGTAGCATCCATCCGAAGAGATCCCAAGCTGTGCTGTGTCAGGTTTGACTAGCTCTCCACCCAAGAGATCCCAAGCTGTACCGTGTCAGGTGTGACTAGCTCTCCATTTAAGAGACCCCAAGCTGTGCTGTGTCAGGTGTGAATTGCTCTCCAGCTAAGAGATACCAAGCTGTGGCATGTCATGTGTGGTGGCTCTCCAGCCAAGAGATCCCAAGTTGTACCATGTCAGGTGGGACTAGCTCTCCAGCCAAGAGATCCCAAGCTGTGCCACGTCAGGTGTGACTAGATCTCCAGCCAAGAGATCCCAAGCCGTGCCGTGGCAGGTGTACGTAGCTCTCTGGCCAAGAGTTCCCAAGCTGTGCCGTGTCAGGTGTGAGTAGCTCTCCAGCCAAGAGATCCCAAGCTGTGCCGTGTCTGGTGTGACTAACTCTCCAGCCAAGAGAAGCCAAGCTGTACCGTGTCAGGTGTGACTAGCTCTCTATTTAAGAGACCCCAAGCTGTGCTGTGTGAGGTGTGAATTGCTCTCCAGCTAAGAGATACAAAGCTGTTCAATGTCAGGTGTGATTAGCTCTCAAATTAAGAGATCCCAAGCTGTGGCATGTCAGGTGTGAATAGCTCTCCAGGCAAGAAATCCCAGGCTGTGCCGTGGCAAGTGTGAGTAGCTCTCCAGCCAAGAGATCCAAGTTTTGCCATGTCAGGTGTGAGTAGCTCTCCAGCCAAGAGATCCCAAGCTGTGCCATGTCAGGTGCGAGTAGCTCTCCAGCCAAGAGATCCCCAGCTTTGCCATGTCAAGTCTGACTAGCTCTCCAGCCAAGAGATCCCAAGCTGTACCATATCAGGTGTGAGTAGCATCCAGCCCAAGAGATCCCAAGCTGTGCCATGTCAGGTGTGAGTAGCTACCCAGCCAAGAGATCCCAAGTTGTGCCACGTCAAGTGTGAGTAGCACTCTGGCCAAGAGATCCCAACCTGTGCCATGTCAGGTGTGATTAGCTCTCCAGCCAAGAGATCCCAAACCATGCCATGTCAGCTGTGACTAGCTCTCCAGCCAAGAGATCCCAAGCTGTGCCATGTCAGGTGTGAGTAGCTCTCCAGCCAAGAGATCCCCAGCTTTACCATGTCATGTCTGACTAGCTCTCCAGCCAAGAGATCCCAAGCTGTACCATGTCAGGTGTGAGTAGCATCCATCCCAAGAGATCCCAAGCTGTACCGTGACAGGTATGACTAGCTCTCCATTTAAGAGTCCCCAAGCTGTGCTGTGTCAGGTGTGAATTGCTCTCCAGGTAAGAGATACCAAGCTGTGGCATGTCATGTGTGGTGGCTCACCAGCCAAGAGATCCCAAGTGGTGCCATGTCAGGTGAGACTAGCTCTCCAGCCAAGAGATCCCAAGCCAAGCCATGTCAGGTGTGACTAGATCTCCAGCCAAGAGATCCCAAGCCGTGCCAGGTGTAAGTAGCTCTCTGGCCAAGAGTTCCCAAGCTGTGCCGTGTCAGGTGTGAGTAGCTCTCCAGCCAAGAGATCCCAAGCAGTGCCGTGTCTGGTGTGACTAGCTCTCCAGCCAAGAGATCCCAAGATGTACTGTGTCAGGTGTGACTAGCTCTCCATTTAAGAGACTCCAAGCTGTGTTGTGTCAGGTGTGAATTGCTCTCCAGCTAAGAGATACAAAGCTGTTCGATGTCAGGTGTGAGTAGCTCCCAAGTCAAGAGATCCCAAGCTTTGCCATGTCAGGTGTGAAT
This sequence comes from Calotriton arnoldi, assembly GCA_963921515.1. NCBI lineage: Eukaryota > Metazoa > Chordata > Amphibia > Caudata > Salamandridae > Calotriton > Calotriton arnoldi. Next base: position 1,076,895 of record CAWUFW010004038.1, read on the forward strand.
AGCTCTCCAGGCAAGAAATCCCAGGCTGTGCCGTGTCGAGTGTGAGTAGCTCTCCAGCCAAGAGATCCAAGTTGTGCCATGTCAGGTGTGAGTAGCTCTCCAGCCAAGAGATCCCAAGCTGTCCATGTCAGGTTTGAGTAGCTCTCCAGCCAAGAGATCCCCAGATTTGCCATGTCAGGTCTGACTAGCTCTCCAGCCAAGAGATCCCAAGCTGTACCGTGTCAGGTGTGAGTAGCATCCAGCCCAAGAGATCTTAAGCTGTGCCATGTCAGGTGTGAGTAGCTCCCCAGCCAAGAGATCCCAAGTTCTGCCATGCCAGCTGTGAGTAGCTCTCCAGGCAAGAAATCCAAAGCTGTACCTTGTCAGGTGTGAGTAGCTCTACAGCCAGGAGATCCCAAGCTGTGCCATGTCAGGTGTGAGTAGCCCTCCAGCCAAGAGATCCCAAGCTGTGCTTCATAAGGTGTGAGTAGCTCTCCAGCCAAGAGATCCCAAGCTGTGCTATGTCATGTGTGAGTAGCTCTCCAGCGAAGAGATCACAAGCTTTCCCATGTCAGGTGTGAGTAGCTCTACAGCCAAGAGATCACTAGCTGTGCCATGTCAGGTGTGAGTAGCTCTCCAGCCAAGAGATCCCAAGCTGTGCCATGTCAAGTGTGAATTGCTCTCCAGCTAAGAGATCCAAATGTGTGCTGTGTCAGGTGTGACTAGCTCTCAAGCTAAGAGATCAAAAGCTGTTCCACGTTAGGTATGAGTAGCTCTCCAGCCAAGAGATCCCAAGCTGTGCCATGTCAGGTGTGACTAGCTCTCCAGCCAAGAGATCCCAAGCTGTGCCATGTCAGGTATGACTAACTCTCCAGCCAAGAGTTCCTAAGTTGTACTGTGTCAGTTGCGAAAATCTCCCCAGCCAAGAGATCCCAAGCTGTGCCATGTCAGGTGTTAGTAGCTCTCCAGCAAAGAGATCCCAAGCTGTGCCATGTCAGGTGTGAGTAGCTCTCCAGCCAAGAGATCCCAAGCTGTGCCATGTCAGGTGTGAGTAGCTCTCTAGCCAAGAGATCCCCAGCTGTGCCATGTCAGGTGTGACTAGCTCTTCAGCCAAGAGATCCCAAGTTTTGCTGTGTCAGGTGTGAGTAGCTCTCCATTCAAGAGACCCTAAGCTGTGCCGTGTCAGATTTGACTAGCTCTCCATTCAAGAGATCCAAGCTGGGCCGTGTCAGGTGTGACTATCTCTCCAGCCAAGAGACCCCAAGCTGTGCTGTGTCAGGTGTGACTAGCTCTCCATTCTAGAAATCCCAAGCTGTGCCATGTGAGGTGTGAGTAGCTCTCCAGCCAAGAGATCCCAAACTGTGCCATGTCAGGTGTGAGTAGCTCTCCAGCCATGAGATCCCAAGCTGTGCCATGTCACGTGTGAGTAGCTCTCCAGCCAAGAGATCCCATGCTTTGCCATGTCATGTGTGAGTAGCTCTCCAGCTAAGAGATCCCAAGCAGTCCCACATCAGGTGTGAGTAGCTCTCCAGCCAAGAGATCCAAGTTGTGCCATGTCAGGTATGAGTAGCTCTCCAGCCAAGAGATCCCAAGCTGTGCCATGTCAGGTCTGACTAGCTCTCCAGCCAAGAGATCCCAAGCTGTACCATGTCAGGTGTGAGTAGCATCCATCCGAAGAGATCCCAAGCTGTGCTGTGTCAGGTTTGACTAGCTCTCCAGCCAAGAGATCCCAAGCTGTACTGTGTCAGGTGTGACTAGCTCTCCATTTAAGAGACCCCAAGCTGTGCTGTGTCAGGTGTGAATTGCTCTCCAGCCAAGAGATCCCAAGTTGTTCCATGTCAGGTGGGACTAGCTCTCCAGCCAAGAGATCCCAAGCTGTGCCACGTCAGGTGTGACTAGATCTCCAGCCAAGAGATCCCAAGCCGTGCCGTGGCAGGTGTACGTAGCTCTCTGGCCAAGAGTTCCCAAGCTGTGCCGTGTCAGGTGTGAGTAGCTCTCCAGCCAAGAGATCCCAAGCTGTGCCGTGTCTGGTGTGACTAACTCTCCAGCCAAGAGAAGCCAAGCTGTACCGTGTCAGGTGTGACTAGCTCTCTATTTAAGAGACCCCAAGCTGTGCTGTGTCAGGTGTGAATTGCTCTCCAGCTAAGAGATACAAAGCTGTTCGATGTCAGGTGTGAGTAGCTCTCAAGTCAAGAGATCCCAAGCTGTGCCATGTCAGGTGTGAATAGCTCTCCAGGCAAGAAATCCCAGGCTGTGCCGTGTCGAGTGTGAGTAGCTCTCCAGCCAAGAGATCCAAGTTGTGTATGTCAGGTGTGAGTAGCTCTCCAGCCAAGAGATCCCAAGCTGTGCCATGTCAGGTATGAGTAGCTCTCCAGCCAAGAGATCCCCAGCTTTGCCATGTCAGGTCTGACTAGCTCTCCAGCCAAGAGATCCCAAGCTGTACCATGTCAGGTGTGAGTAGCATCCAGCCCAAGAGATCTCAAGCTGTGCCATGTCAGGTGTGAGTAGCTCCCCAGCCAAGAGATCCCAAGTTCTGCCATGCCAGCTGTGAGTAGCTCTCCAGGCAAGAAATCCCAAGCTGTACCTTGTCAGGTGTGAGTAGCTCTACAGCCAGGAGATCCCAAGCTGTGCCATGTCAGGTGTGAGTAGCCTCCAGCAAAGAGATCCCAAGCTGTGCCGCATAAGGTGTGAGTAGCTCTCCAGCCAAGAGATCCCAAGCTGTGCTATGTCATGTGTGAGTAGCTCTCCAGCCAAGAGATCACAAGCTGGCCCATGTCAGGTGTGAGTAGCTCTACAGCCAAGAGATCACTAGCTGTGCCATGTCAGGTGTGAGTAGCTCTCCAGCCAAGAGATCCCAAGCTGTGCCATGTCAAGTGTGAATTGCTCTCCAGCTAAGAGATCCAAATATGTGCTGTGTCAGGTGCTGTGTCAGGTGTGACTAGCTCTCAAGCTAAGAGATCCAAAGCTGTTCCATGTTAGGTATGAGTAGCTCTACAGCCAAGTGATCCCAAGCTGTGCCATGTCCAGTGTGACTAGCTCTACAGCCAATAGATCCCAAGCTGTGCCATGTCAGGTATTACTAGCTCTCCAGCCAAGAGATCCCAAGCTGTGCCATGTCAAGTGTGAATTGCTCTCCAGCTAAGAGATCCAAATATGTGCTGTGTCAGGTGTGACTAGCTCTCAAGCTAAGAGATCCAAAGCTGTTCCATGTTAGGTATGAGTAGCTCTACAGCCAAGAGATCCCAAGCTGTGCCATGTCAGTTGCAAACGTCTCCCCAGCCAAGAGATCCCAAGCTGTGCCATGTCAGGTGTGAGTAGCTCTCCATCCAAGAGATCCCAAGCTGTGCCATGTCAGGTGTGAGTAGCTCTCCAGCCAAGAGATCCCCAGCTTTACCATGTCAGGTCTGACTAGCTCTCCAGCCAAGAGATCCCAAGCTGTACCATGTCAGATGTGAGTAGCATCCATCCCAAGAGATCCCAAGCTGTACTGTGACAGGTGTGACTAGCTCTCCATTTAAGAGTCCCCAAGCTGTGCTGTGTCAGGTGTGAATTGCTCTCCAGCTAAGAGATACCAAGCTGTGGCATGTCATGTGTGGTGGCTCACCAGCCAAGAGATCCCAAGTGGTGCCATGTCAGGTGAGACTAGCTCTCTAGCCAAGAGATCCCAAGCCGAGCGATGTCAGGTGTGACTAGATCTCCAGCCAAGAGATCCCAAGCTGTACCATGTCAGGTGTGACTAGCTCTCTATTTAAGAGACCCCAAGCTGTGCCAGGTGTGAGTAGCTCTCCAGCCAAGAGATCCCAAGCTGTGCCGTGTCTGGTGTGACTAACTCTCCAGCCAAGAGAAGCCAAGCTGTACCGTGTCAGGTGTGACTAGCTCTCTATTTAAGAGACCCCAAGCTGTGCTGTGTCAGGTGTGAATTGCTCTCCAGCTAAGAGATACAAAGCTGTTCAATGTCAGGTGTGAGTAGCTCTCAAATTAAGAGATCCCAAGCTGTGGCATGTCAGGTGTGTATAGCTCTCCAGGCAAGAAATCCCAGGCTGTGCCGTGGCAAGTGTGAGTAGCTCTCCAGCCAAGAGATCCAAGTTTTGCCATGTCAGGTGTGAGTAGCTCTCCAGCCAAGAGATCCCAAGCTGTGCCATGTCAGGTGCGAGTAGCTCTCCAGCCAAGAGATCCCCAGCTTTGCCATGTCAGGTCTGACTAGCTCTCCAGCCAAGAGATCCCAAGCTGTACCATATCAGGTGTGAGTAGCATCCAGCCCAAGAGATCCCAAGCTGTGCCATGTCAGGTGTGAGTAGCTCCCCAGCCAAGAGATCCCAAGTTGTGCCACGTCAAGTGTGAGTAGCACTCTGGCCAAGAGATCCCAACATGTGCCATGTCAGGTGTGATTAGCTCTCCAGCCAAGAGATCCCAAACCATGCCATGTCAGGTGTGACTAGCTCTCCAGCCAAGAGATCCCAAGCTGTACCATGTCAGGTGTGAGTAGCATCCATCCCAAGAGATCCCAAGCTGTACCGTGACAGGTGTGACTAGCTCTCCATTTAAGAGTCCCCAAGCTGTGCTGTGTCAGGTGTGAATTGCTCTCCAGGTAAGAGATACCAAGCTGTGGCATGTCATGTGTGGTGGCTCACCAGCCAAGAGATCCCAAGTGGTGCCATGTCAGGTGAGACTAGCTCTCCAGCCAAGAGATCCCAGGCCAAGCCATGTCAGGTGTGACTAGATCTACAGCCAAGAGATCCCAAGCCGTGCCGTGGCAGGTGTAAGTAGCTCTCTGGCCAAGAGTTCCCAAGCTGTGCCGTGTCAGGTGTGAGTAGCTCTCCAGCCAAGAGATCCCAAGCAGTGCCGTGTCTGGTGTGACTAGCTCTCCAGCCAAGAGATCTCAAGATGTACTGTATCAGGTGTGACTAGCTCTCCATTTAAGAGACTCCAAGCTGGGCTGTGTCAGGTGCGAATTGCTCTCCAGCTAAGAGATACAAAGCTGTTCGATGTCAGGTGTGAGTAGCTCTCAAGTCAAGAGATTCCAAGCTGTGCCATGTCAGGTGTGAATAGCTCTCCAGGCAAGAAATCCCAGGATGTGCCGTGTCGAGTGTGAGTAGCTCTCCAGCCAAGAGATCCAAGTTGTGCCATGTCAGGTTTGAGTAGCTCTCCAGCCAAGAGATCCCCAGCTTTGCCATGTCAGGTCTGACTAGCTCTCCAGCCAAGAGATCCCAAGCTGTACCATGTCAGATGTGAGTAGCATCCAGCCCAAGAGATCTCAAGCTGTGCCATGTCAGGTGTGAGTAGCTCCCCAGCCAAGAGATCCCAAGTTCTGCCATGCCAGTTGTGAGTAGCTCTCCAGGCAAGAAATCCCAAGCTGTACCTTGTCAGGTGTGAGTAGCTCTACAGCCAGGAGATCCCTAGCTGTGCCATGTCAGGTGTGAGTAGCCCTCCAGCCAAGAGATCCCAAGCTGTGCCGCATAAGGTGTGAGTAGCTCTCTAGCCAAGAGATCCCAAGCTGTGCTATGTCATGTGTGAGTAGCTCTCCAGCCAAGAGATCACAAGCTGGCCCATGTCAGGTGTGAGTAGCTCTACAGCCAAGAGATCACTAGCTGTGCCATGTCAGGTGTGAGTAGCTCTCCAGCCAAGATCCCAAGCTGTGCCATGTCAAGTGTGAATTGCTCTCCAGCTAAGAGATCCAAATATGTGCTGTGTCAGGTGTGTTGTCAGGTGTGACTAGCTCTCAAGCTAAGAGATCCAAAGCTGTTCCATGTTAGGTATGAGTAGCTCTACAGCCAAGTGATCCCAAGCTGTGCCATGTCCAGTGTGACTAGCTCTCCAGCCAATAGATCCCAAGCTGTGCCATGTCAGGTATGACTAGCTCTCCAGCCAAGAGATCCCAAGCTGTGCCATGTCAAGTGTGAATTGCTCTCCAGCTAAGAGATCCAAATATGTGCTGTGCAGGTGCTGTGTCAGGTGTGACTAGCTCTCAAGCTAAGAGATCCAAAGCTGTTCCATGTTAGGTATGAGTAGCTCTACAGCCAAGAGATCCCAAGCTGTGCCATGTCAGTTGCAAAAGTCTCCCCAGCCAAGAGATCCCAAGCTGTGCCATGTCAGGTGTGAGTAGCTCTGCATCCAAGAGATCCCAAGCTGTGCCATGTCAGGTGTGAGTAGCTCTCCAGCCAAGAGATCCCCAGCTTTACCATGTCAGGTCTGACTAGCTCTCCAGCGAAGAGATCCCAAGCTGTACCATGTCAGGTGTGAGTAGCATCCATCCCAAGAGATCCCAAGCTGTACCGTGACAGGTGTGACTAGCTCTCCATTTAAGAGTCCCCAAGCTGTGCTGTGTCAGGTGTGAGTAGCTCTCCAGCTAAGAGATACCAAGCTGTGCCATGTCAGGTGTGAGTAGCTCTCCAGCCAAGAGATCCCAAGCTGTGCCATGTCAAGTGTGAATTGCTCTCCAGCTAAGAGATCCAAATATGTGCTGTGTCAGGTGTGACTAGCTCTCAAGCTAAGAGATCAAAAGCTGTTCCACGTTAGGTATGAGTAGCTCTCCAGCCAAGAGATCCCAAGCTGTGCCATGTCAGGTGTGACTAGCTCTCCAGCCAAGAGATCCCAAGCTGTGCCATGTCAGGTATGACTAACTCTCCAGCCAAGAGTTCCTAAGTTGTACTGTGTCAGTTGCGAAAATCTCCCCAGCCAAGAGATCCCAAGCTGTGCCATGTCAGGTGTTAGTAGCTCTCCAGCAAAGAGATCCCAAGCTGTGCCATGTCAGGTGTGAGTAGCTCTCCAGCCAAGAGATCCCAAGCTGTGCCATGTCAGGTGTGATTAGCTCTCTAGCCAAGAGATCCCCAGCTGTGCCATGTCAGGTGTGACTAGCTCTTCAGCCAAGAGATCCCAAGTTTTGCTGTGTCAGGTGTGAATAGCTCTCCATTCAAGAGACCCTAAGCTGTGCCGTGTCAGATTTGACTAGCTCTCCATTCAAGAGATCCCAAGCTGGGCCGTGTCAGGTGTGACTAGCTCTCCAGCCAAGAGACCCCAAGCTGTGCTGTGTCAGGTGTGACTAGCTCTCCATTCTAGAAATCCCAAGCTGTGCCATGTGAGGTGTGAGTAGCTCTCCAGCCAAGAGATCCCAAGCTGTGCCATGTCAGGTGTGAGTAGCTCTCCAGCCATGAGATCCCAAGCCGTGCCATGTCATGTGTGAGTAGCTCTCCAGCCAAGAGATCCCATGCTTTGCCATGTCATGTGTGAGTAGCTCTCCAGCGAAGAGATCCCAAGCAGTCCCACATCAGGTGTGAGTAGCTCTCCAGCTAAGAGATCCAAGTTGTGCCATGTCAGGTATGAGTAGCTCTCCAGCCAAGAGATCCCAAGCTGTGCCATGTCAGGTCTGACTAGCTCTCCAGCCAAGAGATCCCAAGCTGTACCATGTCAGGTGTGAGTAGCATCCATCCGAAGAGATCCCAAGCTGTGCTGTGTCAGGATTGACTAGCTCTCCAGCCAAGAGATCCCAAACTGTACCGTGTCAGGTGTGACTAGCTCTCCATTTAAGAGACCCCAAGCTGTGCTGTGTCAGGTGTGAATTGCTCTCCAGCTTTGAGATACCAAGCTGTGGCATGTCGTGTGTGGTGGCTCTCCAGCCAAGAGATCCCAAGTTGTACCATGTCAGGTGGGACTAGCTCTCCAGCCAAGAGATCCCAAGCTGTGCCACGTCAGGTGTGACTACATCTCCAGCCAAGAGATCCCAAGCCGTGCCGTGGCAGGTGTACGTAGCTCTCTGGCCAAGAGTTCCCAAGCTGTGCCGTGTCAGGTGTGAGTAGCTCTCCAGCCAAGAGATCCCAAGCTGTGCCGTGTGTGGTGTGACTAACTCTCCAGCCAAGAGAAGCCAAGCTGTACCGTGTCAGGTGTGACTAGCTCTCTATTTAAGAGACCCCAAGCTGTGCTGTGTCAGGTGTGAATTGCTCTCCAGCTAAGAGATACAAAGCTGTTCAATGTCAGGTGTGAGTAGCTCTCAAATTAAGAGATCCCAAGCTGTGGCATGTCAGGTGTGAATAGCTCTCCAGGCAAGAAATCCCAGGCTGTGCCGTGGCAAGTGTGAGTAGCTCTCCAGCCAAGAGATCCAAGTTTTGCCATGTCAGGTGTGAGTAGCTCTCCAGCCAAGAGATCCCAAGCTGTGCCATGTCAGGTGTGAGTAGCTCTCCAGCCAAGAGATCCCCAGCTTTGCCATGTCAGGTCTGACTAGCTCTCCAGCCAAGAGATCCCAAGCTGTACCATATCAGGAGTGAGTAGCATCCAGCCCAAGAGATCCCAAGCTGTGCCATGTCAGGTGTGAGTAGCTCCCCAGCCAAGAGATCCCAAGTTGTGCCACGTCAAGTGAGAGTAGCACTCTGGCCAAGAGATCCCAACCTGTGCCATGTCAGGTGTGATTAGCTCTCCAGCCAAGAGATCCCAAACTGTGCATGTCAGGTGTGACTAGCTCTCCAGCCAAGAGATCCCAAGCTGTGCCATGTCAGGTGTGAGTAGTTCTCCAGCCAAGAGATCCCCAGCTTTACCATGTCAGGTCTGACTAGCTCTCCAGCCAAGAGATCCCAAGCTGTACCATGTCAGGTGTGAGTAGCATCCATCCCAAGAGATCCCAAGCTGTACCGTGTCAGGTCTGACTAGCTCTCCATTTAAGAGTCCCCAAGCTGTACCATGTCAGGTGTGAGTAGCATCCATCCGAAGAGATCCCAAGCTGTGCTGTGTCAGGTTTGACTAGCTCTCCAGCCAAGAGATCCCAAGCTGTACCGTGTCAGGTGTGACTAGCTCTCCATTTAAGAGACCCCAAGCTGTGTTGTGTCAGGTGTGAATTGCTCTCCAGCTTTGAGATACCAAGCTGTGGCATGTCATGTGTGGTGGCTCTCCAGCCAAGAGATCCAAGTTTTGCCATGTCAGGTGTGAGTAGCTCTCCAGCCAAGAGATCCCAAGCTGTGCCATGTCAGTTGTGAGTAGCTCTCCAGCCAAGAGATCCCCAGCTTTGCCATGTCAGGTCTGACTAGCTCTCCAGCCAAGAGATCCCAAGCTGTACCATATCAGGTGTGAGTAGCATCCAGCCGAAGAGATCCCAAGCTGTGCCATGTCAGGTGTGAGTAGCTCCCCAGCCAAGAGATCCCAAGTTGTGCCACGTCAAGTGAGAGTAGCACTCTGGCCAAGAGATCCCAACCTGTGCCATGTCAGATGTGATTAGCTCTCCAGCCAAGAGATCCCAAACTGTGCCATGTCAGGTGTGACTAGCTCTCCAGCCCAGAGATCCCAAGCTGTGCCATGTCAGGTGTGAGTAGCTCTCCAGCCAAGAGATCCCCAGCTTTACCATGTCAGGTCTGACTAGCTCTCCAGCCAAGAGATCCCAAGCTGTACCATGTCAGGTGGAAGTAGCATCCATCCCAAGAGATCCCAAGCTGTACCGTGACAGGTGTGACTAGCTCTCCATTTAAGAGTCCCCAAGCTGTGCTGTGTCAGGTGTGAATTGCTCTCCAGGTAAGAGATACCAAGCTGTGGCATGTCATGTATGGTGGCTCACAAGCCAAGAGATCCCAAGTGGTGCCATGTCAGGTGAGACTAGCTCTCCAGCCAAGAGATCCCAAGCAAGCCATGTCAGGTGTGACTAGATCTCCAGCCAAGAGATCCCAAGCCATGCCGTGGCAGGTGTAAGTAGCTCTCTGGCCAAGAGTTCCCAAGCTGTGCCGTGTCAGGTGTGAGTAGCTCTCCAGCCAAGAGATCCCAAGCAGTGCCGTGTCTGGTGTGACTAGCTCTCCAGCCAAGAGATCCCAAGATGTACTGTGTCAGGTGTGACTAGCTCTCCATTTAAGAGACTCCAAGCTGTGCTGTGTCAGGTGTGAATTGCTCTCCAGCTAAGAGATACAAAGCTGTTCGATGTCAGGTGTGAGTAGCTCTCAAGTCAAGAGATCCCAAGCTGTGCCATGTCAGGTGTGAATAGCTCTCCAGGCAAGAAATCCCAGGCTGTGCCGTGTCGAGTGTGAGTAGCTCTCCAGCCAAGAGATCCAAGTTGTGCCATGTCAGGTGTGAGTAGCTCTCCAGCCAAGAGATCCCAAGCTGTGCCATGTCAGGTTTGAGTAGCTCTCCAGCCAAGAGATCCCCAGCTTTGCCATGTCAGGTCTGACTAGCTCTCCAGCCAAGAGATCCCAAGCTGTACCATGTCAGGTGTGAGTAGCATCCAGCCCAAGAGATCTCAAGCTGTGCCATGTCAGGTGTGAGTAGTTCCCCAGCCAAGAGATCCCAAGTTCTGCCATGCCAGCTGTGAGTAGCTCTCCAGGCAAGAAATCCCAAGCTGTACCTTGTCAGGTGTGAGTAGCTCTACAGCCAGGAGATCCCAAGCTGTGCCATGTCAGGTGTGAGTAGCCCTCCAGCCAAGAGATCCCAAGCTGTGCGCATAAGGTGTGAGTAGCTCTCCAGCCAAGAGATCCCAAGCTGTGCTATGTCATGTGTGAGTAGCTCTCCAGCCAAGAGATCACAAGCTGGCCCATGTCAGGTGTGAGTAGCTCTACAGCCAAGAGATCACTAGCTGTGCCATGTCAGGTGTGAGTAGCTCTCCAGCCAAGAGATCCCAAGCTGTGCCATGTCAAGTGTGAATTGCTCTCCAGCTAAGAGATCCAAATATGTGCTGTGTCAGGTGTGACTAGCTCTCAAGCTAAGAGATCCAAAGCTGTTCCATGTTAGGTATGAGTAGCTCTACAGCCAAGAGGTCCCAAGCTGTGCCATGTCAGTTGCGAAAGTCTCCCCAGCCAAGAGATCCCAAGCTGTGCCATGTCAGATGTTAGTAGCTCTCCAGCAAAGAGATCCCAGGCTGTGCCATGTCAGGTGTGAGTAGCTCTCCAGCCAAGAGATCCCAAGCTGTGCCATGTCAGGTGTGAGTAGCTCTCTAGCCAAGAGATCCCCAGCAGTGCCATGTCAGGTGTGACTAGCTCTTCAGCCAAGAGATCCCAAGTTTTGACGTGTCAGGTGTGAGTAGCTCTCAAGCTAAGAGATCCAAAGCTGTTCCATGTTAGGTATGAGTAGCTCTACAGCCAAGTGATCCCAAGCTGTGCCATGTCCAGTGTGACTAGCTCTCCAGCCAATAGATCCCAAGCTGTGCCATGTCAGGTATGACTAGCTCTCCAGCCAAGAGATCCCAAGCTGTGCCATGTCAAGTATGAATTGCTCTCCAGCTAAGAGATCCAAATATGTGCTGTGTCAGGTGTGACTAGCTCTCAAGCTAAGAGATCCAAAGCTGTTCCATGTTAGGTATGAGTAGCTCTACAGCCAAGAGATCCCAAGCTGTGCCATGTCAGGTGTGAGTAGCTCTCTAGCCAAGAGATCCCCAGCTGTGCCATGTCAGGTGTGACTAGCTCTTCAGCCAAGAGATCCCAAGTTTTGCCGTGTCAGGTGTGAGTAGCTCTCCATTCAAGAGACCCTAAGCTGTGCCGTGTCAGGTGTGACTAGCTCTCCAGCCAAGAGACCCCAAGCTGTGCTGTGTCAGGTGTGACTAGCTCTCCATTCTAGAAATCCCGAGCTGTGCCATGTGAGATGTGAGCAGCTCTCCAGCCAAGAGATCCCAAGCTGTGCCATGTCAGGTGTAAGTAGCTCTCCAGCCATGAGATCCCAAGCTGTGCCATGCCAGGTGTGAGTAGCTCTCCAGCCAAGAGATCCCATGCTTTGCCATGTCATGTGTGAGTAGCTCTCCAGCGAAGAGATCCCAAGCAGTCCCACATCAGGTGTGAGTCGCTCTCCAGCCAAGAGATTCAAGTTGTGCAATGTCAGGTGTGAGTAGCTCTCCAGCCAGGAGATCCCAAGCTGTGCCATGTCAAGTGAGAGTAGCTCTCCAGCCAAGAGATCCCCAGCTTTGCCCTGTCAGGTCTGACTAGCTCTCCAGCCAAGAGATCCCAAGCTGTACCATGTCAGGTGTGAGTAGCATCCATCCGAAGAGATCCCAAGCTGTGCCGTGTCAGGTTTGACTAGCTCTCCAGCCAAGAGATCCCAAGCTGTACTGTGTCAGGTGTGACTAGCTCTCCATTTAAGAGACCCCAAGCTGTGCTGTGTCAGGTGTGAATTGCTCTCCAGCTAAGAGATACCAAGCTGTGGCATGTCATGTGTGGTGGCTCTCCAGCCAAGAGATCCCAAGTTGTACCATGTCAGGTGGGACTAGCTCTCCAGCCAAGAGATCCCAAGCTGTGCCATGTCAGGTGTGACTAGATCTCCTGCCAAGAGATCCCAAGCCGTGCCGTGGCAGGTGTAAGTATCTCTCTGGCCAAGAGTTCCCAAGCTGTGCCGTGTCAGGTGTGAGTAGCTCTCCAGCCAAGAGATCCCAAGCTGTGCCATGTCTGGTGTGACTAACTCTCCAGCCAAGAGATCCCAAGCTGTACTGTGTCAGGTGTGACTAGCTCTCTATTTAAGAGACCCCAAGCTGTGCTGTGTCAGGTGTGAATTGCTCTCTAGCTAGAAGATACAAAGCTGTTCAATGTCAGGTGTGAGTAGCTCTCAAGTTAAGAGATCCCAAGCTGTGGCATGTCAGGCGTGAATAGCTCTCCAGGCAAGAACTCCCAGGCTGTGCCGTGGCAAGTGTAAGTAGCTCTCCAGCCAAGAGATCCAAGTTTTGCCATGTCAGGTGTGAGTAGCTTTCCAGCCAAGAGATCCCAAGCTGTGCCATGTCAGGTGCGAGTAGCTCTCCAGCCAAGAGATCCCCAGCTTTGCCATGTCAGGTCTGACTAGCTCTCCAGCCAAGAGATCCCAAGCTGTACCATATCAGGTGTGAGTAGCATCCAGCCCAAGAGATCCCAAGCTGTGCCATGTCAGGTGTGAGTAGCTCCCCAGCCAAGCGATCCCAAGTTGTGCCATATCAAGTGTGAGTAGCACTCTGGCCAAGAGATCCCAAACTGTGCCATGTCAGGTGTGATTAGCTCTCCAGCCAAGAGATCCCAAACTGTGCCATGTCAGGTGTGACTAGCTCTCCAGCCAAGAGATCCCAAGCTGTGCCATGTCAGGTGTGAGTAGCTCTCCAGCCAAGAGATCCCCAGCTTTAACATGTCAGGTCTGACTAGCTCTCCAGCCAAGAGATCCCAAGCCGTACCATGTCAGGTGTGAGTAGCATCCATCCCACGAGATCCCAAGCTGTACCGTGTCAGGTGTGACTAACTCTCAATTTAAGAGTCCCCAAGCTGTGCTGTGTCAGGTGTGAAATGCTCTCCAGCTAAGAGATGCCAAGCTGTGGCATGTCATGTGTGGTGGCTCACCAGCCAAGAGATCCCAAGTGGTGCCATGTCAGGTGAGACTAGCTCTCCAGCCAAGAGATCCCAAGCCGATCCATGTCAGGTGTTACTAGATCTCCAGCCAAGAGATCCCAAGTAGCTCTCTGGCCAAGAGTTCCCAAGCTGTGCCGGATCAGGTGTGAGTAGCTCTCCAGCCAAGAGATCCCAAGCTGTGCCGTATCTGGTGTGACTAGCTCTCCAGCCAAGAGATCCCAAGATGTACTGTGTCAGGTGTGACTAGATCTCCATTTAAGAGACCCCAAGCTGTGCTGTGTCAGGTGTGAATTGCTCTCCAGCTAAGAGATACAAAGCTGTTCGATGTCAGGTGTGAGTAGCTCTCAAGTCAAGAGATCCCAAGCTGTGCCATGTCAGGTGTGAATAGCTCTCCAGGCAAGAAATCCCAGGCTGTGCCGTGTCGAGTGTGAGTAGCTCTCCAGCCAAGAGATCCAAGTTGTGCCATGTCAGGTGTGAGTAGCTCTCCAGCCAAGAGATCCCCAGCTTTGCCATGTCAGGTCTAACTAGCTCTCCAGCCAAGAGATCCCAAGCTGTACCATGTCAGGTGTGAGTAGCATCCAGCCCAAGAGATCTCAAGCTGTGCCATGTCAGGTGTGAGTAGCTCCCCAGCCAAGAGATCCCAAGTTGTGCCATGCCAGCTGTGAGTAGCTCTCCAGCCAAGAGATCACAAGCTGTCCCATGTCAGGTGTGAGTAGCTCTACAGCCAAGAGATCACTACCTGTGCCATGTCAGGTGTGAGTAGCTCTCCAGCCAAGAGATCCCAAGCTGTGCCATGTCAAGTGTGAATTGAACTCCAGCTAAGAGATCCAAATATGTGCTGTGTCAGGTGTGACTAACTCTCAAGCTAAGAGATCCAAAGCTGTTCCATGTTAGGTATGAGTAGCTCTCCAGCCAAGAGATCCCAAGCTGTGCCATGTCAGGTGTGACTAGCACTCCACCTAAGAGATCCCAAGCTGTGCCATGTCAGGTATGACTAGCTCTCCAGCCAAGAGTTCCTAAGTTGTACTGTGTCAGTTGCGAAAATCTCCCCAGCCAAGAGGTCCCAAGCTGTGCCATGTCAGGTGTTAGTAGCTCTCCAGCAAAGAGATCCCAAGCTGTGCCATGTCAGGTGTAAGTAGCTCTCCAGCCAAGAGATCCCAAGCTGTGCCATGTCAGGTGTGAATAGCTCTCTAGCCAAGAGATCCCAGGCTGTGCCATGTCAGGTGTGAGTAGCTCTCCATTCAAGAGATCCCAAGCTGTGCCGTGTCAGGTGTGACTAGCTCTCTAGCCAAGAGACCCCAAGCTGTGCTGTGTCAGGTGTGACTAGCTCTCCATTCTAGAAATCCCAAGCTGTGCCATGTGAGGTGTGAGTAGCTCTCCAGCCAAGAGATCCCAAGCTGTGCCATGTCAGGTGCGAGTAGCTCTCCAGCCATGAGATCCAAAGCTGTGCCATGTCAAGTGTGAGTAGCTCTTCAGCCAAGAGATCCCATGCTTTGCCATGTCATGTGTGAGTAGCTCTTCAGCGAAGAGATCCCAAGCAGTCCCACATCAGGTGTGAGAAGCTCTCCAGCCAAGAGATCCCAAGCTGTGCCATGTCAGGTGTCAGTAGCTCTCCAGCCAAGAGATCACAAGCTGTCCGATTTCAGGAGTGAATTGCTCTCCAGCTAAGAGATCCCAAGCTGTGCTATGTCAGGTGTGAGTAGCTCTCCAGCCAAAAGATCCAAAGCTGTTCCATGTCATGTGTGAGTAGCTCTACAGCCAAGAGATCACTAGCTGTGCCATGTCAGGTGTGAATAGCTCTCCAGCCAAGAGTTCCTAACCTGTACCATGTCAGTTGTGAAAATCTCCCCAGCCAAGAGTCCCCAAGCTGTGCCATGCCAGGTGTGAGTAGCTCTCCATTCAAGACACCCT
The DNA here is from genome assembly GCA_963921515.1 of Calotriton arnoldi. Lineage (NCBI taxonomy): Eukaryota > Metazoa > Chordata > Amphibia > Caudata > Salamandridae > Calotriton > Calotriton arnoldi. The sequence continues at coordinate 1,092,032 of CAWUFW010004038.1, forward strand.
AAGCTGTGCCATGTCAGGTTTGACTGGCTCTCCATTCAAGAGATACCAAGCTGTGCCGTGTCAGGTGTGACTAGCTCTCCAGCTAAGAGACCCCAAGCTGTGCTGTGTCAGGTGTGACTAGCTCTCCATTCAAGAGATCCCAAGCTGTGCCATGTGAGGTGTGAGTATCTCTCCAGCCAAGAGATCCCAAGCTGTGCCATGTCAGGTGCGAGTAGCTCTCCAGCCATGAGATCCAAAGCTGTGCCATGTCAAGTGTGAGTAGCTCTTCAGCCAAGAGATCCCAAGCTTTGCCATGTCATGTGTGAGTAGCTCTCCAGCGAAGAGATCCCAAGCTGTCCCACATCAGGTGTGAGTAGCTCTCCAGCCAAGAGATCCCAAGCTGTGCCATGTCAGGTGTGAGTAGCTCTCCAGCCAAGAGATCCAAAGCTGTTCCGTGTCAGTTGTGGCTAGCTTTCCAGCCAAGAGATCCCAAGCTGTGCCATGTCAGGTGTGACTAGCTGTCCAGCCAAGAGATCCCAAGCTGTGCCGTGTCAGGTGTGAGTAGCTCTCCAGCCAAGAGATCCCAAGCTGTGCTATGTCATGTGTGAGTAGCTCTCCAGCCAAGAGATCACAAGCTGGCCCATGTCAGGTGTGAGTAGCTCTACAGCCAAGAGATCACTAGCTGTGCCATGTCAGGTGTGAGTAGCTCTCCAGCCAAGAGATCCCAATCTGTGCCATGTCAAGTGTGAATTGCTCTCCAGCTAAGAGATCCAAATATGTGCTGTGTCAGGTGTGACTAGCTCTCAAGCTAAGAGATCCAAAGCTGTTCCATGTTAGGTATGAGTAGCTCTACAGCCAAGAGATCCCAAGCTGTGCCATGTCAGTTGTGAAAGTCTCCCCAGCCAAGAGATCCCAAGCTGTGCCATGTCAGCTGTTAGTAGCTCTCCAGCAAAGAGATCCCAGGCTGTGCCATGTCAGGTGTGAGTAGCTCTCCAGCCAAGAGATCCCAAGCTGTGCCATGTCAGGTGTGAGTAGCTCTCTAGCCAAGAGATCCCCAGCAGTGCCATGTCAGGTGTGACTAGCTCTTCAGCCAAGAGATCCCAAGTTTTGCCGTGTCAGGTGTGAGTAGCTCTCAAGCTAAGAGATCCAAAGCTGTTCCATGTTAGGTATGAGTAGCTCTACAGCCAAGAGATCCCAAGCTGTGCCATGTCAGTTGCGAAAGTCTCCCCAGCCAAGAGATCCCAAGCTGTGCCATGCCAGCTGTTAGTAGCTCTCCAGCAAAGAGATCCCAGGCTGTGCCATGTCAGGTGTGAGTAGCTCTCCAGCCAAGAGATCCCAAGCTGTGCCATGTCAGGTGTGAGTAGCTCTCTAGCCAAGAGATCCCCAGCTGTGCCATGTCAGGTGTGACTAGCTCTTCAGCCAAGAGATCCCAAGTTTTGCCGTGTCAGGTGTGAGTAGCTCTCCATTCAAGAGACCCTAAGCTGTGCCGTGTCAGGTGTGACTAGCTCTCCAGCCAAGAGACCCCAAGCTGTGCTGTGTCAGGTGTGACTAGCTCTCCATTCTAGAAATCCCGAGCTGTGCCATGTGAGGTGTGAGCAGCTCTCCAGCCAAGAGATCCCAAGCTGTGCCATGTCAGGTGTAAGTAGCTCTCCAGCCATGAGATCCCAAGCTGTGCCATGTCAGGTGTGAGTAGCTCTCCAGCCAAGCGATCCCATGCTTTGCCATGTCATGTGTGAGTAGCTCTCCAGCGAAGAGATCCCAAGCAGTCCCACATCAGGTGTGAGTCGCTCTCCAGCCAAGAGATTCAAGTTGTGCAATGTCAGGTGTGAGTAGCTCTCCAGCCAGGAGATACCAAGCTGTGCCATGTCAAGTGAGAGTAGCTCTCCAGCCAAGAGATCCCCAGCTTTGCCCTGTCAGGTCTGACTAGCTCTCCAGCCAAGAGATCCCAAGCTGTACCATGTCAGGTGTGAGTAGCATCCATCCGAAGAGATCCCAAGCTGTGCCATGTCAGGTTTGACTAGCTCTCCAGCCAAGAGATCCCAAGCTGTACTGTGTCAGGTGTGACTAGCTCTCCATTTAAGAGACCCCAAGCTGTGCTGTGTCAGGTGTGAATTGCTCTCCAGCTAAGAGATACCAAGCTGTGGCATGTCATGTGTGGTGGCTCTCCAGCCAAGAGATCCCAAGTTGTACCATGTCAGGTGGGACTAGCTCTCCAGCCAAGAGATCCCAAGCTGTGCCATGTCAGGTGTGACTAGATCTCCTGCCAAGAGATCCCAAGCCGTGCCGTGGCAGGTGTAAGTATCTCTCTGGCCAAGAGTTCCCAAGCTGTGCCGTGTCAGGTGTGAGTAGCTCTCCAGCCAAGAGATCCCAAGCTGTGCCATGTCTGGTGTGACTAACTCTCCAGCCAAGAGATCCCAAGCTGTACCGTGTCAGGTGTGACTAGCTCTCTATTTAAGAGACCCCAAGCTGTGCTGTGTCAGGTGTGAATTGCTCTCTAGCTAGAAGATACAAAGCTGTTCAATGTCAGGTGTGAGTAGCTCTCAAGTTAAGAGTTCCCAAGCTGTGGCATGTCAGGCGTGAATAGCTCTCCAGGCAAGAAATCCCAGGCTGTGCCGTGGCAAGTGTAAGTAGCTCTCCAGCCAAGAGATCCAAGTTTTGCCATGTCAGGTGTGAGTAGCTTTCCAGCCAAGAGATCCCAAGCTGTGCCATGTCAGGTGCGAGTAGCTCTCCAGCCAAGAGATCCCCAGCTTTGCCATGTCAGGTCTGACTAGCTCTCCAGCCAAGAGATCCCAAGCTGTACCATATCAGGTGTGAGTAGCATCCAGCCCAAGAGATCCCAAGCTGTGCCATGTCAGGTGTGAGTAGCTCCCCAGCCAAGCGATCCCAAGTTGTGCCATGTCAAGTGTGAGTAGCACTCTGGCCAAGAGATCCCAAACTGTGCCATGTCAGGTGTGATTAGCTCTCCAGCCAAGAGTTCCCAAACTGTGCCATGTCAGGTGTGACTAGCTCTCCAGCCAAGAGATCCCAAGCTGTGCCATGTCAGGTGTGAGTAGCTCTCCAGCCAAGAGATCCCCAGCTTTAACATGTCAGGTCTGACTAGCTCTCCAGCCAAGAGATCCCAAGCCGTACCATGTCAGGTGTGAGTAGCATCCATCCCACGAGATCCCAAGCTGTACCGTGTCAGGTGTGACTAACTCTCAATTTAAGAGTCCCCAAGCTGTGCTGTGTCAGGTGTGAAATGCTCTCCAGCTAAGAGATGCCAAGCTGTGGCATGTCATGTGTGGTGGCTCACCAGCCAAGAGATCCCAAGTGGTGCCATGTCAGATGAGACTAGCTCTCCAGCCAAGAGATCCCAAGCCGATCCATGTCAGGTGTTACTAGATCTCCAGCCAAGAGATCCCAAGTAGCTCTCTGGCCAAGAGTTCCCAAGCTGTGCCGTGTCAGGTGTGAGTAGCTCTCCAGCCAAGAGATCTCAAGCTGTGCCGTGTCTGGTGTGACTAGCTCTCCAGCCAAGAGATCCCAAGATGTACTGTGTCAGGTGTGACTAGCTCTCCATTTAAGAGACTCCAAGCTGTGCTGTGTCAGGTGTGAATTGCTCTCCAGCTAAGAGATACAAAGCTGTTCGATGTCAGGTGTGAGTAGCTCTCAAGTCAAGAGATCCCAAGCTGTGCCATGTCAGGTGTGAATAGCTCTCCAGGCAAGAAATCCCAGGCTGTGCCGTGTCGAGTGTGAGTAGCTCTCCAGCCAAGAGATCCAAGTTGTGCCATGTCAGGTGTGAGTAGCTCTCCAGCCAAGAGATCCCCAGCTTTGCCATGTCAGGTCTAACTAGCTCTCCAGCCAAGAGATCCCAAGCTGTACCATGTCAGGTGTGAGTAGCATCCAGCCCAAGAGATCTCAAGCTGTGCCATGTCAGGTGTGAGTAGCTCCCCAGCCAAGAGATCCCAAGTTGTGCCATGCCAGCTGTGAGTAGCTCTCCAGCCAAGAGATCACAAGCTGTCCCATGTCAGGTGTGAGTAGCTCTACAGCCAAGAGATCACTACCTGTGCCATGTCAGGTGTGAGTAGCTCTCCAGCCAAGAGATCCCAAGCTGTGCCATGTCAAGTGTGAATTGAACTCCAGCTAAGAGATCCAAATATGTGCTGTGTCAGGTGTGACTAACTCTCAAGCTAAGAGATCCAAAGCTGTTCCATGTTAGATATGAGTAGCTCTCAAGCCAAGAGATCCCAAGCTGTGCCATGTCAGGTGTGACTAGCACTCCACCCAAGAGATCCCAAGCTGTGCCATGTCAGGTATGACTAGCTCTCCAGCCAAGAGTTCCTAAGTTGTCCTGTGTCAGTTGCGAAAATCTCCCCAGCCAAGAGGTCCCAAGCTGTGCCATGTCAGGTGTTAGTAGCTCTCCAGCAAAGAGATCCCAAGCTGTGCCATGTCAGGTGTGAGTAGCTCTCCAGCCAAGAGATCCCAAGCTGTGCCATGTCAGGTGTGAATAGCTCTCTAGCCAAGAGATCCCAGGCTGTGCCATTTCAGGTGTGAGTAGCTCTCCATTCAAGAGATCCCAAGCTGTGCCGTGTCAGGTGTGACTAGCTCTCTAGCCAAGAGACCCCAAGCTGTGCTGTGTCAGGTGTGACTAGCTCTCCATTCTAGAAATCCCAAGCTGTGCCATGTGAGGTGTGAGTAGCTCTCCAGCCAAGAGATCCCAAGCTGTGCCATGTCAGGTGCGAGTAGCTCTCCAGCCATGAGATCCAAAGCTGTGCCATGTCAAGTGTGAGTAGCTCTTCAGCCAAGAGATCCCATGCTTTGCCATGTCATGTGTGAGTAGCTCTTCAGCGAAGAGATCCCAAGCAGTCCCACATCAGGTGTGAGAAGCTCTCCAGCCAAGAGATCCCAAGCTGTGCCATGTCAGGTGTCAGTAGCTCTCCAGCCAAGAGATCACAAGCTGTCCGATTTCAGGAGTGAATTGCTCTCCAGCTAAGAGATCCCAAGCTGTGCTATGTCAGGTGTGAGTGGCTCTCCAGCCAAGAGATCCAAAGCTGTTCCATGTCATGTGTGAGTAGCTCTACAGCCAAGAGATCACTAGCTGTGTCATGTCAGGTGTGAATAGCTCTCCAGCCAAGAGTTCCTAAGCTGTACCATGTCAGTTGTGAAAATCTCCCCAGCCAAGAGTCCCCAAGCTGTGCCATGCCAGGTGTTAGTAGCTCTCCCGCCAAGAGATCCCAAGCTGTGCCATGTCAGGTGTGAGTAGCTCTCCAGCCAAGAGATCCAAAGCTGTGCCATGTCAGGTGTGAGTAGCTCTCCAGCCAAGAGATCCCCAGCTGTGCCATGTCAGGTGTGACTAGCTCTTCAGCCAAGAGATCCCAAGTTGTGCCATGTCAGGTGTGAGTAGCTCTCCATTCAAGACACCCTAAGCTGTGCCATGTCAGGTTTGACTGGCTCTCCATTCAAGAGATCCCAAGCTGTGCCGTGTCAGGTGTGACTAGCTCTCCAGCTAAGAGACCCCAAGCTGTGCTGTGTCAGGTGTGACTAGCTCTCCATTCAAGAGATCCCAAGCTGTGCCATGTGAGGTGTGAGTATCTCTCCAGCCAAGAGATCCCAAGCTGTGCCATGTCAGGTGCGAGTAGCTCTCCAGCCATGAGATCCAAAGCTGTGCCATGTCAAGTGTGAGTAGCTCTTCAGCCAAGAGATCCCAAGCTTTGCCATGTCATGTGTGAGTAGCTCTCCAGCGAAGAGATCCCAAGCTGTCCCACATCAGGTGTGAGTAGCTCTCCAGCCAAGAGATCCCAAGCTGTGCCATGTCAGGTGTGAGTAGCTCTCCAGCCAAGAGATCCAAAGCTGTTCCGTGTCAGTTGTGACTAGCTTTCCAGCCAAGAGATCCCAAGCTGTGCCATGTCAGGTGTGACTAGCTGTCCAGCCAAGAGATCCCAAGCTGTGCCGTGTCAGGTGTGACTAGCTGTCCAGCCAAGAGATCCCAAGCTGTGCCACGTCAGGTGTGAGTAGCTCTCCAGCCAAGAGATCCCAAGCTGTGCCACGTCATGTGTGAGTAGGTCTCCAGCCAAGAGATCCCAAGCTGTGCCATGTCAGGTCTGACTAGCTCTCCATTCAAGAGATCCCAAGCTGTGCCGTGTCAGGTGTGAGTAGCTCTCCATTCAACAGACCCCAGCTGCGACTAGCTCTCCAGCCAAGAGATCCCAAGTTGTGCCGTGTCAGGTGTGACTAGCTCTGCAGCCAAGAGATCCCAAGCTGTGCAGTGTCAGGTGTGAGTAGCTCTCCAGCCAAGAGATCCCAAGCTGTGCAGTGTCAGTCAGGTGTGAGTAGCTCTCCCTTCAAGAGAGCCCAAGCTGTGCCGTGTCAGCTGTGACCAACTCTCCAGCCAAGAGATCCCAAGCTGTTCCGTGTCAGCTGTGACCAACTCTCCAGCCAAGAGATCCCAAGCTGTTCCATGTCAGGTGTGATTAGCTCCCCAGCTCAGTTGCTGATATCAGGGTGTAAGGCCACGATCTGTGCAATGTATGGTCCTAACTCGGATTGTCCTGATGTTTTTGATTATTTAAGTTCCGAATTATTGGGGTGGACCGGGGATTTGATGATTATGGGCAACTTCAATCGTATTATGGACAGTAAAATAGATACTACCAATAGTAAAGCACAGGACAGAATGGTCAAGACCAGGGCAGCTTTGCTGGCATTATTGAACATACATCAGCTTGACGATGCCTGGAGGACAATGTTTCCAACGCTACCAGGGTATACATTCTACTCTCAGCCGCATAAACAGTATTCTCGTATCAACATGATCTTTATTAACAGGTCACTGTTGGAAAATGCACGCGTAGAGGTCTGTCCCAAAATTACATCCGACCATAATCCAGTAATGCTAACTTTACAGAAACAACTTGGGGGTCGATTCCGATCTCGGCTGGAAGCGCACCTAACACTATTCGTCCGGAAAAAAAACAAGCCGAACGCATGTTTCCCGACCGATTCGAACATTCGTTCGAACGAGCAAGTACGATGCGCATAACTGCCCAGATCCCGACCCAGCCGTACTTACCCATTCCAGCTCCTGTTCCCCGCCCGAGCCGGATCCGTAAACGCAGAATCGAGTGTGACTAGCTCTCCAGCTAAGAGACCCCAAGCTGTGCTGTGTCAGGTGTGACTAGCTCTCCATTCAAGAGATCCCAAGCTGTGCCATGTGAGGTGTGAGTATCTCTCCAGCCAAGAGATCCCAAGCTGTGCCATGTCAGGTGCGAGTAGCTCTCCAGCCATGAGATCCAAAGCTGTGCCATGTCAAGTGTGAGTAGCTCTTCAGCCAAGAGATCCCAAGCTTTGCCATGTCATGTGTGAGTAGCTCTTCAGCGAAGAGATCCCAAGCTGTCCCACATCAGGTGTGAGTAGCTCTCCAGCCAAGAGATCCCAAGCTGTGCCATGTCAGGTGTCAGTAGCTCTCCAGCCAAGAGATCACAAGCTGTCCGATTTCAGGAGTGAATTGCTCTCCAGCTAAGAGATCCCAAGCTGTGCTATGTCAGGTGTGAGTAGCTCTCCAGCCAAGAGATCCAAAGCTGTTCCATGTCATGTGTGAGTAGCTCTACAGCCAAGAGATCACTAGCTGTGCCATGTCAGGTGTGAATAGCTCTCCAGCCAAGAGTTCCTAAGCTGTACCATGTCAGTTGTGAAAATCTCCCCAGCCAAGAGTCCCCAAGCTGTGCCATGCCAGGTGTTAGTAGCTCTCCCGCCAAGAGATCCCAAGCTGTGCCATGTCAGGTGTGAGTAGCTCTCCAGCCAAGAGATCCCAAGCTGTGCCATGTCAGGTGTGAGTAGCTCTCCAGCCAAGAGATCCCCAGCTGTGCCATGTCAGGTGTGACTAGCTCTTCAGCCAAGAGATCCCAAGTTGTGCCATGTCAGGTGTGAGTAGCTCTCCATTCAAGACACCCTAAGCTGTGCCATGTCAGGTTTGACTGGCTCTCCATTCAAGAGATCCCAAGCTGTGCCGTGTCAGGTGTGACTAGCTCTCCAGCTAAGAGACCCCAAGCTGTGCTGTGTCAGGTGTGACTAGCTCTCCATTCAAGAGATCCCAAGCTGTGCCATGTGAGGTGTGAGTATCTCTCCAGCCAAGAGATCCCAAGCTGTGCCATGTCAGGTGTGAGTAGCTCTCCAGCCATGAGATCCAAAGCTGTGCCATGTCAAGTGTGAGTAGCTCTTCAGCCAAGAGATCCCAAGCTTTGCCATGTCATGTGTGAGTAGCTCTCCAGCGAAGAGATCCCAAGCTGTCCCACATCAGGTGTGAGTAGCTCTCCAGCCAAGAGATCCCAAGCTGTGCCATGTCAGGTGTGAGTAGCTCTCCAGCCAAGAGATCCAAAGCTGTTCCGTGTCAGTTGTGACTAGCTTTCCAGCCAAGAGATCCCAAGCTGTGCCATGTCAGGTGTGACTAGCTACCCAGCCAAGAGATCCCAAGCTGTGCCGTGTCAGGTGTGACTAGCTGTCCAGCCAAGAGATCCCAAGCTGTGCCACTTCAGGTGTGAGTAGCTCTCCAGCCAAGAGATCCCAAGCTGTGCCACATCATGTGTGAGTAGGTCTCCAGCCAAGAGATCCCAAGCTGTGCCATGTCAGGTCTGACTAGCTCTCCATTCAAGAGATCCCAAGCTGTGCCGTGTCAGGTGTGAGTAGCTCTCCATTCAACAGACCCCAGCTGCGACTAGCTCTCCAGCCAAGAGATCCCAAGTTGTGCCGTGTCAGGTGTGACTAGCTCTGCAGCCAAGAGATCCCAAGCTGTGCAGTGTCAGGTGTGAGTAGCTCTCCCTTCAAGAGAGCCCAAGCTGTGCCGTGTCAGCTGTGACCAACTCTCCAGCCAAGAGATCCCAAGCTGTTCCGTGTCAGCTGTGACCAACTCTCCAGCCAAGAGATCCCAAGCTGTTCCATGTCAGGTGTGATTAGCTCCCCAGCTCAGTTGCTGATATCAGGGAGTAAGGCCACGATCTGTGCAATGTATGGTCCTAACTCGGATTGTCCTGATGTTTTTGATTATTTAAGTTCTGAATTATTGGGGTGGACCGGGGATTTGATGATTATGGGCAACTTCAATCGTATTACGGACAATAAAATAGATACTACCAATAGTAAAGCACAGGACAGAATGGTCAAGACCAGGGCAGCTTTGCTGGCATTATTGAACATACATCAGCTTGACGATGCCTGGAGGACAATGTTTCCAACGCTACCAGGGTATACATTCTACTCTCAGCCGCATAAACAGTATTCTCGTATCAACATGATCTTTATTAACAGGTCACTGTTGGAAAATGCACGCGTAGAGGTCTGTCCCAAAATTACATCCGACCATAATCCAGTATTGCTAACTTTACAGAAACAACTTGGTGTTAGAAAGGATCCTCGGGCTTTTTCATTTCCCAGACACTTGCTCAATAATCCTGAGTATCTGGTGCATATTAGAAGAGCATTGAAGGAATATCTAAGTAATAATCTGGGTACTGCCAATATCTCAATAGTCTGGGACCGTATGAAAGCATTTGTTAGGGGGGCGACTCTTCAGTTTGTTTTAGTACAAAACAGGCATGCAACTGAGGAGGCAGAACATGATCGTCTTGAATATTTAGACCTGGAACACCAGCATGCTAGGGCAATCGGGGCAAGGGATCCAATGGCGCAGCTTTTATTCCTTCGGCTTTTGAAAGTTCGGTCTAAAATTAATAGAGGGCAAATGGATAAGATTGTCACCAATTACCAGAAGCATAACATTTTACAATATGAATACGGAGAAAGGGTGGGGCATGTGTTGGCAATTCAGATCGCCGATCAGAAGGCTAGGTCTAACATTAAATTGATTAAAGGAGATGGCGTTTTGTCTTTCACTCAGCCACAGGATATAGCAAAGCAGTTTAGATTATTTTATGCCAACTTATATTCAGAGTCCGCGTCATTTAATAAATGTACTTTTCTCGAGTATTTGCAGGAGAGTCACCTCCCTCAACTTGACTCTTTGGACTCCATAGAGTTACAAAAAGACATAGAACTGGTCGAGGGTGCCATAAAGTCTTTGCCTTCAGGCAAAGCGGTTGGCGAGGATACTATTCTGCTTGAATTTTATAAGACTTTTAGGGATATACTTGTACCTGTCTTCTTTACGCAGTTGAGTATGGACATTTTTAGTGGGGGTGACGCTCCTGCCTCATGGAGTACTACTAATATTGTGGTATTTCCTAAGAAGGGTAAGCCAATTGATGATAGAGGTTGTTATCGTCCAATATCTCTAAATAATGCCGACGCCCAAAAAATTTCTAAGATCCTTGCTACCCTCATCCATAGGCTAGTCTCGGAGCAACAGCATGGCTTTGTCCCTGGCAGAGACACGAAGGCTCACATTAACACTGCTGTATCTGCCTTCGATGTCTGCAGTAAACTTAACAAGCAGGGATGGTCATGCTGGACGCAGAGAAGGCGTTTGACAGAGTTGCCTGGGAAGATCTCTGGTTGACCATGCTAACATTTGGTCTTGGATTATTTCTTCTGTGCAGAAGCTTTATAAAAAGCCGGTAGCTGCAATTAAACTGAATGGCATGACATCTGCCCTTTTTACCATCCAACGGGGGACACAGCAGCGCTGCCCACTGTCCCCCTTACTGTTCGCTCTCTACATCGAACCGTTTATAAGGCATCTGCAACAGAATGGAGGGATTTGCCCAGTTTGTCTCAATGGTGTTGAACTCAAGGTCACTGCGAACGCGGATGATATCGCAGTCTTCTCTGCTAATCCTGGAGAAGCCATAGTCAACATTACGCGAGAGGCTGAGCTATTTGGCTCTTCTTCTGGCTATAAGCTGAACTTAGCCAAGACCCAGACAATTGTAAACTTTAAATCATAAACTCTGCCTCTAGCACTCGGGATTACACAAACAGCTACCTATCTTGGTGTTTGTTTCCCCAGCCAAGAGATCCCAAGCTGTGCCATGTCAGGTGTGATTAGCTCTCCAGCCAAGAAATCCCAAGCTGTGCCATGTCAGGTATGATTAGCTCTCCATTCAAGAGACCCCACACTGCGGTGCGTCAGGTGTGAGTAGCTCTCCAGCCAAGAGATCCCAAGCTGTGCCGTGTCAGGTGTGAGTAGCTCTCCAGCAAAGAGATCCCAAGCTGTGCCATGTCAAGTGTGACTAGCTCTACAGCCAAGAGACCCCAAGCTGTGCCGTGTCAGGTGTCAGTATCTCTCCGGCCAAGAGATACCAAGCTGTGCGTGTCAGGTGTAACTAGCTCTCCAGCATAGAGATCCAAAGCTGTGCCATGTCAGGTGTGAGTAGCTCTCCAGCCAAGAGATCCCTAGCTATGCCATGTCAGGTGTGAGTAGATCTCCAGCCAAGAGATCCCAAGCTGTGCCGTGTCAGGTGTGAGTAGCTCTCCAGCCAAGAGATCCCAAGCTGTGCCATGTCAGGTGTGAGTAGCTTTCCAGCCAAGAGATCCCAAGCTGTCCCACATCAGGTGTGAGTAGCTCTCCAGCCAAGAGATCCCAAGCTGTGCCATGTCAGGTGTGAGTAGCTCTCCAGTCAAGAGATCACAAGCTGTCCGATTTCAGGTGTGAATTGCTCTCCAGCTAAGAGATCCCAAGCTGTGCTGTGTCAGGTGTGAGTAGCTCTCCAGCCAAGAGATCCAAAGCTGTTCCATGTCAGGTGTGAGTACCTCTCCAGCCAAGAGATCCCAAGCTGTGCCATGTCAGGTGTGTGTAGCTCTCCAGCCAAGAGATCCAAAGCTGTTCCATGTCAGGTGTGACTAGCTCTCCAGCCAAGAGATCCTAAGCTGTGCCGTGTCAGGTATGAGTAGCTCTCCATTCAAGAGATCACAAGCTGTGCCGTGTCAGGTGTGACTAGCTCTGCAGCCAAGAGATCCCAAGCTGTGCCGTGTCAGGTGTGAGTAGCTCTCCATTCAAGAGACCCCAAGCTGTGCCATGTCAGGTGTGTTTAGCTCCCCAGCTCAGTTGCTGATATCAGGGAGTAAGGCCACGATCTGTGTAGTGTATGGTCCTAACTCGGATTGTCCTGATGTCTTTGATTATTTAAGTTCCGAATTATTGGAGTGGGCCGGGGATTTGATGATTATGGGCGACTTCAATTGTATTATTGACAGTAAAATAGATACTTCCAATAGTAAAGCACGGGCCAGAATGGTCACGACCAGGGCAACTTTGTTGGCATTATTGCACATACATCAGCTTGACGATGCCGGGAGGACAATGTTTCCAACGCTACCAGGGTATACATTCTACTCTCACCCGCATAAACAGTATTCTCGTATCAACATGATCTTTATTAACAGGTCACTGTTGGAAAATGCACGCGTAGAGGTCTGTCCCAAAATTACATCCGACCATAATCCAGTAATGCTAACTTTACAGAAACAACTTGGGGGTCGATTCCGATCTCGGCTGGAAGCGCACCTAACACTATTCGTCCGGAAAAAAAACAAGCCGAACGCATGTTTCCCGACCGATTCGAACATTCGTTCGAACGAGCAAGTACGATGCGCATAACTGCCCAGATCCCGACCCAGCCGTACTTACCCATTCCAGCTCCTGTTCCCCGCCCGAGCCGGATCCGTAAACGCAGAATCGAGTCGCACGGAAGCAAATATACAGCACCTTCTGGCCGGACTAGTACGATGCGCACTCCGTACGCGCCGAACCCGTCGTTAGGTCCGGCACGTCAGAGCATCCGGGAGAGCCGCACAAAAGCTCCGATTCGCGCCACAAGACGATCCACGGCTACGAGACGAACAAGCCAGCGACGAGTACGAGTCGAAGCAACGAGAAACCCGAACGAGACGAACCAACCATGAATCCCATCGCACAGGTCCTACCAATACTTTACATCTATTACCGGAACAGGTACGGACGCGTACGGCGCAGACGGTAAGTCAAACACCCACTACACAAACAAACGACACGTACCCGACATTTGTCACACACACATAGGGATGAAGAAATGACGTACACTAGCAACAGCAGAACTATAGGGGTGGGATGGCTATCACCAATGCCATACACACCCATAGGGGCCTGGATGCCTACCACTAACACCACCCCTACTCAGGGGGGGCTGGATGCCTGTCACTACTACCACCCCTACTCATGGGTGCTGGATGCCTACCACTACCACCACCCCTACTCATGGGTGCTGGATGCCTACCACTACCACCACCACTACTCAGGGGGCTGGATGCCTGTCACTACCACCACCCCTACTCAGGGGGCTGGACACCTACCACCACCACCACCCCTACTCAGGGGGCTGGATGCCTACCACTACCACCACCCCTACTCATGGGGGGCTGGATGCCTACCACTAACACCACCCCTACTCAGGGGGGGCTGGATGCCTGTCACTACCACCACCCCTACTCATGGGTGCTGGATGCCTACCACTACCACCACCCCTACTCATGGGGGGCTGGATGCCTACCACTACCACCACCGCTACTCAGGGGGCTGGATGCCTACCACTACCACCACCCCTACTCATGGGGGCTGGATGCCTACCACTAACACCACCCCTACTCAGGGGGCTGGATGCCTGTCACTACCACCACCCCTACTCATGGGTGCTGGATGCCTACCACTACCACCACCCCTACTCAGGGGGCTGGATGCCTACCACTACCACCACCACTACTCAGGGGGGCTAGATACCTGTCACTACCACCACCCCTACTCATGGGTGCTGGATGCCTACCACTACCACCCCCTACTCAGGGGGCTGGATGCCTACCACTACCACCACCACTACTCAGGGGGGCTGGATGCCTGTCACTACCACCACCCCTACTCATGGAGGGCTGGATTCCTGTCACTACTACCATCCCCACTCATAGGGGGATGGATGCCTACCACCAACACCACCCCTACTCATGGGGGGCTGGATGCCTGCCACTACCACCACTACTCAGGGGGGCTGGATGCCTGTCACTACCACCACCCCTACTCAGGGGGGGCTGGACACCTACCACCACCACCACCACCCCTACTAAGGGGGGGTTTGATGCCTACCACTACCACCACCCCTACTCAGGGGGGGCTGGACACCTACCACCACCACCACCCCTACTCAGGGGGGGCTGGATGCCTACCACTACCACCACCACTACTCAAGGGGGGCTGGATGCCTACCACTACCACCACCCCTACTCATGGGGGCCTGGATGCCTGTCACTACTACCATCCCCACTCATAGGGGTCTGGATGCCTACCACCAACACCACCCCTACTCATAGGATGGGTAATGCATGGCACAACCAGCATACTCCAACATAAGGAATGTCAGAAAAACACATCCCCCCAACACCATGACAAGCGTGTGTAGTCTGTGTCAAATGCCTACAACACTGAACATGACATTGAACATACAATGTGACCCCCTATCACATGTGTCACACATAAATGTGTGTGGCCTCCACAATGCAAGCAGACCATGACCACTGTGGCAATGGGGTCTAACCCCCCCATCATCACAGTGACCAAAATATAAGTGTGGGGTCCATAGCTGAAGCACATTTTGAACATTGTGGCAATGGGGTCTAACCCCCATCATCACAGTGACCAAAAGGTAAGTGTGGGGTCCATAGCTGAAGCACATTTTGAACATTGTGGCAATGGGGTCTAACCCCCATCATCACAGTGACCAAAATGTAAGTGTTGTCATGGAAAAAGCAGCAAATGCCAAACAGCATGGATGATTCCTGGTCACAGAACAACAAACACATCAGTGGCATAGTAGTGCTTGTGTCCCATAGCAACATAGATTGGGTGATGCAAACAGTCCAGTGCAAATAAGACATACCTTTGGCCATGTGCAGACAAACATCACCCATGGGGGCTGACATTGTCAACATTCATCAATAACACAATGACAGAAGTGACCATCACAATGCAGACCCACATATCTGCACCAATGGACACACAAATGTAGATATCCTGTGGAGACTGTAGATGTGAGGTGAACAAATACCATACCATGGCAGCAATGGGACATACAAACCATGATCATTGTGCTGACTGATGACCTAGGAGTCCCAGGGACAGCAGGGGAAACCCACCAAACAACATACAGCCAATGGCACACTAAAGATGTGCCAATGCAGTGGTGCAGATGCACAAACACAAACAGGAAGCCCCACACTGCTTATCAAACACAACAGGTGATGGGGGTGTGCCAGTGTCCCCAGGCAACCACACAACACATGAGGAGGCCTGAATCCCAATTTCACAGATGTGTATACAGTGCCACACAAAAGTAACTCATGGATCGGATTCCCCTATGTGGGCAATCAGGCATTGTTAGATGAGAGGGAGCCCAAATTACACATGTCACACAAGCTTGTAGGAACAGCAACTAACACAGCAAGACACAGACCCACCACAGCACTACCCCCAGGGACCCCACATTGTGGTGACACTGGCCTGCATGATAATCCCACTGTGATGACAAAGCTAGATGTCGTTCACACTGTGAACCACAGTCATGTGTCCTGAGCAACAAAGTACCATCACACCTACAGAAGCACAAATCAATCAGCACGGCCTGTCAGCCTATGCAAATATGGAGGGAGGGGTCTAGCCGAGAAACAACTCTCATTTGCACACACTCAACACCACACACCTTGATCTCCACCAATGTGCAGCAGTGTAGCTCACATGAACTGCTGACATTGCACATGCACCCATGACAATCCCAGGGGTGGTGGTGGGAACTAAGGTGCAGAAACCCATCACACATGGCCAGTCAACAAGACTCGTGAATGTCTGACACACTGCACAGTACGCCGTACATGGGCATGACGTCAAATCCACACTAACTAAGGGGATCCCGGCCACAGTCACACACCAGTGAAGAAGCCAAGGTCACCCACAAAGAACACATATAGACAACTTCCAACATTGCAGCTCTGACCCTGAGGAGTGGCAGCAGTCACACATACAACGTGTCACAATCACTGAAAGCTACCACAAACTGTAAATTACATGACTTGTGTAACCAACAAATGCCAAGGGGAATCCTGACTGTGTCTCATCTGCGTTTGCCCACAAACTCAGCCCTGACAGCAAACACACCTATGGATGACACCCTGATGACCAGTAATGTGCCATGCACCCACATCCCAGAGAACCCAGGGCGAAGAGTTTGGGGGAACATAGGTCAACTCAGCAAGCATCACAAACAGGAACATCACTAGGGATCCCAGCCTGCATAGCAAAATGGAAGTGAACACACACAGACATGCTCACACAACACACACCTTGGGCTCAGGCAATGTCACGGAATTACACACTGCCATGAGGGGACTCCACTCCTGTGTAAGGAAAGCTGTGCCATACGTTGTCTCTGCAGGGCTCTATCATGTCAGCAGAACACTTGGTCACTCAGTCAACAATTAGCACAAAATGAAGGCTCTCGTCACATCAGCCTGGTCATGGGAGTGTCACCGAAATCATCTGCACAGATCCAACACACATGTATAGCAAGTTGCACTGATAACACAGATGAGTCCTTTCCCATTGATGCCCAAACTTGCATGTCCAGTAGGCCTGGGCATCCAATTCCGCTCCGCTCGCGGAATTTGCAGAATTTAGGCAATTTCGCGTTCTGCGGAGAACGCGGAATTGCCAACAATTCCGCGATCCGCGGCGTAGCAGAATTATTTTCTTGTCGCGCTTTAAAAATGCGTTCTAGCGCGCGCGATAGCGACTTACCGGGATTCCTGCGTTTGCCAACGGGTTTTCCTATCCGTTCGCGTGCGCCACGAGATTTCGGTAGCCGGCCGCGTTATCCCGCGAGAGTTTGCGATCGCGAACACGTCATTCGCCGCGCCATCGGACAACGCGAGAGTGTGCGATCGCGAACACGTCATTCGCCGCGCCATCGTGCACCGCAAGAGAGATTGCGACCGCGAACACGTCATTTGGGCGCGCCATCGGACATCCGGCGATATTTTGGTACAGCTCGCGATCCCGAACACGCAAAATTTTCAATCTGGAGAACAATAACATCGCAAGCAGCATAAAACCTTCTATAAATTGATGATTTGGATGAAAAAAAAAACCTCAGATTGATATTTGGCTGTCCTTTTTGGTCAAATTTTTTGGGGGGGAGAGGGAGGAAGTTCCACAGAGTCTCCTACTTCCTGTTCCTGTCCAGCAGGCTCCTCCCAGTGCTTTGTCCATCTCCTGTTCATTTTTCACTTGGATTTGAGCTGGAAGGATCACTCTTTGTGTCTGCTGCATCATTATCATTGGATTTGACGATTTTGGGATTTGAGATTTTACAAGTAAGTTGGTGTTGTTTGATTGGGGCATTGCAGTTGCTGCAACTTCATTTTTGGTACTTTTCATCATTTTTCAAAATAAATCGTTGTGGGTAGCCAGTAGGTCCAGAGCTAGTCATGGGTCATGGATTGCTGTGTGATGTGTTTATTAATTTCAAACATCATTTAGGGGGCATGGATGGCATTGGATTGAATTGCAAAATGTGTTTTTTGGGTGTATTTCAGTTTTTTGGGCTGTGTGTTAAATACATGCCTTAGTTGTGTGTGGTGTGCTGCAGGCCTTGTTTAGCCCTGTGTATTTTCGTTTTTGCATTTTATTGCATTACAGGCAAAGCAGTGTGGTTTACCATGCAGCCTTTGCCTGGCTATTATAGGCCTGTTTTCAGTACATTGTTTTCCAGGCCTCCTGCTTGTTGCTTGTGATTTGTGAGTGTCCATGTGGCTGGTAGCCATTTCTGGTGGGAGTTACAAGTGTGCTGCTTTTGCCATATACTAAGGCCTGCATGTGTTTCCTTTGTGGCCTAGGCTTCTTGTTGTGGGCCTGGCCATGAGGCTGGCGGCCATTTTGAAGCCAGGCAGTGTGCTTTTTGCCATAGGCCTGCATTGTCTGTCTTCAGTTTCTTGTTGTTGTGGGCCTGGCCATGAGGCTGGCGGCCATTTTGAAGCCAGGCAGTGTGCTTTTTGCCATAGGCCTGCATTGTCTGTCTTCAGTTTCTTGGTGTTGTGGGCCTGGCCATGAGGCTGGCGGCCATTTTGAAGCCAGGCAGTGTGCTTTTTGCCATAGGCCTGCATTGTCTGTCTTCAGTTTCTTGCTGTGTGCCTGGCCATTGTGAAGCCCGGTAGTGTGCTTTTATCCATAGTCCTGCAAGCTTGTGGCCTAGTCTGCCAACAGGCCTTTCATCCAGTAGGCGCAGAGGTAGTCAGGGGTGCATGAAACAACTGTTTCTGTGTGTTCTGTTGAATTTTTAGACATCATTGAGGGCACATGGATGGCATTGGATTGAATTGCAAAATGTGTATTTTTGGGTGTATTTCAGTTTTTTGGGCTGTGTGTTAAATACATGCCTTAGTTGTGTGTGGTGTGTTGCAGGCCTTGTTTAGCCCTGTGGATTTTCGTTTTTACATGTTATTGCATTAAAGGCAAAGCAGTGTGGTTTACCATGCAGCCTTTGCCTGGCTATCGTAGGCCTGTTTTCAGTACATTGTTTTCCAGGCCTCATGCTTGTTGCTTGTGATTTGTGAGTGTCCATGTGGCTGGTGGCCATTTCTGGTGGGAGTTATAAGTGTGCTGCTTTTGCCATTTAGGCCTGCATGGTTTTCCTCTTGGCTTACTGCTTGCATCCATCCCCTTTGCCAGCTGCAGCTCCCTGAATGATGTGATGAGCAAATAATTTAATGCCAAACAGGGTCCACTTCTATTACATTTGTATTTTTGTTGTTGTTCCTCTTCTTTCCTATCCTTCCTGACAGTGTACACAGTATACCATGAAAGCCCTTGTTGGCAGTCTCACAAATGGCTACACTAATTTATATCTTTGATTTGTTAGTTTGTACTACTAGTAATTGAACCACAACAACAAATGCAACATTTCACTGATGTTCTTCTCCTGGCTTCTTTGCTTTTAGGTGCACAAAAAGACAGAGGAGGAGGTGTCATCATCATCATCATCACCCGTTGTACTGCCAGGCAGACGTCCTGCTGTGCGTCACGTCCACGTGTGACCACAGACATCTCTGCAACTTGTGCACCTGTGTCCTGCTGACATCTGAAGAAGATGGCCCCAAAGAAAGGTACCAGGTCCTCCAGTAACAAGAAAGTTGCCAGTGAGAAGAAGAAGGAACAGAAGAAGGAAGTGGCACTTGCCAAGACTGGTGTGCCGGCCGATGTGTTTTTTGGTAAAAAAAAACTTACGCCTGCAGCAGCGGTGTCTGGCGGGGACCAAGCTGGGAGCAGCACCTCTGCATCAGTGGGCCCACCCCAGCAACCTAGGCCCAAATCCATGACTGTGGCAGAGGTAGCCAGTCTACTAACGACCAGTGATGTTGAAATGTCATTATCGCAAAGTAGTACCCAATCCACGCACTCGCAGACGGAAACTCAGCAGATAAGTGGGCAACCGCAGCCGCAACCCCAGCCGCAACCCCAGCCGCAGCCGCAACCCCAGCCGCAACCCCAGCCGCAACCGCAGCCGCAACCCCAGCCGCAACCGCAGCCACAACCCCAGCCGCAACCCCAGCCGCAACCGCAACTGCAGCCGCAACCCCAGCCGCAACTGCAGCCGGAGCCGCAACCACAGCCGGAACCGCAGCTGGAACCGCAACCACAGCCGGAACCACAGCCGCAACCACAGCCGCAGCCGGAACCACAGCCGGAACCACAGCCCACAATAGTAGTTGTTCCACCTGAAGTAGGGGCAGTTCAGGAAATCGAGCTTTTTGCAGACGAAGAGGAGCAAGCCACTGTTCCAGAAGATCCATTGTCTTCCATACCCCCAGCAAGGAAAAGGAGGGTTAGTCCATCAACTTCTTCTTCAAGCCCCGCTTCTGATGATCTAGATGCCACTTGGAAGCCACCAGCTCAGCCTGAGAGTGATGCACGCCACAAGACAAGGCTAGTGAAAAGGAAGGTTCCAGAAAGCCTTACAGTTATGGAGGTAGATGTAGACGAGGGGGTGATGATGATGAAGAGCCAGTCATCATGAACATCACTCCTGGGCCTGCGGAGATGGAGACCAACATTATTAGACTATCCCAAATCGCTGCAAGGGATGTAGCACGGATACCACCAACACAGGTAACGCCAACACGACCTCCAGCTTCCATATTTGCCTTTGCAAAGGCCCGGCAGGGACCTACATCCAGCTCAAACACCACCTCAGTAGGTGGTGGTAATGTAAGTGCACAGAGTCAAATTCCAGGCACACCCTCCATTTCATCTGGTATTGAAAGTGGCACCTCCAGCAGCGCCAGAAAGTTCTCCTCCCCAGTTTGGGACTTCTTTTCGGTTAGCAGTAAGGAGGAGAACATTGCTATATGCTCAATTTGTCGGCAGGCTGTTAGGCGGGGTAAGCTTGGTACAAACTATGGTACCGGAGGACAAACAAGTCATCTCAAAAAACACCACAGTATCAAGTGGGAGGCTCACCTACTTCACTTAGAAAAAAGTGAAACTGGACCCATTACTGTTGTTGGGGATGAAGAAGTAAGGGAAGATATGATCGCGGTGGAAGGTCAACAAGAGGGAGACATTTCTAGCAGTGTAGTGGTAACGCCCACATCCTCAGCAACATCTGAGTGGCACCGTAGTAAGAGTCAACATGAGACACCAAGGCATCCGGGCACTGCAATGAGCAAAAGTGCAGCGTCGTTGAGCCTAGCTGGGTTCAAGAAGAAAGGTACACCACAAAGGAAAATATTCCAGCCTACCATTGACAGCATGCTTAGGTCGGAGGGGCAGTACCAACGCAACCACCCAACGGCACGGTTGTACAATGCGAAGCTGGCTAAAATGTTAGCGCTGGACCTTCTCCCTTTTTCATTTGTGGAAGGGGTGGGTTTCCTTGAATTTGTGTCAGCCATCTGCCCTAAATGGAAGGTTCCCAGCCGGTCCTATTTCGCCCGAGTTGCTGTTCCAGCACTACATCACGATGTGCTGGAATTGGTTGGACAAGCTTTGCAGCAGAGTGCTGTTCACAAAATCCACCTGACAACAGACATGTGGACCAGTTGCCAAGCCACTGATTACATGTGCATCACTGCACACTGGGTCTCTTTTGTGGGGGTTAGAGAAAAGCTATCTGAAGTAGGTGCTGTTGACTCAGCTGAGATTTTTAATGCTTCTCGGAAACATGCAACTGTAGCCATGTTCGCCATGGAGAAATCTCATACTGCTGAAAACATTTTGGAAGAGTTTAACAGCAAGGTCTTTGAATGGGTGCGCCCCAGAGGGCTTCACATTGGTTTTGTTGCCACGGATAATGGCAGTAATATACTTAAGGCCATGGCGCTTGGTGAGTATTTCAGGGTCCCGTGTTTGGCGCACTGCATTAACATTATAGTTCAACACTTTCTGAAAAAAGAACCCATAGCCAGCAACTTACTGACCACCTGCCGCAGAATATGCACGCATTTCAGCCATTCTTTTAAAGCCCGGAAGCAGCTGAGGATCATTCAACGAGACTATAGAATGACAGTCAAAGCACTCATCCAGGAGGTGGCAACACGTTGGAACTCAACGTATTACATGCTTGACCGTCTGTTTGAGCAGTACAGACCAATCAATGAATATGTCATGCGAAGGGCGGATGCTACTGTGAAAGGCATGACCCTTCAGATGGACCAATGGTGCCTAGTTAAATCTCTTACAGAGATGCTTCTTCCTTTCGAGGTCTTCACACGTGAAGTCAGCAAGGAGGACTGTACTAAGGGCCAAGCTATCCCATTGTTGCACATGCTAGAGCAACATCTGAAGGAGGTGTGTGAAGCGTACATAGGTGTGGAGGCAAAAAAAGAAGCATATGAGTTGGTGGTGAGCTTATCATGTCGCTTAAGTGAAAATGCAAGGGTGCAAAATAAGATTCTGTCACAAAAACATTACATTTGTGCCACAATTCTGGATCCACGGTACAAATCGGCACTGCACAGTAAGACATTACTCCCTTTTTCAGAAGTGGATGTTGCCCGGTACAAAACTTGGATAGCTGAGGCAGCCAGTACATTGGAAAATGAACGGCTGGTAATTAAAGGCCTCAAACCCACGTCAAGTACTGCAGCAGGGCTTCCGGCGTCAAGTTCAACTTCAGAGCCTGTGGGCAGTGCATTTGGTTCACAGCTGTCACCAACACTATCGACAACAGCAAGAACCGGATCATCAGCCCCAGTACAAATGGCACAGGATTGGTATTTACAGCAAGGACTTGCTAGGTCCAGTGCTGATGCAAAGACAAAAGAGGCCGCACAAAGTGTAGCACCCCTGAACATTGACCGAATGGTCCAGGCCTACCTGGATGACCCAACAGAGGTCTACATTGATCAAAACCCATTGCGGTATTGGTATGGCAAAAGGGGCCAATGGCCAGTGCTCAGCAGGCTGGCGATAAACTATCTGGCTTGCCCTATCGCAAGTGTCTCTTCTGAACGTGTTTTCAGTGCTGCTGGTTCCATTGTAACAGTGAAAAGGACCAGTCTCTCACCCAAAAACGTGGAGAGGTTAACCATGATCAAAATGAATCAGCAATTTATACCACCGAATTACACAATACATGAATCAACGTAGGAAGATGAGGACAGCGGCTCAGGTGATGGAAGTAGCGTGTTGGATGCTGATTACCTACTTCTGGTTGAACCCCCAGAGTTTGAGGACGAGCTATACTTCCCTGACAACTAGGCTTCCACTTCTTACTGTGGTTCTCCCTTATTTACTTCTATTTGTGTGTCTGTCTTTCTGTTTGGAAACTTCAAATCACAACAAATCCATCACCACCGTCTTCGTATTTTATTGCCTTATATGAGTTTCAGCTGTCTGCATTTCAGTCCACTCCTCCGAGTCCTGCTCCTCCATCCTCCTGAATCGACCTAAATCTATTGCCCTCAAGCCAGATGATGATTGGATGTAGCATAATCGAAGAAAAACTAAAATCTTGCCTCGTTGAGTCTCTCCAAAAGAAGTGGAACATGATGATGACTACTATAGCTATCCTCCTTTCCGAGCCGATACAGAATGCCCATTAACTGAAGATGAGAAGGAACAGGTAATGAATGATGACATGCATTGGACGCTGACTGAGTGATTTGTGTTGTTGTTGTTTGTAGTGCATGAAGTACTATTATCTAATCTACACACTAAAAGTAACTCAATGCAATGTTTGTTTCCATTCTTGTTCTTCAATAACAATTTTCTACTTCTACTGCAGGCCGATCCATTGCATTTTGAATATGGAAAGGGGACTCAATCTGTACACTACTGCACACTGAGTTGGACAACACACCATGATGATGACCACAGTGACATTATCTCTTCGCAGTCACTCAGTACGATCCGAGATGATTGATGGAATAACTCAGTGCATTTCATGAGTGCATTAAAAGGTAACCAAGTCAACAACAACCACTGCAGACCTACATGTCTGTGTAGTGGTGGAGTCGAGTGTGGTGGTATGACTGACAGCGGGGCATTGATTTAGTCACTTAATTTGTAAAATGCTATGTTGCTGTATATCTGCTTTGTCTGCCTCTGTCAAAAAGGTACGCTAAATGGAGGATGTGTCACGGGTGCCGTGGGCCTACTCTGTCCTGTTGTTGTTGGAGGTTAATGCTGGAAACAGACTAGAGTAGACATGATGTATCCAAATCCATGCTGCCTCTGAAAGTGTTCTTGTTGCACTCCACCGTAATTTAGGCATTTTTTTTCTACTTGATTTTTCAAAATCCCTTTTGTTTTCCCATCTGCAATTACAGGCCGGCCCTTACCCTGTGCTACACTGGGAAAAACAACTCTCACTTACCTTACCAATGAATCTACATCTGCCAGGCAGGCAGTGGCGTCACCCAAGATTGATGGCCGGAGCGTCCATGGAAGGGAGGACCAAGACGAATGCCGAGATGCAACTCCCCATTTTGACCAGGATAACATACAGTAACAGTATCAACTTTCATTATCTTTTAAATAATTTGATTCATTGTTTGTCTTCAATCATTACTACTGTGTGTTGTTGTTGTTATGTTTGCTCTCTGCTTATAATTCAATTCATCCCTACAGCAATTTTTGACTTTTCTTTGCTATCTTTAAGCCCGGGCTGGTACAACAGAACAGAAACTGTATGTAATTCGGGTCTCTCTGAGGGCAGACAGGCAAGGCAAATTGCATAATCTACTGCTGCCCTGTACTGTCTAATTGTCTAGTAGTAGTAGTTAGTAAGTACTATCATTAACCATCAAGTTATCATCATGCATGCATTTCCTTTTTCTCCCTTAACAGATTTATGGATATGGTTGTCTGCCAAGATTGTGTTTTGTTGTTGTCCATGCGTACTGTTTTTCGTTGTCAAACCTTTCCCAAAACCCCCCTTCCCAACCATTCATCAAACCCTAACCGTCTTCCCCCGGGCTGTGTGACTTATTGAGGTGTGACTAAATTAAATGTACACCAATAATTTATCACACGCTTGCTTGGGCGGATGTGGCTAAAGCAACAAAAATGCATTTTCAAGGCAGGGCGAGGATCTTCTTCTGCTTGCCCACCGTCCTATGAGCAGCATATTTGCGATTTTTTTACCAAAGGAACCTAATCCATCAGCATTAATTGCCGGCATAGATTGGATTTGTTGTCATCCTCCGAAACAGCACTAACGGTTACGCTTGTGTCGAGTCACGGTGTACTGTAGGCCTAGTCGAGTGACTCGACACAGCTAGAGTTTGTAACTCTATGTACTAGGCTATCCCCGCAACCATTATGTTTCCTTGTATTTTGGCATATTATTGTTTGGCAGTAAGTTCCGTACTGTACTTCGTTCTACTACTCCTCCCACAGTCTCTCTCAGGCGACTGACTGTATCATTTTCTTTTATTTGTAAGTGCTACTGCCAGGGTCTACTACTACTACCACCACAACCATGGCATGTTGGGAAAGAAAACCATCATCACCATGCAGCCATCGCCGTGCCCAAGTTAAACATCAAGCACAGGTAAGAGAAGAAGTTTGGGGGAGGCATGATTAATAACGGAATTTTTTTCATTAATTCTATTTCACACACCCCTTTGAGTCCAGTTGCAGAATGCATAGATTAGGAGGAGAGACTGACAGTACTAGTAGGAAGGACAAGTCCCTCAGTGAGGGGTACCGCATCTGTCTGTTTGTGTCTTAGTAACTCAGCCAATTATTTAAATCAAACACTGGCTGTGGCACTGCACCAGCAAGGAAACAGTGTGACGTAAAACAGTAACCCCACCCACAAAACATTAACAACATTGTATATAAAGTCTAAATATGTAATTTAATACCCTAACAAAAATAAACTATGTAAAAAAATCCCACAACACCTGACCCACCCCTCTCCCTAACCCCAACCAATGTCCATGTCCCGGAACGAAAAAGTCCAACAAATGTCCAATAGCCCAAAACCCAACGCCCGATTCCCACCCACCAAAATAAGCTATAAAAAAGGGGCAATAAATAAACGGGGTCTCAGCGGGCTTGCCTCTCCAGGACACGGATGCGCTCCTCTAGGTGGGCCACGCGGCACTTCAGCGCGCGGCAGTTGCATCCACGGGGGGCAGCAGTGCTTCTTGCATGGTGGCGGCGGGCGGCTGCCAGGCGGTGGCGCCTTAACACTGGAGGGGGGTGGCTGGGGCCCGGGGCATTGGAGGAGGCTGCAGCTGCTGCAGCCTCCTCCTCCTCCTCCTCCTCTAGAACAACCAGCCGCTGGTATTCAGCCTGTATGGCCTCCAGCTTCCGGCGCCGGGCCTTGGCTGCCAACTCCTTCCTGTCGACTTTACCTTTGGAAGGAGTAGCTATATCAAGAAGAAAAAACAAGACTATTGTAAAATATACTCTTAGCAAAGCAGTCAGACAAATTCATTCTACATATAGTGGCACAGTAGCACTAGCAAGCACAGTACGTAACATTTGTGGTATGTATCTATCCTCCCACTACCTCGGCCTCGAACATTTGTGGGAGTTTCAGGCATTCCACCACCCATGCATCTGATTCCTATCACACACCTATGCATGCATCCCACGTATCCTTCTCTGCCAGTCATAAATATAAAATCTCGCCCGTCCTTCCTCCTTCCACCCTTCTTTCCCTTTTCGTTCAACCCATCCATCAAGGTCATCTGATCTGACTTTTAGTCTTCGCCATAAAACTTTCACAGCTGAGTTGAAGTCCGATAGAAGAGGCCATTGGTTACTCAGTACACTCCCGTCGCTAATGCTATTGCTAATGCTAAGTAAAGGGTGTCTTCTTCAACCGTTCACAACAACTTCTTACTTAAGTCTCAACAGTACAGTATACATTACACCCTTGCAGCGAGTGTAATGTCAATAAGTAAGGATTAGGAATATAACTTACCACCGCCCGCCACTGCTGCTGGCTCACCCCCTGCAGCTCCTCCTACAACTGCCGCATCGCCTGCACCCTCAGCGGCCACGTCACCTTCGCCGCTGGCCCCGGTACTGGTGGTCGGTAGTACGCCTAGAAAAAACATTACACATTTTTCAGATGCCATATACACCTCCCCCTATTTTTCACTAGCAAGAATGAAAAAAAAGTTAATACATACATAATACATATACAACATCTATCACTAGTACAAATCAGGTAGTAGAGTAGACACTAGTAGTGTTATATGGTCCCTAGGGTCATTCTAGTCTTTGCTAAGTTACCCCGAGCCATGCAACCATTTTAGCTCTGTCTTTTATTTTTGCGCAAGTTACCTCGCAGCTTGTTGTGAAAGACGCCTTTGAGCCCACATGAGTTCATACTGCTACTGTCTGAGCGCTGCGTACAAGGTCGAAAAACAAGCCACTTTGTTATGGAGTTCTGGTGTTAGTCCATATTGCTTATCCATAAAAATACTGCACTTTTTGGCACGACTGAGAAATGCTTGCACTATACTAACGCGCACCATTTTTCTCATAACAGACGGAAGATTCCCTTATACGAAGAACCAGAGCTTTGCAGAGCTTATGATGTAACCAGTACTAGGTTCTTCTAAGGTGAGGGGTCCCCAGAATTCTCATATCTCCATTTATAATTTTATATAAACTAGATTCCTACCAAGGGGAGGGTGGTTCTTCCACCACTGTTCAGTTATCATGATCTCGCCTTTTGGCTTCTATGGACTTGTAGTTGTAAGTAACTTGTAAGTGTAACTAAGTGTAACAATGTTTATTGTTTTAATCTTATGCATTTTGCTGTTGCTGCTGCATTATAGAACAACGTACAGAGCTTGTCAGTTGGAAATAAAAATAAACCTTTTGAACTTACATAGACTCAGTGGTATTTGGTGTGGACTTACACGAGAGAGTGAGCGAAAGGGTGTGCATTGCTTCCGCGACAGAGGTCGGGAGTGTTATGTTCTGGGTTGTCTACTCATTGGGTATTTTGGGGGGGGGCGTTTCGGAGACCTAATGAGACACTATAACTAGTCGGTCAGGGGATTGTGGTGGCTTCTGATTGAGGTGTGAGGAAGGTCCAACCTCCCATCACCAACGTCCTATTTTCTTGTGCAAAGTTCTGTATGTGCAGAATCCCTACAACAGTAGTAGTATGTCCTATCCTATCAAAAATTGTAAAATGTGGTTGGGCATTTTCTTGGTGGGAATTGTCGAAAAGCCTCAAGAATAAGAAGACTAGAAGTAGTAGAAGAGGACAACCCAAAGGACTGGACTCAATGGCTATAGCTATTGGTGAATCTGAGTTTTATTTAAAATATTTTAAATAAAGAGTGGGCAACTGGGCAAGCTTAGCTACAGACAGACTAATAGTAGTAGTACAGAGAGTCATAGCAGACGCAGTTAGAGGCAGGGATAACAAGAATTTAGAAACAGATAGTATAGATCAAAGAAGAATTTGTAAAAATTAGAATTAGGATACCGAAATAATAGTTCGGAAAAAATAAGGTGCAGGAAAAGTTTGGGAAATATAATTATTAATATTAACCACTGGAGGACTTACTGGGGCCAGCAGCAGAGCCCTCGATAGAGGAGCGGTCCTGTCCCTGGGAGGCATCTTGGTGATCTTCTTGGCCCGCCGCCTGTGACCCCGTCTTCTTGCCCCTGGGTGCTGCTGATCATGTAAGATTTCATAAAGAAAGAGACTAAAATTAAAGTTTGGTGTGAAATAAATAAAATATTTTCAAATACGCACCAAAAACATTTTTGGTAACAACAATTGCAATAAAATTGACCTATCTGATCGACTGGTAGTATTGCGAGATTCACGGACCGTCTAGCAAGCCTAACTACCACCTGACCTAGCCCACCTATTCCAATCCAGACAGGCCAATTGTTCAGTAAGTCTGCATTTCCATTTATTTTAGTCCTCAAAAATGCATAGATGGAGGACAGATGCATACATTTTTGCATACACCAAATTGTTGGCTGGTTGCTGCTGATGTTCTGCTAGTGATGATATAAGCCTATTAACACTCACTAAACAAACTACAAAAGGTTCTACTAAGGACTGGGGTAAGCAGCACTCAGCAGCACGTGACGTGACAGAGGATGCGTCACACACACCACTTAGAAATTACCAACTAATAAGTAACTAAACCTATGAATCCACCACTATCCCTTCTTAGTGGCAGGAGGACAAAGGAAGGACTACTCTCTCTAGCATTACGTCACTTAAGTTCTCTAAAGTAAACTCTTACATAATCATCAGGCCAAGCGAGCGCAAAGTTGCAAACAAGTAAGATTAGTAGCGCCGAGCGCCTGTGTCATAACAATCACAGATTTTTAAACGTAATTTACCTGCAATGTAAGCAGCAGCATTCTTGCTGGTCGGAAAAAAAAAATATTCGCAATATATAACACAGAGCAGAAGAACACAAAGTAGTAATATTAAATAGCTACTCACCAAGCCCCGGGACCTCCACTCCTAGCAGGTCCAGCAAGTCCTGCTCCCGGTCCAGAATATCGGACCACCGGTGCGTCAGCTGATTATTGGTGCGCCGGACACCAGAGCAGCGAAACACTGCCCGACGCACCTTGCCCCACCGCTGCCGACGCTCCCGGAGCCCGTACCCGGACCCAGGCCTGCCGCCTGCTGCCAGGGTTAAGGGGAGGTGGCGCTGAACAAAAAAAACCAGTGCGGCCACCTCCGCCTCACTGAATAAGGCCCGTGCCTGCAACCCTCTTTGGCGCCGCCTTCCGCAAGGAAGGCGGTCGCGGCTCTGGCTACGACTACGAGCCCTGTGGCTGTGGCCCTTTGCCATGGTTCTGGGTAGGCGGGGACGGAAAAGAAAAGGTAGGAATTAAAAAAAGTAAGTAAAAGAAATGAAAAAGCAGGTAATAGAAAAAGTGTGAAAAAGTAGTTAAAAACACACAAAAAGTAGAAAAAAACTCAAAATATAGAATCAGGAAAATAGAGAGATAGATAATAAATAAAAAAGACCAAAAAAAAGTTTACAGAAACAAAGTATTGAAAAGATAGAGGGAGGATTGAAAAGCAGGCCCAGAACCATAGCAATAGAGTGAAAAACAAGATGGCCGCGCCCATTGCGACCGCATGGGCAAGTTCGCGCAATATTTACCCCCCGAGCACGCAAAAAGCGTCGCGAACACGTAATGCGCGTTCCCGAACAGGAAACCCTTATCGCGAACGGGCGGGAGCATGCAATACGCGACCCGGAACTGGAAATAAGCATCGCGAGCGGGCGGGAGCATGCAATACGCGACCCGGAACAGGAAATACCATCACGAGCGGGCGGGACAAGTGAAAACAAGATGGCCGCGCCCGTTAGCGACCGCATGGGCAAGTTAGCGATATATTTCCCCGCGAGCACGCAAAAACACAGCGCGAACGGGCGGGACCAGCAATTCCGCGATTTCGCGGAATTTCCGCGTGCTCGCGGACATTTTTTGCAATTTCGCGGAGATTTGAGGAACGCGACTACGCAAATTCCACCCACCCTTAATGTCCAGTGGAGATGGTCACACAGTCAGGGAAATAGACAAATTGAACAATGGCAAGCACAACAGATGTGCAGGGGTGTAAGCCACAGATGTGATATTGCAAATAAAAGTAGGAAATCCCATTGCCAAATATTGAAAACATGACACCCTCATATTGCTGCAAAGGATGACATTGATACACACCAGGATAGGACACATTCCCCTGGACCACATGGGGTCCTGCACAGTAACACTTCATTTTCCTGATATCAAAAATCACCATCACTGCAGCAAGGGCATGGTTAGCATCATCAACATCATGTACATCTGAAGCAAAACCACTAGAGAACAGAAAGTAGCTTTATTCAGCATATGTCGGTGTAAAATTCAAAGTCCAGAAAAACACAAAGGCCAATGGCCAGTCCATCTGTAAAGTCCAAACAGGGTGACAGTGGCAGATGTCACCCTTTGCTTGCCTGCACTGCTACGGACCAGGGACCTTCCCCTCGGAGGGGCATACGGGGGGGCAGGCCAGGCACTGCAGGGACAGGATCAGTGCTCACCAGAAGGAGGCAGGGAAGGGGTGGTGGGTGCTGGAGAGTCACTGACAACTGCAATGGAGGTGTCTGACATGGTGTGTGCCGGCACAACTGGGGGGCATGAGTCAGATGGTGTGGGTGCCGGCATGACTGCAGTGGGCTGGGCAGATGGAGTGGACAGGTTCCCCACTGTAGTGCCCAAGTCAGACGGGGTGGTAGTGGACTCCACGGCAGTGCCCATCTCCAGGGGAGTAGAATGGGGTTCAGGTAAGGTGGGCAGGACAGAGGGGGAGGACACGGTCTCCACACCAGTGGCACAGACATGCGCAGCGGGGGGTGTGGCTGGAAGAGCAAGTGGTAGGGGAGAAGGCCGGATCATTTTGGGGATGGTGTATCTGTGGGTGGGGGAACCTGGGGCAGGGTGTGGTGGGGGAACCTGTGTAGTGGGGGCCTGAGGGATGGAGGAAGGAGACTGTGTGCTTGAGCTGCAGGGCGGTGGCGGGGTCTTGCTCTTCCGGGTCCGGGGGGACTTGCGGGTGGGGGCCTCAGTTTGTCTGTGCCTGGGGGAGGGTGTCCGGGGGCGAGGGGCACTCCCCTCTGTGTGGGTGGACTTCCTCTTCCCCCTGTATGTTGGATCA
The DNA here is from genome assembly GCA_963921515.1 of Calotriton arnoldi. Lineage (NCBI taxonomy): Eukaryota > Metazoa > Chordata > Amphibia > Caudata > Salamandridae > Calotriton > Calotriton arnoldi. The sequence continues at coordinate 1,123,111 of CAWUFW010004038.1, forward strand.
GCTGGATCGGAGGGGTAGAGGCCGAGGTCACAGAGGAAGAGCTGCTTTGTAGGTGGGGTTGCAGGTGAGGCAAGGGAAGGGGTCTTGGAGGGAGAGGTATCGGAGGACTGCGGAGTGACTGTGGATGCCTGTGTATGTGTCTGTTCCCCATCCCCTGTGGGTGTGGTATCAGTCCCCTGAGGATGCTTGCATGCACGTTTAGACTTTGTTTTGGGTGTTTCTGTGCTGCTCGTGTCTGTGTGTGTGCGTGATTGTGCAGTTGTGCATGTGCTTGGGACAGGTAGGGTGCTAGGAAGTGTGGATGGGGCAGAGGTAGGAGGGGTGAGGGACTGTTGGAGGAGGGACACTGCTGCCGTCAGGGAGGAGGACATGGCCTTATTGCCCCTCTGTAGGGCAGACATGCCCGATGAGATGCCCTCCATGAACGACACCAGCTGTGTCAACAGAGTGGTGTGTGCATGGAGGACACTCAGCATTGCTGTCTGCCCTACATGGAGCTGGCGAAGTAGGTACACAGACTCCTCACTCAGGGCAGCAGGGGACACAGGGGCAGGGGGTGCGGTGCCTGGCACGAAGGAGACACGCTCCCGAACACGGGAGCCTCCACGGACCTCTGGAATGGGAGCCGATGGGAGGGCGGTGGTGGTGGTGGTGGTGGTGGCGGGGCCAGCCATACTAGCTGGGGTGTGGTGGCTGCTGACACCCGCCTCCACAAGGGAGTCATCCTCCGAGCTGCTGTGGTCCTCAGCTGAGGTGGATGGTGCTGAGGACTCCTCTGTGTGGCTCCCCTCGCCCTCCGTGCCACTGGGTCCCTCCGACCACTCATCGGCTTCTGACCCAGTCTGGCTCTGCAGCTCCTCCTGGTCCGTGGAGCTGTCCCCTCCTGTGGCTGTGGATGTATCTGCAAACAATTAGGGAAACAGACAAACATCAGTCACCTGCACTGACCGCACACACCACAGTAAGTACAGCACATTACAGAGCAAGCCCTGGCATCCTTAGTTGAACATTGCCAAAAGTGCTCACACAGATTAGGAGAAGCCAATTGTCAGTCTGATGGTCAACCATGGCACTCACATCCCTCCTGGCCTTGCACCCATCTGTCTGGTGCCTGTCGGATGGTAATACCCCAGTGTGGACACATGCACCACCTACACAGTTGTTGGACATTGCAGAGAACACGGTGAAGTATGTGAACATTCACACATCACATCTCTTGCCACTGAGTCAGTACAGGTGTCCGGATAAAGGGATGGCCAGAGTCTAATTTGAAATGCATGTGATGCATACCAGCACTAGACACCATGATGCACCCATGTCCTGATAGTCAATGCCACAATGAGGTGCATGTAGCACATGTCACTCCCCTGCAGGATCACTCTTAGGAAGTTTAATGCCATGGCATAGGCATGCCTGCAAAGTCATACATCACTGTCTCCAGTCACATGGGCAGGGCAGCCAGCCAACAACAGTCTGCACTGTGTCACAATCCTAGGTCATGGGGAATGCAAGTTCTGTAGCTGACAAGTGCACATGTCCATCCCCCACAAACCACATCATCTGAACTCTTATTTGTCCACGTCATACCAATTGGACATATGGGAGACATGAAACACAACTCTCTGAACCTGAGCACCTCACAGTCTGCTGTGAATGAAAAACAGCTGCCTGAACTTCACAGTCGCATACACCAGTCTGCACAGTCAAGTGATCAAACACCTATATGTCACACAAGTATCGTCTCCTATGGTCACATCTCAGATGGCATGCTGAGCCCTAACCGATAAACACCACAGTAGTCCTGACAACGAAGCCACAGCACAATGACACAGAGGCAGACACCTGAGGGAACATTTCACTGAGCACAACGTGTCAGCTGATACACGGGAGTGGGAGTACAGAGTATATTGTATGACCTGGAGTAGGCATGACTGTCCTGCTCCACGTGAAAGAGGGATGAGCTCTGGACAGTAGGCAGGTGGCTAAGCATGTGTGATACACTTGATATACATACTCCTGAGGCCCAAACATTGTTCCCACCCGTAGCATGGGTGTGTGCCAAATACCCCAGGCACATGTGGTGAGTCAGATCAGCAATTGGACCACATATCAAAGTTACACGCAGATTACATGTCAGAACTCAGGCATTGTGTAAGCAATTGACCCACCCATGAAGCCCACCACAAAGTTACGGGAACAAATGCTGTCCCCCACCTTGAGCTAAGCAAAATGCAAGGACACAGTACCCAAGTGACACAATTTTCTGACTGTAAGGGCCACACCTGGGTATCAGATGAGGAGTGGGCATGTCACAATTGAGGGACATGGGTCCTGGACCACAAGACTGATGTACTGTGGAAGTTTAACCAGGCCAGAGGAGGGCACATAGCATGTCAGACAAAGTTCACAGTGCAGTCATGGACTCACCCTCCTTGCTGCTGTCTGGCCTTCAGCTGCCCATCCAGGTCCGGGAAGACCACCGCCAGAATCCTGAGCATGTGGGGGTCAGGGTCCGGTGTCCGCCCCTCCTGCAAGGAGGCGACAGCTTCAGCTGGACCCGTGCGATCCTCCGGGTCCAGCCCCGAAGGTCCTGCCACCTCTTTTGGCAGTTGCGGATCCGGCGCTTGTAGACCCCCACGGATCTCGTTAAAGCTTCGAAAAGGCGTCCGTTGCCAAGCCAGGCCATAGCCAATGCGTGCGCACCGATCGGACCATTGCTGTACAACGCATACATCGGATGACAACACGCATCCGTCCACATCATATGCAATGGCCAATGCGTGCACACCGATCGGTCCATTGCTGTACAACGCGTATTTCCGTCCACATCATATGCAATGGCCAATGCGTGCAAACCGATCGGTCCATTGCTGTACAACGCGTACATCGGATGACAACACGCATCTGTCCACATCATATGCAATGGCCAATGCGTGCACACCGATCGGTCCATTGCTGTACAACGCGTACATCGGATGACAACACGCATCCGTCCACATCATATGCAATGGCCAATGCGTGCACACCGATCGGTCCATTGCTGTACAACGCGTACATTGGATGACAACACGCATCCGTCCACATCATATGCAATGGACAATGCGTGCACACCGATCAGTCCATTGCTGTACAACGCGTCCCTGTACAAATCACTCGCATATGTCACCATGGTTGTCACTGGTGAACGTATGCCAGCCACAATTACTTGCCAGGGACTATGGGGCACACCTACAACACCACAGCCTGTCCACACTGTATCCTAAGGCATGTAAGGCTGCATTACCTGTGTGTGTATGGGGGTCAACATGTGGGTTTTTTGGTGGCACTTGGGGGCAGCCACTCCCAGGCTGTGCATGTGTTCATGGGGACAGAATCCTTTGTGTGTTGTGCACATGACCACTGTGATGTGCAACTGTTCAGTTCAGGGCATGTGGCATGGTCACATTTCCAGGTTGTGTATGTGTATGTCATGTCACATACACCCTGAGTCCCATGTGGGAATGTATGTACGTCACAGGGTGACCCATTGCCACAACAGTGATGGCCCTCCACAGTCTGTGTGCATGTTGTGTTTCAGATGTCTCTGATTCAATGTGCACAATGGGAGACAGTCTCCACATCCACGTTGTTTGTGCATCTACTTTGATGTTGTGCGTTTGTGTGTCACAGACGTCCATGTCTGTCCTGCAGAGGCAACAGAGGCCACTACCTGTGGGAGTCATGTTTGTTTTGCTGACGTGTACATGATACGCCATGTCATGCCAATGTCCATGTGGCAATACAGGGTCCCTGGGAATCTACCTGTCAATGAGCTGTGATGCCTGTGGCACATCTGTCCTCACTTGTCACTGTGGTGTGTGTTTGGAACGTGACAGCAGTACATGGGTACTGTGACACAGCCTAATGATTTCCCATAGCACGACCTGGAACTTGTTGTCAACACATGTTGAGCTGTGATGTTTGATGTTGGCCATGTAGGTGCCATATATGTCCATACAGAACGGCACACACATCAAGTACTTGTGTCTTGTAATGATGTATCATGTGATATTGAGTATGGTCAATGCCACATATGTGGGGTGACTGACAATCTTTCTTTTTCACCTATGCACTGCAGGGCACCAGCTGTCCATAGACCATTCCCTGACCTTGCAACCATGGTTGAACGTGACTGCATCCGACGGTACCGCTTCAACAGGCCGCTGATTGAGGAATTGACGGTGCGGTTTGCCCCACATTTGCAACCTGGCCGGACATACCCTACAGCGCTGACCCCCAAGGTGAAGGTGATGGCAGCCCTACACTTCTTTGCCACCAGTACCTTTCAACACACTGTGGCGTCTGCTGGTGGGATGTCACAGACCATGTTCAGCCGTGTGCTGCGCGATGTTTTGGAGGCAATGTTGAGATACCTGAACCAGTACATCTATTTCCCTAAACGTCAACAACTCACTGACGTCTAGAGTGACTTCTATGCCCTGGGGAGGATGCCACATGTCATTGGCTCCATTGATGGGACACATGTGGCTTTGGTACCACCACAGGCACATGAGCAGGCATACAGGAACTGGAAACATTACCATTCTATCAATGCTCTGGTGGTATGTCTTGCAGATATGACCATCTCACATGTGTGTGCACGTTTCCCCAGTTCTGCACACGTTGCCTACGTGATGAGGAGTAGTCGCATCCCGAGGATGATGTCACAGATGCCGAACCAGCGTGCCTGGCTTGTCGGTGGGTGCTGACTTTGTACCATTGTGTGTGTTCTGCAATGTTGTATTCCACCCTCTTTTCCAACTCAGCTAATGTGCAATTGTCTGTATGTAGGTGACTCCGGATACCCCAACATGCCGTGGTTGCTGACTCCCCTCAGGAACCCTGTGACACCAGCCCAGATGCGCTACAATGAGGCACATGGTCGGACCAGGAAAGTGATCAAGCGGACATTTGGTCTCCTGAAGAGCCGCTTCCGCTGCCTGGACAAGACAGAAGGGGCCCTCCCATATGCCCCTGCAAAGGTGTGCAAGATTTTCATTGTCTGCTGCATGCTATACAACCTGGCAGTGCGGAAGGAGTTGCCTCTCATCCTGGATGACGATGACCAACATCCGCCACCTGTGGAGGATCCTGGCCTGGGCCACGATGCCAGTGATGATGATGATGGTGAAGTCCGCACACAGCTCATCACCAACTTCTTCAGCTGAATGTGAGTATACAGAGTTGGTATTTCAATGATTTGAGTTTGCATGATATGTGTTGGTGGTGCTCTGTTTCTGTTTGAGTGTGGCCATGTGCTACTTGACTGGATGCGTGCAGCGGTGTGTCCTTACAGGTAGTCTGTACTCCCCAACAGTGTTGACATGCTAACTTGGTTTTGTGTAGGTATCTTGTGACATGTATTGGGCATGAGTATTGCAGTTCTGTCCTGTTCTTTAGTGCTTTTGACTGTGTGTCATGTCTGTCCTTCACAGGGTGCTTTCAGAGTTGTTTGGTCCACTCGGATCCCCCGACACCATGGTTCAACTTCCAGGGTAGAAGCAGTCGTTTCCCTACAGGTGATGTGCCCCACACCCCTGGACTTTATTTCTTCTACAATTGTTGACTGTGTGGCCACAGCCACGTGGGATTACCTTGCATCTGTAGTGGAAACAACATGTTGCAAATGTGTAATAAACCTGTGCTTCACTTTGGGATGTGCGTTGTCTGTGGTCAAACATCTGACTGACATTTGCTTACTGCACCTGTGGGCTAGTTAACACAGACTGTGAATAGGTATGGTGTCTGTGCATTCCACTGTATTTCCTGGCAACATCAGTGTAGGCGATGAGTCAGATGGCCCTGGTGTGTATGTGTTGTGTTGCCCTAGTGGTGTGTCTCCCTCATATGTGTCACGTCTCCATGACTCACATGACGGTGTTGAACTTGCTGTAGCAGTTAGCATGCACATTGTCATTTAGCAGATCATCATCTCCATGACAAAAACAACATTGGATTCATAACAGAGGCAAGTATGGTGTATTAGTCAGTTTATTTACATACATGTGTGAGGATAGTGTACAGGATGGTGGGTGCTGTACATTGGGATTGGAATCCGAAGTTCCCAGATGAGTTGGAAGTGTTGGATGCAGAAATGTCCTGAGTAAAGTCCACAGTCATCTGATACATTGGTCCAACTTAAACTCCCCATGTCATGTGGGAGAGTTGTGTTGCATTTGACAGGGTGAACAGTTTGCACACAAAGGAGAATTTCCAGAACAGGTGTTGGGTTCCTGGGGGATGTACATGGCCATCGGCCTCTCAGTTGTCCTTCCTCGGACGGCCCCTCTTCTTTCTGGGGGGACCCTCACGTGCAGGCCGCTGCGATGCAGAGGACTCTCCACCAGAGTCATCCTCCCTCCCTGTGGCAGTTGCAGTTGTTGCGGCACCAGATGTTGTGGGCACACAGGGAGGTGTGGCCATGTTGGTGCTAATCTGGCGGAGGCATGTCAATAAGTCCCTCTGCACCGCTGTCAGTTCTTCCAATGTGTCCCACTTGGACTCCATGCCAGACATGTGTGTCTCCACACAGGACATGTGTGTCTCCACACGGGAGATGTGTGAGTCCAAGCGGGCATGATGGGCAGCCTGCTGCTGTTGAATGTCCTTGAGGATCCCCACTACCTGGCTGACCTCTCCGGTGCTGTTCTGGTACACATCAGCAATGCGTGCCAGTTGTGGGTCATCATGCAGTCCAGACCCCTCTGCAAACAGCGACCTCTGCCTACCACCCCTCCCACCACCCCTGGCCACACGTGCGGGACCTGCGGTGGCACGCACAGGTGAGCCTAGGCCCCTTGGGGGTTGGTACTGGGGTTGTTGTCTGTTGCTTCACGGTGGGCCGGGGTCCCTATGCTGTTGTCATTGGTGGTCCTTGGTCTGTCCGTGTCGGCGGGGGTGGTCTGTGTGTTGGCAGTTGTTGGAGGAGTGGGTGCAGGTGGTGCAGATGGTGGTCCTGCTGGTGCTGCATGATGACTCACACCGGAGGGGCCAGGTAGGTCTTCGCCATCAGGGGAGGGCAGAGGCTGTTCCACACCAGAGAGCTCAGGGTCCCCCGGAGCCTGGGACAGGGACTCCTCATCGTCTGCTGCTGTGTCCCCATCATCACCTGTTTTTGGAAGAGACACACAATGTATGTTATGTTTCTACAGGCATCAATGGTTCAAACACCTGACAGTTGTGACTGTACCTCTGGATGCGGGCCTGTACATTGCATTGTCCTAAGTTGTCACAGTCAGAGGTTGGTATTGGTGTAGCACAGTGTCCTGCCAACCTGAAGCATTTCAATGTGAATGTTGAGGTGTGTGCATGGCCAGCATTGGTGGTATTTGGTTGACATCCGGCCCTCCTTCTCCCCCAGCCCAGTTATCCCACCATGAAGCATGCCACCCTTGCAGTGGGTGCAGGTTGACTCTCAGGATGTCAGTCAGTGCTGTCCTGCTGTTGGTTGGTGCCCAGTTCCCAGCAGGGCCTTGTGCTCCCCACAACAGAGCACCAGTGTCAGACATCTTTGAAGTGGCTTTTCACTCCCTGTGTTGTGCGCATGGTTCAGAGTGGTGTTGATGGGCCAATTGTGAGGGTGACCAATATCTGTGACTACAACTCCCATCATGCTATTGGCTACACTGACTTCACCAGCATACACAGAATTCCTTCCTTTCATTGAGCTTCCCTGTGAGGTGGTGTTCTGGTGGTGGAAAAATGTCTGACAGTGTTTGTTGGTTAGATTTGTGCGGCTGCCTTGCTCTATTTGTTTTTGTGTGTGTACATGTCATGACACAGTTACATTTCACTTTGGGATGGCAGGTATTGTGTTTGTCTAACTGACATACACATCTTGGGATGATTATGTTTTGGTTACTGTGGCTTTGCTGACGGTGCATGGTTTGACTATCCCCTTGACAGTGATGTGTGTGTATTGTCACAAGATATTGGGTATATTGGTTGTGTACTCACCAGGCTCTGGGATGTTTGATAGTCCATGTACGCTCTCTGGTTGTAGGATGGCCCGCATCTTCTCCTCCCAGGGCCTGAGGTATACTGGTTTGGCAGGAGGGCCACTGCCAGTGTGATGGCTCAAGGCGTAATCCTTCTTGAGTAGGGCCTTGACCCTCCTGCGCACATCATACCACCTGTTCTGGATGTCTTCCTTTGTGCGCAAACATGGTGATTGTGCGTTCACCCTGTCGACGATCCTCTCCCACATCTTGGTTTTCTGCGACATGGGGGTCTGTTGGACCAATGAACCAAACAACTGTGGCTCTACTCTTAGGATTTCACCTACCAGGACTTCCAATTCACTGTCTAGGAACTTTGGATTCTTCTTTGGGGGCATGGTGATGGGTGGTGGTGGGGATTCATGTGTGTATGAGTGTGCAAGTGAGGGTGGGTGAGTGTCAGTTTTGCTGGGTGTATGTGAGGGTGCTATTGGGAAGTGCTAATGGTGTGTGGCTTGTGTGATGGATGAGTTGTGAGTGTGTCTGTGGTTGCTGTCTGATGGTGTTCTATGCTGGCAGGTCAGTTGAATTTGCAAAGGATCATGGTAGGGATTTGTGGCCTTTATATGGGTGGAGTTGTGGGTGTATTGACTTTGTCATTGCTTGTTTGGCCCTTTTTTTTGAATTTTTTCCTTTGTAGTTTCTGGGCATGTAGGAGATGTTCTTCTGACGGAGTCGGACGCTGCAGTTGGCTCGTGCAAGCTTCTCCGAGTCTTTCACGCTGTGTTTCTGATGCATTTCATGTGCGGCGTACGCGTCGGTCGCGGAGTATTGGGTTGCTTCGGCTCCGTTTTGTATGCGTGTCGGTCGTACGGCTTGAGCTCCGTGCGACACAGACTGGTTTTCCACGCATTGCATCGTACTGCGCGGGTCGGAGTTCGCGGGTACGTTTCTGTCGGGTTCTTTCCTGGTGCGTGTCGGTCGGTTCGATTTGCGTGGTTTCCCGGCCGGATGGCTGCTTTCCGTGCGGTTCGGTCATTCGGCCTGTGTTCCGTACGAGTCGGTCGTGATCCACATGCATTGCATCGTACTACGCGGTTCGGGCAGCGCCGGTACGTGTCGGTCGGACTAAATTCCCGTACCGAGTCGATCGGTACGTTTTCCGGCCCGAATCGGAATCGGCCCCTTGGTGTTAGAAAGGATCCTCGGCCTTTTTCATTTCCCAGACACTTGCTCAATAATGCTGAGTATCTGGTGCATATTAGAAGAGCATTGAAGGAATATCTAAGTAATAATCTGGGTACTGCCAATATCTCAATAGTCTGGGACTGTATGAAAGCTTTTTTTAGGGGGGCAACTCTTCAGTTTGTTTTAGTACAAAACAGGCATGCAACTGAGGAGGCAGAACATGATCGTCTTGACTATTTAGACCTGGAACACCAGCATGCTAGGGCAATCGGGGCAAGGGATCCAATGGCGCAGCTATTATACCTTCGGCTTTTGAAGGTTTGGTCTAAAATTAATAGAGGGCTAATGGATAAGATTGTCACCAATTACCAGAAGCATAACATTTTATAATATGAATACGGAGAAAGGGTGGGGCGTGTGTTGGCAATTCAGATCGCCGATCAGAAGGCTAGGTCTAACATTAAATTAATTAAAGGAGATGGCGTTTTGTCTTTCACTCAGCCACAGGATATAGCAAAGCAGTTTAGATGATTTTATGCCAACTTATATTCAGAGTCCGCGTCATTTAATAAATGTACATTTCTCGAGCATTTGCAGGAGAGTCACCTCCCTCAACTTGACTCTTTGGACTCCATAGAGTTACAAAAAGACATAGAACCAGTCGAGGTCGAGGGTGCCATAAAGTCTTTGCCTTCAGGCAAAGCGGTTGGCGAAGATACTATTCCGCTTGAATTTTATAAGACTTTTAGGGATATACTTGTACCTGTCTTCTTTACGCAGTTGAGTATGGACATTTTTAGTGGGGGTGACGCTCCTGCCTAATGGAGTACTGCTAATATTGTGGTATTTCCTAAGAAGGGTAAGCCAATTGACGATAGAGGCTGTTATCATCCAATATCTCTAATTAAGGACGACGCCAACATTTTTTCCAAGATCCTGGCTTCACGCCTTGCTCCCCTCATCCACAGGCTAGTCTCGGAGCAACAGCATGGCTTTGTCCCTGGCGGAGACACGACGGCTCACATTAACACTGCTGTATCTGCGGCAAACTTAACAAACAGATAGGGATGGTCATGCTGGACGCAGAGAAGTCGTTTGACAGAGTTGCCTGGGAAGCTCTCTGGTTGACCATGCTAACATTTGGTCTTGGATCTCGGTTTATTTCTTCTGTGCAGAAGCTTTATAAAAAGCCGGTAGCGGCAATTAAACTGAATGGCATGACATCTGCCCTTTTTACCATCCAACAGGGGACACGGCAGGGCTGCCCACTGTCCCCCTTACTGTTCACTCTCTACATCGAACCGTTTATAAGGCATCTGCAACAGAATGGAGGGATTTCCCCAGTTTGTCTCAATGGTGTGGAACTCAAGGTCACTGCGAATGCGGATGATTTCGCAGACTTTTCACTGCTAATCCTGGAGAAGCCATAGTCAACGTTGCGCGAGAGGCTGAGCTTTTTGGCTCTTCTTCTGGCTATAAGCTGAAGACCCAGACAATTGTAAACTTTCAATCAGACACTCTGCCTCTAGCACTCCGGATTACACAAACAGCTACTTTTCTTGGTGTTTGTCTCCCCAGCCAAGAGATCCCAAGATGTGCTGTGTCAGGTGTGATTAGCTCTCCAGCCAAGAGATCCTGAGCTGTGCCGTGTCAGGTGTGAGTAGCTCTCCAGCCAAGAGATCCCAAGTTTTGCTATGTCACGTGTGAGTAGCTTTCCAGCCAAGAGATCTCAAGCTGTGCCATGTCAGGTGTGAGTAGCTCCCCAGCCAAGAGATCCCAAGCTGTGCCATGTCAGGTGTGATTAGCTCTCCAGCCAAGAGATCCCAAGCTGTGCCGTGTCAGGTGTGATTAGCTCTCCAGCCAAGAGATCCCGAGCTGTGCTGTGTCAGGTGTGAGTAGCTCTCCAGCCAAGAGATCCCAAGTTTTGCCATGTCATGTGTGAGTAGCTTTCCAGCCAAGAGATCTCAAGCTGTGCCATATCAGGTGTGAGTAGCTCCCCAGCCAAGAGATCCCAAGCTGTGCCATGTCAGGTGTGAGTAGCTCTCCAGCCAAGAGATCCCAAGCTGTGCCGTGTCAAGTGTGAGTAGCTTTCCAGCCAAGAGATCCCAAGCTGTACCGTGTCAGGTGTGAGTAGCTCTCCAGCCAAAAGATTCCAAGCTGTGCCATGTCAGGGGTGAGTAGCTCCCCAGCCAAGAGATCCAAAGCTGTGCCGTGTCAGGTGTGAGTAGCTCTCCAGCCAAGAGATCCCAAGGTGTGCCGTGTCAGGAGTGAGTAGCTCTCCAGTCATGAGATCCCAAGCTGTGCTTTGTCAGATGTTAGTAACTCTCCAGCCAAGAGATCCCAAGCTGCGTGGTGCCAGGTGTGAGTAGCTCTCCATTCAAGAGACCCCAAGCTGTGCTGTGTCAGATGTGAGTAGCTCTCAAGCCAAGAGATCCCAGGCTGTGCCGTGTCAGGTGTGGGTAGCAGCAAGAGACAAGACACACGTATGATCCCACTCATGCTTTCTGTTGCCACCTTCTGAATATTTTACTCTCCAGCAAAGAGATCCCAAGCTGTGCCATGTCAGGTGTGAGTAGGTCTCCATTCAAGAAACCCCAAGCTGTGCCGTGTCAGGTGTGACTAGCTCTCCATTCAAGAGATCCCAAGCTGTGCCATGTCAGGTGTGACTAGCTCTACAGCAAAGAGATCCCAAGCTGTGCTGTGTCAGGTGTGACTAGCTCTCCATTCAAGAGATCCCAAGCTGTGCCATGTCAGGTGTGAATTGCTCTCCAGCTAAACGATCCAAAGCTGTGCTGTGTCAGGTGTGAGTAGTTCTCAAGCTAAGAGATCCCAAGCTGTGCCGTGTCAGGTGTTAGTAGCTCCGCAGCCAAGAGATCACAAGCTGTGCCTTGTCATGTGTGAGTAGCTCTCCAGCAAAGAGATCACAAGCTGTGTCATGTCAGGTGTGAGTAGCTCTCCAGCCAAGACAGCCCAAGCTGTGCCATGTCAGGTGTGAGTTGCTTTCCAGCCAAGAGATCTCAAGCTGTGCCATGTCAGGTGTGAGTAGCTCCCCAGCCAAGAGATCCCAAGCTGTGCCATGTCAGGTGTGAGTCACTCTCCAGCCTAGAAATCCCAAGCTGTGCTGTGTCAGGTGTGAGTAGCTCTCCAACCAAGAGATCCCAAGCTGTGCCATGTCAGGTATGAATAGCTCTCCAGCCAAGAGATCCCAAGCTGTGCCATGTCAGGGGTGAGTGGCTCTCCAGCTAAGAGATCCCAAGATGTGCCATGTCAGGTGTGAGTAGCTCTCCAGCCAAGAGATCCCAAGCTGTACTATGTCAGGTGTGAGTAGAACTCCATTCAAGAGATCCCAATCTGTGAGTGTCAGGTATGACTAGCTCTCCATTCAAGAAATCCCAAGCTTTGCCATGTCAGGTGTGAGTAGATCCCCAGCGAAGAGATCCCAAACTTTGCCATGTCAGGTGTTACTAGCTCTCCAGCCAAGAGATCCCAAGCTGTGCCATGTCAGGTGAGAGTAGCTCTCCACCCAAGAGATCCCAAGCTGTGCATAGTCAGGTGTGAGTAGCTCTCCTGCCAAGAGATCACAAGCTGTGCCATGTCATGTGTGAGTAGCTCTCCAGCCAAGAGATCACAAGCTGCGCCATGTCATGTGTGAGTAGCTCTCCAGCCAAGAGATCACAAGCTGCGCCATGTCAGGTGTGAGTAGCTCCCCAACCAAGAGATCCCAAGCTGTGCCATGTCATGTGTGAGTAGCTCCCAAGCCAAGAGATACCAAGCTGTGCTGGGTCAGGTGTGAGTAGCTCGCCATTTAAGAGATCCCAAGCTGTGCCATGTCAGGTGTGACTAGCTCTCCATTCAAGAGATCCCAAGCTGTGCCGTGTCAGGTGTGAGTAGCTCTCCATTCAAGAGACCCCAAGCGTTGCCGTGTCAGGTGTTAATAGCTCTCCAGCCAAGAGATCCCAATCTGTGCCATGTCAGGTGTGAGTAGCTCTCCAGCCAAAAAATCCCAAGCTGTGCCGTGTCAGGTGTGAGTAGCTCTCCAGCCAAGAGATCCCAATCTGTGCCATGTCAGGTGTGAGTAGCTCTCCAGCCAAGAGATCCCAAGCTGTGCCGTGTCAGGTGTGAGTAGCACTCCAGCCAAGAGATCCCAAGCTGTGCCATGTCCGCTGTGAGTAGCTCTCCAGCCAAGAGATCCCAAGCTGTGCCATGTCAAGTGTGAATTTCTCTCCAGCCAAGAGATCCCAAGCTGTGCCATGTCAGGTGTGATTGCTCTCCAGCTAAAAGATCTAAAGCTGTGCTGTGTCTGGTGTGAGTAACTCTCAAGCTAAGATATCCAAAGCTGTTTCATATCAGGTGTGAGTAGCTCTCTAGCCAAGAGATCCCAAGCAGTGCCATGTCAGGTGTTAGTAGCTCTCCAGCCAAGAGATGCCAAGCTTTGCCATGTCATGTGTGAGTAGCTCTCCAGACAAGAGATCACAAGCTGTGCCATGACATGTGTGTGTAGCTCTCCAGCCAAGAGATCACAAGCTGTGCTATGTCAGGTGTGAGTAGCTCTCGAGCCAAGAGATCCCAAGCTGTGCCATGTCATTTGTGAGTAGCTCTCCAGCCAAGAGATCCCAAGCTGTGCTATGTCAGGTGTGAGTAGCTCTTTATTCAATAGATCCCAAGCTGTGCCGTGTCAGGTGTGACTAGCTCGCCATTCAAGAGATCCTAAGCTTTGCCATGTCAGGTGTGAGTAGCTCCCCAGCGAAGAGATCCCAAGCTTTCCCATGTCAGGTGGTAGTAGCTCTCCAGCCAAGAGATCCCAAGCTGTGCCATGTCAGGGGTGAGTAGCTCCCCAGCCAAGAGATCCAAAGCTGTGCTGTGTCAGGTGTGAGTAGCTCTCCAGCCAAGAGATCCCAAGCTGTGCCGTGTCAGGAGTGAGTAGCTCTCCAGTCATGAGATCCCAAGCTGTGCTTTGTCAGATGTTAGTAGCTCTCCATTCAAGAGACCCCAAGCTGTGCTGGGTCAGATGTGAGTAGCTCTCAAGCCAAGAGATCCCAGGCTGTGCGTGTCAGGTGTGGGTAGCACCAAGAGACAAGACACACGTATGATCCCACTCATGCTTTCTGTTGCCACCTTGTGAATATTTTACTCTCCAGCAAAGAGATCCCAAGCTGTGCCATGTCAGGTGTGACTAGCTCTCCATTCAAGAGATCCCAACCTGTGCCATGTTAGGTGTGACTAGCTCTCCAGCAAAGAGATCCCAAGCTGTGCTGTGTCAGCTGTGACTAGCTCTCCATTCAAAAGATCCCAAGCAGGGCCATGTCAGGTGTGAATTGCTCTCCAGCTAAACGATCCAAAGCTGTGCCGTGTCAGGTGTTAGTAGCTCCCCAGCCAAGAGATCACAAGTTGTGCCATGTCATGTGTGAGTAGCTCTCCAGCAAAGAGATCACAAGCTGTGTCATGTCAGTTGTGAGTAGCTCTCCAGCCAAGAGATCCCAAGCTGTGCCATGTCAGGTGTGAGTTGCTTTCCAGCCAAGAGATCTCAAGCTGTGCCATGTCAGGTGTGAGTAGCTCCCCAGCCAAGAGATCCCAAGCTGTGCCATGTCAGGTGTGAGTCACTCTCCAGCCAAGAAATCCCAAGCTGTGCTGTGTCAGGTGTGAGTAGCTCTCCAGCCATGCGATCCCAAGCTGTGCCGTGTCAGGTTTGAGTAGCTCTCCAGCCAAGAGATCCCAAGCTGTGCCATGTCAGGGGTGAGTAGCTCTCCAGCCAAGAGATCCCAAGCTGTGCCATGTCAGGAGTGAGTAGCTCTCCAGTCAGGAGATCCCAAGCTGTACCATGTCAGGAGTTAGTAACTCTCCAGCCAAGAGATCCCAAGCTCTGCGGTGCCAGGTGTGAGTAGCTCTCCATTCAAGAGACCCCAAGCTGTGCTGTGTCAGGTGTGAGTAGCTCTCCAGCCAAGATCCCAGGCTGTGCCGTGTCAGGTGTGGGTAGCACCAAGAGACAATACACACGTATGATCCCACTCATGCTTTCTGTTGGCACCTTGTGAATATTTTTCTCTCCAGCCAAGAGATCCCAAGCTGTGCCATTTCAGGTGTGAGTAGCTCTCCTTTCAAGAAACCCCAAGCTGTGCCGTGTCAGGTGTGACTAGCTCTCCATTCAACGGTTCCAAAGCTGTGCCGTGTCAGGTGTGACTAGCTCTCCAGCAAAGAGATCCCAAGCTGTGCTGTGTCAGGTGTGACTAGCTATCCATTCAAGAGATCCCAAGCTGTGGCATGTCAGGTGTGAGTAGCTCTCCAGCCAAGAGATCCCAAGCTGTGCCATGTCAGGTGTGAATTGCTCTCCAGCCAAGAGATCCCAAGCTGTGCCATGTCAGGTGTGAATTGCTCTCCAGCTAAAAGATCCAAAGCTGTGCTGTGTCTGGTGTGAGTAGCTCTCAAGCTAAGAGATCCAATGCTGTTCCGTGTTAGGTGTGAGTAGCTCTCCAGCCAAGAGATCCCAAGCTGTGCCATGGCAGGTGTGAGTAGCTCTCCAGCCAAGAGATGCCAAGCAGTGCCATGTCATGTGTGAGTAGCTCTCCAGCCAAGAGATCAGAAGCTGTGCCATGTCATGTGTGAGTAGCTCTCCAGCCAAGAGATCACAAGCTGTGCCATGTCTAGTGTGAGTAGCTCTCCAGCCAAGAGATCCCAAGCTGTGCCATGTCATGTGTGAGTAGCTCTCCAGCCAAGAGATCCCAAGCTGTACTATGTCAGGTGTGAGTAGAACTCCATTCAAGAGATCCCAATCTGTGAGTGTCAGGTGTGACTAGCTCTCCATTCAAGAGATCCCAAGCTTTGCCATGTCAGGTGTGAGTAGATCCCCAGTGAAGAGATCCCAAACTTTGCCATGTCAGGTGTTAGTAGCTCTCCAGCCAAGAGATCCCAAGCTGTGCCATGTCAGGTGAGAGTAGCTCTCCAACCAAGAGATCCCAAGCTGTGCCATGTCAGGTGTGAGTAGCTCTCCTGCCAAGAGATCCCAAGCTGTGCCATGTCATGTGTGAGTAGCTCTCCAGCCAAGAGATCACAAGCTGCGCCATGTCATGTGTGAGTAGCTCTCCAGCCAAGAGATCACAAGCTGCGCCATGTCAGGTGTGAGTAGCTCCCCAGCCAAGAGATCCCAAGCTGTGCCATGTCATGTGTGAGTAGCTCTCCAGCCAAGAGATCCCAAGCTGTGCTATGTCAGGTGTGGGTAGCTCTCCATTTAAGAGATCCCAAACTGTGCCGTGTCAGGTGTGACTAGCTCCCCCGCCAAGAGCTCCCAAGCTGTGCCGTGTCAGGTGTTAGTAGCTCTCCAGCCAAGAGATCCCAATCTGTGCCATGTCAGGTGTGAGTAGCTCTCCAGCCAACAAATCCCAAGCTGTGCTGTGTCAGGTGTGAGTAGCTCTCCAGCCAAGAGATCCCAAGCTGTGCCATGTCAGGTGTGAGTAGCACTCCAGCCAAGAGATCCCAAGCTGTGCCATGTCAGCTGTGAGTAGCTCTCCAGCCAAGAGATCCCAAGCTGTGCCAAGTCAAGTGTGAATTGCTCTCCAGCCAAGAGATCCCAAGCTGTGCCATGTCAGGTGTGAGTTGCTCTCCAGCTAAAAGATCCAAAGCTGTGCTGTGTCTGGTGTGAGTAGCTCTCAAGCTAAGAGATCCAAAGCTGTTTCATATCAGGTGTGAGTAGCTCTCTAGATAAGAGATACCAAGCAGTGCCATGTCAGGTGTTAGTAGCTCTCCAGCCAAGAGATGCCAAGCTTTGCCATGTCATGTGTGAGTAGCTCTCCAGACAAGAGATCACAAGCTGTGCCATGACATGTGTGTGTAGCTCTCCAGCCAAGAGATCACAAGCTGTGCTATGTCAGGTGTGAGTAGCTCTCGAGCCAAGAGATCCCAAGCTGTGCCATGTCATCTGTGAGTAGCTCTCCAGCCAAGAGATCCCAAGCTGTGCTATGTCAGGTGTGAGTAGCTCTTTATTCAAGAGATCCCAAGCTGTGCCGTGTCAGGTGTGACTAGCTCTCCATTCAAGAGATCCCAAGCTTTGCCTTGTCAGGTGTGAGTAGCTCCCCAGCGAAGAGATCCCAAGCTTTCCCATGTCAGGTGTTAGTAGCTCTCCAGCCAAGAGATCCCAAGCTGTGCCATGTCAGGTGAGAGTAGCTCTCCAGCCAAGAGATCCCAAGCTGTGCCATGTCAGGTGTGAGTATCTCTCCAGCCAAGAGATCCCAAGCTGTGCCATGCCATGTGTGAGTAGCTCTCCAGCCAAGATATCACAAGCTGTGCGATGTCATGTGTGAGTAGCTCTCCAGCCAAGAGATCACAAGCTGTCCCATTTCAGGTGTGAGTAGCTCTCCAGCCAAGAGATTCCAAGTTGTGCCGTGTCATGTTTGAGTAGCTCTCCAGCCAAGAGATCCCAAGCTGTCCCATGTCAGGTGTGAGTAGCTCTCCAGCCAAGAGATCTCAAGCTGTGCCATGTCAGGTGTGAGTAGCTCCCCAGCCAAGAGATCCCAAGCTGTGCTGTGTCAGGTGTGAGTAGCTCTCCATTCAAGAGTCCCCAAGCTGTGCCGTGTCAGGTGTGAGTAGCACTCCAGTCAAGAGATCCCAAGCTGTGCTGTGTCAGGTGTGACTTGCTCTACAGCCAAGAGATCCCAAGCTGTGCCATGTCAGGTGTGACTAGATCCCCAGCGAAGAGATCCCAAGCTGTGCCATGTCAGGTGTTAGTAGCTCTCCAGCCAAGAGATCCCAATCTGTGCCATGTCAGGTGTGAGTAGCCCTCCAGCCAAGAGATTCCAAGCTGTGCCATGTCAGGTTTGAGTAGCACTCCAGCCAAGAGATCCCAAGCTGTTCTATGTCAGGTGTGAGTAGCTCTATAGCCAAGAGATCTCAAGCTGCGCCATGTCAGGTGTGAGGAGCTCCCTAGCAAGAGATCTCAAGCTGTGCCATGTCAGGTGTGAGTAGCTCCTCAGTCAAGAGATCCCAAGCTGTGCCATGTCAGGTGTGAGTAGCTCTCCAGCAAAGAGATCCCAAGCTGTGCCATGTCAGGTGTGAGTAGCTCTCCAGCCAAGAGATCCCAAGCTGTGCTGTGTCAGGTGTGAGTAGGTCTCCAGTCATGAGATCCCAAGCTGTTCCATGTCAGGTGTGACTAGCTCTCCAGCCAAGAGATCCCAAGCTGTGTCATGTCAGGTGTGAGTAGCTCTCCAGCCAAGAGATCCAAAGCTGTGCCAGGTCAGGTGTGAGTAGCTCTCAAGCTAAGTGAGCCAAAGCTGTTCCATGTCAGGTGTGAGTAGCTCTCCAGCCAAGAGATCCCAAGCTGTGCCATGTCAGGTGTCACTAGCTCCCCAGCCAAGAGATCCCAAGCTGTGCTGTGTCAGGTGTGAGTAGCTCTCCAGCCAAGAGATCCCAAGCTGTGAGGTGTCAGGTGTGAATTGCTCTCCAGCCAAGAGATCCCAAGCTGTGCCGTGTCAGGTGTGACTAGCTCTCCAGCCAAGAGATCCCAAGCTGTGCCGTGTCAGGTGTGAGTAGCTCTCCATTCAGAAGACCCCAAGCTGTGCTGTGTCAGGTGTGAATTGCTTTCCAATTAAGAGATCCAAAGCTGTTCCATGGTAGGTGTGAGTAGCTCTCCAGCCAACGGATCCTAAGCTGTGCCATGTCAGCTGTGAGTAGCTCTCCAGCCAAGAGATCCCAAGCTATGCCATGTCAAGTGTGGCGAGCTCTCCAGCCAAGAGATCCCAGGCTGTGCCGTGTCAGGTGTGGCTAGCTCTCCAGCCAAGAGATCACAAGCTGTGCCATGTCAGGTGTGAAGAGAACCCAAGCTGTGCCATGTCAGGTGTGAGTAGCTCTCCACCCAAGAGACCCCAAGCTGTGCCATGTCAGGTGTGGGTAGCTCTCCAGCCAAGACATCTCAAGCTGTGCCTTGTCAGGTGTGAGTAGCTCTCCAGCCAAGAGATCCCAAGCTGTGCTGTGTCAGGTGTGAATAGCTCTCCAGCCAAGAGATCCCAAGCTGTGCCACATCAGGTGTGAGTAGCTCTCAATTCAAAAGACCGCAAGCTGTGCCATGTCAAGTGTGAGTAGCTCTCTTGTCAAGAGATCCCAAGCTGTGCCATATCAGATGTGAGTAGCTTTCCAGCCAAGAGATCCCAAGCTGTGCCATGTCAGGTGTGAGTAGCTCTCAATTTAAGAGACCCCAAGCTGTGCTGTGTCAGGTGTGAATTGCTCTCCAGCTTAGAGATCCCAAGCTGTGCCATGTCAGGTGTGAGTAGCTCTCCAGCCAAGGCATCTCAAGCTGTGCCATGTCAGGTGTGACTAGCTCTCTAGCCAAGAGATCCCAACCTGTGCCATGTCAGGTGTGACTAGCTCTACAGACCAAGAGATCCCAAGCTGTGCCATGTCAGGTGTGAGTAGCTCTCCAGCCAAGACATCTCAAGCTGTGCCATGTCAGGTGTGACTAGCTCTCTAGCCAAAAGATCCCAACCTGTGCCATGTCAGGTGTGACTAGCTCTCCAGACCAAGAGATCCCAAGTGGTGCCGTGTCAGGTGTGAGTAGCACCAAGAGACAAGACACACGTATGATCCCACTTATGCTTTCTGTTGCCACCTTTTAATTTTTTTACCAACATGGATAGCAATTTTTATCTCAAGTTCGGTGGAAGAAGGATAACTTCCTGTGCATGAACTGAGCGTAAACAGGAAGTGTTGTTTTGTGGGGACAAAACCCCGTTTGTACCAGGCCTCAGAATGTTCCCATCAAGACCACAGAAAGTTATACATCTTGGAATCAACTTCGCTGTTGACCTCTTGTTCACTTCCCAATTCAACGCAGTTCCTAAAGTGGTCAATCTGCAGTTGTCCATCCTAGGGAAAATCCTGCTGTCCCTTCCAATCAGCTGTCAGCTTGCACTGACCTTGTGTGTGGTATCCAGCAGGAGGGATGTCCTCATCTGTCACTCACCATCCCCACCAGTGACCACATACACAGAGGCCTGAGGGACAGTGGAACCAGTGGGGAATGGGGAACAGGATGAAACAAAAACACTGGACCCCACCACTCTAACTTGTAACTTCTGCTTGTCAAAGGGGTCTTCAGTATGTACCGTATATCCATAAGACAACGAGACATCTTAATTAACGTGTCAACAAGAGTTTTAATCGAACAGTAGTTGTAAATGGATTTATTTTAGCACTTTTTCTGTGGAACCAATTCTCTGGACTTCCATACAAAAACTGGCAATTCCAGAGAAATAAATATACTCAAAATCAGTGTTTCACGAATCCTTTTGCACTAGAATGTCTCCATATGTTTTGAATCATTCACAACCTCAAGCTTCATTTCCACATGCTCTTTTGTGGAAGATGAGTTATTGTCTTGACTTAAATAGAAGTCCAAGATATAGAGGTGGGTGATAAATTCTGCTCTGCCGGCAGAATTCGAAGAGTTTTGGCCACTCTGCGTTATGCTTATAATTCACAGTTACGGCCAAACCCGCTAACATCCGCATGACGAAGTTTTTTCTTGTGCGTGGTAAGTCAAAGGTAAGTTGGCAAGAGCAAGCGAAAATTGGCGTCCCCTAATACGATTTTCAGGTGCTAGGAGGGCACCCAGCAACATTTTCTCAACGTGGGCGGTTGCGACTGTTCGCGGTGAAAAAGCTGCCACTCGAGTAGAAAATCTACTTGAGTTTCAGCAGAGAAGCAGCACCCTCTGGTGAGCCACGTTTGTGCTGATTTTGGAGCCGGAACAAGCTCCTGGGGCTAAAAATCAGCACGATCAGGGCTACGTGCCTATTTCCGCCTGTTTGCAGAAATCGGTGAAATCTCGCAGAGTTTTCATGTAACTCTGCAGAAATCCATGGAGTGAAACTCCGCGAGTTCGGCCCACCCCTAAAAATAACCAACACTGTTAACATTCTGCTGTTCCCTAGTCTGAGCAATTGCATGTGCATAGTAGAACACAAATAGAGTACTTCCCAAACTTTTTAGAACCACGGCTAAAATTTTAGAATGGCAAATCTTCGCAACCCACCTAGTTTTAATGGACAAGAGACAGGGGCCATTTTTTGATATAAACATGCATTCAAAATGCTGTGAATTACCAAAATAACATACTCTAAAAAAAATTGCGGTTCCTCTCTAACAGCAATTGTTTGTAAATGTCACAACCTTGACCACGCCCTTCAATATGTCATTATCAGACTGTGGCCAACATATTGATCTGCCCATAAAAGTGGCAGATGGTGAACTGCTCTGGAGTTGGAACATTTTTCAGAGTGGGGTGCTGGCCTGTGGCATCTGTTCACTAAAATCACAAGGCTTCTGAAAAATCTTGGTGTTGATGCCAGTGATAGATAATTTGAAAAAAACTCTTCTGCAGCAGAGTATGGGGTAAGGCCTCATATCCATTTTTGTGTTAAAATGAGGCCATGTGGTGCATTTTGGACTATATAAATATATATATATATATATTCACTGAGAAGATCAAAGATTAAAGTGACGCTATGTTTATGTGAATACGTCAATGACAACATTAACATTATGAGCTAAAATAAATACAGATATTCACCAGTTATAGTTAGAGAGCTGACCATAACTTGCGCCCTCACCAGCACTGCTTATCACCTCACATATTAAATAGCTCATGACATGTTCTATGGCGTTATTTATGACATCACTGATGATATCTAAAATGACATCATTGATGACATCACTGATGGCATCATACAATAAGTGTGCTAGCTTATCTATAGTGGCAGGTAACTACCATATTACTTTATTACCTAATTTTGTGCAGTCTGTGGGTGTAAGTGTTTACAAAACGCATGTGCTCCTAAAGCGTCATAGGTGTGCAGAGGTATTGAACACGTTATAAATATTTGTATCTGTATGTATTGTATTTGTATCTGTATGTAGGTGACCGCCTGATACACACAAACATTTTGGTACTGCAGAAGAAGATTCTAACATGGCGCGTACTACATGCCACTTATTGTAAGCAGCCTTGAGTTATTGGACAGAATCATCAGTAGAATGACAGTTTCTACATAACACAGAAGACTGGGTGCACTAGGTATATGCATGATTTGCTTCAGAAGCTGGGTGTCTGTAAGGTTTTCATCACAGTATGAAGGCTGCAGGTAGGATGATCTTTAACACCTTCAGACCTTGGTTATTTTAAGTTAATAATCTTTCTTTGGACACGTTTTGTATAGATTGTTCACTGTTCTTAGTAGATGCTTTTTAATACTCTGTGGTGTATTTCTCATGAGAGTTTCACTGTCTGCAAACAGTGCGGCAGAGAGTAAACTGTCTCCTTAGCATAAACACTGCTTACAGTACCCACTTTTCTACTGATATCCACTTCATTTCTCACTGTAGGCTCGGTGACTGTCAGGAGTCTGATACAGGTAAAGACTGTATGCAGTAGCGCATGAGTTATGTAACAGGGCTTGAGTATCTGGAGGAACTTGTTTGGCCCGAGCAGTTGTATACAGATTGAATACCGTGTGCAGGATACGTTACCCTTTTATCTTTGGTTGTTAGTCAACATGAAGGGTATGGTATAGGGTCAATGTTGCACATACCAGAAGCCTGCTTCACCTATAGGGATTGTATGCATGATAGCATTAATGATTCTTTTGATCTATCCTGTGCTACTTCACACTTAATATCGTGGCTCTAAATCCAAACCCGTTGATAGAGCAATGTGTACAAAACAAGTTAGGATGATGTCATCAGCGATGTCATCAGTGATGTCATTGAAGATGTCATCAATGATGTCATAAATGATGTGACAGCACATGTAATGAGTGATGTAATATGTGAGATCATAAGCAGTGCATGGGGGGCGCCAAGCTCTGTTAACTATAATTGGTGGATTTTTGTGGTTTTTTTAGTTCAAAACATCGATGTCACTGAATTTCAAAGTTTTTTTTTAAACAAAAACAGTTATTTTTCATCACATCTACCTGTAGCTTTACTTTAACCTTTGGGTTTTTTCAGTGAATTTCTATGTTTTTAACGTAAACTAACATTTTATTACCATAAGTAAAGCCAACCCCCT
The DNA here is from genome assembly GCA_963921515.1 of Calotriton arnoldi. NCBI lineage: Eukaryota > Metazoa > Chordata > Amphibia > Caudata > Salamandridae > Calotriton > Calotriton arnoldi. The sequence goes on from CAWUFW010004038.1 coordinate 1,146,322, forward strand.
GCCACACAGGGCCTTTGGCCATGCGTGGTGGGGAGTCCTGGGGCAAACCCTCCACAGGCAGCACACACACCACGCTGTGCTCAGTCGAAGGTCTTGTGCAGCAGGGCGCTGGCCACAGGGCTTGGCCTTTCACAAGGCCCTGTAGCCAAACCCCCAGCAGGCTGCCAACCCCATGCCGCACACAACCTTTAGTGTGTGTGGCGAAGGGTTATCTTCCCGGCACTGGAGACCCATCACCTGGGGCCAAAACATACATTTTAAGGGGAGGGGGTAGTGCACCTCTCCCTCCCTGAGCCTTAATTGGCCCCAGGGACCCCATCCCCTGGGGCCAATTGTAATTAAAAGGGGAAGAGGTCCACATGACACCCTTCCCCAAGCCTTAAAAGGCCCTGGGACAACATCCTGAAGGCCAAATACAATTAAACAGGTGAGGGGGTATGTGGCCCCCCTCCCCTAGCCTTCTTTGGCCCTTGGGACCCCATTTCCCAGGGCCAAAATCGATGGGGAAGGGGGCATGCAGCCCTCCTCCCTAAGCCTTAATAGGCCCTGGGGACTCTATCCCTCAGGGCCAAATGCAATTAAACGGGGAAGGGGGCATGCAGTCCCCTCCCTGAGCCTTATTAGGCCCCAGGGAACCCATCTCCCGGGGCCAAATATAATAAAAATGGGGAGGGGGCCATGAGCCCCCTCTTTGAGCCTTTATAGGCCCCAGGGACCCCATCCCTGGGGCTGTATTCTATTAAAAAGTGGAAGGGTGCCATGAGTCTGCTCCCAGCCAGCCGGAGCATTTTTAAATCTCCCATCGGCTGGGAGCAGACTTAGGGGCATATTTACAAGGGATTGAGCCACCGGAACAACACTTTTACCGAGGTTCCTTTCGCAATGCCCTGCACTATATTTATAAAGTGGCATTAAGCTATTTTTTGTGGCTTAACGCCACTTTGTAAATATGGTCCCCTTTCACGCAAGTATCTGCGTGAAAGAAGCGTGAAATGGGTGTTGCTCTGGGCATTCCATCGCAACACCCATTGCTTTTTGACGCTGCCCCGGATTTACAAGGATCTGTAAATATGAGGCAGCACCAAAAACTAACGCCATGCAATAACAAACTTTTTTTTTTTTTAATCTTCAGATTATGCATCAGATGAAGGATTATGTGGCAAATGCTATAATTATGTGAAAATCGCGGCGGCTGCACAATCGCCTAATTGCAGTGGCCCTGGCTGTAAGCAGTGCATGTTGAAGGAGCAACTTATAGCTAATGTATAGTTATAGTTAATAGTTAAACTCGAACAGCTGGCAAACTTCCCCTTATTAAGATGTGTATGCCAGGTCAGAGGTCAGGCTGCAGCAAGTTACGGCTTTAAAACTTGTCTTAATCTGATCATGAAGGCTGGTATCTCGGGTCTGACACTGGGTCAGACTAGGACAAAAAATACGTCCGGGCACCTAAAGAAAATTGGTTCCCATAAGAGAACCAGAAAGCTAAAAAAAAGTGTCCCACATTTACAAATCAGGTCAGTTTTGAACTTTTAAAGACGCTGCGTGGGTATTTTTTAAGGAATGGGAGACTGCATTCATCTGTGCCTGCTGCAGGCAAGGTTTGTGGTATTATCAGGGAAATCAACAATAAAAACCGGCCCAGCCGACCATAAAACAGGCCCACCAATTCCTAAAAAAAGGGCCTCCACCTCGATCTATCAGACCGGTTGTCTGCTAGAATATTGATGGTAAAAAATATTGTGTTGTCGTGGCCTGGAATCCTCAGGATCGTACGTTGCAAAAAATGGTCCACCTCTCGACACCACCACGGTCTGAATTGGTATTCACAGACTCAATGGAGTGATCAAGCGGGGGAAGGGTAGGAAGGGGACAGCAGGGAGGGAGACCTGAAATGACAACCAAAACAACTATAAACAATAGTAATTTTACACAGTTGTTTCCTATCCTACCCTGACCCCTCTGAAAGGAGAGTCTGATGACAAAGAGTAGTACCTGTAAGGAAAGAAATATCTTCTCTGCTAATTCTGGGAGTAATCACGCACGTTGGAGTATGCTGCTAGCTCTGGAGAAATAATACCATGATGAGTACTTGCAGGTTACATGTAACATTAAGTAGAGAGCTGGACACAGGTTAGGTCTACATACCAGTACTAATCTCCTGTAGACTGAGACAGGGGTGTGGAAGAGCCGTCCACTTGCTCACTCTCTATACCCCTGCTACTGGATATATAAAGAAACCAACATGACTCCCAAGAACAATGTACACACTCAGCAAAATCAAAGAAAAAACAAATCCAGCCTGCAGCTCCAATGCGTCTTGGATGAGGCTGTGTTCAACTTGGCAACATCAATTGCATGATTCAACAAACTGTAAATAGCAGAGCCAACAATAGTTCCTGGCGGTGAGTTGTAGATAATAAGGTTAACTGATAAGGAAACAATAGGCGTTTTCCCTGCAAGAGCTAAGGTAGCTCACCAACAGGGAAAACGAGTTTGGGGCAATCCTGCCCTTTGGTATCGCTGAAATGGCGTTTTCCCTGCAAGAGCTAAGGTAGCTCACCAACAGGGAAAACGAGTTTGGGGCAATCCTGGCCTTTGGTATCGCTGAAATGGCGTTTTCCCTGCAAGAGCTAAGGTAGCTCGCCAACAGGGAAAACGTGCTTGGGTGGCTTGCCTCCACCAACCTAAGAAAAGCTACTGAGGCAAGCGGACGAGGGAGACCAGGAAATACTGTACATCTCTCTCCCTCTGAGAGAGTACCGGAAGTAGGGCTCCACGGAAAAGGTTTGCTCCACAAGGAACCGGCAATTGGTTCCACCAACGGAGCAACCAAACAAGTAGCTCTGAACCCCCACACTTCCACTATAAGATTCTGAGCATGGCGCTGAAGATGCAAGAAGAGGAACAAAGGGTCGGTGCTAATAACACCCTTACCAGCCTCCTAATACTCAGCGCGGCTCCTCCAGGAAGAGTAAGCGGCAGCGTCTGACTGCCCTGGATGGGATTAAGACGGGAATGCCTCGCGCGCATCATGACGTCACCGACGTCATCGCGCCGAGGCTCATGGGAAATGTAGTTCACTCAAGCGTCTACGTTCGTAGCGCGCTGAGTCAGTGTTCTTCTGGTGCCCTGACGGTGGGCTGTAACACGTGTAGTAGACACAATAACGCAGTTAAAAATATCCAGGACCAAAATATCGAGAAGGTAAGTGCAAATAGGTAAGTATAGATTTACTATTCCTAACCCCAGATCTACATACCTTGAAGAAATGTGTATCGTCAGGGTTACATATATGTGGAGTTCAGCATAGTAAAACTTTGCTTACACTGAAACCTACCTTCACAATATTTTTGTCCGCGATATTCTTGACACAATTTTTTGTCTACACAATATTTTTGACTCGATATTCTGTCCAAACACCATCAGACTAGCCAGGGCTGAGCTGAGAGCCAAAAGCAGCCCTGGCACATTTTGACGGACCAGCCCCCTCACTGCATAGTCAGTCTCCGGCAGCTGCGTTCGGCTGCGCCGAGGCTTGTATATTCATTGCACTTCACTGCTGGAATTACTGTGTCCTGTTCAAGCCTTTAGTGAGAGCGGCCCGATAGGTGGAAATTGGCCCGATAGACATTGGCCCCGATGGAAATCGGTCCTGATAGGTGGAAATCAGCCCGATAGGTGGACATGAGCCCCCTTAGATGAAAATCGGTCCCCAGGCCGCCATCCCACAGGGGAAACACCCAATGCCCGGTATGGCCAGTCCAGCGTTGGGACCAGCACTGCCTGATTGCCGTACACGCCAGTCGGACCCAACGTACAGTTGTATTGAGTGACAGGCCAACAGGCTGACAGCAAGGCTGCCACCAGAAATATTTGTGTCGCAGGTCACACCATGCCAGGGGAAAAACACAGAAACTCTAATGAGTTGATTACTGGCCGGGCATATCGGGAGAGTTTAAGGGCATTGGGTCACAAATGTTGCCGGAACCCAGATGTCCCGAACATCTGTACGAAGACATGGCAGAGACAGTATCTGGTGCCATCTAGTGGTATAAGCAGTCAGAGACGTTTTAAGGCATGGGCAAAGTGGGCTCTGGCCCGGGGCCCCAGCCTTTCAGGGGGCCCCCTGAGAGAGTCAGCCTTTGTTCTGCAGAGAGTCTTGCACTGTTGATCTTGAACAATCCTGAAACAGATTGTTTTAAATACTGTTTTCCTTTCATTTACTTTTAATGTGGATGATGTGTGAGTCTATTACTGACATTTTGCAGAGAAAAGTTGTGTTTATGTTTCATGCAACATCCATAAAAAAGTTTTTTTTAAATCAAAACAGGACCTCACTTATGACAAATGGGAGGGTGTCACAGAGATTATTTGTAGTAATATTAGAGAGCTGCTGCTGTGTTACAATATTGAAAACACACATCACTATCCCTAAATATTAGATGTAAACACATTTAGAATGTGGATGAGTGTGCCTGTGCACTGTCAGTGACCTGGCCAGAGAGGGCATGAAAGAGCTGAAACTTGATCATAAATTCAAAACTGTTCCGAACAGGGGCCCCAAAAATATGTTTGTCCCAGCGCCACAAAATCCTCAAGATGTCCCTGTAAGCAGTTAGTGGGGCCTCATCGTCTTTATTCAATAAAAAAGATTGGTTTCAAAATCTATAAATAGATTTTTCAACTGGAACAGCAAACTTTAAAAAAAAGATCGAACCCTAAGAAATAGTGACATGCTCCCAACCCTCCCTCCCTCGTGGCAACACATGCACCCACACTTACCTTTAAACCCAGTGACATGGGCACTCACAAGGGTAAGGAAGCGTGAGAGACAGCCCTGGTGGAGAGGGATCTGAACTCGAATGTGACATCAATTACACTACACTGCTATTACTACTGTCAGCCAGCTGGGCACAATGGCTGTCAAGATGTCCGTGCTGGCTGTGGAGTGGGTCTGTCCACTAGAAAAAGTAGGTGCCTTGACAGGTGAAACAGTAGGTGCCCTTACTGGTGAAACAGTATGTGCCTTGTCAGGTGAAACAGTAGGTGCAGTAACTGGTGAAACTGTAGGCGCCCAGACTGATGAAACAGTAGGTGCCATGACTGGTGAAACAGTAGGTGCAGTGACTGGTGAAACTGTAGGCGCCCAGACTGGTGAAACAGTAGGTGCCATGACTGGTGAAACAGTAGGTGCCATGACTGGTGAAACAGTAGGTGCCATGACTGGTAAAACAGTAGGTGCCATGACTGGTAAAACAGTAGGTGCCCTGACTGGTGAAACAGTATGTGCCTTGACAGGTGAAACAGTATGTACCTTGACAGGTGAAACAGTAGGTGCAGTGACTGGTGAAACTGTAGGCGCCCAGACTGGTGAAACAGTAGGTGCCATGACTGGTGAAACAGTAGGTGCCTTGAATGGTGAAACAGTAGGCGCCTTGACTGGTAAAACAGTAGGTGCCATGACTGGTGAAACAGTAGGTGCAGTGACTGGTGAAACTGTAGGCGCCCAGACTGGTGAAACAGTAGGTGCCATGACTGGTGAAACAGTAGGTGCAGTGACTGGTGAAACTGTAGGCGCCCAGACTGGTGAAACAGTAGGTGCCATGACTGGTGAAACAGTAGGTGCCATGACTGGTGAAACAGTAGGTGCCATGACTGGTAAAACAGTAGGTGCCATGACTGGTAAAACAGTAGGTGCCCTGACTGGTGAAACAGTATGTGCCTTGACAGGTGAAACAGTATGTACCTTGACAGGTGAAACAGTAGGTGCAGTGACTGGTGAAACTGTAGGCGCCCAGACTGGTGAAACAGTAGGTGCCATGACTGGTGAAACAGTAGGTGCCTTGAATGGTGAAACAGTAGGCGCCTTGACTGGTAAAACAGTAGGTGCCATGACTGGTGAAACAGTAGATGCCCTGACTGGTGAAACAGTAGGCGCCATGAAGTGCCCTGACTGGTGAAACTGTAGGTGCCCTGACTGGTGAAACAGTAGGTGCTGTGACTGGTGAAACAGTAGGTGCCCTGACTGGTGAAACAGTAGGTGCTGTGACTGGTGAAACAGTAGGTGCCCTGACTGGTGAAACAGTAGGTGCCGTGACTGGTGAAACTGTAGGTGCTGTGACTGGTGAAACAGTAGGTGCCTTGACTGGTGAAACAGTAGGTACCGTGACTGGTGAAACAGTAGGTGCCGTGACTGGTGAAACAGTAGGTGCCATGACTGGTGAAACTGTAGGTGCCCTGACTGGTGAAACAGTAAGTGCAGTGACTGGTAAAACAGTAGGTGCCGTGACTGGTGAAACAGTAGGTGCCCTGACTGGTGAAACAGTAGGTACCCTGACTGGTCAAAAGTGTGACATGCCTGCTTCCGAGCAGGGTCCTGTTCTCTAGGGTAAGTTATCAGCCTTCCATAGAGACTTGAGTATAGATGTCAAGAGGCAGTCCTGGGTGAGTAAAGAGTGTAAGTGGCGTGCACTACACACGCAGCTGTAGGAGCACACTGCAGCACGGTGACACAACACAAAACAGGAGACAGCTTTGTTGCTGCTCCTCCTGAGTGCAAAAGGTGCTTTAATACATTGCACTTCATTGCACCATTTACAGGTGAACCCCAAAGACAGGCACATCTCACAAGTGAACCCCAAAGACAGGCACACCTCACAAGTGAACCCCAAAGACCAGCACATCTCACAGGTGAACCCCAATGAACAGCACAACTCACAGGTAAACCCCAATGAACAGCACAACTCACAGGTGAAACGCAATGAACAGCACATCTCACAGGTGAACCCCAATGAACAGCACAACTTACAAGTGAACCACAATGACCAGCATATCTCACAGGTGAACCCCAATGAACAGCACAACTTACAGACAAACTTTAATGAACAGCACATCTGACAGGTGAACCTCAACGACCGGCATATCTCAAAGGTGAACCCCAATGAACAGCGCATCTTACAGATGAACCTCAATGACCAGCAAATCTCACAGGTGAACCCCAGTTAACAGTACATCTTACAGTTAAACCCCAATGAACAGCACAACTCACAGGTGAAACCCAATGAACAGCACATCTTACATGTGAACCCCAATGAACAACACATCAGCCCAGTGCACCCCAATGTACAGCACATCTCACAGGTGAACCCCAATGAACAGCTCGTCATACCGGTGAACCCAATGACAAGTGCTTCTTACAGGTGAACTGCAATGACAATCACATCTCACAGGCGAACCCCCAAAGAACAGCACATCTCAGAAGTGAACCCCAAAGAACAGCACATCTCACAGGTTAACCCCAAAGAAAGAGCACATCTCAGGAGTGAACCCCAATGAACAGCACATCTCACAGGTTAACCCTAAAGAACAGCACATCTCAGGAGTGAACCCCAATGAGCAGCACATCTCACAGGTGAACCCTAATGACTGGCACAACTTACAGATGAACCCCAATGAACAGCACATCTTACAGGTGAACCCCAGTGAACGGCACAACTTACAGGTGAACCTCAACAACCAGCATATCTCCCAGGTAAACCCCAAAGAACAGCACAACTTACAGGCAAACTTTAATGACCAGCAGATCTTACAGGTGAACCCCAATGAACAGCACATCTTACAGGTGAACCCCAATGAACAGCACATCTTACAGGTGAACCTCAACGATCAGCAATTCTCACAGGTGAACCCCAATTAACAGCACACATTACAGACAAACATTAATGACCAGCACATCTTACAGGTGAACCCCAAGGAACACCACAACTTAGAGGTGAACCTCAATGACCAGCATATCTCACAGGTGAACCCCAGTTAACAGCACATCTTACAGCTGAACCCCAATGAATAGCACAACTCACAGGTGAACCCCAATGAACAGCACATCTTACATGTGAACCCCAATGAACAGCACTCATACCGGTGTACCCCAATGTACAGCACATGTCACAGGTGAACCCCAATGAACAGCACATCATACTGGTGAACCCAATGACAAGTGCTTCTTACAGGTGAACTGCAATGACAATCACATCTCACAGGCGAATCCCCAAAGAACAGCACATCTCAGAAGTGAACCACAAAGAACAGCAAATCTCACAGGTTAACCTCAAAGAACAGCACATCTCACAGGTGAACCCCAATGAAAAGCACAACTCACAGGTGAACCTCAGCGACCGGCACATCTCACAGGTGAACCCCAATGAACAGCACATCTTACAGATGAACTTCAACGACCAGCATATCTCACAGGTGAAACCCAATGAACAGCACAACTTACAGACAAATTTTAATGGCCAGCACATCTTACAGGTGATCCCAAAGAACAGCACATTTTACTGGTGAGCCCCAATGAACAGCACACCTCACAGGTGAACCCCAATGAACAGCACATCTCACAGTTGAACCCTGATGACCAGCACAACTTACAGGTGAACCCCAATGAACAGCACCTCTTACAGGTGAACCCCAATGAACAGCACATCTTACAGGTGAACCTCAACGATCAGCAATTCTCACAGGTGAACCACAATGAACAGAACAAATTACAGACAAACTTTAATGACCAGCACATCTTACAGGTGAACCCCAAAGAACAGCACAACTTACAGGTGAACCTCAACGACCAGCATATCTCATAGGTGAACACCAATGAACAGCACAACTTACAGATAAACTTTAATGACCAGCACATCTTACAGGTGAACCCCAATAAACAACACATCTCACAGGTGAACCAGAATGACTGGCACATCTTACAGGTGAACCCCAATGAACAGCACATCTTACAGGTGAGCCGCAACAACCAGCATATCTCACAGGTGAACCCCAATGAACAGCACAACTTACAGACAAACTTTAATGACCAGCACATCTTACAGTTGAACCCCAATGAACAGCACACCTTACAGGTGAACGGCAATGATCAGCCCATCTTACAGGAGAACCCCAGTGAACAGCACACCTCACAGATGAACCCCAATGAGCAGCACATCTCACAGGCGAACCTCAACGACCTGCACATCTCACAGGTGAACTTCAATGAACAACACAACTCACAGATGAAACCTTTTGAACAGCACGTCTTACAGGTGAACACCAATGAACAGCACAACTTATAGACAAACTTTAATGACCAGCACATTTTACAGGTGAACCACAATGAACAGCACATCTCACAGGTGAACCCCAATAACGACCAGCATATCTCACAGGTGAAACCCAATGAACAGCGCATCTTACAGACAAATTTTAATGTCCAGCACATCTTACAGGTGATCCCCAATGAACAGCACATCTTACTGGTGAGCCCCAATGAACAGCACACCTCACAGGTAAACCCCAATGAGCAGCACATCTCACAGGTGAACCCCAATGACCAGCACAACTTACCGGTGAACCCCAATGAACAGCACATCTTACAGGTGAACCCCAATGAACAGCACATCTTACTGGTGAACCTCAACGATCAGCAATTCTCACAGGTGAACCCCAATGAACAGCACAAATTACAGACAAACTTTAATGACCAGCACATCTTACAGGTGAACCCCAAAGAACAGCACAACTTACAGGTGAACCTCAATGAACAGCATATCTCATAGGTGAACACCAATGAACAGCACATCATACCAGTGTACCCCAATGTACAGCACATCTCACAGGTGAACCCCAATGAACAGCACATCATACCGGTGAACCCAATGACAAGGGCTTCTTACAGGTGAACTGCAATGACAATCACATCTCACAAGCGAACCCCCAAAAAACAGCACATCTCAGAAGTGAACCCCAAAGAACAGCACATCTCACAGGTTAACCCCAAAGAACAGCACATCTCAGGAGTGAACCCCAATGAACAGCACATCTCACAGGTGAACCCCAATGACTGGCACAACTTACAGGTGAACCCCAATGAACAGCACATCTTACAGGTGAACCCCAGTGAACGGCACAATTTACAGGCGAACCTCAACAACCAGCATATCTCCCAGGTGAACCCCAATGAACAGCAAAACTTACAGGCGAACTTTAATGACCAGCACATCTTACAGGTGAACCCCAATGAACAGCACAACTCACAGGTGAACCTCAATGACCGGCACATCTCACAGGTGAACCCCAATGAACCGCACATCTTACAGATGAACCTCAATGACCAGCATATCTCACAGGTGAAATCCAATGAACAGCACAACTTACAGACAAATTTTAATGGCCAGCACATCTTACAGGTGATCCCCAATGAACAGCACATCTTACTGGTGAGCCCCAATGAACAGCACACCTCACAGGTGAACCCCAATGAACAGTACATCTCAAAGGTGAACCCCAATGATCAGCAATTCTCACAGGTGAACCCCAATTAGCACACATTACAGACAAACTTTAATGACCAGCACATCTTACAGATGAACCCCAATGAACAGCACATCTTACAGGTGAACCCCAAAGAACAGCACAACTTACAGGTGAACCTCAATGACCAGCATATCTCACAGGTGAACCCCAGTTAACAGCACATCTTACAGCTGAACCCCAATGAACAGCACAACTCACAGGTTAACCCCAATGAACAGCACATCTTACATGTGAACCCCAATGAACAGCACATCATACCGGTGTACCCGAATGTACAGCACATCTCACAGGTGAACCCCAATGAACAGCACATCATACTAGTGAGCCCAATGACAAGTGCTTCTTACAGGTGAACCGCAATGACAATCACATCTCACTGGCGAACCCCCAAAGAACAGAACATCTCAGAAGTGAACCACAAAGAACAGCACATCTCACAGGTTAACCTCAAAGAACAGCACATCTCAGGAATGAACCCCAATGAACAGCACATCTCACAGGTGAACCCTAATGACTGGCACAACTTACAGGTGAACCCCAATGAACGGCTGTTAGAAATGGGATCTCTAGTTGGCAAGGGCTTGCACCTTTGTCCAAGTAGGGACCCTTCTTCCTAGTCAGGGTAAGGGTTGTTACACTCGTGAAGTAACCCCTGCTCACCCTCGTGGTAGCTTGGCACGAGCAGTCAGGCTTAATTCAGAGGCAGTGTGTAAAGCATTTGCACATAACCAACAGTAATACAGTGTAAGCACTACAAACGGACACCACACCAGTTTAGAAAAATAACCAATATTTTATATACTCAAGACAAGACCAATTACGACAAAAATCCACAATACTATACTTTACGAATGAATACTTGATACGTTAACTTCTTCTTTGCAGGAATAGCACAAAAGCAAAGTTCGTACGAGTCGGTAGCTCCGTCCAAGCCTACCGTGATGCTGAAAACCCCAGAGTCTAACAGTTCCAGCCGACCGCGTCGATACGGGCCAGCAGAGTCATGAACAGACTCGGTTACAGTACCTTTCTCGTTGTGGCTGGTACGGAGTGTACGAGCCGGTCGGCGTTCGTCGCGGTTGCGGTGCAAGACGGAGCGATGCAAGGTGCGGTGTCCCTCGATGCGGTGCAGGCAGCGGCTCGATGAGCGTCGTGCAGACGGAGTCGGTGAGTCCAAGGCGTGCGATGCAGGGTGAGACGATGCTCGATGCGGTGCTGACAGGTTGCGATGCAGGCGACCTAGCCGGAGTGCGGGAGCTGGCGTCGGACAGCGGTGCGAGTCGGAGCGGTGCGTCGCAGACGTGCGAGCGGTGCCCCAAATGCGGTGCGGTCTCGACTCTTGAGCCAGTTGCAGCGACAGTGTCGGTCTGGTCCGGCTGGCCCAGTGAAGCGATGCGATGCGAACTGCGGTGCCCACAGGTCACGGTGCAAGCAGCGGCTCGATGTTGGCGGCGTCGGACGTCGCCCACGGTGTGACCAGGGTTGCGATGCGAAGCGGGGCGATGCGGTCTGCGGTGCAAACAGGTCACCGGCCAGGGATGGATTCGGTTGACGGAGTCGGTTGCAGTTCCCTTCCTCTGTGGCGACTGAAACAGCGTTCCAGAAGCGGTACCCAGAGGCTTGTGAAGTCTTTGTAGTCCCTGAGACTTCTTAACAGGAGGCCAGCTCGGTTCCAGGCCCTTGGAGATACTCAGCACAAGTTTGTAGAAAGTTCAGTCCAGTCCTTTCACTGCCCAAGACAGAAGCAGCAACTGCAGGCCAACCCAACAAAGCCACAACACAGCAAAGGGGCAGTACTCCTCCTGGCAGCTCTTCCAGCTCTTCGTCTTGGCAGGTTCCTTGATTCCAGCGAGATCTAAATTCATGGGGTCAGGGCCCCAATATTTATATCCCAAATTCCTTTGTTCTCTGAAGGCAGAGAGGCCTTTGCCTAGTCCAAACCAGTTCTGGAGCACTTTGTTGACAAGTCTCCGTCCCTTCTTTCAGTGAGTAGGCCAGGGACATCAGACGCACCACAGGAGGTGGAGCCAGCATTGTGGAGGGAAGGCACTGTCCTATTCAGGGCCCAGGTGCGACCCCTCCCACCCATCTACATGTAGATCTTGCTATTCAGCCCTGTGCTGACTCACCCTGTCTCCTGGCATCCCCCAGCCCCTGTCACTCACATTCCAGACAAGGAATACACAACCTCGCAGAGGCAGGCTTGGATGGTTAGACAAGAAAATACCCACTTTCTAAAAGTGGTATTTTCAAACACAGAATGTTAAAACCAACTTCACTAAAAGCTGCATTTTATCATTCTGAGTCCAGGCATACTAAACTCGACTTCCTACCATGTTCCCGGGTCAGTTAGGATTATAAGCTGTAATAATCAAGTCTGCCCGTTCTGGCCTAGGGGGAACAGGTAGCCTTGCAATAGTGAAAAACGAACTAGGCTGTAATTCACTATCAGGACATGCCGCACACACCCGGGCATGTCCTACCTTTCGCATACAACGCACCCTGCCCACAGGGGTACCTTGGGCCTACCTTAGGGGTGGCTAACATGTAGCAAAGGGAAGGTTTAGGGACTTGCAAGTGTGTGCACTTGCCAAGTCGACATGGCAGCCCCAGGCTGCGCACAGGCTCTGCGATGGCAGGCCCGAGTTACACTTTACGGGCTGTTTGCGTGGGTGGCACAATCCAGTGCTGCAGCCCACCAACAGCATTTGGTCTATAGGCCCTGGCACTCGCAGTGCACTTTACAAGGGACTGACACATAAACCAAATAGGCCAATCATGGAAACACCAATCCATAACGCATTTTATACAGGAGCACTTGCACTTTCCCACTGGACCGCAGTGAGGAAAGTGCGCAGAATCATTACACCAGCAAAAACAGAGTCAAAACCGGGAGGTCAGAAAGCAAAAAGTCAGGGGAAACACGCCAAAAGATGCCAAGTCTAACACATGTCCCCTCCAGCTGAAAGTAGGGAGAACTACCCAACCCCATTGGAGTTCTCTTCAATAAGGCGGAAGAACCTGGACAGACCATCTGCGTTGGCGTGTTCTGTACCAGGACGGTGTTCCACCGTAAAGTCCATTCCCTGTAGGGAGATGGACCACCTCAGCAGTTTTGGATTCTCACCCCTCATTTGCATCAACCATCTGAGGGGTCTGTGGTCTGTCTGAACCCGGGAAGTGAGTCCCAAACAGGTATGGTCTCAACTTCTTCAGTGCCCAGACCACAGCAAAAGCTTCCCTTTCTATGGCACTCCACCTCTGTTCCCTGGGAAGTAGTCTCCTGCTAAGGAAGACTACAGGCTGATCCAGGCCCTCTTCGTTCAGTTGTGAGAGCACCGCTCCCACACCATGCTCTGAAGCGTCAGTCTGCACGACGAATTCCTTGGAGAAGTCAGGTGCCTTGAGCACGGGCGCCGTGCACATGGCTGCCTTCAGGGCATCAAAAGCTTTCTGGCAGGACTCAGTCCAGATCACTTTCCTGGGCTGCCTCTTAGAGGTCAGCTCTGTTAAGGGGCAACGATGGTGCCATAACCCTTAACAAATCTCCTATAGTAACCGGTGAGACCTAAGAAGGCTCTCACCTCTGTCTGGGTCTTGGGGGCTCCCAAGCCAGAATGGTGTCAATCTTGGGTTGTAGGGGCGCCACCTGGCCGCTTCCTACCTGGTGTCCCAAGTACACCACAGAACCCTGCCCGATCTGGCACTTACTGGCCTTGATCGTGAGGACTGCACCTTGCAGAGCCCTCAACACTTTCTCAAGGTGCTGTAAATGTTCTTCCCAGCTGGAACTGAACACAGCAATGTCATCCAGGTAGGCGGCACTGAAATCCTCCAGCCCAGCCAACACCTGATTGACCAACCTCTGAAAGGTGGCAGGGGCATTCTTCAACCCAAAGGGCATCACCCGGAATTGGTAATGACCTTCTGGGGTTGAGAACGCTGATCTCTCTTTGGCCCCATCGGTTAAGGCAATCTGCCAGTACCCAGACGTTAAATCAAACGTGCTGAGGAACCGGGCAGCTCCCAACCGATCAATGAGCTCATCAGCTCTGGGGATGGGGTGCGCGTCAGTCCTGGTGACGGCATTGAGCCCACGGTAGTCCACACAAAACCGGAGTTCTGGAGTGGCACCGGGCGCCGCAGCCTTCGGGACCAAGACCACTGGGCTGGCCCAAGGACTGTGGGAGGGCTCAATCACCCCTAACGCCAACATCTTAGAGACCTCCTCCTTGATGCTGGCTCTGACCCGGTCAGTCAACCTGTAAATTTTGTGCTTCACAGGAGGGCTGTCACCGGTGTCCACGTCATGGGGTACACCAGTGAGTAACACCGGGGGTCAGAGAGAACAGTGGGGCGAACTGTCCCAACAACTGGCGACAGTCCCCTGCTGCTCCTGAGTCAGAGTAGGGGAGAGGATCACACCCTCTACTGACCCATCATGCTCCTTGGTAGACAGGAGGTCAGGGAGAGGCTCACTCTCCTCTTCCACCCCATCATCTGTCGCCAGGAGCATACTCACTTCGGACTTCTCGAAGTGGGGCTTGAGGCGGTTCACGTGAAGGACCCTCAAAGGGTTCCTTGGAGCCTGCAAATCCACCAGGTAGGTGACGTCACTTTTGCGCTCCTTTACCTCGTATGGCCCAGTCCACTTGTCCTGCAAGGCACAAGGTGCCACTGGGGCCATGACCCACACTTTTGCCCAGGTTGAAATTCGACCAGAGTGGCATTCTGGTCATACCATCTCTTCATTTCTTCCTGGCTTGCTTCTAGGTTCGCCTGAGCGAGTTTCCTGAAGCGGGCAGTTTGGTTTCTAAAGGCCAGCATGTAGCTAAATACATCCTGGGGAGTTTTCCTGGGAGCTGCCTCCCAGCCTTCCTTTACCAAACTCAGAGGTCCTCTGACAGGGTGGCCATACAGGAGCTCAAAGGGGCTGTACCCAAGAGACTTCTGAGGCACCTCCCTGTATGCAAAGAGTAGGCATGGCAAGAGGACGTCCCACTTACACCTCATGGGTTCTGTTAGACCCTTGATCATGCCTTTCAAGGTCTGGTTGAATCTCTCCACCAGACCGTTTCCTTGTGGGTGGTAAGGAGTGGTGAACTTGTAGGTTACACCACACTCCTTCCACAGGGATGTCATATACTTCGATATGAAATTGGTCCCCCGATCGGAAACCACCTCTCTGGGGAATCCCACATGGGAAAAGATCCCCATTAACGCCCGGCCCACCACTGGCGCCGTCGTTGTCCTGAGAGGGATTGCCTCCGGGTACCGGGTGGCATGGTCCACCAAGACCAGGATGTACCTGTTGCCCATGGCTGTCTTGGGATCCAGTGGCCCCACAATATCCATCCCTACCCTTTCAAAGGGTGTACCAACAACAGGAAAAGGTTGGAGAGGAGCTTTGACCTTCCTCCCACTCTTACCACTTGCCTGGCAAGTTTGGCAAGGCCTTCGCATTTGGGGCCAAAAGAAGTGGGTGACAAGCCTGTCAAAGGTCTTGTCCTGCCCCAAATGTCCTGCCAAAGGCACGTCATGAGCCAGACCCAGTAGGAAGGTCCTGAAGCGCTGGGGTACCACCAGCACACAGGCTGACCCAGGCTCAGCAACCTTAGGCTCACTGTATAGGAGACCACTCTCCCAGTAGATCAGATGTGACCCGGACTGATTACCAGCTGCCTGGTCTGCAGCCTGCCGCCGCAGACCCTCCAGAGTAGGGCACTCGTTCTGCTCCCTGCAGAACTCCTCCCTGGTGGGACCCCCTTCTTGCTGCCAATGGGTCAGCTCAGAGATGTCTCCCAGTTCGGCTACTTGCTCCCCTGTAGGCACCGGGGCGTCCCCCTCGAGGTACGCCTCCTCCCGGTCCGTGGGAACTTCGGGGGCCGGTTTCCCGCGCCCCTGCCCTTTCTCTTGGCAGGGACTTGGGCCACTGTTTCAGGCTCCAAGTCCTTTTGATCACCCTTTCTGGCTGCCATTGACCGAGTAGACACGCATGCCCACTCTGGCAACCCAAGCATCTCCAAGTGCGACCTGAGCTCAACCTCCTTCCATGAGGACTGCTCCAGGTCGTTTCCTAGCAGACAATCTACAGGCATGGTAGGGCTCACAACCACCCTCAAGGGACCTGAGACCCCCCCATTCAAAGGGAACCTGCGCCACCATACATTGGCGCTCTGAGTTGTCTACAGCAACTACTTGGTGGAATGCTCCTGGGACTACTTGCTTCTCAGACACCAGGTGACACCGGACTGAGGTCACACTGGCTCCAGTATCTCTGAGAGCCTCTACCCTGTTCCCATTAATGGTCACCCAGGTGCTATATTTCTTTGTGTTAGGGGGCACCTGGTTTCCTGGGACCATCTCACTGTCCCCGAGTGAGACAAGGGTCATTTCTGCGGGATCCCCACCCTCCTGTGGGCACCCCTCCTCCCCAAGCGCTACACTAGCCAACACTTTGGACTGTCCACCGGTGGGTGGCTGTGTCCCCTTCGGGCACTTGGGGTCCCCCTTAAAGTGACCTACCTGGTCACATGCATAACACTTGCCGGTCTCAACAGGCTTCCCTGTGGAGACCCCTTTCTTCTTATCACCGGGGGGCTGGGAACCTTTACCCTGGGTACTAGTTTGGGGCCCTTTTGAGAACTCCTGTGCTTTACCCTTGTCCCCCCCACCTTTCTGCTAGGGACCCTGCCCACCTTTGGCTGAGTCTCCCCCAAACGCTTTCTTGTGGACCCTGGTACTCACCCAGCGGTCCGCTTCCATAGCAAGCTTCCTGGGGTCAGTTAGCTTACTATCAACTAGGTGCTGGCGCAGATCTGCAAAACATAGACTAGACAAGTGCTCCCATGCAATCAAGTTGTAGAGCCCCAGAAAATCTGTTACGCTACTGCCCTTCACCCAACCATCCAGAGACCTGCAGAACACATCCACACATTCCAACCAAGTGTTGACATCAGACTTCTTACTGGACCTGAACTGATCCCTGTACTTTTCAGGAGTAAGACCATACTTTGTGAGAAGGGCATCCTTCATGTCAGCATAGGTGAGGTGATACCCCTTACCCAAAGCTATCAGAGCATCCCTTGCTTCTTCAGGGAAAAGCGGCCACAATCCTGCTCCCCAATTCTCCTCAGGGACCCCATTCATGTGTATGGCTGCCTCATAACCCTGAAACCACCTTTGTATGTCATCCCCCTTCTTGAACTCCTTGCCTACGTTCTTGGGAATGTGCACAATCCTGTCTGCCTTTCTGGACGAATTGCTGCCACCATCTGAGCCTGACTTACTCCTAAGTTCTAGCTCCTTCAGTTCTCTCTCATGCTCTAAGAGCATCTTCCTCTCCTCTATGGCCAATCTCTTTTCCTCCCGCTCACTCTCCAGCCTGAGCTTCTGCAGCTCAAACTGCCTTGCCTCCCGCCTGTCCTCCAGCTCCTCTGGGGACAGACTGCTGCTGCCTGACCTGGCGGGTTCCCCCCTACCCAAAAGCACATCCACCCTGGAAATAGGCTCCTCCGCCTCCTCACTGAGATCACCAGGCTGCCCATTGGCATGTCTGGCTGCTACCCAGGCCCTCAGCGCCTTCTGTAGCTCCTCCTTCCTTGTGAGGCCTTTAATTTGGACTTTCAGGTTTTTACAAATCGCTCGTAACTCCTTTACGGCGTAGGATTCCAACCTATCCTCCTCAAAGATAACTTCCAGAGATGCAACGGATGATGCAATTGATTCAGGCATGACAAAAGTCGTGAGTTGAAAACTGGCAAGATCAAAAATAGGCCAAAAGAAAAAGAACCAGTATGTGGTACGTAATGGTCTGCGATATGGTAGTAGTGCACACCAATCACTGTAAGTCAAGTGCAAACACAAGTCCTATCCTCACCGCTGACAACCAATGTTAGAAATGGGATCTCTAGTTGGCAAGGGCTTGCACCTTTGTCCAAGTAGGGACCCTTCTTCCTAGTCAGGGTAAGGGTTGTTACACTCGTGAAGTAACCCCTGCTCACCCTCGTGGTAGCTTGGCACGAGCAGTCAGGCTTAATTCAGAGGCAGTGTGTAAAGCATTTGCACATAACCAACAGTAATACAGTGTAAGCACTACAAACGGACACCACACAAGTTTAGAAAAATAACCAATATTTTATATACTCAAGACAAGACCAATTACGACAAAAATCCACAATACTATACTTTACGAATGAATACTTGATACGTTAACTTCTTCTTTGCAGGAATAGCACAAAAGCAAAGTTCGTACGAGTCGGTAGCTCCGTCCGAGCCTACCGTGATGCTGAAAACCCCAGTCTAACAGTTCCAGCCGACCGCGTCGATACGGGCCAGCAGAGTCATGAACAGACTCGGTTACAGTACCTTTCTCGTTGTGGCTGGTACGGAGTGTACGAGCCGGTCGGCGTTCGTCGCGGTTGCGGTGCAAGACGGAGCGATGCAAGGTGCGGTGTCCCTCGATGCGGTGCAGGCAGCGGCTCGATGAGCGTCGTGCAGACGGAGTCGGTGAGTCCAAGGCGTGCGATGCAGGGTGAGACGATGCTCGATGCGGTGCTGACAGGTTGCGATGCAGGCGACCTAGCCGGAGTGCGGGAGCTGGCGTTGGACAGCGGTGCGAGTCGGAGCGGTGCGTCGCAGACGTGCGAGCGGTGCCCCAAATGCGGTGCGGTCTCGACTCTTGAGCCAGTTGCAGCGACAGTGTCGGTCTGGTCCGGCTGGCCCAGTGAAGCGATGCGATGCGAACTGCGGTGCCCACAGGTCACGGTGCAAGCAGCGGCTCGATGTTGGCGGCGTCGGATGTCGCCACGGTGAGACCAGGGTTGCGATGCGAAGCGGGGCGATGCGGTCTGCGGTGCAAACAGGTCACCGGCCAGGGATGGATTCGGTTGACGGAGTCGGTTGCAGTTCCCTTCCTCTGTGGCGACTGAAACAGCGTTCCAGAAGCGGTACCCAGAGGCTTGTGAAGTCTTTGTAGTCCCTGAGACTTCTTAACAGGAGGCCAGCTCGGTTCCAGCCCCTTGGAGATACTCAGCACAAGTTTGTAGAAAGTTCAGTCCAGTCCTTTCACTGCCCAAGACAGAAGCAGCAACTGCAGGCCAACCCAACAAATCAACAACACAGCAACGGGGCAGTACTCCTCCTGGCAGCTCTTCCAGCTCTTCGTCTTGGCAGGTTCCTTGATTCCAGCGAGATCTAAATTCATGGGGTCAGGGCCCCAATATTTATATCCCAAATTCCTTTGTTCTCTGAAGGCAGAGAGGCCTTTGCCTAGTCCAAACCAGTTCTGGAGCACTTTGTTGACAAGTCTCCGTCCCTTCTTTCAGTGAGTAGGCCAGGGACATCAGACGCACCACAGGAGGTGGAGCCAGCATTGTGGAGGGAAGGCACTGTCCTATTCAGGGCCCAGGTGCGACCCCTCCCACCCATCTACATGTAGATCTTGCTATTCAGCCCTGTGCTGACTCACCCTGTCTCCTGGCATCCCCCAGCCCCTGTCACTCACATTCCAGACAAGGAATACACAACCTCGCAGAGGCAGGCTTGGATGGTTAGACAAGAAAATACCCACTTTCTAAAAGTGGTATTTTCAAACACAGAGGGGTCGATTCCGATTCGGGCCGGAAAAAGCACCGACCGACTCGGATCCGGAAAAAATACCGACCGACACGTACCAGTGGCGCCCGACACGCCAAGTACGATGCAAGCCGCGATAAATCCGACCGACACGTCAGGAAACCAAGCCGACCGACCGAGCCGCTCGGAAAATAGCAATCCGGCCGGAAAAACACGCGAATCCAACCGACCGACACGCACCCGGAACAAATCCGACCGAATCGTACCCGCCAACTCCAACCCGCAAAGTACGATGCAAGGCGCGAAAAACACGACCGAGTCGGACGGAGGACAAGCCGTACGACCGACACGCATACAAAACCGAGCCGAAGCAATACAATACACCGCGACCGACGCGTACGCAGCATACAAAACTGCACAAACACAGCGTGAACGAAACGGAAAACACCGTACGAGACCAATGCAGGGTCCGACTCGGTCACAAGAACGTTTCCAACATACACAAACAGCACAAAGGAAAAATCAACCAAAAAAAGGCCAAACAAGCAATTACCAAGCCAATAAATACTGGGGGGGTGGGGACAGAGAACAAAGACACACCCACAACTCCACCTATATAAAGGACACAAATCACTACCATGAGCCTTTGCAAATGCCATTTCACTGCCAGCACCCAAGAGAAAGCAACCACACACCCACAGCTCATCCCTCACACAAGCCACACACCATCAGCACACCAACAAATACCTACCTCACATACACCCAGCAAAACACACACTCACACACCCTCACCTGCACACCAACACACACATCACTCACCATCACCACCCATCACCATGCCCCCCAAGAAGAATCCCAAGTTCCTAGATTGTGAATTGGAAGTCCTGGTAGACGAGATCCTCAGGGTGGAGTCACAGCTGTTTGGCACTCTGGTCCAACAGACCCCCATGTCGCAGAAAACCAAGATGTGGGAGAGGATCATCAACAGGGTGAACGCACAATCATCATGTCGGCGCACAAAGACGGACATCCAGAACAGGTGGTATGACGTGCGCAGGAGGGTACGGGACCTGCTGAAGATAGACTACAGCAACAGCCAACAGACCGGCAGTGGCCCTCCTGCCAAGCCAATATACCTCAGGCCCTGGGAGGAGAAGGTGCGGGCCATCCTTCCGCCAGTGAGCGTATATGGACTAGAGAACATCCCAGAGCCTGGTGAGTACACAACAAATGTACACAATAAACTGCCACAAAACACACACATCACTGTCAAGGGGAGAGTCAAACCATGCACACATAGCAATTACACAGCAACTAGAACAGAATCATCCCAAAATGTGTATGTCAGTCAGATAAACACAACACATGCCATCAAAAAAGTCACATCCAACTGTGCCAACACATGTACAAACACAACCACAACTACAGCTAGGCAGTGGCACAAATAGAACTAACAAACACATCCACACATGTAGCCACCACAACAACACCAACACACAGTGAAGACCACTCAAAGGAAGGAATTCTGTGTATGCTGGCCAAGTCAGTGTAGCCAATAGCATCATGGGAGTCGCAGTCACACATATTGCCCGCCCCAAAACTGTCCCATCAACACCACCATGAACCATGCGCACATCACAGGGAGTGGAGAAGGACTCACAAGATGGCTGACACTGGCTACTGCTGTGGGGAGCACAAGGCCCTGCTGCCAACTGTGCACCAACAAACAGCAGGACACCACTGACTGACATCCTGAGAGACAACTTCCACTCCCTGCAATGCAAGCACGTTCCATGGTGGGCTATCTGGCTGGCTGGGTGGGAAGGGGGACTTGCAGCACTGACTATAGTCACCAGCACCTCCCCTCACACCCCCCCAACACAAACTCCACAGTACCCACCTGGTAGAATGCAATGCCCTCCATCCTAACACAAGATCCCACAAAGCACCACCACCCTGGGTTATGTTGTGTGAAGCACAGGGACACTCTTGGGACTCTTAGCCAAACAACTGCCAGGACAACACTCCCAGCCATCCTGTCAGCACAGCCAGCCCACCCCACAGGGAAGCAGAGTCAAAAGGAAGGAAGCATGGGCATGCTGGGAAGGGGGTGGAGGCAATAGCATGATGGGAGACGTAGTCACAGACATAGCTCACCCCCACAACTGTCCCATCAACACCACCCTGAACCATGCTCACATCACAGGGAGTGGAGAAGGACTCACAAGATGGCTGACACTGGCTACTGCTGTGGGGAGCACAAGGCCCTGCTGCCAACTGTGCACCAACAAACAGCAGGACACCACTGACTGACATCCTGAGAGACAACTTCCACTCCCTGCAATGCAAGCACGTTCCATGGTGGGCTATCTGGCTGGCTGGGTGGGAAGGGGGACTTGCAGCACTGACTATAGTCACCAGCACCTCCCCTCACACCCCCCAACACAAACTCCACAGTACCCACCTGGTAGAATGCAATGCCCTCCATCCTAACACAAGATCCCACAAAGCACCACCACCCTGGGTTATGTTGTGTGAAGCACAGGGACACTCTTGGGACTCTTAGCCAAACAACTGCCAGGACAACACTCCCAGCCATCCTGTCAGCACAGCCAGCCCACCCCACAGGGAAGCAGAGTCAAAAGGAAGGAAGCATGGGCATGCTGGGAAGGGGGTGGAGGCAATAGCATGATGGGAGACGTAGTCACAGACATAGCTCACCCCCACAACTGTCCCATCAACACCACCCTGAACCATGCTCACATCACAGGGAGTGGAGAAGGACTCACAAGATGGCTGACACTGGCTACTGCTGTGGGGAGCACAAGGCCCTGCTGCCAACTGTGCACCAACAAACAGCAGGACACCACTGACTGACATCCTGAGAGACAACTTCCACTCCCTGCAATGCAAGCACGTTCCATGGTGGGCTATCTGGCTGGCTGGGTGGGAAGGGGGACTTGCAGCACTGACTATAGTCACCAGCACCTCCCCTCACACCCCCCCAACACAAACTCCACAGTACCCACCTGGTAGAATGCAATGCCCTCCATCCTAACACAAGATCCCACAAAGCACCACCACCCTGGGTTATGTTGTGTGAAGCACAGGGACACTCTTGGGACTCTTAGCCAAACAACTGCCAGGACAACACTCCCAGCCATCCTGTCAGCACAGCCAGCCCACCCCACAGGGAAGCAGAGTCAAAAGGAAGGAAGCATGGGCATGCTGGGAAGGGGGTGGAGGCAATAGCATGATGGGAGACGTAGTCACAGACATAGCTCACCCCCACAACTGTCCCATCAACACCACCCTGAACCATGCTCACATCACAGGGAGTGGAGAAGGACTCACAAGATGGCTGACACTGGCTACTGCTGTGGGGAGCACAAGGCCCTGCTGCCAACTGTGCACCAACAAACAGCAGGACACCACTGACTGACATCCTGAGAGACAACTTCCACTCCCTGCAATGCAAGCACGTTCCATGGTGGGCTATCTGGCTGGCTGGGTGGGAAGGGGGACTTGCAGCACTGACTATAGTCACCAGCACCTCCCCTCACACCCCCCAACACAAACTCCACAGTACCCACCTGGTAGAATGCAATGCCCTCCATCCTAACACAAGATCCCACAAAGCACCACCACCGCCCTCCCATCGGCTCCCATTCCCCAGGTCCGTGGAGGCTCCCATGTCCGGGAGCGTGTCTCCTTTGGGCCAGGCACCGCACCCCTGCCCCTGTGTCCCCTGCTGCCCTGAGTGAGGAGTCTGTGTACCTCCTTCGCCAGCTCCATGTAGGGCAGACAGCCATGCTGAGTGTCCTCCATGCGCACACCGCGCTGTTGACTCAGCTGGTGTCGTTCATGGAGGGCATCTCATCGGGCATGTCTGACCTACAGAGGGGCAATAGGTCCATGGACTCCTCCCTGACGGCAGCAGTGTCCCTCCTCAAACGGTCCCTCACCCCTCCTGCCTCTGCTCCATCCACACTCCCCAGCACCTTACCCATCCCAGGCACACACACACTGGCACACACCAGCACACACACATCCAGCACACTGACACACACGCCAATGACAAAACGCACACGCAAGCACATTCAGGGGACTGAAGCCAGACTCACAGGGGATGGGGCCCTGGAACACACACACGCATCCACATGCACTGCGCAGTCCTCAGTTCCCTCTCCCTCCAAAGCACCCTCCCTTGCCTCACCTGCAACCCCAAAGTCACAGCAGCTCTTCCTCTGTGACCTCGGCCTCTTCCCCACCGATGAAGCTGCTCCAGCATCCCGGGGGAAGAGGAAGCCCACCCACACGGAGCAGAGTGCCCCTCGCCCCCGGACACCCTCCCCCAGGCGCAGACGGACTGAGGCCCCCACCCGCAAGTCCCCCCGGAGTGCTAAGAGCAAGACCCCGCCACCGCCCTGCAGCTCAGGCACAAGGTCTCCGTCCTCCATCCCTCAGGCCCCCACTGCACAGGTGCCCCACCACACCCTGCCCCAGGTTCCCCCACCCACAGATATACCATCCCCAAGATGCTCCGGCCTTCTCCCCCTGCCACTTGCTCTCCCAGCACCACACCCCCGCTGCGCTTGTCTGTGCCACTGATGTGGTGAGGGTGTCCTCCCCCTCTGTCCAACCCACCTTGCCTGTTCCCCATTCTCCTCCCCTGGAGGTAGGCACTGCAGTGGAGTCCACTACCGCCCTGTCTGACTTGGGCACTGCAGTGGCGGACCTGTCCACCCCATCTGCAGGGTCCACTGCAGTTGTGCCGGCACCCACGACATCTGTGTCATGCCCCCCAGTTGTGCCGGCACACACCATGTCAGACACCTCCACTGCAGTTGTCAGTGGCTCTCCAGCACCCACCACCCCTTCCCTGACTCCCCCTGGTGAGCCCTGATCCTGTCCCTGCGGTGCCTGGCCTGCCCCCCGGTTGCCCCTCCTAGTGGATTGTCCCTGGTATTGTGCAGGCATGCGTAGGGTGACATCTGCCAGTGTCACCCTGTTTGAACTTTGACAATGGACTGGCCATTGGCCTTTGCTCTTTTTCAGGACTTCGTTTGGCCTCAACACATATGCTGAATAAAGCAACTTTCTTTTCTCTAGTGCTCATGCTTCAGATGTACATGTTGTTGGTGCAGCTAACCATGCCCTTGCTGCAGTGATGGTGATATCTGGTCTCATGATTATGAAGTGTTACTGTGCAGGAACCCATGTGGTCCAGGGGGAATGTGTCCTATCATGTGGTGTATCCATGTCATCAATAGCAGCATCTGAGGGTGTCATGTGTTCAGTATTTGGCAATGGGTTTCCTACTTACATTGGCAATTTCACATCTGTGGCTTCCACCCCTGCACATCTGTTGTGCCTGCCATCGTTGCTTTTGTCTACTTCCCTGACCGTGTTGCCATCTCCAGTGGACATGCAGGTTTGGGCATCAATGGGGAGGGACTCATCCGTGTAGTCAGTGCAACATTGCTATACAAGTGTGTTGGATCTGTGCTGATGATTCCGTTGGCACATCCATGACCAGGCTGATGTGATGGGAGCCCTCATTTGGTGCTAATTGTTGATTGTGTGACCAAGTGCTCAGCTGACATGATGGGGCCCTACTGAGGCAACATATGGCACAGCTTTCCTCACACAGGAGTGGAGTCCCCTCATGGCAGTGTGTACACGTGTGACATTGCCTGCGCCCAAGGTGTGTGTTGTATGTGCATGTCTGTGTGTTCACTTCCATTCATCTGCGCATGCTGTGATCCCTAGTGTTGTACCTGTTTGTGATGCTTGCTGACTTGAGCTATGTTCCCCCAAAGTCTTCTCCCTGTGTTCTCTGTGATGTGGGTGCATGGCACATTACTGGTCATCAGGGTGTCACCCATAGGTGTGTTTGCTGTCAGGGCAGAGTTTGTGTGCTGACGCAGATGGGTCACAGTCAGGTTTCCCTTTGGCACTTGTTGTTTGCCCCTGTCATGTGATTTCCAGTTTGTGTTATCTTTCAGTGATTGTGACACGTTGTGTGTGTGACTGCTGGCACTCCTTAGGGTCCGGGCTGCAATGTTGGTTGTTGTCTATGTGTGTTCTTTGTGGGTGACCTTGGCTTCTTCATTGGTGTGTGACTGTGGCTGGGATCCCATTGGTCGGTGTGGTATTGCCGTCATGTCCATGTACAGCGTAGTGTGCAGTGTGTCAGACATTCAGGAGTCTTGTTGAGTGTCCATGTGTGATGTGTTTCTACACCTTGGTTCCCACCCACCACCCTGGAATAGTAATGGGTGCATGTGCAATGTCACCAGTGCATGTGTACTTCACTGCTGCACATTGTTGGAGGTCGAGGGGTGTGGTCTTGAGTGTGTGCAGATGAGAGTTGTTGCCCGGCTAGTCCCCTGCCTCCATGTTGGCCTTGGCTTACTGGCCATGCTGATTGATTTGTGCTTGTGTAGGTGTGATGGTAGTTAGTTGCTCAGGACACCTGACTGTGGTTCACAGTGTGAACGACATTTAGCTTTGTCATCACAGTGGTATTTTTCTTCAGCCCAGGGTCACCACATTGTGGGGGCCCTGGGGGTGGTGCTGTGGTGTGTCTGTGACTTGCTGTGTCAGTTGTTGTTCCTACGTGCCTGTGTGACATGTGTGTTTTGTGCTCCCTCTCACCTGTCAATGCCTGCTTGCCCACATAGGGGATTTGGATCCATGAGTTACCTTAGTGTGGCAGTGTATGCACATCTGTATGATTGGTATTCAGCTCTCCTCATGTGTTGTGTTGTTGCCTGGGGACACTGGCACCCCCACCCCTCACCTGCTGTGTATGATGACAGTGTTGGTCTGCCTGTTAGTGTTTGTGCATCTGCACCACTGCATTGGCATATCTTGGGTGTGCCATTGGCTGTATGTTGTTTGGTGTGTTTCCCCTGCTGTCCCTGGGACTCCTAGGTCATCGGTCAGCACAGTGATCATGGTTTGTGTGTCCCATTGCTGCCATGGTATGGTATCTGTTCACCTCACATCTGCTGTCTCCACAGGGTATCTGCATTTGTGTGCCCATTGGTGCAAATATGTGGTTCTGCATTCTGATGGTCACTTCTGTCATTGTGTCATTGATGACTGTTGACGGTCTCAGCCACCATGGGTGTTGTTTGTCTGCACATGGCCAAAGGAATGTTTCATTTGCACTGCAGTATTTGGCTCCCCCAATTTATGTTGCAATGGGACACATACACTACTTTGCCACAGATGAGTTTTTGGTTCTGTGACCAGGAATGATCCATGCAGTTTGGCAGTTGCAGCTCTTTCTTTGTCAACAATTACCTTTTGGTCACTGTGATGATGAGGGTGTAGACCCCATTGCCACAATGGTCAAAATGTGCTTCAGCTATGGACCCCACACTTGCCTTTTGGTCACTGTGATGATGGGGGTTTAGACCCCATTGCCACAATGGTCAAACTGTGCTTCAGCTATGGACCCCACACTTACCTTTTGGTCACTGTGATGATGGGGGTTTAGACCCCATTGCCACAATGGTCAAAATGTGCTTCAGCTATGGACCCCACACTTACCTTTTGGTCACTGTGATGATGGGGGTTTAGGCCCCATTGCCACAATGGTCAAAATGTGCTTCAGCTATGGACCCCACACTTGCCTTTTGGTTACTGTGATGATGGGGGTTTAGACCCCATTGCCACAATGGTCAAAATGTGCTTCAGCTATGGACCCCACACTTACCTTTTGGTCACTGTGATGATGGGGGTTTAGGCCCCATTGCCACAATGGTCAAAATGTGCTTCAGCTATGGACCCCACACTTGCCTTTTGGTCACTGTGATGATGGGGGTTTAGGCCCCATTGCCACAATGGTCATGGGCTGCTTGCATTGTGGGTGCCACACACATATATGTGTGGCACATGTGCTAGGGGGTCACATTGTATGTTCAATGGCATGTTCGGTGTTGTAGGCATTTGACACAGCCTGCTCACACGCTTGTCATGGTGGTGGGGGGATGTCTTAATCTTGCATTCCCTAGGTTGTGGTGTGCTTGTTGTGTCATGCATTGTCCATCCTATGAGTGGGGGTGGTAGTAGTGGTAGGCATCCAGCCCCCCTGGCTAAGGGTGGTAGTAGTGGTGGGCATCCTGCCCCCTGGCTAAGGGTGGTGGTAGGCATCCAGCCCCCCTGGCTAAGGGTGGTGGTAGGCATCCAGCCCACCCTGGCTAAGGGTGGTAGTAGTGGTGGGCATCCTGCCCCCTGGCTAAGGGTGGTAGTGGTGGGCATCTGGCACCCCCTGGCTAAGGGTGGTAGTAGTGGTGGGCATCCAGCCCCCTGGCTAAGGGTGGTGGTAGGCATCCAGCCCCCCTGGCTAAGGGTGGTAGTAGTGGTGGGCATCCTGCCCCCCTGGGTGAGGGTGGTAGTAGTGGTAGGCATCCTGCCCCCCTGGTTGAGGGTGGTAGTAGTGGTAGGCATCCAGCCCCCCTGGTTGAGGGTGGTAGTAGTGGTAGGCATCCAGCCCCCCGGCTAAGGGTGGTGGTAGGCATCCAGCCCCCCTGGCTAAGGGTGGTAGTAGTGGTGGGCATCCTGCCCCCTGGCTAAGGGTGGTAGTAGTGGTAGGCATCCTGCCCCCCTGGTTGAGGGTGGTAGTAGTGGTAGGCATCCAGCCCCCTGGCTAAGGGTGGTAGTAGTGGTGGGCATCCTGCCCCCTGGTTGAGGGTGGTAGTAGTGGTAGGCATCCAGCCCCCCTGGCTAAGGGTGGTAGTAGTGGTGGGCATCCAGCCCCCCTGGCTAAGGGTGGTGGTAGGCATCCAGCCCCCTGGCTAAGGGTGGTAGTAGTGGTGGGCATCCTGCCCCCCTGGGTGAGGGTGGTAGTAGTGGTAGGCATCCTGCCCCCCTGGTTGAGGGTGGTAGTAGTGGTAGGCATCCAGCCCCCCTGGCTAAGGGTGGTGGTAGGCATCCAGCCCCCCTGGCTAAGGGTGGTGGTAGGCATCCAGCCCCCCTGGCTAAGGGTGGTAGTAGTGGTGGGCATCCTGCCCCCTGGCTAAGGGTGGTAGTAGTGGTAGGCATCCTGCCCCCTGGTTGAGGGTGGTAGTAGTGGTAGGCATCCAGCCCCCGTGGCTAAGGGTGGTAGTAGTGGTGGGCATCCTGCCCCCCTGGTTGAGGGTGGTAGTAGTGGTAGGCATCCAGCCCCCTGGCTAAGGGTGGTAGTAGTGGTGGGCATCCTGCCCCCCTGGGTGAGGGTGGTAGTAGTGGTAGGCATCCTGCCCCCCTGGTTGAGGGTGGTAGTAGTGGTAGGCATCCTGCCCCCCTGGTTGAGGGTGGTAGTAGTGGTAGGCATCCTGCCCCCCTGGTTGAGGGTGGTTGTGGTGGTTGGCATCCAGCCCCCCTGGGTTGGGGTGGTGGCGCGCATTCAGGCCCCTGTGTGCATATGTGGCATTGGTGATGGGCATCCCGCCCCTATGGTGCTGCTGTTGCTGGTGTAAGTATATTCAGATTCCCAGTGTATGTGTGTGATGTGTCGTGTACGTGTTGTATGTGTTTTGTGGTTGGTGTCTGACTTACCTTCTGCGCCGTACGCGTCCGTGCCTGTTCCGGTAGTAGATGTAGAATATTGGTATGATCGGGACGAAGGGATTCATGGTTGGTTCGTGTCGTTCGTCCTTCTCGTTGCTTCGCGTCGTCCTCGTCGCTTGGCTTCGTCCTCGTCGCTTCGCGTCGTCCTCGTCGGTGCTGTGTTCGTCTCGTAGCCGTGGATCGTGTTGTGGCGCGATTCGGAGCTTATGTGCGCCTCTCCCGGATGCTTTGACGTGCCGTGCGTAGCGACGGGTTCGGCGCGTACGGAAAGCGCATCGTACTTGTTCGGCCGGACGGGGCTGCATTTTCCCTTCCGTGCGACTCGATTCGGCGTTTCCGGATTCGCCTCGGTCGGAGAACAGGACCTGGTTTGGGTGAGTACGGCTCGGCCGGGATTTTTGCTGTTGTGCGCATCGTACTTGCTCGTTCGGTGTACTGTACGGATCGGTCGGGAAACTGGCTTTCGCATGGCTTTTTTCCCGACCGAATAGTATTGGGTGCGCCTCCGACCGAGATCGGAATCGGCCCCCGAATGTTAAAACCAACTTCACTAAAAGCTGCATTTTATCATTCTGAGTCCAGGCATACTAAACTCGACTTCCTACCATGTTCCCGGGTCAGTTAGGATTATAAGCTGTAATAATCAAAACTGCCCGTTCTGGCCTAGGGGAACAGGTAGCCTTGCAATAGTGAAAAACGAACTAGGCTGTAATTCACTATCAGGACATGCCGCACACACCCGGGCATGTCCTACCTTTCGCATACAACGCACCCTGCCCACAGGGGTACCTTGGGCCTACCTTAGGGGTGGCTAACATGTAGCAAAGGGAAGGTTTAGGGACTTGCAAGTGTGTGCACTTGCCAAGTCGACATGGCAGCCCCAGGCTGCGCACAGGCTCTGCGATGGCAGGCCCGAGTTACACTTTACGGGCTGTTTGCGTGGGTGGCACAATCCAGTGCTGCAGCCCACCAACAGCATTTGGTCTATAGGCCCTGGCACTCGCAGTGCACTTTACAAGGGACTGACACATAAACCAAATAGGCCAATCATGGAAACACCAATCCATAACGCATTTTATACAGGAGCACTTGCACTTTCCCACTGGACCGCAGTGAGGAAAGTGCGCAGAATCATTACACCAGCAAAAACAGAGTCAAAACCGGGAGGTCAGAAAGCAAAAAGTCAGGGGAAACACGCCAAAAGATGCCAAGTCTAACAACGGCACATCTCACAGGTGAACCCTAATGACTGGCACAACTTACAGGTGAACCCCAATGAACAGCACATCTTACAGGTGAACCCCAATGAACAGCACATCTTACAGGTGAATCTCAACGATCAGCAATTCTCACAGGTGAACCCCAATGAACAGCACAAATTACAGACAAACTTCAATGACCAGCACATCTTACAGGTGAACCCCAAACAACAGCACAACTTACAGGTGAACCTCAACGACCAGCATATCTCATAGATGAACACCAATGAACAGCACAACTTACAGACAAACTTCAATGACCAGCACATCTTACAGGTGAACCCCAAACAACAGCACAACTTACAGGTGAACCTCAACGACCAGCATATCTTACAGGTGAACCCCAATGAACAGCACATCTCACAGGTGAACCCCAGTGACCGGCACAACTTACAGGCAAACCCCAATGAACGGCACATCTTACAGGTGAACCCCAATGAACAGCACATCTTACAGGTGAGCCACAACAACCAGCATATCTCACAGGTGAACCCCAATGAACACCACAACTTACAGACAAACTTTAATAACTAGCACATCTTACAGTTGAACCCCAATGAACAGCACACCTTACAGGTGAACCGCAATGAACAGCCCATCTTACAGGTGAACCCCAGTGAACAGCACACCTCACAGGTGAACCCCAATGAGCAGCACATCTCACAGGCGAACCTCAACGACCTGCACATCTCACAGGTGAACTTCAATGAACAGCACAACTCACAGATGAAACCCTTTGAACAGCACATCTTACAGGTGAACCCCAATGAACAGCACAACTTATAGAGAAACTTTAATGACCAGCACATTTTACAGGTGAACCACAATGAACAGCACATCTCACAGGTGAACCCCATTGACCGGCACAACTTACAGGTGAACCCCAAAGAACAGCACATCTTACAGGTATAACCCAATGAACAGAACATCTCACAGGTGAACCTCAATGACCGACACCTCTCACAAGGTAACCCCAATGAACAGCACATTACACAGGTAAACCCCAATGAACAGTACAACTCACAGGTGAACCCTAATAAACAGCACAACTTACAGGTGAACCCCAAAGACCCGCACATCTCACAGGTGAATCTTAATGAACAGCACAACTTACAGGTGAACCCCAATGAACAGCACATCTCACAGGGGATCCCAAATGAATGGTACATCCCACAGGGGAATTCCAATGACTGGCACATCATACAGGTGAACCCCAACGACAAGCACATTTCACAGGGGAAATATAATGAACAGCACACCATACAGATGAACCCCAATAATCGGTACATCTTACAGGTGAATTTCGACGACCGGCAAATCTTACAGGTGAACCCTGATGACCGGCACATCTAACAGGTGAACCCAAATGCACATCTCACAGGTGAACTACAAAAACTGGCACATCCTACAGGTGAACCCAAAAGACTGGCACATCATACAGGTGAACCCAATGGCCATCACATTTTACAGGTGAACTTCAGTGACTGGCACATCATACAGGAGAGCCCTAAAGAACAGCACATCTTACAGGTGAACCCCAATGAAAACATACTGCAGAAATAACTCACAAAAACATACAGCACACACCACTCAGAAAAATATACATCAGACACACCTTACAAAAACATACAGCATACACCACTCACAAAAGACACACATTCACACTAACTACATAGCTGCAAATACCATGTGTCAAACCTTCGACAATCACTAAGATCTTGCCAGCAGCATTTTGCAGGCTGGGATTACTAATCACATAATGAGAATAATAAAATAAAAAATACAAATCCTAGAGTTCTGGGATTAAAATGCCAGAGTTAGCGGATAGTGTTGCATAGCCCATGGGCCAATTGGCTGCGCCACATAAGAATGGAGGATTTTAAACTAAAAAAGGAATTTCCTCTGTATTGTATTGAGAATTTGACATCTTTTGAAGAAGGTCTCTGCCTTTTCAGTGTTTGCATTCTGAGCATGCATCAATGTCACTTATTTTTAAATACTACACTCTCTAATATTATCAGGATTGCAAATTAAAAATGGATTTCTAAATATGTGTTCTTGAGGTCACATTCGATTTCTGAAAACATTGAAGGCCCGATTCACAAAGGTAAAGTTAGACCAAAAGTCTGACTTTCCTTCTTTTCAGTCTTCACAAAGGTAAGTTACTACTAGTAACTTTACTATTACTAATTTTACTACTAGTAACTTTACTACTAGTAACTTCACTACTAGTAACTTTACTATTAGTAATTTTACTAGTAGTAACTTTACTGCTAGTAACTTTACTAGTAGTTAAGTTGCTAGTAGTAACGTACATTTGTGAATACTGAAAAGTAGTAGAGTTAGACTTTTGGTCTAACTTTACCTTTGTGAATCGGGCCCTGTTTAGACTTGAAGTCTAACTTTAGACTTGAAGTCTAAACTTAGACTTAAGGACTAAACTCAGACTTCAGGTCTAAACATAGGGGCTTATTTATGAAAACCCTGCGTTACTTTTGCACCGACAAAAAGTGTTACATGCGTGACACAGGGCTCCCATTTCAATTTATGGAGTCACGCAAAGCCACCCTGCTTGGCTATGAGTGGCCTCGTAATTCATGAGTAAGGCGACGCAGCCAAATTGCTGCGTTGCCTTACTATGCACCCGGGAGGCTTTCTACGGGCGTTGCGGTGTGTTTTCCACACAACACCCATGGAATTTGATGCTGCCCCAGACTTACAAAGTGATGTAAACCTGGGGAAGCTCCAAATCCATACACCTCCGGAGGTGAGGCGCAACGAGGAGAAATATATTTATTTCTCCTACTTTTATCCTCTTTCTATGTGTGCTGCATTCTACAGCACACATAGAAAGAAAAAAACGCCTCATAGGATTGTTTTTGTGTGGGAAGGTGTCCCTTCCTGCACAAAAACAATCCTGCATGCAACGGAGGCCCCCTGGCACCATGATGCAAGGGTGCCTACACTGGTGCTAGGCTGCCAAAACGGCGCCAGCGCAGGGAGAAAGGACCGGAATACACTGTATTGCTTAAATACGGGGCATTTCTGTCCTTTCACTTTTGCTTAAGGCAGCACAGCAAGGTGCCTTGCTGTGCTGCGCTGTCCTACACCAAAATCCTATAAATAAGCCCCTTAGACATTAGGTGTAAAGTTAGATTTCAGTTGTAAAGTTAGACTTCAGGTGTAAAGTTAGACTTCAGTTGTACAGTTAGACTTCAGGTGTAAAGTTAGACTTCAGTTGTACAGTTAGACTTCAGGTGTAAAGTTAGACTTCAGGTGTAAAGTTAGACTTCAGGTGTAAAGTTAGACTTCAGTTGTACAGTTAGACTTCAGTTAGACTTCAGTTGTACAGTTAGACTTCAGGTGTAAAGTTAGACTTCAGGTGTAAAGTTAGACTTCAGTTGTACAGTTAGACTTCAGGTGTAAAGTTAGACTTCAGGTGTAAAGTTAGACTTCAGGTGTAAAGTTAGACTTTAGTTCTAAGTTTGCCTTTGCGACTCGGGCCCCAAGTGTCATCGAATGAATATTGTGAAGAAGCTAAACTCCATTCTTGAATGCTGGCATTACCCGACACCGCAGCCATCAATTCCATTTCCCGCCTCACGACCCATTTTGCCTCCTTTGCACTTTGGCCTCTGGATAATGAAAACCAGAACTAAAGCAAGACATTTCAAAGCACTGCCGAGGTTTCTGAGCTGCGGTGCAGAAGAATGCGCGTGAAGCAGGTTGTAATCTCTCTCCCTTATCGCGCGTGTCAGAGTGCGGCGGTGCAGGAGCCGGGGCTGACAGGGGCCCTGCAAGCTGTCACCGTGTTTACAGGCCACACACCTGGTCAGCGGTCAGCAGCTTCCAGAGCAAACACCCAGGTGGAGCCGCTTCATGGGCAAACACATCTCCTTATCTCAATGGGAGATGGATTGCTCCTTCATAGTCTGGAGCGATAAGGGGGATGGGCTTGCGCAACAGCCCCCAGGCCCCTGGTGGATTATATTAAGACCTGCATGTGAGAAGTTGGCCTGGTATATGCTGTTCACTAATTAAAGTGGACACCTTGCACCAGGGCAAATCGACTCTTATGGTAGATAGGTTTAAGACAACCTTTTAAAGAAAGCTATCCTAGTGGTAGCTGTGGAGAGCAGCCTTCAGGCTAAGTCTCGGAGGAATGTAAAGCAGCTTGTTTTACCATATAATCTCTTGAATCACCAAATGAAAAGACACCACACAGGTATATATATCAAATATATATGTATTTATTTCTAAATAACTCTCTACTAATCTCTTTATGAGATTAGAAGACAAACATATGCACAAATCAACGTTTCACAATAAGTTAAGCACAAGATATGGCTGGGGCCCTAGGGGCGTACCAGACCATATACTAAGTAAGAGACTTAGAAACAACGACTTGCAAGGAGACAAGGCCTAGGGCCTTCAGAAGTGCTGGGGCCTCACGAAACCACCCAAGGCAGGTAAGTAAAGGACCCACGGGGGACGCGTGCAGTGTGGATACACAGGCGCGAATCGCCGTTAACTTCAATGGGGCAAGTCGCGGTTGGAAATAAAGAGTTTTAGGATACTTCGGGAGAACCTACAAGCAAGTCACTTACAGGGTAAGTAGTTCTAGGGCCCACACCCACAGGAGCACCGTAGTGCTGGAGTTACCTCACCCAGGGAAGCCGGGTGCACAGGTGTCCTTTGGTGTCGGGTCGCGGCGTCGTTTTCAATGGCGAACAAAGAAGACTTGCTGCTTGCGGGAGCTGAAGAAGTGTCCGGTGGAATCCAAGCCTGGATTCTGAAGAAGGATGACCTGAAAGCAGAGGGGACAGTGTTCAAAGTCACTTGGCAGTGACCCGGGGCAAGGAAGATGGATGCCCACCGTCGTTGGTCGCTTCAGGTCGGTTGCGGGTGCCTTGACTCTTCAGCCACGTGGTCCAGGAGGCGTCGACGACGACCAGGAGCTGGATTCGGTGTGTCCCTCGACGTCTGCATCTGACTGCGGTGTCGGCAACTCGATCGGAGCCAACAAGCCTTGGCAGCCGCAAGTCTCGGGGAGATGAAGAAAAGTCGATGGCGCAGACCAGCAAGGTCTGAGGGACTCACCCAGCGAGGGTAAGTCAGGGCAGGTCTGGAGCAACCAGGGGAGCCCTTTGGTTTCTTTAAGAAGTCTTCTGGGGACCCACAAGCCAGCGGGCAAGGGATCGCGAAGACACCTCGGGCGGAATCACTCAACAGGGGCCCACAGTCACTCGGGACGGTGTAGGCCTCTGATCTTCGGAGGGATTCCTGCTGGAGGTCGGGACCACACGTGGTCCAAAGCACAAGTTCGTGGAACGTTGTGAAGGGGTTGCACTCGACAATAGTGCACGGTACCCAGGGGTCGCGGTTCCTCGTTACTCGTGGGGTCCACTTGCCTCAGCTTCGCTGGGGACTCACGATGGCCTGGGAGAGGTCAGGAAATCCACTTCTTGGGCTGCAGGGACTTCGGACTCCGGCGGGAGCGGCGTAGTTTGCGACCGTCGTTGTCGTTTTTGGTGCCTGCCAAGCAGGGGAGTCACTCCTTGACTCCAAGGGAGATTCTTCTGTCTTCCAAAGGTAGTGGAACGTCGAAGGGCCAGGATTCTTCTGTAGAGTGTCGTCCAGGGGTTATCTGCTTTGCAATGGCAAGGTTCCCCCTCTTATACTAAAAAGAGGGGAAGGACTAGCTCTATGACCCCACCTATGGGAGGGTCAAGGGAGGGGTGGCTACACCCACTTCCCTTTGTCCAGTTTCGCGCCAGAGCAGGGGCAGGTAGCCCCTGAGCTGGTTTGAACTGGCATATGCACAGAGGAGCCTTCTGCTCCCCCAGTGCAGGACTTCAAAGCACTCTAAGAGTGCACCCACCCAGCCCCAATACACTAAACCCTGTCTGGAAGGTGGTTACACCTCCCTGTGACAGGATGCCTATTGTTGGGCTTCCTCCACTGCGAGTTTCGGTCATCAGCAGGAGGGCAGCCCAGTGTCTGTGACTGGTGGCATCCATTTTGTGATGCCAGGGCTCTTTAGGATTCTACCGCGTTTCCACAGCAGGTACATGTCTTATCCCTCTAGAAGGGTGGAATGCTACCCCCGCCGCCAAGATTGGCGGGGGTAGTATTCCAAGATGTTTGACACCAAACACGACATGTTTTGATGCAGCCATTCCAAAGTTAGCATTTACCGCGAGGATATAATGCACTTAAATAGTATATGGTTTAACCGCATCCACAAACAGCACCAGAGAATAGACTCTGAGAGCTGCAGAGGGGCCCTGCTCAGGCAGAGGCACCCCCTCACATAGAAGCCAAGCACCCTGCCCTCAGGATTGATAGGGCCTGCCTTAGGGGTGACTGATAGGTTTATATGTGTGTGCAGGAGAGATATAGGAAACCTATATCTCAGTGAGGGGTGCTAGCACCACCTCACCCAGGCTGCAGTAGCAGGCCTGTGGTGTCAGATTTAGACTGCTTCCCAGGGGTGGCATAACACATGCTGCAGCCCCTGGTAGGCCTGTGAAGTACCTATGCCCTTGGCACCTAAGGTACCATATACTAGGGACTCATAAGGCACCACAGTATCCAATCACTAGTGCACCTAGAGTGCACTCCATGTCGTTTAGAGAGAGCAGATAGACTGGGGCCCTGAATAGCAGGGTCCCAGTCCAACTAAGTCATAAACCAGCAAAACACCATAAAAAAAGTGGGGGCAACCATATAGTCAGATTCCACCTTCCTACATAACCCCCCAAACGAAAGGAGATAAGGCTAACCTTGGCCAGTTGAGCCTTTATTGACTAAGTGGCCATATAAGGAAGCACCTGCACTAGCATGGTTGCCCCCTGTCTTATGGTCCACTAAGCAATCCCTCACCCTAAGGGTATGAGAGGGTCTCCACCATGGGGAATCACTACCTGTGGTGTGCTTTGGTAAAGTACCAGGCTGGTGAGGTGACTGAGTAGGGAAGTGTGGCCCTAGGAATGTTGGCCTCAGCTTTCTCAGCTCACTGGTCACCATGTATGCCTGTCTTTCCATGACTGAGTGGTACTCTGCTCTAAGGGTCAACCTTTGACTGCCTACAGCCGGGGGTTGGGTCCCTTTGGGTGGAACACTGGAGGGACATGGCATGTTTGGAACCTTTTGGTCCCAGGTTTGCCCTTGCCTAACAGAGTCCTTCTGGGGAGGTCCCTACATAAAGGTATGGGGGATCCCTCAGTGGGTTGAGGAATTTCTACCTGGCTAGGGCTACTAGCCTGGGTGCCCCTAATCTGCTGATGGGGGTTCCTCTGGACAGGGGGCCCTGGGGGGTCCACTGACCTCCCTGACCTCTGCAGCCCTGGGCTGACTGAGGCAGGGTAGAGAGGGGCAGGTTACCTGCTCCAGACTGGGTACCACCTTGTAAGGGTCCTCTGCCATCAGGGGGTGGCCAGGCCAGGCCTGACTACCTCTGTGGCAGTTCCTTCACTAGGGGTAGGGTCAGTTCCCTGAGGAGGCTGACCCTTACCTACTGTCTGGAGGGAAGAAGACTTTTCTTCAACCCTTGTGCTCTCTTCTGGGGGAGAGTGGGCCATTCTTCCAGGCTCCATCTCTCCAAAATCTTGGGCTGGGGCTGTGGCCATCACAGCCCCACTAACCTTTACAGGGACACCCAACATCTTCAGATGGGTTTGGTGTTCAATTTCAGCCCAGGCTGAAATTTCCAGATCATTGCCCATCAGGCAATCTACAGGTAAGGTTGGGGACACTGCCACTCTCTTTGGGCCTGTGACCCCCTCCCAGCTGAGATTGACTATGGCCATGGGGTGATCTGTTCTGACACCATCAATGTTGGTCACCTGGTATTTAAACTCAGGTAAAAGCTGGTGAGGGGGGACTAGTTTCCCTGCCACCATGGTGACACTAGCCCCTGTGTCCCTAAATGCCACAGCTTTCTGACCATTAATTATTGGCTCCAGTCTGTACCTGCCCAATGCTATGGGACCCATGGTAAAGGTGGCATATCCTACACCACCATCAGAATCTGAGGAGTCTGTTGAGGGGTCCTGTCTAAACTAGGGCCCACCTCTGTTCCTCTTGCAAAAGCACCTAACTTTTGGGTGCACTACTCCCAACTGGAGGATTACTACTGGTAGTACCAGGAGGGGTGGTAGTAGTTGTTGGAGGAACATGTTCTTTATTGCCAATCCTGGGACAACTGGGATCAGATTTCCAGTGCCCAGGCTTTTTACAGACATGGCAATAGGGTTTCTTTTCAGGAGAGGAAGGAGTTTGGGACCCACCCCCAGAAGAGGAATTTTGGGGCCCTGTAGTGGACTTATCCTTGGATTTATCCCCACCTTTCTCTTGGGACTTGGTAGAATCTTTCTTGTGGTCACCACCCTGATTCTTAGGCCTTACTCTGGTTCTGACCCATTTGTCTGCCTTCTTTCCCAATTCTTGGGGAGAGGTCAGATCAGAGTCCACCAGGTACTGGTGTAAAAGCTGGTTTTGACAATTATTAAGGATCTGTTCTCTCATCATTAGATTATAAAATCCTTTGAAATCAGTAACCCTACTGCCAACCAGCCAACCCTCCAGAGCCTTGGATGCACAATCTACAAAGTCTGTCCAGTCCTGAGTCTGTGCCTTCTGGGTATCTCTGAACTTCAACCTGTACTCCTCAGTGGTTAAGCCAAACCCATCTATCAGTGCACTCTTCAGGACCTCATAATCATTAGCATCCTCCTCTCTAACAGTGAGGAGCTTGTCTCTTCCTTTATCTGAAAAGGAGAGCCACAAGATTGCTGCCCACTGCTTTTGGGGGACCTGCTGTACTCTACAGGCCCTCTCCATAGCAGTTATCCACTTGTGGATATCATCCCCACTCTGGTAGGGAGGAACAACCTTGCTCAGGTTCCTATGGTCAGGAATATATTCTCTGCCTCTAGGGACACTGTTGCTGCCACCAGGGGGTTCTAAACCCTCCCTTCTGGAAGCTCTCTGGATCTCCAGGGCTTCTCTATCCAGTGCCAACTGCTTGGTTCTGAGGGCCACTTTGGCTTCCTCATACTGGAGCAGTTTGCACCTTCTCTCAGAGGAGGTCTCTCTTAAGTTAAAGTATGAGCTCCTCTCTTGGACAAATTCTCTGCCAGAGTGATAAGAGTGCTCAGATTCCCTGGAAGGGGATCTGTGCCTCTCATCCACTCTGCCAGTTCTCTTAGGGAGAACTCCTCTGTCCTGTTCAGGCTCCTTGAAGCCTGGCCCTTCAACCACAGAGTCTTGGTCATTCGGATTGTCCTCATCTGACCCAGATACTATGATTGACCCACCCACTGATTCAGACCCCTTAGCTCCTAGAGCCAATCTAAGGTCATCTGCTGTCAGCAGATCTATCAGGTGTAGTGTTGAGGGACTCTGTCCTAGTCTCAGGTGTCTGTCAACACACATGGCTCTCAAGTCAGAGAAAGCCATGTCCTTATACTGAGGCTGAGTGGATCCACTGGGCCCACCCTTTAAGGACATTCTAGTGTTGTGCAGTGTTGTACTACCTACACTAGTTTGTGGCCTACTGATCCTAGCTTGAGCTGTGGAAAGGGTGTGCTATCCCTTGGAACACAGCTCTAAGTTCAGTAGAACTTATTGATACTAAGCTTGACTTTATATGTACCTTGAGTACCTATAATGGTTTTCAGTTAGTAATTCAAATAGAGATTTTCTGGTAAAACAATGGCAAGCTGGAATCCCACACGCTGCCCACCAATGTGAGAAGTTGGCCTGGTATATGCTGTTCACTAATTAAAGTGGACACCTTGCACCAGGGCAAATCGACTCTTATGGTAGATAGGTTTAAGACAACCTTTTAAAGAAAGCTATCCTAGTGGTAGCTGTGGAGAGCAGCCTTCAGGCTAAGTCTCGGAGGAATGTAAAGCAGCTTGTTTTACCATATAATCTCTTGAATCACCAAATGAAAAGACACCACACAGGTATATATATCAAATATATATGTATTTATTTCTAAATAACTCTCTACTAATCTCTTTATGAGATTAGAAGACAAACATATGCACAAATCAACGTTTCACAATAAGTTAAGCACAAGATATGGCTGGGGCCCTAGGGGCGTACCAGACCATATACTAAGTAAGAGACTTAGAAACAACGACTTGCAAGGAGACAAGGCCTAGGGCCTTCAGAA
Source organism: Calotriton arnoldi (assembly GCA_963921515.1). Taxonomy (NCBI): domain Eukaryota; kingdom Metazoa; phylum Chordata; class Amphibia; order Caudata; family Salamandridae; genus Calotriton; species Calotriton arnoldi. The sequence continues at coordinate 1,187,269 of CAWUFW010004038.1, forward strand.
GTGCTGGGGCCTCACGAAACCACCCAAGGCAGGTAAGTAAAGGACCCACGGGGGACGCGTGCAGTGTGGATACACAGGCGCGAATCGCCGTTAACTTCAATGGGGCAAGTCGCGGTTGGAAATAAAGAGTTTTAGGATACTTCGGGAGAACCTACAAGCAAGTCACTTACAGGGTAAGTAGTTCTAGGGCCCACACCCACAGGAGCACCGTAGTGCTGGAGTTACCTCACCCAGGGAAGCCGGGTGCACAGGTGTCCTTTGGTGTCGGGTCGCGGCGTCGTTTTCAATGGCGAACAAAGAAGACTTGCTGCTTGCGGGAGCTGAAGAAGTGTCCGGTGGAATCCAAGCCTGGATTCTGAAGAAGGATGACCTGAAAGCAGAGGGGACAGTGTTCAAAGTCACTTGGCAGTGACCCGGGGCAAGGAAGATGGATGCCCACCGTCGTCGGTCGCTTCAGGTCGGTTGCAGGTGCCTTGACTCTTCAGCCACGTGGTCCAGGAGGCGTCGACGACGACCAGGAGCTGGATTCGGTGTGTCCCTCGACGTCTGCATCTGACTGCGGTGTCGGCAACTCGATCGGAGCCAACAAGCCTTGGCAGCCGCAAGTCTTGGGGAGATGAAGAAAAGTCGATGGCGCAGACCAGCAAGGTCTGAGGGACTCACCCAGCGAGGATAAGTCAGGGCAGGTCTGGAGCAACCAGGGGAGCCCTTTGGTTTCTTTAAGAAGTCTTCTGGGGACCCACAAGCCAGCGGGCAAGGGATCGCGAAGACACCTCGGGCGGAATCACTCAACAGGGGCCCACGGTCACTCGGGACGGTGTAGGCCTCTGATCTTCGGAGGGATTCCTGCTGGAGGTCGGGACCACACGTGGTCCAAAGCACAAGTTCGTGGAACGTTGTGAAGGGGTTGCACTCGACAATAGTGCACGGTACCCAGGGGTCGCGGTTCCTCGTTACTCGTGGGGTCCACTTGCCTCAGCTTCGCTGGGGACTCACGATGGCCTGGGAGAGGTCAGGAAATCCACTTCTTGGGCTGCAGGGACTTCGGACTCCGGCGGGAGCGGCGTAGTTTGCGACCGTCGTTGTCGTTTTTGGTGCCTGCCAAGCAGGGGAGTCACTCCTTGACTCCAAGGGAGATTCTTCTGTCTTCCAAAGGTAGTGGAACGTCGAAGGGCCAGGATTCTTCTGTAGAGTGTCGTCCAGGGGTTATCTGCTTTGCAATGGCAAGGTTCCCCCTCTTATACTAAAAAGAGGGGAAGGACTAGCTCTATGACCCCACCTATGGGAGGGTCAAGGGAGGGGGTGGCTACACCCACTTCCCTTTGTCCAGTTTCGCGCCAGAGCAGGGGCAGGTAGCCCCTGAGCTGGTTTGAACTGGCATATGCACAGAGGAGCCTTCTGCTCCCCCAGTGCAGGACTTCAAAGCACTCTAAGAGTGCACCCACCCAGCCCCAATACACTAAACCCTGTCTGGAAGGTGGTTACACCTCCCTGTGACAGGATGCCTATTGTTGGGCTTCCTCCACTGCGAGTTTCGGTCATCAGCAGGAGGGCAGCCCAGTGTCTGTGACTGGTGGCATCCATTTTGTGATGCCAGGGCTCTTTAGGATTCTACCGCGTTTCCACAGCAGGTACATGTCTTATCCCTCTAGAAGGGTGGAATGCTACCCCCGCCGCCAAGATTGGCGGGGGTAGTATTCCAAGATGTTTGACACCAAACACGACATGTTTTGATGCAGCCATTCCAAAGTTAGCATTTACCGCGAGGATATAATGCACTTAAATAGTATATGGTTTAACCGCATCCACAAACAGCACCAGAGAATAGACTCTGAGAGCTGCAGAGGGGCCCTGCTCAGGCAGAGGCACCCCCTCACATAGAAGCCAAGCACCCTGCCCTCAGGATTGATAGGGCCTGCCTTAGGGGTGACTGATAGGTTTATATGTGTGTGCAGGAGAGATATAGGAAACCTATATCTCAGTGAGGGGTGCTAGCACCACCTCACCCAGGCTGCAGTAGCAGGCCTGTGGTGTCAGATTTAGACTGCTTCCCAGGGGTGGCATAACACATGCTGCAGCCCCTGGTAGGCCTGTGAAGTACCTATGCCCTTGGCACCTAAGGTACCATATACTAGGGACTCATAAGGCACCACAGTATCCAATCACTAGTGCACCTAGAGTGCACTCCATGTCGTTTAGAGAGAGCAGATAGACTGGGGCCCTGAATAGCAGGGTCCCAGTCCAACTAAGTCATAAACCAGCAAAACACCATAAAAAAAGTGGGGGCAACCATATAGTCAGATTCCACCTTCCTACACTGCACAACACACCTGCCTTTACAGAAACTCTTTTGCTGAGGAGTACTGGCCTCCTGTGCCGTGTGTACCGCTTTAAGGCGCTCAGATCGAAAGATTAACACACACAGTACAGGCAGGCGTGTTTCTCGCCGAGAAGGGCCCTCCAGATACAGTCCACCGGATGAGACAGGAGTGTAAAACAAATACACACTTCAGAAAAGGTCACAAACCGGGGTTCTGCGAGTTTATAACTGCCCCTAGAATTTGTTCCAAATCATAATTTTGTCATTCATGAAAATTGAAAAATATTAGCTTTTTTTGTCCAATTAATGTTGAATCTCACATTCGTGCAGGAAAATGCCCCTTGTTTCATTTTTTGGGATGAAAAAATAGCGAAAAATCATTTTTAGTGGTTCTTTCTCCCACAACAGTCCATAAAGCCTGCAGATTTCATGAAATGACCCTTGCAAACCTTTCTCAGACTCTCATGAAATTTACCGGAGGAGCATAAAGTCTATGCACCTATTGCGAATAAGCCGCCCTTAGGCCCTCATCACAACTTGGCCGGAATTTGGTGAGGGAAAAAAGGTAGGGCTGGAATATCTGATTCCAACTGGTATCCCTGCACCAAACTCCAGCTATTCTGAGTTTATTCACTGGAATGTGGAATAACTGCTTGGACATGAAGATACCCAGGGGCAGATTTACAAGGCCCTTGCGCCACTTTTGCGTCACTTTTCCCATGTTAAAAATGGCGCAAAGGTGGCGCAAGGGCCTTGTAAATCTGCCCCCCAGTCGTTTACTGGGCAGTTTTTAGGTTTTGTCTAGACAGTGCATGCGCTGTCGCTACAAGAAATGTTGTTTACATACAGTGGACTTATAGTCCACCCATTGCTTACCATATGTTGGCATCAGCGTCACTCTCATTTGCTTCACGACTGTTTGTCTTGGCATACAGGCATCATGTCCCCTTCTGGTGTTTGGCCCTCCCCTGGAGCATGGCCCAAGTACTTGTGTCCTTCGACTGCTCCTGTTTTTGGAGCCACTTTTTGTTTAGTGAGTTCAAGCACTCCATATGAGTGCTTGTGTTTTTAGTCCATCTCTCATATCCCCATCCATGTAGCTAATATTCCCTTCCACCTGCCCCTTCTGTGTTGCTTCTTTCCCTACACCCCCCTGCCCAATAATCTAAGCAAATCGGCTCATCTATGACAGCGAATAGGTCAGGTGTTGTGGCACAGAATACATATCCTTCTACTGTAAAGTGTGACTGTGATTCTGCGTTCCTTTCAAATAGAGAACGCTGAAATGTTATTTCTTGTCCTCGAATATCATTTCCTGACTAAAATATTGATTCTGCTGAGCTCTTCTACTTTCTCCAAAATACAGTGCTCACCAGTGCAGTGCCTCTGTGAAACTTTGACAAAACCCATGAGAGGGGCTTCTCTTCAGTGATTAAGGACCCCGTAGAGCTTGAACGACCCCGAAGAGCTTGAACTGAGGCTCTGGCATAGGCCTTTGACTGTACTCCTCTAAGCCACTCTACGCCACTGCACTCTGTGCCACTTTATTTTACTCTGCACCACTCCACTCTATGACACAGCACTCTGCGCCATTCCACTCTATGGCACTCTACTCCTTTGCACTCTTCGCCATTGCACTCTATGCCACTGCACTCTTCTCTGCATCACGCTACTCTACACTACTCCACTCTACGCCACTCAATGCCACTATACTCTTCTCTGCACCACTGCATGCTGAACCACTGCACTCTAAGCCACTCTTCTCTTCACCACACTGCACTCTAAGCCACTGCAGTCTTCACCATTGTGCTCTAAGCCACTCTACTGCACTCTGAACCACTCTACTTTGCCAATGCACTCTACAACACACTACTCTACTCTGCCCCACTCTACTCTCTTCAAATGCACTCTATGCCACTCCACTCGACGCCATTGCACTTTACGCCACTCTATTCTACTCTACACAACTGCACTCTACGCCACTGCACTCTAAGCCACTGCAATATGCGCCACTCCACTCTACTCTACTTTAATCTGCACCTCTGCACTCTACAGCACTGGACTCTACTCACCACCACTACTCCAGTAGCGGCTTCTACCGGACGGGGGGTGGTGGGGCGTGGGGGGGGTAATTTTTTTTTTTTTTTTTAAAAACACTTACCTGGCTACGGTTGGCCACCGCCTCCCCTCCGACGTCCATCCTCTTAATCTTCTTCCTGTCTGGAGCCCCAGCAGGGCAGCGGGAAGCTCTCAGGCTCCCAGGCTTCCCATAGCCAATCACAATGCTGCAATGCAGCATTGTGATTGGTCTGAGCGCCGTGGTTTGGCACTCAGACAGGCAGTGGGAGCTTGGGCATGTTCTCCGCCCAGGCTTTAATGCAGCCTGGGTGGAGAACATGCCAAGTGCACATGACGGTTTGGCCGGCCCGAGACGGCCAACCAAACCTTCATGTGCACTTACAGAGTGCCCACCACTCCTCCCCCTGCAGTGCTCGGGTGTCATGGGGGCCAGCCCCGCCCGCAACGAACAAACTGAGCCACTGCAGTAGAAAAAATAAAATGATAATAATGCTGCGTTATTATCATTTTCTTTTTCCTTTTTGAACTGCTCGGAGAACAGTGGGGCGACGCTTCTCCACCTTAGCGGAGGAGCCGCCGCTGCATTCCACTCTACGCCATTCTACTCTATGCCATTCCACTCTATGCCACTCTACTCTATTCTGCACCACGTTATTGTACCCCACTGCACTCTACGCCTGGAAGATACCACCTCTCTGTGCAGTGTACTGAAATGAAGTACACTATGTAGAGAGTGCGAGATATCCCCAGAGGCAGATAGCGGCAGCAAGAAGATAATACTAACTCTATTGTGGTAGTGTGGGCGAGCAGTTAGACTTATCAGGGGGCAATGGTAAGCAATTGTTGTTCGGAGCTAGGAAACTTGTGCTGACAAGTATTCAGCCCATGTGCTCTTTATGGCTTCCCTGTTCACTTACAACACCTATAATGGACTGGACATTGTAGGGGCATATCTTCTCATGCTGATATGTCCTCACATAGGATATAGTGCACCCTGACGAAGGGCAGAAGGCCTGCCATAGGGGTGATTCACCTATATTGTATGCAGTGGAAGAGTGGTATGGCACACAGGGCTGTGTGCCATTTTGACTCTTTGGTTTGTCCTGCATCTTGACACACAGCCTGCGATAGCAGCACTGCCTGTTCAGAGTGAAGGGTTCCTAGGGGACCTTCTTCTGCCCACATGCCCTTAGTACCAGGGGCACCATTTACTGGGGCTTACAGGGAAAACAGGAGTTGTGCCAATCATGGTACAGTTTTTGGGGAAGCAGAGATGGCACTGGGAACCTGGTTAGCAGGCACTTGCCTACATGACCCCCCCTCAAATGAAAGAGGATGAAACTACCCTTCCACGAGTGAGTCTTCATCATCTAAGTGGAAGAACCTGGAAAGTACATCTGTGTTGGCATGGGCAGTCGCAGGTCGGTGTTCCACTTCAAAGTCCATTCCCTGTGGGGATATGGACCACCTGAGCAGTTTGGGGTTCTCACCTTTCATCTGCATTAACCATCTGAGATGCCTGTGGTTGGTTTGAACAATGAAGTCAGAGCAAACAGGTATGGCCTCAGTTTCTTCAAGGACCAGACCACAGCAAAGGTTTCCCCCTCGATTTCACTCCAACGCTGTTCCCTGGGGAGTAGCCTTGTGCTGATGAAAGCCACAGGCTGGTCTTGACCTCCATCATTTATTTGGGAAAGGACCACTCCTATCCCATGTTCAGAGACATCAGTCTGCACAATGAATTGCTTGGCATAATCTGGAGCTTTCAGACCAGGTGCAGAGCACATTGCTTCCTACACTCTACAGCATGGCACTCTGCACCACTGCACGCTGTGGCATTGCACTCTATGCTACTCTGCTCTGCACCACTGTAATCTAAGCCACTGCACTCTGCACCACTGCACTCTATGCCACTGCCCTCTGTGCCACACTACTCCACTCTGCACCATTCTACTCTACCACTGCACTCTATGCCCATCTACTCTCCTCTGCACCACTCTACTCTACACCACTGCACTCTATGCCATTCTACTCTACTGTGCACCACTCTACTCCACGCCACTGCTCTATACAGCACTCTACTCTACACCACTCCATTTTATACCACTCTACTCTACTCTGCACCACTCCACTCAACGCCACTCACTCCATGCCCACTCTAATCTGCACCACTGCACTCTATGCCACTCCACTCTATGCCACTCTACTCTACTGTGCACCACTTTTCTGTAAGCCACTCCACTTTACTCTACTCTACTCTGCACCACTGCACACTACGCCACTCTACTCTGAACCACTCCACTCTACACTGTTCTAGTCTACACCACTCTGCTGTACTCTGCACCAGTCCACTCTATGCCACTCCACTCTACTCTACTCTGTACTCTATGCCTCTATACTCTGCTCTGCACCACTCTCCTCTATGCCACTCCACTTTACACCAGTCTACTCTACTCTTCACCACTCTACTCTATGCAACTGCACTCTACTCCACTCTACATTACTCTTCACCACTCTACTCTATGCCAGTCTAGTCTGCACCGCTCTACGCCACTGCACTCTAGGCCACTCTACTCTGCACTGTGCCACTGCCACTGCACTGTACACCGCTTTATTCTTCAACACTATGCCACTCTACTCTACGCCACTCTACTCTATGCTACTACATTCTGCACCACTCTACTCTGCACCACTCTATGCCACTGCACTCTACTCCATGCCAGTCTATGCCATGGCACTGCACTCTATGTCACTGCACTCTGCTCTGCACCACTCTATTCTATGCCAGTGCACTCTATGTCACTGCACCACTCCACTCCACACCATTGCACTCTATGTCACTGCAGTCTACTCTGAACCACTTTACTCTATGCCCCTGCACTCTGCTCTACTCTGTACCACTCTACCCTGCACCACTGCACTCTGTGCCACTGCACTCTGCACCATTGCACTTTGCGCCATTGCGCACTGCATGACTCTACTTTACACCACTCTCCTCTATGCCACTCTACTCTGCACCACTCTGCGCCACAGCACTCTACTCCACCTTACTCTGTACCACTGCACTCTACGCAACTGCAGTTTATGCCATTGCACTCTGCACCAATCTACTCTACTCTGCAGCACTCTACTCTATGACTGCACTCTATGCTACTCTACTCTTTACCACTGCACTCTACAGTACTCTACTCTACACCACTCCAAGCTACGTCAATCCACTGTTCACCACTCTACTCTATGATATTGCCCTCTGCACCACTCCATTTGATGCCACTGCACTTTATGCCACTGAACTCTACACCACTCTATTCTACTCTATGCCACTGCACTCTATGCCACATCCCACTCTATGCCACTCTAATCTACGCCACAGCACTATGCCACTGCACTCTACACCACTCTACTCTGCACCACTCTACTCTGCACCGCTGCACACTATGCCACTGCCCTCTGCACCACTGCACTCTATGCCACTCTATCCTGTACCACTCTACTCTCTGCCACTGCACTCTGCTCTACCCTACTCTGTACTACTCTATGCAACTGCACTCTACACCATGCCACTCTATGCCATGCCACTGCACTCTACTCTGCACCACTCTATTCGACACCAGTGCACTCTAGGCCACTGCACCACCCACTCCAGTTTACGCCACTGCACTCTACTGTGTACCACACTACTCTGCACCACTGCATTCTATGCCACTAAACTCTGAGCCACTGCACTCTGTGCCATTGCACTCTATGCCACTCTACTCTGCACCACTCTACTCTGCATCAATCTACATCACTGCACTCTATGCCATGTCACTCTGTGCCAGGTCACTGCACTTTTTATCACTTCACTCTACACCATTGCACCCCATGCCTTTGCGCTCTGCACCACTCTAATCGACTCTGCACCACTCTGAGACACGTCACTCTACACCACTCTACTCTGTACTACTGCACTCTATTCCATTGCTCTCTGCGCCACCCTGCTCTACTCTGCACCACTCTAATGGTCACAGTAAAGACAGATGTACAACAGTCTCTGTGACAGTGACTGTTGTACATCTGTCTTTACTGTGACCATTGTAGTGTATGTAATTTTGGGAGGGTATGGTATGATTTGCTGAACGAATGAGTATGTATGTTGGTGTGAGAGGCCAGTATGCAAATGTGGTCAATTAGTAGGGGTTACACAAATGTTAGGAAATGATATAGACAGCATTGTCCATGTCAAAAAATAATGTACATGTTGACTTTTTGTAACAGATGAAATTGTTGGATATCTATATAAAAGAAATGTGTATGGGAAAAAAAGTTTTTTTTACAAAAAATAAATGTGTTTTACTCTTTTTGATACAAATGATGAAAAAATGATTTTGAATAATTAAAATTTAAAAAAAACATAAGATATAGAAATTGTGAGTCTGTTATGTTGTCATTGCGAATAGCCCCAAAGAGCTGCAGTCAGCCTATATAAAAGCAATATAGGTCTAGTGGGAGTTCTCTGTGTTGATTTACTTTTGCATCCCCCTTTCCCCCATACCTGAAAATAAATCATAGGGGGTACCCTTGATATTGACGTTACATTTACAACCTAGGAGAACCTGTGATCAGCAAATTCCTCACTCACATCATCAATTCCTCCGTTGAGTCTTCAACGTTTCCTGAGGACTGGAAGCATGCTGTAGTCATGGCCCTCCTCAAGAAACTGTCAGCAGACCCCAACTAACTAAGCAACGTCCGCCCCATCTTCCTACTACCATACCCAGCTAATATGATAGAGAAGGCATTCAACTAACAACTCACCAACCACCTGGAGCTCCACAACCTTCTTGTCCAACTCAACCTGGTATCTGAACCAACCTCAGTCCGGAGACAGTATTCATCGCTGCCACAGATGAGATCTGCACCCTTCTAGACCGAGGAGAAACTGCCGGCCTCATACTGCTAGACCTCTCAGCTGCGTTCAACATCATATCACACCTCACTCTCATCAAAAGACTACATGCAAAAGACATCCAAGGTCCAGCCCTCGATTAGATATGCTCCTTCCTCATAGGGAGAGCACAGTGAGTCAGATTCCCTCCCTACACATCAGAGCTCAAGGTCCTTATCTACGGAGTCCTTCAATGATCATCTCTCAGCCCCACCCTATTCAACATGTACACAACACCACTTGCCAATGTCATCCGATCTCACGACATCTACATCATCTCCTTTGCCAATGAGACCCAGCTCATCCTCTCAATGACAGATAAGTCCGCCGCGACCAGATCCAACTTCACCAAATGCATGACCTGCGAAGCAGAATGGATGACAAGTAACTACTTGAAACTCATCATGGACAAGACTCAAGTGCTGATCTTCGGGAATAAGAACTCTCCCTGGGACCCCACCCAGTGGCCATCAAAGATTGGCCTGACACCATCACCCACTAACGGAAAACATGGGAATCATCATTGATGATAAACTCAACGGTGGCGGCCACTACCAAAAAAGGGTGGTGGGCAGGTGAAGGGAACGCGGGAGGGGGAGCGCAAGGGGGGTCACGCGGGGGTGTTAGTAATAATAGATTTTTAAAAAAGAACTTACCTGAAGCCGCCGGCCCCCTCCCGTGTCGCATCGCGCCTCCTGTCCTCTTCCTGGTCCCAGCAGCCCCTGGGACAGACTCCCATCCTATCCCCATGCTGCAAAGCAGTACAGGAATTGGCCTGAGCGGGCTGGAAAGACTCTTCACCCAGACCAGGGAGTATGTGGGGTTTCTCCAGCCCAGCCGAAACCGGTCCCAGGATGCTTGTTTCCGGTCCAGGGAAGACATGGCTTGGCAGTTCGGGCTGGACTGTTCCCATGAGGCACAGGGTCAGACTGATTTGCATATGGCCATGTCTGAACTGGGGTGGTGGAGTGAGCTAAAGAATGATGATGGATTAAACCCAGATCAGTTGACTGGGGTGAGTGTTTGATTTGCTCTAACGCTCCGTCCATCATCCCCTTTTGTATCGCTTTGTTCAATGCAGCCGGGCTGGAGAAACCTAAGTGCGCATGTGTGTTTAGCCGGCCTGAGACAACCGGCCAAACACAAATGCACACTAAGGGAGTGCACATAGCACTCCTCCTCCCGCTCCCTTGCCTCGATCCCGCCCCTCTTTACAGCGCTGGCTCAGAGCCTGCAAATGAAAAATAAAACAATGTTAGAACATCGTTTTATTTTTCATCTGCTGCCTCTGAACCAGGCAGTGGGGTGACGCTCCTCCGCCATTGCGGAGGAGTGGCTGCTGAAACTCGACATGGCCTCACTGGTGAACGTAGTTAACTCCTCTTGCTTCCACATACTACACATCGTCAGAAAAAAAATCTCCAAATGGATCCCCGAGAACACCAGGCGTACCGTCACTCAAGCCCTATTCACCAGTAGACTAGACTACGGCAACAAACTCTATACCAGAATCCCCAACCACCTCCTCCACTGTCTCCACACCATCCAGAACGCCGCAGCCAGACTCATCTTGGACCACCCATGACATATCCAGATCCTGCCTTGCCTCAGAGAACTCCACTGGCTGCTGATACACAAATATAGGGGTGGGCAATAAATTCCGCTCCACTGGCGGAGTTGGCAGTGTTTTGGCTACGCGGAGTTCTGGCCAAATTCCACCAGCCGCTGCATGGTGGAGTTTTTTCTTGAACGCAGCTCACCAGAAGGTGAGTTGATGAACGCAAGCAGGATTTGGCGTCCCCTAGCGTGATTTTTGGTCGCTAGGAGGGTACCAGGCGAGATTTCCCCAATGCGGGTGGTCCTTGACCGTTCGCGGTCAGAAAGCTGCTGCTCAAGTAGAAAATCTACTCAATCAGCAGCAAAATCAACTCGAGAAACAGTGCACTGCTGTGATGTCTGATTCCTCTCATTTGTGAAACTCCGTGGAATCTTGCAGAGCTTTCTTTAGGGTGGGGTGGAACTCGCAGAGTTATGCTATGTGGAATTCCACAGAGTGCCCCAAAAACTCCGCATAATTCCATGGAGTTCCACCCAACCCTGAGTAGAGCACCGCTCCGTGCTCGCGCAGCCTAGTGGGATTCTCTGCATGACAGTTTAATGTATAAAGCGCCTTCTGATGTCACGACATGCGTTTATGGGCAGATGGCATGCTGCCCGATCGGATTCCTTACAGTGGATGTGTGTTCATTTGCCTCTTGTCACCTATATATTCGAGGTGTTTTCATCACCCAAGACAAGTCAATTATACCCATTGATTCGACCTCAGAAACGTGAATGGTGTTGTGCGCCCCACATGGATATGAACATGTGAGCTTTGGCTCTCACACACATCTAAGTAGCTTTTGTTCACCCCACTGAGCCATCAGTCTGCTCATAAGCAGCCACCACAAAAACAGACACGCACAACCATACCCCCACCCACGGCCAGGCTAGCACATTCAAATACATTTTAGTGCTGTGCCTCCATGCAATGCCTACATCTTGCCCACATATATCTGTACACTCTTTTTATTTCCCAAGCTTGCAAGGCTGCATAAGCATTGCAAACATACAAAATGAAAATAGGGTGCACGTGTGCATAGCTCCGTTTGCACATGCAAAGTAGACCTGCTGCCATTACAAATGCTTTTATTCACTTTGGAGTTGGACACAGGGCTGAAGTAAGATAGAAACAAACTACAACTGTACTCACATTTGATTTTCCTTATCCCCCTGGGCTCTTCTAACTAAGCCACCCTCTGTTCTGTAGAACCATCTTTGCTCTACCCGCCAAATCCTTTATCTATGTCATTAGTCCAATAACGTGGGCACTACCGGGTCCCATGTTACCAACCAATTATGCGGGCGAATGTATCATCATAGTCGACTGTGAGTGGGAAGTACGATTGGAACATCGAGAGTACCTCAGCTAATCATAGTGATACTCAGAAAGTTACTGATTTGCTATGAATTCTGCACGTGCCACTGTCTAAGCTGTTTAATGCCATTTGGCTGCCCTGCTTTCTGCACAGTACGGCCATGTTACAAAGTAAGTCACAGGAGTCCTAAATTCACTATCCATGCAGAAGCTTTGCGAAATTGTGGTCCACCAACGGCTCCATTGAATAAACACAGCACGGAACGCATCAGACGTAAAGTCCGGATGTCGTCTGGATGTCTGTTATCATTCATGCGCAGGTAACTGGGACGCTTCGAGTGCAGACAGTTTCTTTTACATTTTAAATGTAGAATGTTGGTGCTGATCAGCAGGGTTTCCATCGAGTCAGACAGCCTAAATACCCCTGAAGAGGAAATAAGTAGGGGTGGGTGTCTGTAAATTCCACCACTCAGAGTAGGTGGAGTTTTTGCAGAACTCCGTGCGCCGAGCGGAGCACGAAGTGGCAAAAACTCCATGAACTCCGCTGCTGACCGCCCACCCCATGTTTTCATGTAACTCCATGCGACTCCCATCCTCCCCTACACAAATGCTGTCAATTCAACCTCACATAGGCATATAAGGCACTGTACAATACAGGACCAACTTACCTCAACAGCTGCCTCCACTTCCACCATCCCACCAAACAACTACACTCTGCCTCACTCTGGCTCACACACAACCCTTGCATCTGCAAAAAGAGAACAGGAAACCTAGCATTCTCCTACCCCGCACCCACCACTTGGAACAACCTCCCTCTACACATAAGAGCCTCCTCCCCTCTTCTGGAATTTCACAAGGAGGTGAAGACTTGGCTCATCAGGTATCACCCAGCAGGCGACCCACACACCTGTTGTAGCGCCTGGATACCATTCGGGTGATAAGCTGTGCTTTACAAATGCAATTGTCATGGAAGGGGGCTGGGCTGTACTGATGTCCGGAGCCTTTGCTGCAGCAACAAAGGAAGGCCAGAAGTGTCTGGGACTGGCAATATTGGGTCAAGAGTTTGTGGACCTAATATCTCCAGCCCAGAGAGAGTCTCACTGCGATTTGAGGAATTTCACTAGGTATCGCTTCAAAGTTATTGCTCCGGGTGAGATACCCCAGCTCGTAATGAGGGCATTAGAGGGGAAAATTGGTGAAGAGAGCCAGGGTTTGTAACCAAGGGAGACAGTAAGTTTTACTTACCAGAAGAAGTAGTACAAGTATTACACAATGCTGTCCGTCTAAGCAATGGCCATGTGAGGAATTTCAAGCAGATTCCTCTGAGGCTCACTTATTACATAACTCTGGTGATACTACGGAAGTATCAGAGGATGGAGCTGGACAAGCGCAAAGACCTGGACAAGCGCAAAGGGTGGATGTATCACCTCTTAGTACGGAAGTAAGCGAGCGTGTATTCAGTAAAGGATTGTCGTGAAGTTCCTACAAATCTATATAGGATCTGCGCGTTCAGACAACATAAACTAAGGAACTGGTGTCCAGACTGATTCCAGACACCCCCAAAGGATATGTTAGTCTGTTAGTCCAGCTAGCTCATAGTGCCACTATGAGCCCCTCTTACAAAGGAGCAAATAGCTTCTGGCAACTATCGAACATGACAACCCTGACCCCTCAGGGATCGTGGAAACAGTACATTACTTTTCGCTCAGTCACTCGTGCTTACTTTGTCTCAGAGAGATGTACAGAATAAACGGTGGGGACGTTTTTCAATAAGCTTTTATTGAACCAGCATCATTCTAGTATAAAATACGTGTACTGCAACAACCATTAGACAGATTCATATATATATGATTATGAGCACCAGCAGAATAAAGTAAAGGTAGAATTCTACCATAGTGCTAAAACAATGAATGTATGCAGGCATATAGATACATGACAATAAAATGCGTACTCCTACGATGCAAGTCCTAACGAGATGTACCTAAGTGTACCTAGCATGTATGTAGGTGTATAGCCAAGAATCCCCTTAGGATAGAGCCAACCCTATTACCTGATGTGGGGGAGTGAAGGAACCCGTCCTGGTCTTGAGATGGACACCCGCAAGGGATGTCAGACCCCTGCGTGCTGGAGTGTCTGCGTGCAGAGACCTCAGCGTCTTGCGTCTGCGTGTCAGCATGGAAGTCTTTCTCCTCTAACTTGCTCAGCCAAGATGCAGTGCTTATATACCCGAAAGGTACCCTCAGGTGTTCTACCTAGAAGTGTACTATAGGCATGTCAGGCGAGGATGATGATAGAGGTGACCCTTATACAGAGTTATTATGCAGAAGATGGTAATCCTGCTGTGATACTGAGAATCCATATGCATAATAAATTAGGCTTGTTTTCAGAGAAAATCACACAACATTTATGTAGCACCTAACTGGGTAAAAGGTCAGCGACAGACCCGTTATGTAGAACAATGGTAGGACAGATGTAGGTAAAGGCTAGGCCTATATTGGGGTTCATAACACCCACTCCTCATCCGAATAGACGACATAGTACTAAATGCTAAAATATGCTTGCTTTAAAAGCATCAAAACATTGCTTAAAATTCGAGTATAAAAAACATCAAAAAACGTGGTGTTTGTTAAAAAAAAATGATGTAGACGTAAAAAAGCTCTATAAGTCCTCTAAAAAGTCAATATACTTGTGAGACCAACTGAGCACCCCGAAATCCATAGTGCTCAGTGAGAGCAGAAGAGGAAAAATAAAACAAAAATAATGTTTTCGAATTCCAGTTTTAGTTGTTTTTTAAAAAGGCCGAATTGTTCCCAGCACACGGATAGCCAAATGTTTATGTGTCCAGTGCGGGAGACGCAACATCGCTGTTGCCTGCCTTTGCAGACGACGGTTCCTGTAACACCTCTTGGATCAGGTCAATGATGCAAAGGTGATCTTTTCCGGTTCCCACAGTCGTTGCTGAGGAAACCTTCGATGCCTGTAAGCCTGGTGCAGAGCCGGTGTCCATTCCAACAGTAGCTGAAGCACCCCGTGGTGGCTCTAAGAATGCCGACATTAGGATTGGAATAAGCTGAGGACACTGCACTACATGGGCCTTTAATGGGTCCAGCAGTATATCCATGTCCGGAGGCGCAACAGATGAAAGTGTTAGACAAATGTTCAACACGCATTCTTATCTGCAGAATAAGCAGCAGAGTACAGGCAAGACGCAGTCGACCCAGACTGATCTGAATGACAGAAACCAATGCTCGCTTAGTGCCCGAAGCTGAGGTGTGCCCAGATGGAGTACCATGCATTTACGGCAACGTCGCTTCAAGAGTGCTTTTTCCATCTCCATGGAGTTCGGGACGTCCATTGCTTAGCAGAAAAATCAAAATCAGGATACCCACTACTAGTAGCAGGTAACCCTGGGCGAAGTACTACGCTACGCTCACGTAGTTTGCGAAGTTTGCGCTACTTCGCACAACGCAAATTGCACGTAGCACAGTGCAAACACACGTAGCGTAGCGTAGCGTAGTGCAGCGGTCATTTTTTGCTTGCTCGCGGTCCTCAACGTCAAGTTGGCGACCGCGAGCAAGCAAAATGACATCCCGGCGAGACTTTTTCTCGTTCGCGATCAGCAACATCAAGTTGCCGATCGTGAGCGTGGAAAATAAACCTCCCGGCGAGATTCTCAACGCGGGGAGGTCAGGTTTCTCATTGCGAGTGGTCGCGTATGCTCGCGACCGCTCGCGATGAGAAACTACCAGTCCGCGTTGAGAAAGCTGCTGCTCTAGTAAAAATCTACTCGAGCGGCAGTAAAAGACAGCTCGCACTGTGCAAGATGCCGTTTTCAATGATTGCACAGTGCGGACAAGCATCCGGCACTGTGCAATCATTGCGAACAGTGCACTACGCAGTTCGCGTAGTGCTACGCGTAGCTCGCGTAGTGCGAACTGCACTTTGCGTAGCTTCGCGTAGCGCTACTTCGCGAACTACGCCCAGGCTTAGTAGCAGGATCAGCGGAAGACCTCCAAAAATGCTTCCAAACACGGAGTGTATTAAGATGGAATAACTCCAGGGGCGTGGCCGCAACCGCCGACAAGATGGCCGCATTAGTGTGAGGCTCTGGCGGAGGCGGCCCTACTCTGCATTCACCTGCCTCAAAATCCATCCTGAATGTGCCCTACAGACAACGGCGTAGCCAGGGAGGACCCAGTGACACTACGGGGCCGAAAGACGGGGAGAACTGAGACCCAGTGACCACGTACAGCTCGGGGAAATGGAACTCGCCTGATGCAGCCTCGGCGGCCCCGCGGGGACAGGGGCCACCGGCGAGCCTGAGATCGCCCAATCCCGTCTAGTGAGGCGCCATCCCGTCGTGTCTTTCCCCCCGGATCCATTCTGCTGGTGACCTGAGACCCCTTGCTGCCCGATCGCTAAGGCGAGCCGGGGTCGTGTGCTGCGGTGGGCGGGCCCAGATGTGGCCCGCCGCACCTCTTCGTGGACAGGCCCGGCGCGCTCTGTTGTGCGGAGAGCGGCAGAGTCCGGGCTCCATGGAGGCTCCCTCGGTGCCAGGCTCTGCGTCGGAGCGCTCATCAGGCGGTAAGTCACGTGCCTGTGTGCGACCCCCTACACCCGCCCGGCACATAGTCTAGCACCCGAGTGGCATGCTGCGGTGCCGGGCAGCTGGCAGCCGCGCTGCTGCACGTGGCGCACCATAGAACTAAGAGTCGTGTAGACTGCAGAGGAGGGAGTGCACCATGAACTCTGAGCACCACTGAGCGGCTTGTGTCCCCCTCCTTGGGGTGCATACATTGTGTGCATAGACGTTCAGGGACTCGTGGGACCTGAATACAATATCGACTTGACCCGATCACTTGGATTCGGTGTACATTGCCAATGCAGCACCTGGGCCCCTCACTGTGGTCAGTTTAGGGAGTGTGAGCAATCCCCTCGGCCACCTGACAGACCACCCCCTTTTTTAGTAAGCGCCCTGGGGTGGTTGCACGACACCTGGGAACTACAAAGCTGCATGCACCATGCCCTGATTACAGAGTGAGCTGTGGAGAATGGAACAACTTGCTGAGCTGGTCAATATTAGAGTAGCCTGTGGCCCCTTTCCCCTCCCACGGGGCTCACATTACACGCATGTAGGTGCATGCAGGGCCATTTAGAGCATAAATCGGTTACACAGCCGGGACAGCGTCAACGCTGCCATTACACTGCCAAATCATATAGGCCTGCACCGGACCCACGACATGGGTCGCACAGAGCCTAAACAGCGCAGGCTCACATTCGACCGTTCTAAACCCGCAGAGGGCGGCAGAGCACATTCAGATATGGATGAGCCTGCTGATGGTAGCATAGAAGCCGCCTCTTCAAATCCTACGGCAACTATCATGGCGGAACTTAAGGCTGGCTTCAGCACCATGGATGCCCGCTTCGATGCACTGGCAAGCTGCATCAATAAATTAGGTGAGCGCCTAGACAACCAGGGAGCATGTTTAGAAGGGGCGGAACAAAGAATTTCAGACTTGAAAGATGCCTCCAACTCAACATTAAAACGTATGGAAAAGATGGAACGAGTACTTAAGCAGGTGGCCATCAAAAATGAGGACCTAGAGGCCAGATCGCGCCGCAATAACATACGTATTGCAGGTATTGCGGAAACCACAAACATGGGGCATTCCGAGGTAGATGTGGAACAACTCCTAGTCGAAATCTTTGATCGCTCTAACTTCTCAACCACTTTTGCAGTGGAGAGAGCACATCGCTCCTTGTGCCCCAGACCCCCGGAGGGTGCGCCACCGCACTTTGTCATAGCGCGACTGCTCAACTACAGGGACAGGGTGTGAGAAGTTGGCCTGGTATATGCTGTCCACTAATTATAGTGGGCACCTTGCACCAGTCCAAACAACCCCTTATTGGAGATAGGTTAAAGACAACCTTTATTGAAAGCTATCCTAGTGGTAGCTATGGAGAGCAGCCTTCAGGCTAAGTCTTGAAGGAATGTAAAGCAGCTTGTTTTACCAGTCTATAATCTCTTGAGTGACCAAATGAAAGAGGACCACACCAGGTATATATATAAAATATATGTATTTAGTCTTAAACACACCCCTCTAGTCTCTTTATGAGGCTAGAGTTCGAAGTACATACGTTACAAGTCAGTTATCAACAGTAATAGCACAAATACACGTTTGAGCCCTGGGGGCGTATCAAACCATATACCAATAAAGTGGTATAAGAACCACGACTGAGCTAGACACAAGGCCTAGAGCCTGTAGAAGTGCTTGGCCCTCAAGGAACCACCCAAGGTAGTGACACAGGGGACCGACGGGGGACGCGTGCAGTGTGAGAACACAGCCGCGAGCCGCCGTTGACTTCTATGGGGAATGTCGCGGTTGGAGTTTTAAAGAAAAAGGACACTTAAAGGAGGACTTGGAGCAAACCCCTTTAGAACTAGGTTGTTCTAGAGTCAATACCCACGGGAGCACCGGAGTACTCGAGTTACCTCACCCAGGGGAGCCGGGTGCATAGGTGTCTTTCGGGGTCGGGTTTCGTCGTCGTTTTCAATGGCGATCTGCTGCAAAGTGCTGCTGGCGACCAAGTCGAAAGTGTTCGGGTGGATCCAAGGTTGGATCGAAAATCTGAAGAACCTGAAAGCAGAGGGGACAGAGTCTGGGTCACTAGCCAGTGACCAGGAAGGCGATGAGCAGATGCCCACCGATGTCGGGTGCTTCAGGTAGGTTGACAGTCGTCTTGACTCTTCAGCCACGAGGTCCAGGAGGCGTCGACGACAACCAGGAGCTGGATTCGAGCTGTCCCACAACGTCTGTCGATTGCTGAGGTGTCAGCGACCGGATTGGACCCAACAAGCCTTGGCAACGGCAAGTCACGTGGAAACAGAGAAAGGACGTTGATGCAGACCAGCAAGGTCTGAGGGACTCACCCAGCGAGGGTAAGTCAGGGCACATCTGGAGCAACCAGGGAAGCCCAAGCAGAAGAAGAGTTGCCTTCGGGAGGGCCCACTAGCCAATGGACTAGCAACCGCGAAGGAGCCTCGAGTGGACGCACTTGGAGCTGGCTCACAGGACACTCGTGGAGTGGAGGCCAGTGATCTTCGGTGCAGTCGGTGCTGGAGGCGGGGGCTACTCGGAGCCCAAAGCACAACTTCGTGAAAGACCAGGAAGAGGATGCACTTGCAAAAGTATTCGGTGTCCAGGGGTCACGGTTCCACATTACCCACGACAGCTACGGGCCTCAGCTTTGCTGGGGACTCAGGGCAGCCTCGGAGAAGTCTGTAAATCCACCTCTGGTGATGCAAAGACTTCGGCGTCCGGCGGGAGCTTCAGCGATGCAGACCGGACAATTGCTTCTTAGGTGCCTGCCAAGCAGGGGAGTCACTCCTTGACCCCAAGGGAGATTCTTCAGTCCTCCAATCTTCAAGTAGAGCATCGAAGGTCCAGGATTCAGTGTCAGAGTTTCATCCAGGGTAATCTAAAGTCCTAAGGACTGGGGTCCCATACTTATACAAAGTTAGGGGGTTGGACATACTCTGGGGACTCACCTATGGGAGGGTCAGGGAAGAGGGGTGGTTACACCCATTCCCTTTGTCCAGTTTCGCGCCAGAGCAGGGACAGGTAGCCCCTGCAACCGGTTTGAACTGGCATATGCACAGGGACACCAAATGTGCCCCCAGTGCAGGACTTCAAAGCACCAGAGGGTGCTCCCGCCCAGCCCCAATACACACTATCCTGTCTGGGGAGGTGGTTACACCTCCCTGTGACAGGAAACCTATTGTCCAGGCCTCCCCTGCCGGAGTTTCAGTCAGCAGCAGGAGGCCAGACCCGTGTCTGTGGCAGCGGCATCCATTTTGTGATGGCAGGGCTCTGGAAAGAAGTTACCGGGTAGCCCGGTGTGTACATGTCTCTCCCTCTAGCAGGGTGGAATGCTACCCCCTCCACCAGAATTGGCGGGGGGTAGTATTCAAAGATGTTTGACACCAAACACGGCATGTTTCTGTGCAGCCATCCCAAAGTTAGCATTTACCGCGAGGATATAATGCACTTAAGAGTATATGGTCAGGCTGCACCACAAACAGCATCAGAGGATTGACTACGAACGCTGCACAGGGGCCCTGCTCATGCAGGGGCACCCTCTCACATAAAAACCAAGCACTCTGCCTTCAGGATTGTAAAGGCCTGCCATAGGAGTGACTTATAGGTTTATATGTGTGTGCAATGGCAGTGATATAGGTAGCCTATATCACAGTAAGGGGTGCATGCACCACCTTACCCAAGCTGCAGTAGCAGACCTGTGGTGTCATTTTGGCTGGCCTTCCAGGGGTGGCATAATACATGCTTCAGCCCCTGACAGGCCTCTGAGGTACCTATGCCATGGATACATAGTATACCATATACTAGGGACTTATAAGGGCACTCCAGATTCCAATCAAAGAGGTACCTAAGGTACATGGAAACCATTTTAGAGAGGAAGCAGCTAGGCTGGGGTTCTGATTAGCAGGGCCCCAGCCAGACTAAAGTCGAAAACCAGTGAAGCATCAGCAAAAAGTGGGGGTACCCATGTGAAGCAGATCCTACTCTCCTACACAACCCCCCAAACGCAGGGACATTAAACTAACCTTGACCAGTTGAGTCTTCATGTTCTAAGTGGAAGTACCTAGAGAGTCCATCTGCATTGGCATGGTTACTCCCAGGTCTATGTTCCACTGTAAAGTCCATCCCCTGTAGGGAAATGGACCACCTAAGTAGTTTGGGGTTTTCACCCTTCATTTGTTTTAGCCATAGGAGGGGCTTGTGGTCTGTTTGAACAAGGAAGTGAGTACCAAACAAGTATGGCCTCAACTTCTTCAGAGCCCAAACCACAGCAGAGGCCTCCCTCTCTATGGCTGACCAACGTTTCTCTCTAGGGGTCAGCCTTCTGCTATTAAAAGCTACTGGCTGATCCTGACCTTCATCATTCAATTGTGACAGTTCAGCCCCTACCCCCAATTCAGATGCATCTGTTTGGACAATGAACTTCTTGGAGTAATCAGGACTCTGGAGAATGGGAGCAGTGCACATGGCCTGCTTTAGGTCATTAAATGCCTTTTGACAGCTAGCTGGTCACTGAACCTTTTGGGGCATTTTCTTGGAAGTTAAGTCATTCAGGGGTGTCACTATTGATCCATACCCCTTGACAAATCTCCTATAGTACCCAGTCAGGCCTAAGAAGGCTCTCACCTGAGTCTGGGTAGTTGGAGCAACCCAGTCCATGATGGTCTGGATTTTGCTCTGCAGTGGTTGAACCTGGCCTCCACCTACAAGGTGGCCCAGGTACACAACCTGACTCTGCCCTATCTGGCACTTGGTGGCCTTGATAGTGAGGCCTGCCTTTTGCAGGGCCTCCAAAACATTTCTGAGGTGGACCAGGTGATCCTCCCAGGTGGAGCTAAAGACAGCAATATCATATAGATATGCTGCACTATAGGCTTCCAGACCTGTAAGGACTGTGTTCACCAACCTCTGAAAAGTGGCAGGTGCATTCTTCAAACCAAAGGGCATTACCACAAATTGATAATGCCCACTAGGGGTTGAGAATGATGTTTTTGGCTTTGCATCATCAGCTAACCTGATCTGACAGTAGCCAGCTGTTAGGTCAAATGTGCTTAGATATTTGGCTGAGGCCAAAGTGTCTATTAGCTCATCTGCCCTGGGTATTGGATGGGCAACAGTCCTAGTGACTGCATTGAGACCCCTGTAGTCCACACAAAACCTCATCTCTCTTTTCCCACCACTGGTGTGAGGTTTTGGCACAAGGACCACTGGACTAGCCCAAGGGCTATCTGAGGGTTCAATAACTCCCAAATCCAACATCTTCTGGACTTCTGTCCTGATACAGTCCCTGACATGGTCAGGTTGCCTATAAATCTTATTTTTAATAGGCAGACTGTCCCCAGTGTCCACTTCATGAGTGCACCAGGTGGTCTGACTGGGTGTCAGAGAGAATATATGCCTGAACTGATTGAGCACCTGTCTGCAATCAGTTTGCTGCTGGGCAGTGAGGCTGCCTGCCAAGGCTACACCATCCACTGACCCATCATCAGGGTTCTGTGAGAGCAGGTCAGGGAGTGGGTCACTCTCTTCCTCCTGTCCCTCATCAGTAGCCATGAGCAAGCCCATGTCTGCCCTGTCCACATATGGTTTCAATCTGTTGACATGGAGAACCCTGTGGGGACTCCTGGGTGTTCCCAGGTCTACTAAATAGGTAACCTCACCCTTTTGTTCAACAATGGTATGGGGTCCACTCCATTTGTCTTGGAGAGCTGCTGGGGCCACTGGCTCCAACACCCACACCTTCTGCCCTGGCTGGTAAACAGTCAGTACAGCCTTTGGTCATGCCAGGCTTTTTGAAGTTCCTGGCTAGCCTCAAGGTTTTTAGTTGCCTTTTTCATGTACTCAGCCATCCTGGAGCGGAGACCAAGTACATAGTCCACTATATCCTGTTTTGGGGGCTTGAGAGGTAACTCCCATCCTTCCTTCACCAGGCACAATGGACCCCTGACAGGGTGACCAAACAAAGTTCAAAAGGGCTGTAGCCAACCCCTTTTGAGGCACCTCCCTGTATGCAAATAAAAGGCAGGGCAAGAGTATGTCCCATCTTCGCCTAAGCTTCTCTGGGAGCCCTTTAATCATGCCCTTCAAGGTTTTGTTGAATCTCTCAACTAAACCATTGCATTGTGGGTGATAGGGTGTGGTGAACTTGTAAGTCACTCCACACTCCTTCCACATTGCTTTCAAGTATCCAGACATAAAGTTTGCACCCTGTCTGATACAACCTCCTTAGGGAAGCCCACTCTTGAGAAAATTCCCAGGAGGGCCCTTGCCACTACAGGTGCTGTAGTGGTCCTAAGGGGAATAGCCTCTGGGTACCTGGTGGCATGATCCACCACCACCAGGATAAACCTGTGCCCAGATGCTGTTTGGGGATCCATGGGACCAACAATGCCAATCCCCACCCTTTCAAAGGGAACCCCCACCACAGGTAGTGGTATCAGGTGCGCCTTTGTAGTGCCACCTGCCTTGCCACTGGCCTGGCAGGTTACACAGGAGCGACAAAACTCCTTGGTGTCTTCAGACATGTGGGGCCAGTGAAAGTGAGGGACAATTCTGTCCCAAGTCTTGTTCTGGCCCAGGTGACCTGCTAAAGGAATGTCATGGGCTAGGGTCAGTAGGAAGCCCCCGAACTTCAGAGGTATAACCAACTTCCTGGTGGCACCAGGCTTGGGGTCTCTACACTCTGAGTACAAGAGTCCATCATCCCAATACACTGTATGGGGACCACTAGCTTTCCCAGCAGCCTCAGCAGCAGCTTGCTGCCTGAGGGGTTCAAGAGAGGGGCAGCTCTGCTGCTCGTGGCTCAGATCTGCCCTGGAAGGGCCCCCTCTCTCTAAGAACTCAACCTGATCAGGCTCAAGCTCCTCTGGGACAGTTCCTTCCTCAGGACTGAGATCATCTCCCTGAAGAGACTGATCTTCCTTCTGAGCCAAGGGGAAGGCACTGCCTTTACCCTACTACTCCTCTTCTTGGATGGCACTTGGTCCATTGTTCCAGAATCCAAGGCCTGTTCAGTGTTAGACATTTTGGCCTGTGACCTGGTCACAGCAAACACATCTGCAGGGATGCCCAGCATTTCTGCATGGGTCCTGAGCTCCACTTCTGCCCAAGCTGAAGTTTCTAGATCATTGCCAAGCAAGCATTCAACTGGTAGGTCTGCACTTACCACAACCTTCTTAAGGCCATTTACCCCTCCCCAGGAGAAGTTAACAACTGCCAGAGTATGGTCTGTTCTGACATTGCTAGCATTGGTCATTTGGTACATTTCACCAAGTATAATCTGCCCAGGATCCACAAGATCTTGTGTCACCATGGTGACACTTGCTCCTGTGTCCCTAAATGCCAAAGCCTCTTTTCCATTTATTAATGGCTGTTGCCTGTACTTGCCCAGGTTACTGGGACTCATAGAGGAGGTCACATCCATGCCTCCATCACAGACTAGGACAGCCTGAGTGAGTTCTCTGACTAGGCCAGAGCTCATCTCATTACCCAGGGTCAACCCTACTAAACCCTTGGCTTGTGTACTCCCACCACCAATTGTAACTGCACTTGGGGGAACAGGTGCCTTAGGGGCATTGGTGGGGGCTGGAATAGAGTCTTTGGACTTGGTGCAATCACTGGTCCAGTGTGTCTTTTGCTTACAGACTTTGCACCATGGTTTCTTTTGGCCCTTCCCTTTGTTAGACTGTGAATCCCCACCTGAAGAAGATTTGTGGGGGCCTTGTGAAGACTTCTGGTCTTTACCCTTCTCCCCACCCTTGTCAGAGTTCTTAGAATCTTGCTTCTTTGGGTCACCACGTTGGTTCTGTACCTTCTGCCTAACCCTGGTTCTGACCCATTTGTCTGCCTTCCTTCCCAATTCTTGGGGAGAGGTCAGATCAGAGTCCACCAGGTACTGATGCAACAGCTGATTTTGACAGTTATTAAGAATCTGCTCCCTCATGATAAGATTGTACAATCCTTTGAAGTCACATACCTTACTGCCCACCAACCAGCCTTCCAGAGCCTTAGCAGAACAATCAACAAAGTCCACCCAGTCTTGAGTCTGTGCCTTTTGGGTATCTCTGAACTTTAACCTGTATTGTTCAGTTGTTAGGCCAAACCCATCAATCAATGCACTTTTTAAGACTGGATAATTATCAGCATCCTCTTCTCTAAAAGAGAGGAGCTTATCTCTACCTTTGTCTGCAAAGGAGAGCCACAAGATTGCTGCCCACTGCTCCTGAGGGACCCTCTGTACTTTACAGGCCCTCTCCAGTGCAGTTATCCATTTGTGGATGTCATCCCCACTCTGGTAGGGAGGTACAATCTTGCTCAGGTTTCTATGGTCATTAGACCTTTCCCTACCACTAGGGAAGTTGCGGCCACCATGGGACTCTAGTCCCATCTTTTTTCTTTGCCTTTCAAGCTCTAGGGACTCCCTGTCTATAGCCAACTGCTCTCTTCTGAGTCTCAACTGAGCTTCTCCATACTTGAGCAGTCTCTCTTTCCTTTCATGAGAGGATTCCCTCCTATGAGAAGAAATAGAGGTCCCTACTGAGGTGTCAGAGTGGTTAGACTCCTGAGAAGGAGATCTAGCCCTTCTTGGCACACTCACAATTCTTCCTGGGGGGACAAAGGGGAGGTCATTCTGATCCTCCTCCTCATCCACAGGAGGAGCTGGATTTTCCAGGACAAGGTCATTGTCACCTTCCTGGCCAGTTTCAGAGGGGGGGTCCTGGGTGATTTCACCTCTGGCCCTTCCTCATGTTCTGCCCCACCCTCTCTGCCTACCCCTTCAGACCCTGGTAGTCTTCTGAGATCATCCAGCAGGAGTACCTCTATGAGGCGTTGGGTGTTGGCACTTTTGCCTGTCTTCAGTTTCCTAGCAGTGCTTAATGCTCTCAATTCCAAGAATGGGAGATTATCATACTTGGAGGGAAGAAGCCCATTGGCTTCTGGCTGGGACCCACTGGTTCCTGGCCCTGAAGACATTACTAGTGTGGTGTGGTGTATGCACTACCTACTCTAGTGTGGCCTACTAAACTCTCTTGAGTTGTAGAAAGGGTGTGCTATCCCTTAACACACAACTCTAAGTTCAGTAGAACTTACTGTATCCTAAGCTTGTTTTATATGTACCTAAGGTACCCTTAGTGGTTTTCAGTTGATCAATTCAATTGAGATTATCTGGTAAAACAATAGCAAGCTGGAATCCCACACGCTGCACACCAATGTGAGAAGTTGGCCTGGTATATGCTGTCCACTAATTATAGTGGGCACCTTGCACCAGTCCAAACAACCCCTTATTGGAGATAGGTTAAAGACAACCTTTATTGAAAGCTATCCTAGTGGTAGCTATGGAGAGCAACCTTCAGGCTAAGTCTTGAAGGAATGTAAAGCAGCTTGTTTTACCAGTCTATAATCTCTTGAGTGACCAAATGAAAGAGGACCACACCAGGTATATATATAAAATATATGTATTTAGTCTTAAACACACCCCTCTAGTCTCTTTATGAGGCTAGAGTTCAAAGTACATACGTTACAAGTCAGTTATCAACAGTAATAGCACAAATACACGTTTGAGCCCTTTGGGCGTACCAAACCATATACCAATAAAGTGGTATAAGAACCACGACAGAGCTAGACACAAGGCCTAGAGCCTGTAGAAGTGCTTGGCCCTCAAGGAACCACCCAAGGTAGTGACACAGGGGACCCACGGGGGACGTGTGCAGTGTGAGAACACAGCAGCGAGCCGCCGTTGACTTCTATGGGGAATGTCGCGGTTGGAGTTTTAAAGAAAAAGGACACTTAGAGGAGGACTTGGAGCAAACCCCTTTAGAACTAGGTTGTTCTAGAGTCAATACCCACGGGAGCACCGGAGTACTCGAGTTACCTCACCCAGGGGAGCCGGGTGCATAGGTGTCTTTCGGGGTCGGGTTTCGTCGTTGTTTTCAATGGCGATCTGCTGCAAAGTGCTGCTGGCGACCAAGTCGAAAGTGTTCGGGTGGATCCAAGGTTGGATCGAAGATCTGAAGAACCTGAAAGCAGAGGGGACAGAGTCTGGGTCACTAGCCAGTGACCAGGAAGGCGATGAGCAGATGCCCATCGATGTCGGGTGCTTCAGGTAGGTTGACAGTTGTCTTGACTCTTCAGCCACGAGGTCCAGGAGGCGTCGACGACGACCAGGAGCTGGATTCGAGCTGTCCCACGACATCTGTCGATTGCTGAGGTGTCGGCGACCGGATTGGACCCAACAAGCCTTGGCAACGGCAAGTCACGTGGAAACAGAGAAAGGACGTTGATGCAGACCAGCAAGGTCTGAGGGACTCACCCAGCGAGGGTAAGTCAGGGCACGTCTGGAGCAACCAGGGAAGCCCAAGTAGAAGAAGAGTTGCCTTCGGGAGGGCCCACTAGCCAACGGACTAGCGACCGCGAAGGAGCCTCGAGTGGACGCACTTGGAGCTGGCTCACAGGACACTTGTGGAGTGGAGGCCAGTGATCTTCGGTGCAGTCGGTGCTGGAAGCGGGGGCTACTCGAAGCCCAAAGCACAACTTCATGAGAGACCAGGAAGAGGATGCACTTGCAAAAGTACTCGGTGTCCAGGGGTCACGGTTCCACGTTACCCACGACAGCTACGGGCCTCAGCTTTGCTGGGGACTCAGGGCAGCCTCAGAGAAGTCTGGAAATCTACCTCTGGTGATACAAAGACTTCGGTGTCCAGCGGGAGTTTCAGCGATACAGACCGGACAATTGCTTCTTAGGTGCCTGCCAAGCAGGGGAGTCACTCCTTGACCCCAAGGGAGATTCTTCAGTCCTCTAATCTTCAAGTAGAGCGTCGAAGTTCCAGGATTCAGTGTCAGAGTTTCGTCCAGGGTAATCTAAAGTCCTAAGGACTGGGGTCCCATACTTATACAAAGTTAGGGGGTTGGACATACTCTGGGGACCCACCTATGGGAGGGTCAGGGAAGAGGGGTCGTTACACCCATTCCCTTTGTCCAGTTTCGCGCCAGAGCAGGGGCAGGTAGCCCCTGCAACCGGTTTGAACTGGCATATGCACAGGGACACCAAATGTGCCCGCAGTGCAGGACTTCAAAGCACCAGAGGGTGCTCCCGCCCAGCCCCAATACACACTATCCTGCCTGGGGAGGTGGTTACACCTCCCTGTGACAGGAAACCTATTGTCCAGGCCTCCCCTGCCGGAGTTTCAGTCAGCATCAGGAGGCCAGACCCGTGTCTGTGGCAGCGGCATCCATTTTGTGATGCCAGGGCTCTGGAAAGAAGTTACCGGGTAGCCCGGTGTGTACATGTCTCTCCCTCTAGCAGGGTGGAATGCTACCCCCGCCGCCAGAATTGGCGGGGGGGGGTAGTATTCCAAGATGTTTGACACCAAACACGGCATGTTTCTGTGCAGCCATCCCAAAGTTAGCATTTACCGCGAGGATATAATGCACTTGAGTATATGGTCAGGCTGCACCACAAACAGCATCAGAGGATTGACTCCGAACACTGCACTGGGGCACCCTCTCACATAAAAACCAAGCACTCTGCCTTCAGGATTGTAAAGGCCTGCCATAGGAGTGACTTATAGGTTTATATGTGTGTGCAATGGCAGTGATATAGGTAGCCTATATCACAGTAAGGGGTGCATGCACCACCTTACCCAGGCTGCAGTAGCAGACCTGTGGTGTCATTTTGGCTGGCCTTCCAGGGGTGGCATAATACATGCTTCAGCCCCTGACAGGCCTCTGAGGTACCTACGTACATAGTATACCATATACTAGGGACTTATAAGGGCACTCCAGATTCCAATCAAAGAGGTACCTAAGGCACATGGAAACCATTTTAGAGAGGAAGCAGCTAGGCTGGGGTTCTGATTAGCAGGGCCCCAGCCAGACTAAAGTCGAAAACCAGTGAAGCATCAGCAAAAAGTGGGGGTACCCATGTGAAGCAGATCCTACTCTCCTACACAGGGATACCGCACTAAGGCTGGCCCGGGAGCAGGGTCCACTCAGACACCAGGGCACTACAATCTCACTTTTCCCCGACTTCACCCCTGTGGTGCAGAAGGCCAGATGAAAATTCAACGATGTAAAAAAACACCCTGCGAAAATTAGGCATACGATATGCTATGGTATACCCGGCGTGCCTGAGGGTGGTGCCTGATGGCCGCACCAAGATTTTGGACACACAGGCAGACGCTGTCGAATTCTGCAAGGATATCCGAGCTTCATCCCCCCTAACCCAGCAGTCCACATCTGGAAGCCCGGGAGCGGATCGGACGGGGTGCTCCTCCCTGGCATTTTGTAACAACGAGATGTGAAGATAACCGGTGCCGTGGATCACCTGTCTCTTTCTGGAATCTATATCCTCGACCCTGGCAAACACAAGACGTTATTTACATTTGGCAGTTGAATGACTCCTGTGTTTAGTAACCCGTTTAGAATGGCCGCCAAGGCCGTATTACCGCTTCGCCCCCACGGCGATCATTGCCTGTCCTTTCTTTTTTCTTTATATTGGGAAAGTGTATGTTAAGTTGTATTGTTTAGTTAGGGATAAATACTGCTAGGTGCTGTTTAATCTAGTGTGGGAGGGGGGAAGGGTATGTGGGATTGTGTTATTATATGTTAGTGAGACAATTGCCTTCCATCATATAAAATTGTATCATACAGTATTGTTTGACGGCAATCACACTATGATATCAGCTAAACCATCTCATGTCATAGCCCATACACTGCATCTATGTCAGCTAAAAGGTTAGAACAATCTGATATATCATGGAGTATCCGGGGCATAAATAATCCCTGTAAAGGCAAACAAATGCTCTCCTACCTGAGACGACATGACATCAAACTCGCTTTTCTACAGGAGACCCATCTATCCCCCCCCCAGGGGAGCAGGCCATTGCTAAATAGTGGGGCTCCCACCGATACTTTTCATGCTATAGTTAGTACTCTCGAGGAGCCTGCATAATAATACATAGGAGTGTCCCATTTCTGCAGCACGCATATTACTCGGACACACGGCCCCTATATCCTGTTACAGGGCTCCCTAGCAGAAAAAAAGGTTCTACTAATCAACATATATGCTCCCAATATTGATGACCCCGACTTTTTCCGCGATCTGATGACACGTAAGGACAGTTTTGAGACTGAACATCTCATAGTAGGGGGGGGCCTGAACATGCCACTCTGCCTTCAGACAGATTTAACTAGTGCACAGCCTACTGATAAGCCTCGGGCTAGGCGAGTTTTTCGATACATTACTGATACATATTCACTGCTGGACGCCTGGCGTACACGTCACCCACATATACCTGACCATACATTTTACTCCTCTCCACATGACATTTGGACTAGACTGGATTACTGGTCTATGACAGTGGGTTCCCTCCTGTGGGTCTCCAAAATCGAGGTCCTCCCCCGGACCCTGTCGGACCATAGTCCAGTCCTCTTGAAATTAGTTATCCCGGCTGCATTCACTTGGCATTTCCAGGGAAGCGCCTTGCAAGACCCGGTATTCCGCAATGAGCTGCTTACCGCCATTGAAGAATATTTTGAAATCAACACTGAATCGGTGCCTACGCAAGCCACATTGTGGGAGGCTTTCAAAACATACATCCGCGGAATCTGTATCTCCAAACTCACAGGTGTTCTACGGGACATCCACACTCAGTTACAATGAGTAGAGGACGCACTGCACGATTTAGATCACAGACAGCAGTAGATAGCACGACACGACTGAAGCAGCGAGCTGACTTATTGGCGGAATTTCGAGAACTGGCGGACAGAGAGGTGGTATACTTGGACAAGTATGCCAGCGCCCGTCGTTACGGGGAGGGAGAATGGCCTGGACGAATGCTGGCTCAGCTATTACGCTCAGACAGGCAACAAAACTACATAGCGGAGCTCATCTCCGCTACAGGGGAGACAATTTCTGGGGGATAGAACATTCTGAATGAATTAAAAAATTACTACCAGGCTTTGTATAAAACGTGCTTGGTGGATTATCCCTTAGGGGTCGCCTCGTATCTTGAGGACATTGCTATGGTCTGGTTGTCGAACGGACAGCAGGAGTTCCTCAGCGAACCTCTGACACTAGAAGAGGTGACGCAAGAGATCTCGGCCCTTGACAGAGCCAAGGCCCCTGGATTAGACGGACTGACCGGTGCCTTTTATAAAGCTTTTAAGCAACAGCTAGCCCCGAGACTCCTTGCAGTATACAATGAAGCTTTGGTCACTGGCGAGCTACCACCTACACTTCGAGAAGCGGTCCTGACAGTACTGCTGAAACCAGGAAAAGATCTCAGCAGCTGTTCCTCCTATCGACCACTTACCTTTCTCAACCTAGATAATAAAATACTAGCTAAGGTGCTCACCAATAGGATAGCTCTATTGATGGAGCAAACTATATCACCGTCTCAGTCCGGTTTTGCACCGAATAGGTCAACCTCTTTAAACCTTTGAACCATATTCGCAGTACTTAATAAAGTGTCCCCGACCACGCCGGCAGGGATGGTGCTGCTAGATGCAGAGAAGGCATTCGATTCCCTTGAATGGCCGTTCCTCCGTGCTGTTCTCCGTAAACTGGGCATACCCCCCCTTTAGTTTCACTGATTATGCTCTTATACACTAAGCCCTCGGCCTGCCTACAGGTGAACGGGGCACTCACAGACCATTTTCCCATACAACGAGGCACTAGACAGGGGTGCCCGCTGTCCCCTCTCCTTTTCATTGTCGCCATGGATTCATTAGTACGTGCCCTCTTGGATCAACACTCTCACCGGGGGCTACAATTAACACACAGCCTTTTATTGCTTTCCCTATATGCAGATGACATTCTGCTCTTTGTCAGACATCCACAGGCCAACCTAATCCCGCTCATGCAAGAAATAGCTAGATACGGAGAACCTTCAGGACTCCGCATCAATTGGGCAAAATCTGAGTTATTCCCCTTGACCGATGCTGTCACATCCCTCCCTGCTGACTTTCCGCTCCAGTTGGCCGAGGACGGCACCAAATACCTCGGTATCCATTTGCCTAGAGACAGAGATCAGATCGTACAGCGCAACTATGGTCCAGCTTTGACATCGCTAACTGCGCAGGTGGATAGATGGATCAGACTACCACTCTCTATGGCGGGGCGGGTGGCTATCAATAAGATGTTGGTGCTGCCCAAATATTTATATCTATTTACAAATATCCCGCTCCCATTGCCACAGACCTTTTTTCAAACGCTATGTGGCACATTGCAGAAGCTGGTGTGGGCGGGGGAGCATCCCAGGATCTGCTGGGGCACCCTCATGCTTCCGTGGGAGCGAGGAGGCCTTGGAGTGCCAGATTTTTACTACTACTACCTCGCTGCCCAATGTCATTACACATATTGGTGGTACCACCCAGATGCCCGCATCCCGTACATTCGTCCGGAGCGCACGCAACTCGACGGGCTTTTACACTCACAACTCTTGCCGAAGGGCATCCCTTTGAAGAGCCCAGAAGTCCAAACGGTCTCCATGACCTGTTGGGCATGGCATAGGATGCGTCATACACTAGGCGGGGGACCCCTATACTCGGGGTGTATTCCCTCTCACACAGGAGACATTAGTGAAGTGCATGCTTGGGAGATTTCCCTATGCACCCTAGGCGACTTGTTCCCCAATGGCCAAGTGCTGCACTTGACGGACATCACAACAGTAGATTTCATCCCTTATATGGACCTTTTCATTTTTAAGAGACTACAAAATTCTCTATGCTCTCTCCTACCTACCTACCCGCTTCCACCAGATGACTTTCCCCCTTTAACTATAGCAGCCTCTGCATCAGAGGGCAACCACATGACTTACAGACTCTACCGCTCGTGTACGACCATGAGGCCAGACACTACCAAGCGAGTTCAGGGTAAAGGGTAGGAGGAATTGGGTACACCACTGACGAATCAGATATGGAGTTATTGCTGCTCACAGATCAGAAACATCTCTGTTAACCAGAGGCATAGACTATTACATTTTAAGTTCATGCATAGATACTATCTTTCCCCAGTAGATATTGCCAGATTTGACCATTCTAGACCAGATAACTGCTTGAGATGCTGTGCTCCAGGAGCAGACTTTGCGCATATAACTTGGACCTGTCCGAAAATCTCCCCCTATTGGGAGGCCATATTTACACATATATCCGCCATGACGGGACATGCCATAGCTCTGGACCCCCTAGTGGCCTTACTGGGATATACCCATAATATACCCCACATGTCTCGACGTTTAGGCTCTATGGCCCTTTTACTGGGTAAGAGGGAGGTGGCGATGCGATGGGGAAGTGGCAGGTCACCCTCCCCGCGGAGTGGCTTGAAAGCATGGGCCATTGTGAAAGTATGGTAGGGGAATATGAAAATTTACAACCCCCTACATCACGCCCCAGGGATATCTGGGCCCCCTTCCGCACCTATCTTCACAATATCACACAACTGCCCACTGATAAATCTCTCACTCTAGAGTCCCCAGACCACGTGCAGCACCCTGCAGTCTAGGCCCCCTATGGTTCAGATCCATATCTCCATATCTTCTGAGCTGGAACATATTGATAATATAATGGATGACTGGAATACTATGTACTGCTGATTATTTCATGTGATCCAGTAGTGTGTACGGTTGTTATCCTGCAATTGTCTATTGCTTTCTTGTTGATGTATAAAAATTCAATAAAAACAATTCCAAAAAAAAGGTGGAATAACTCCAAAAACCGTCTGAAAGGTGCTTAATAGCCTGGAACCTATGGTCTTAAATAGGTGTACTATCCCACTCATATCAGACATGTTAAAGATACGATGCACCATTTCCCCACAGGGAGTTAGTTCAGACTAGAGCCTGTATCTTAGCTGAAGACCTTGCAACCTGTAGATCAAAAGTCTCGCGAGCTGAGGTTAAGGCCACCTCTTTCTGTAAAAGTATGGCTTACAGTCTGCTCAGAGAATCAAACCGTATAAGTAAACATTCAACGAAGGCCATAGCGGCGCCTCCCTGACTGTGTGGGTCGGTGGAAACAATACTTACATACAACAAGTGACCCTGGAACTTACTGTGACCAGATATGCAATGCCTGGCAGCATCCCGCAACAACCTTGACCATTCAACATCAAATATCTCCTGTTCGAGAGTAGTTTGAACACCGGATGAATCACGGCAGCTGGGGACCCTTTCAAGTGACAAGATAGGTTTGCAACCAAAGCGTTGCAAGCTCCATGAAGCATAATATCCTAACAAAGTAGAGACCCACTTAACGATTTCTCGCAGTCTGTACAGCTGAGAAATACTTCAGTGTCCCCATTCCTGCATCTAAATCTGTATGGCAAGTCCCAAGATTAATGGATGAATTCCTTCCCCAACGCTTCGTACCTGTCTACTTGGTAGTACTCTAGGCAATATTGAAATTGGAATGTTGTTACTGGCAATGTTATATGGCCATGAATTAACCATTCTGTGGACGGTGACTCAGCCACAGTAAAAGGTAATTTATCCAATTTTTCAATGTGCAGCATTGTATATATTTTGCATCTCTTTGTGCCATTGTTGTCTGCCTTTCTGTTAAATTGTAAGCAGAGAACAGCAACGTACTGTTAATATATTGCCAGGGCACGTAACCAGAGCGCAATGATTGTAGCGTCCAGCTTAATAATAGAATGGATCGTAACTGTGATCGCCCATGTTGTAGGATGGACAGATCCTGTTCCATTATATCCATACCTGTTCCATGATATCTATAGCAGAAGACACAATTTTTCCCAGTGAATAAATCCTAGATGTTAGTGTGGTCATACCATTGTCGACCACTGCCAAAGCCTTTTCTAGGTTAGCCCTATCAATTTCACGCAATCTCTCCGCAGCTTCCTGTTGAGAGATTTTCCAAACTTCGTTGTAAATAGCGTATAAGAAGCGTTTGCGACATGGCTTTTGGGGACCTAGAAAAAAATCCCTTAAATCCATGTCATCTGAGAGTAGGGACAAGTGTTGTTTCACCTGGACAGTGTTGAGGTTCTTAGCCAGTCTAGGCATACCTTCCCAACATTGTAGGATGTCACCACCCCCGGATGTTCTTGTTGTACATTGTGTTGATCAGGCCTATGGATACTAAACCCTTCGGTGGTACCCCTGAATTGTGACTGACACCTATTTGTGTTGATGGGCCAAACCAACAATCCCTTCCAATTGGGATCTGATGAATTGTAGGAACCGTCATGTATAATGTCATCCAGCTTATCCTCACTATGCTGTGTATAAGTTTGCCATCCCTCAAAGTGTGAAAGCGAGGGAATCTGAGGTATGATCAAGTCCTTAATCTTGGCTAGTCCAAGACAGGACGTCTGTTACACTGTATTGTTCAGGAAAACAATCTGTTGTGGTATGGGACACACTCTAAATAAGGCCTCAGTTCCCTGAACTTGCCAATCTTTAGTCCCCCAGACAGATTTTGTATCTATAGTGTCCCTCCAAAAGTCAAACCCTTGTAAAGACAGCTGGGAAATAAAGGAAGCAGGGTATACCTGTTTCGTGTTAGTAAGCATATTTTTCTTTGCAGGTGTAGGTGCAACCTTGTAATAATATGAGGTCGGGTCTGAAGTGTTTAACCCAGAAAAATAAGCAAACTTGTGTGCAAACACTTGTTAACTACCTTTGGGTGGTGTCGGGCAATGTTCCCATTGATGGTAAATAAACACGTTATGTGGAATACTTGCTTTGTGCAAAAATTGATGACCATAATGTTGGTAGCAATACATGGTGTCAAAATCTGATGTATCATCATACAATTCCTTTTTAGAAAATGCAGCAAATTGTTCTAAATCAGACAGCATACTATTCACTGTTTCAAAGTCCCAATCATCAGAGAAGGTACTGGAGGTGATGATATCATTCAAAGAAATTTTAAATACATGCAGTATTTTCAAAAGTTCAGTGGGACCAAATACATCATATGAAACCGTATCCCAAACTCTTCCTTCAGGAATCGGAACTGCTGTAATGTTCACAAAGGACAGGTCTCTTCGTTCACGATGAGATTATGCATGTGGTTTCAGTACGAAGTTCACATGTTGTACTGCAGAGCGTTCTGGGAGATAATGTCCATTCTGGAGCAAGAAAAAGACAGTGATTACACCTATCCAGAGGACTAGGAACATTAGACCAATTGCAATCCAGAGCTGTAGCCAGGGCGATACAAAATAAGTCTTTTTCAGCCAAAGGTAGATATATTTTTTTTTTGTTGCAGGAAATAGAAGCTGGCTGTGGCTCAGGTTCACCTGGATCCAGTGAGAAGGTATCAAAATCTATGAAGTAGCCAGACACTGTTCGATCTATCTTTGGTAGCTCAGCAGGTTTTGTTGAACTGGCAGATGACTCGCTGTGAGACAGATTCACATAGATATCGGTATTAGGCCGAATTGAGATTTGCATTTCATTTGTGTTTTCATTTTCAATTTCGACTGGTACTAGTTCCATTCCATTGTTGACGTAGAGCAGAATCTTTGAATGTTATTAGTCTTTCTGTCTGAATTTCCTGTATGTAGCGGGAGGAGATTGGCGGTTACCCAGGAGCCCACGCAGCCTTCTATTCAGTATCGACCACATAGTGTGGTTTGATCAGATCAA
Source organism: Calotriton arnoldi (assembly GCA_963921515.1). Classification (NCBI taxonomy): domain Eukaryota; kingdom Metazoa; phylum Chordata; class Amphibia; order Caudata; family Salamandridae; genus Calotriton; species Calotriton arnoldi. Next base: position 1,223,723 of record CAWUFW010004038.1, read on the forward strand.
TGGAGACAAATCTCTTTTCTTTCTTGCCGGCAAGAGGCGGAAGAAGTACTGTTCTTGTTCCTTCGACAGCCAGGACAGGTACAGGCATTCTGTAAGATGGCCCAAATTCTTTTTTGTCCACAATCTTTTCTCTGACCAGATCCCCAATCTTTGGGACCCAGGCAGGTCTTGCCGATACTGCGTTAACTTCCCCAGTGGCGTTGCGTTTTACTTGTGCATTGCTTTGTAGTGCCCGGAATTCATTCAGTTCCTGTAAAAACAGCCAAACGATCATTGATGTCAAATGCTTTTTCATCTGCCACTGTGCTGCCACACTCGAGGTCTGGTACCCATATTCTCGTTCCAAACAGGACCTCGTATGGAGTACTGCCCCCCCCCCCCGGGAGCTTCTTGGCATGTTATTAAGTGCCTTCTGGACCCCATATAGGTCATTAACTCAACTACCACCCGAGCCTAATACCATTGATGGTAAGGATTGCTTTAAGTCCCGGGATTTCCTTTTCACAATCGAATTTCCCTCGGGATGATACAGAGAGGAGTACTGCAATGCTACACCCAAACTTCCCATAGCTTCTTTGTAAGCCCGAGAGCTAAACGCAGGGCCACAGTCAGAATTTGATTGATTTGATTTATAGACTTGTAAAGCGCACGTATGCCCAAGGGCGTCTTGGCGCTGGAATTGGCAGGAGTGCTGAAAAATTTGGCAGGCCCTGGTAATACTGACATTTCAGTTGGTGAATAGCCATGTTATCAGCAGTCTTCTAAATGACATGAGCGACGTGCTGTTCTTTATCGAGATCGGTAGACGATTCCAGGTCTTCGCTGTCCCTAATAGGAAGCTTCTGCCCCCCCAACGAGCTTGCTTATACCTGGGAATTGACAGTAGTTGTGAATGAGCTGACCTTAAGTTTCTGGCTGGCATATATCTTCTGAGGTGCATCCTCAAATACAATGGTCCTTTACCCTGTAGGGCCTTATATGCTAGGCATTGTGACTTAAATTTAATTCTTTTTTCCACTGGGAGCCAGTGGAGGTCTCTCAATCGATGGGAAACTGGTTCATATTTAGGGATGTCCAGAATTAATCTCGCTGCTGCATTCTGCATTCGCTGGAGCTTCAATAAGAACTGAGACTGTAACCCCACATATAGGGCGTGGCCGTAGTCCAGTCTGGAAAGGGCCAAGGCTGTGACCAGCATTTTTAATCCATCCGGGGGGATAAAAGGGCGGATTTTCCTGATCATTTTTAAGATAACCCAAAAGGTGGAGGCAAGCTTATTAATTTGACAACCAAATGTCAGTCTTTCATCAAATACGACCCCTAAGTTCCTGACCTTTGGGACAGGGGTTGGGCATTCGCCCAGATCAGCCGGCCACCATCTTGGAGACCAAACGGAGGTATTTGACCCTAGTAGCAGAACCTCTGTTTTTTCGCTGTTCAATTTAAGGCAGTTAGTCTGCATCCATGTATTTATCTGCGAGATGCAGATGTTGAAATGATCGGCTGTCTCTTCGATGTTATTTGAGACTGAGACCACCACCTGGGTGTCATCGGCATATGAGACCACCGAGAAACCACATTGCCTGATGATCGCTGCCAGAGGGGCCACATAGATATTAAAAAGTGTGGGGCTCAGGGAGGAGCCCTGAGGCACCCCACATGGCAGTTTGAAAAATTTAGAAGCCGATCCATCAACTTCTACTACAAGACATCTGTCCGTTAGGTAGGAGGACAATAGAGTAATGGCGGTATCTTGGAATCCCAACTTTGCTAGCCTACCAATTAAAATCTCATGATTGACAGTATCGAAGGCCGCCAATAGATCTAACAAGATCAAGGCGGCCTTCCTTCCTGCATCCAGCGTTCTTCTGAGTTCCTCTGCTGCCATAACCAAAGCAGTCTCTGTTCCGTGACCCTCTCTAAACCCATATTGTGAGTGGTCCAGGAGGTCTCCGGCAGAAATAAAAGTTGTAATCTGCATGTTAAGTAGTTTCTCTAGCAACTTAGACGAGAAGGGAATCCTGGATATTGGCCGGTAACTACTAGGTTCACTAGGGTCTAGGTTAGGTTTCTTTAGTAGAGGCCGGACTGAGGCTGTCTTCCATGCCTCTGGGAACAGACCAGATTGTAAAATTTCAGAGAACACTGCTCTAAGTTGCTCACTGAGTATTTCTGGGAACAAATGAAAGACTTTAGGAGGGCAAGGGTCAGATGGGGCTCCTGACTTGGTAGTCTTTACCACTTGGGTAATCTGTTCCACCGTGGGCGAGAAAAAGGAGAAACCCGTGCCGGGTGCTTGTGTATCTGGTCCTGGCTTAATTCTCTCAGAAGAGGAGTTATTGCTATCTGTAAATGTTTTGTACACTGTCTCAACTTCGTTTATAAAAAATTGTTCTAAAGTGTTACAAAATTCCGGGCTATTCATCTTCTGAGAATTCGTTGGGAGGTTGGCTAGTTTTTTCACTGTATCAAACAGCTCTCTACTGGAGTTCTTGGCCTCCAAAATTTTCTTTGTAAAATATTTGCTTTTTTCCTCGATAATCAGTTTCTTGTATTCTGACAGGGTGTGTGCATATTCAATTTTCCTCGCTTGATCATAATTAGCTCTCCACTTTCTTTCGGACCTTCTGCATACTTTTTTTTGTTCTCTAAGTTTTTCTGAGAACCAAGGCTCAGAGGGTCTTTTCTTTTGGGCAAAAAGCTCTTTTTGGGGGCTGCCGCATCTACCGCTGTTTTGACCCATGCGGTTACTCTATTAACCACAACATTAGAGTCTGAGTCTAAACTTGGTTTTGATGCACGTAGTGGGGCCTGTAGGTTTGGGATGTTGATTTTGGCCCAATCATGATAAGCGACCGTGGTGTGGGTGCTAGTTGATGGTGTTTGTTGCCAGTTATCCTGTACAGTGAATATTATAGCTTTGTGGTCCGACCAAGTGACCGGGATAACTTCCGAAATTTTTACCCTGGGATTAGAAGTAAAGATTCCATCCAGGGTATGTCCTGCGACATGTGTCTCTTGTCTGACTATCTGTCTCAAAGAGAAACTTGCCATAGCATCCATAAGTGCGGTAGTGTTGTGGTCTTCTTCCTTTTCTAGGTGATAGTTAAAATCTCCTAATATTGTAAAATCTGACCAGTTTATACTGGACTCCAAGAAGGGACTAATAGTGTCCATCAGCGGGGTCCGGGCTTTTGGTGGACGATATATAAGAAGTCCTTTTAGTGTATAGTTGTTATTAAGTAATATCCGGAATGCTAACATTTCACAGTCCGGTGAGCTGCCTGTCGAACATCCAACCACTCTCAGTTCTTCTCTGGAGATTATAGCTAGTCCTCCCCCCCGCTTGTATGTTCTATCAGCTCTGGTCATGGAGTAGCCTGCGGGGAGTGCTAGTGTCAGCTCTGGGTCTGATGCTGTATCTGCCCAGGTCTCGGTTATAAAGGCCAGGTCGAGCTTGTGACTTTCTATCATTTCTGAGAGTTTCGTGTTGTGTTTTACTAGTGAGCGTGCGTTAATTAACACCGCTTTAATATCCTTAGTGTTACCCCTGGGGGCTGGTTTTTGCTGTCTTATCAAGGTCTTCACTTTCGTATAGCTAAGCTGCAGCCTACAGTGCTCGCACCTCTTTGGCTCCTTCCTGAGATCGAGTAGTGGCCCGCAAGATGTTTTGCTCTTTGGGTTCAGCCTCAATAACTCATCTCTAGAGTATGACACATTTCTCCATGCTACAGAAAAATGCACAGGGGTTCTGGCGCTAGGCGCGGGCTGGGCGCGGACGGGCGCAGACGGGCTTGCCTTTGGCGCGCCTTCGGAGCGCCGGCGGCGCGCCCGCTGCGCGCGTCCGCTGTGCGTGCGCTCTTGCATCGGGTTAAGTAGTGTTATCCATGGGAAGACTAGTCCTCTACCCACTCTCACCCTGACGTGTCAATAATCCCCTCAATATGTCCGCCCAATAGCTCCTTCCGCTCAACGGCACTTGCCGAGTCGGACCGAGGCGTTTGATGGCGAGAACCGAGCAGCGCTAGATAAGCGCTAGTGTGCAAATGTGCAAATTAGCAGTTTTTTTTAACAGTTTTACAAGCCTGTTAGCAAGGTAGCAAGGTAGTGGCAATTTCAGATTCAAACGTATCTTAAAATCATTAAAATCTTATCATTTAAAATCCAGTTCACGCAGCTAGCAGCACCGCCGTGACACAGCAGTCCTACCGCTTCCGCTGCGCGTGTGCTCTTGCATCGGGTTAAGTAGTGTTATCCACAGGAAGACTAGTCCGCTACCCACTCTCACCCTGACGTGTCAATAATCCCCTCAATATGTCCGCCCAATAGCGGCTTCCCCTCAACGGCACTTGCCGAGTCGGACCGAGGCGTTTGATGGCGAGAACCGAGCAGCGCTAGATAAGCGCTAGTGTGCAAATTAGCAGTTTTTTTAACAGTTTTACAAGCCTGTTAGCAAGGTAGCAAGGTAGTGGCAATTTCAGATTCAAACGTATCTTAAAATCATTAAAATCTTATCATTTAAAATCCAGTTCACGCAGCTAGCAGCACCGCCGTGACACAGCAGTCCTACCGCTTCCGCTGCGCGTGCACTCTTGCATCGGGTTAAGTAGTGTTATCCACGGGAAGACTAGTCCGCTACCCACTCTCACCCTGACGTGTCAATAATCCCCTCAATATGTCCGCCCAATAGCGCCTTCCGCTCAACGGCACTTGCCGAGTCGGACTGAGGCGTTTGATGGCGAGAACCGAGCAGCGCTAGATAAGCGCTAGTGTGCAAATGTGCAAATTAGCAGTTTTTTTTAACAGTTTTACAAGCCTGTTAGCAAGGTAGCAAGGTAGCAAGGTAGTGGCAATTTCAGATTCAAACGTATCTTAAAATCATTAAAATCTTATCATTTAAAATCCAGTTCACGCAGCTAGCAGCACCGCCGTGACACAGCAGTCCTACCGCTTCCTGTAATGTGCAAATTGCGTATGTCCCTATGAAGACTTGCAAATCCTTAGAAACAGTTTGAGCGTCAGCCGAGCGCTGATGCCAAACCCACAGGAATCTAGAGCATGAATCCACTGCCACCAAGATGTACTTGTAAGCCCCGTCAGATTGTAGGGGGCCGCAGTGGTCCAAATAGACACATGCAAGAGGTCTGTCTGATATCAGCAACAGTGTCTGTGGTGGACATGCTATGGTGGAACCCTTAATCTGCTGATAGATGTCGCACATAAGGACAAAGCCCTTTGTTTGCTTGGTAAGACCTGGCTACCAATAACGTTGTTTCAGCAATGAAACTGTCGCAGTGATACCTATGTGTGCCGAGCCCAGACACTTGTGTGCAGCTCGTATTAAACCTAATCTGCGATCCATGTTTGGTATTCCTCTATCCCCCACTCCTGGAATTTGAGCATTCGGTATATTTTGTGCATCTAACTTGTAGGAGTAGGCGAAGCGATGACAGCTACCATTATCTGTTCATCTATTCTCGTGCTAGAACGAGTGATTGCAGCAACTGCAGCAGTTCGCACTGTCGCCTTGGCGGCTTCATCAGCTAATGAATTCCCTTCAATGTGCATGCCAACACGTTGATGACTCAGCGTATGAATCACTTGAGCTCGTGGTAAAGCCTTTTTCAGCTCCTCCACTTGTTCCCCGAGCAATTTATGCTTTATTGTGCAACCTTTTGAATCTTTAAATCTATTCTGGCCTCAGTAGTGCAGATGTTCATTGTATGACTGGGCACAGTAAAAGGAATCACACACTATGAGTGTGGGGAATTCTCGATCCGTATTTTTTTGTGCCAGTATCAGGGCTTTTAGTTCTGCCAGCTGCGCCGTGCAATCTCCTGGAAACTGCGTCTGCGTACTGCTAGGACAGAACTTACCGTCCCGCATATGACCTTTTACAATCGCACAAGCTGCGCTGTATTGCTGTTTACTTCCTATGGCTGGCTGAGCTGAACCGTCAGTGTAAATGAGGTATTCATACTGATCTAGAGGCATTATTTCACTCAGGAGAGGATATTCTTGTTCGTACTGCAGAAATGCTTTGTGTTTTTAATGTAGACTCAAACTTGTAGTCTACATCTGTTGCAGTGAGAGAATTAGCCCATTGTATCCATCGTGGATGCAATGCTCTAGCGTTTGGAACGCTTGCTTTTGTAACAGCCTCTAAGGTTGCTACCGGAGTTACGACAATTATTTGTTTCCCCTGAGCCAGTGCTCTTTCTCTCGCTACAGTAGTCTGTACTGCTGTTAAAATGTTTTCAGTGGATGCAAAGCGCATCTCAGTGTTTGTGTACAAATGAGATTTGGATGCAATGGGTACCGTTTCGACTTCATTGAGGGTGAAGTAAGTGTACCCGGATTGACCCACAATTACACAGATCACCAAATCCGTAGTGTTTACACGTGTGTGTAAGTGTTTAGAAACTATCATGTCAACTTGAAGGGAACGTAATATTTCTGTATGTTCATGTGTCCCGTGTCGAACTGAGAAATCAGGTCTAATTAAGTCGTAGAAAGGTTTCACCTTTTCTGCGCAATCCAAAATGTATGTTCTGCCAAAATTTAGGAATCCTAAAATGGATTGTACGTTTTTCAGAGTTTTTTGAGGTTGGAGCAGTGCACACTTTTCTAAAAAGTTAGCTGCAAGGCTTTTCCCTTCACTTGAGAGCTCATAACCCAAAAATAGGACATTGAGGTGGGCAATTTTTGATTTTTTAAAGTTAAATTTGTAGCCTTCAAAGGCGAACCCCAAAATAATATTGTTTACTCTGGTCAAATGATCTAATAATTCATCGTCCGTCAGATAGATATCATCTACATAGGACAGTGCCTCCTCATCAAAATTTGAAGCAACTTGTTACTCTTGCTGAGACCAGCCCAGGGATATTCTATACCCTTGGGGCAATCTACAGAATTGGCTCTGAGAGCCGAGGGCCAAAAATGCTGTCAAATATCTGCTCTCAGGTGCTATATTTTGACATAAAAATCCATTTGAGATATCTAGTGTTGTTTTGTCTTTTTTCCGCACAATGTTATTCATTAATGCTGCACTGTGTTACATGATGAGGTGTCTCAGCATCCCACCCTACATGATTGTGGTATAATGCAGGAGATAGTGCTACCGCCCACTCCTGCGTGTATGAATGTTTCAGTGATTCTGGAACGAGGTCGGAGAAGGTGGGTAAAATTACAGTTTCTCCCTTTGGGCAGTCCATAACAAACTCAGGTGGCCAATCTTTCTCTGCTAAAAGGATGTCATATCCAAAGGACAGGTTCTCCCAAAAGAGACCTTTAACTTTCCTGGGTATGTTCCCCTCCATATGGAGCGTTATTTCGTATAACTGGTGTGGGATACTTATCCAAGTATCAGGTGTTTCCACCGTGATATGTTCATTCAACACCGTTGTCACCAGAAATTCCATCAGGTTCTCGCAAGCTATTGTTACTTCTGCTGCGCTGTCTAGCATCGTCAGAGCCCATTCCCCGTTCAGAAGCTAACAGGCACATGCATCAATGATCAAGATTGCGAATCTTTATTAGCGAATTTTAAGGATTCGCAAATAAAGATGTGCAAAAACAGATGCACCAAAAAATTGCGAAAAAATAAAGAATCGCTAATATTTGCAAAAATTACTGCGACTTCGGTAATTGCGAATTCGCTATTAGCGAATTCGCTAATAGCGATTTCGCAATTACCGAAGTCGCATTTTTGATGCATCTTGATGACATCAGAACCAGGAAGTGAGCAGCACAAGCCCCATTTCCAGTGCACAGTCAGAGGGAGAGGAGGGAGCTGGCTCTGGGAGCTAAACAGCAGTGGGATTGAGCGATTGGAAAAACCTGGCATCTGTAAGAAAATGGAAAGCTCACAAACAGCAGAGGACAGCCAATCAGGCAGGAAGCGGAAAATGAAATTTTCTGAAAAAGAAATTGACACCCTCATTGAGGGAGTTGTCCACCGCCATGATAAGCTGTTTGGGAAATTATCATTAAAAGTGGCAGAGCAGGAGAAAAGAAAAATATGGATCCGGATCCCAAACCGGGTGAATGCCAGTGGGGTGACACACCGCACCATCGATGACCTGAAAAAAAGATGGTACGACTTGAGCAGTCGGGCCAAGGTGCGCATTGCTGCCCGTCTGAAGGAAGCAAGGAAGACAGGAGGGGGAACACCGACAGACACTGGGAACACTCCCATGGAGGACATGGTTGAATCCACAATCCAGCCTGAAGCTGTTGTCGGTGTGACACAGCTAGACACGTCAGGAGCAGCAAACACATCTGAAGGTAAGATGACTGCATGTTACCATTGACCCAAATTATTAAGGTAGAACATCACCTCAGTACAGCACAAGTGCACACTTTGAACATCCAGTACACAATGTATCCATGAAGGGAAGTGCATTATGGGAGATGTAGGCAGGTCAAGCAGTTACAATGACAAACACACAAATAGGAAAAGTACAACTCAAAATAGTGAATATATTCCCAATTTAATAACAAAGCAAAAACAATTGATCACTGTGACATGACATCCCAGACATAAATTAATGCTGTTGTGCACTGTTAAACCTCACAGATGCAGAATGTGTAGAAGCTGAGGATAGTGACTACCAGGACATACAGGACACCAGCGCAGTTGAGGATATGGACACACCGGTTTTGCCAACAAATCCATCAAGTGCCCCACCACTGGTCACCATGGATTCTGATGATGAGGCAAATGCAACACATGAGTCCAGGCATGGCCAAGCCACATCCATCCCAAATCCACAAACACAGGTCCGCAGAAGCAATGTCAGAGTCCGGCGTAGAAGAGCTAGATCACTCAGAACACAGCAGGAAGAGCAACCAAATGATGTCTGGGGTGGTCTTGAGGGACAGATGCTCCGCATGCAGCGCCTGCAGACCAAAAACACACGTTTAGTACAGATACAAATTGGGAAGATGGCAGACAACATTGTAGTACTGTGCGATAGTGTGCAGCAACTGACCAAGGTTATGCAGGAGGGACATGTATCCCAGAGAAGAAACCATCGGCAACTAATGCAGCGCCTCAACATCTATGCGAAATCCAACAATAGGCTGGCCACATCAACTGCACTGCTGGCACGTAGGTCTGTGACCATGCAAACAGAAATGTGCCATTGGAGCGGGGATGTGGCTAAGGCACTGGACCAGGTAACCAATGCAGTGGAACTGATGAATGCTACCACAATTGCGGCCAACATGTCCACGCAGGAAGAGGGTAGTGAGGGGGCCTCAAGCTTGAGTAGCATAGCCATGCCAGTTGCCACTGCAGGAAGACGCAACACAATCAATCAATCAATCATGTCACTTATAAAGCGCACTACATACCCGCGAGGGTCTCAAGGCGCTGGGGGAAGAGGGGGGTGGTGCTGCTACTGATCGAAGAGCCAGGTCTTGAGGAGTCTTCTGAAGGCCAGTAGGTCTTGGGTCTGTCGGAGGTTGGTGGGGAGGGTGTTCCAGGTCTTGGCGGCGAGGTGGGAGAAGGATCTGCCGCCGGCGGTCGTTTCCGGATGCGGGGACTGTGGCGAGGGCGAGGCTGGTCGAGCGGAGCTGGCGGGTGGGGGTGTAGAAGCTGAGTCGTCTGTTGAGGTAGGCTGGTCCGGAGTTGTGGAGTGCTTTGTGTGCGTGGGTGAGGAGCTTGAAGGTTATTCTCTTGTTGACAGGGAGCCAGTGCAGGTCTCTCAGGTGGGGTGTGATGTGGCTGCGTCGGGGGATGTCGAGGATAAGACGTGCAGAGGCGTTCTGGATGCGTTGCAGCCGTCTCAGGAGCTTAGCCGTCGTTCCTGCGTAGAGGGCGTTTCCGTAGTCCAGCCTGCTGGTGACGAGGGCCTGGGTGACTGTTTTTCTTGTTTCGGTGGGGATCAACTTGAAGATCCTGCGGAGCATTCGGAGGATGTTGAAGCAGGATGAGGAAACGGCGTTGACCTGCTTAGTCATGGAGAGGGTGGGGTCGAGGATGACCCCTAGGTTGCGTACGTGGTCGGTGGGTGGCGGGGCTGTTCCCAGTGATGTTGGCCACCAGGAGTCGTCCCAGGCTGAAGGGTTGGAACCAAGGATGAGGACCTCCGTCTTGTCCGAGTTCAGCTTCAGGCGGCTGGTCCTCATCCATTCGGCGACGGCCTTCATTCCTTTGTGGAGGTGGGCTTTGGCAGTGTGAGGGTCTTTGGTGAGGGAGAGGATCAGCTGGGTGTCGTCGGCGTAGGAGATGATGTTGAGGTTGTGCTGTCGGGCGACGTGGGCGAGGGGTGCCATGTAGATGTTGAACAGCGTTGGGCTGAGGGAGGAGCCTTGGGGTACGCCGCAGATGATCTTGGTGGCCTTGGATCGGAAGGGGCGAGGCGGACGCTTTGTGTTCTGCCGGAAAGGATGGATGTGGTCCAGTTCAGGGCCTTCTCTTGGATCCCGGCGTCGTGAAGGCGTGTTCGGAGTGTGTGGTGGCAGACTGTGTCGAAGGCGGCTGATAGGTCCAGGAGGATGAGGGCTGCTGTTTCTCCGTTGTCTAGCAGGGTCCTGATGTCATCGGTGGCGGCGATGAGGGCGGTTTCGGTGCTGTGGTTGCTGCGGAAGCCGGACTGGGAAGGGTCCAGGATGTTGTTCTCCTCAAGGTAGCGGGTCAGTTGTTTGTTGACGATTTTCTCGGTGACCTTCGCGGGGAACGGGAGCAGAGAGATGGGTCGGAAGTTCTTGAGGTCCTTGGGGTCTGCCTTGGGTTTCTTGAGTAAGGCGGTGATCTCGGCGTGCTTCCAGCTTTCCGGGAAGGTTGCTGTCTTGAAGGAGATGTTGATTATTTTCCGGAGATGGGGCGCGATGGCTGTACTGGCTTTGTTGAAGATGTGGTGAGGGCACGGGTCTAGCGGTGAACCGGAGTGGATGGTGTTCATGATCTCGCTGGTGTCCTTGTCGTTGATGTTGGTCCAGGAGAGCAGGCGATTGGTGGTTGTGGGGGCAGTGGTCTCGGTGGTTGCCGGGGCGGTCGTGGTGTTGAAGCTGTCGTGGATGTCGGCGATTTTGCGGTGGAAGGAGGTGGCCAGTGAGTTGCACAGGTCTTGCGACGGCTGGATGTCGTTGGTGTTGGAGCTGGGGTTGGAGAGTTCCTTCACGATGTTGAAGAGCTCTTTGCTGTTGTGTGCGTTGTTGTCTAGGCGGTCTTTGAGTGAGGCCCTTTTGGCGGATCTGATGAGGTGATGGTGATTGCGGGTGGCGCTCTTGTGGGCGGCGTAGCTGTCCGCTGTCCGTTCGTGGAGCCAGATCTCCCCCTCAGCTTCCAACATGAGGGATGAGGATGCTGGCCCTGACAGGCGTCTGGGTGTTCGTGGGAGAAAGCGCTAGACTTCTATGTACAATGACATTCCAATATGGTGACGTAACCATGGATGTGATCGGACCTTTTTAGTGACTTACAAGTCATTATTTATTTCCAAAACACTTATGTCCATTACTTAAAAACCTGTGCCACTGGCCACATTGAAAGTGTGCTCCGACACTCATGTCATATTTTCTTTGAATAAAACTTTCTGTGATTGTAATATACACTGTTTGTGTCATCATTACTCACCTCAGAAATAATTCTGTGTGATGTCCAATCTTCTCATGCGCCCTTCTGCTGCGCATGCCCCTTGTGCTGGATGGCGGTGTGGCACTTGCTGGTTATCATCCTCTGAGTCGCTTTCAGACACCTCGATTTCCATTCCTCCCCTCGTCGCAATATTGTGCAGCATGGCACATGCTGCTACTATCTTACAGCATTGTTCAGGGTTGTATTGAAGTGCTCCACCGGTCTTATGGAGGCATCTGAATCGGCTCTTCAGCAGCCCAAATGTGCGCTCTATGATGTTCCTTGTAGAAATATGTGCTGCATTGTACCTCTGTTGGTTGGCAGTTGTGGGATTGAGGTAAGGCGTCAGAAGGTAATTACGCAAGGCGTATGCGCTGTCACCTGCATGTGGGTAAGCAAAGGGTCAGTGGCAGTTTGACATTGGCATACGTACAATGACTGTGATTACACATATTTACCAAGCAGATGTGCCTCTCCAAATTCTCCGCTGACAAGACGGGTGTGAATGCCACTTTGCCTGAAAATATAGGAATCATGTGCACTCCCAGGAAATTGCGCCACAATATCAGTGATTATGTTTTTGGCATTGCAAACAACCTGAATATTAAGGGAATTATAGCATTTTCTATTTCTAAACATATATTCCTGTGCTGCAGGGGGACATATTGCCACATGGGTGCAATCAATGCAACCTATAACATGTGGGAAGCGAGCTATCTGTAAAACTCCTGTTTTGTTTTTGCAAGGTCATGCGCGGTGGTGGGGAAATTGATGTGTGAGCCGATCCTGGCCATCATGGCATCAAGGAATGCTTTGAATATTCTTGAAGTGCGCTTTGCGACACACCTCCAGCTACTGCAATGACCCCCTGAAAACTGCCTGACGCCAGTAGGTGTAGGCAACATAGGACCTGCACATGTGTTGGGATAGCATTGGTCCTACGTGTCTGTCGTTGCAGTATGGGATCCAATTCATTGATCAGGTCATGGATCATTGCTGCATTGAGCCTATACTTATCGTATATCTCATCCTCTTGCTGTCCTAGCAAAGTTATGCGGACTCTGAAGATGCGCTCATTTATTTGCCTCCGTCATTGTCCAGCAGCCTCATCCTCCTCGCCATCAGGTACATCCCTGCCATTGTGAGATGTGGTAGCTCATTCTGTGTGTGTTTCAATGGGTTTAAGTAGATTTTCAGCTGTATCTGATTTGCACTCATGATTACCACCTGGTTGTGATCCTTCTTATTTAGCACTTGCAAAATTGCGAATTTCTGATAATTCGCAATTTGTGATTTTTCATGCATATATTTAGGGAATCCTTATTTGCGAATCGCCATTTGGGAACGCAAATAGCGATTCGCTAAAACTATTCGCAGATTGTTTAGCGATTCTTTAAATTTGCGATTTCTTGTGTTTTCGCTATAATGCAGTTGATGCATTGCGACACGGTATTTTGCGATCGCAAAAGCCATTATTTAGCAATTCGCAAATTTTGCGAATTTATTTACACTTGATGCATGTGCCTGTAAGTCCTCAGCAGCCTGGGCATTTCTTATTTTAAGGCCAGCTACTTTCTTCTTTTTAATTTGAGGTTTTGATTTTGATTTATCTTCTTTTTTTATATTAAAGTCTGAAGTGCGATGTGTTTCTCTTTGTTTTGCTCGCTCTTCTGATCTGTGTTCTGACTGCCCTTCCCTCTCGGAGTTTCTTGGTGAAACCTGAAAGGAACGAGAGGAACATGTATCAGTATCCTGATACCTGTCATGTTTTTTAATGTGATCAGGGTTTCTAAGGTTATACCTCCCGTCAGAGGGCTCCTGTTGATGAGACCCACTCCGTGATTGTGATGTATTCTGCTTATTTTTCTGCTGTTTATTATCCCATTTCTTCTTAGAAGAATCTGGTGCTTGCTTAGTGTTATCCTTTTCAGGATTACCTATAACTTGTGGTTTCATAGGTCTAGCTCCCAAATTATCTCTCCCTAATTCAGTGTATGTATCTTCGATTTTTGGCAAATCTCGCTCCTGTTTTGCAGGAGTGCATTCCCTCAGGCGCTGGTGTATAGTCACCACTGCAGCCTCCCTTTTGATGTTTGCTACCATAATTGTCGATACCTGGGAAAAATTGCCTATCAATTTCATCCCTAAGTTTAGAGCAGGTTCTGCTCCATACTCATTCTGTATTTGTCTTAATACCGCTGGTATCAATGCTAACGAAGGGGTGCCATGAGTCCTGGTATAGATGGCAGCAAAGACTGTACCCCAGTTGGTACAATCCTCTATCAGGGGAGCTATCCCCATTGGCAAGCATATTGTCAGTATTCTATGTTTTTCTTGTGGGCCTGTGAGTGGAAACACTGCCTCTAACTGTGCTATTTTCTGTGCTATCCAGAATGGCATTTGCTCACGTTTAGTGGGCATTTTTCCCATGACTGCATTCAGTGTTTGTGGGGTGATTTTCGTTGTGGTCCCTTGTAGTTGACCTGCTGGGGTAACCCTTGTGGGCTGAAGTGTGAGTGTTCTCTTAACGAACTGTGTCAGATTTCTGTAAAGTATAATTATTTCTTTGTGAAGTGGACCTGAGTCTGCTATTGGCAACGTGTCAACTTCTGGATGCGGCGTGTAAGACGCTAGAACCGGCCAAGTCGCTCAGTCTCTACTGAGCGGACCGAGTCTCACTTTTTCTGTGGTGTGTGGGAGGGCGCCTTTAAACTAATTTATATGCTCTTGGTACGTGAGCGGAACTTCTATTTCCTCGTATGGACAGTACTCCTCCGGTATTTCATCTGGAGTATAAGAGTGAAATGTGTTTGTGCGTGCGTCTGCAGGTGGGAATTTGACCCATAAATAGAATATCTCTGTCCTGAATTATTTGTGTGCCTCAATCACGAATGTTACGGTGCCTCCTAATCCTGGGAGACCAACTTTTTCTAATTTGGCAGCAAGTGCATTTCTTACATTTTCTGGAATGTTTATTGCACCTTCCTGCTCTCCATCCTCCGCTGCATTTGCATGTAATGCTATCGCAGCCTCAACTTGGACAGACATTGTAAAAAAGAGTTTCAAGGAAAATGAGATAAGGATTTATGAACAATGTAGGGAACTATAATCCTTCAAGCTTGAATAAACCTACAGCCAATACATAGGATATACCTACTCAGCTGTGGTGGATATTTCCCTTCCCACTCCAGACGTCACTGGGTAAATGTGAGTAGTGGTCTCTGAGAAAGCACAACTAAACTACTACGATTTGACCGTTAAATAAGAACCAAACCAACATTGGGCGCCATGTCATGTAGTTCCTACGAATCTATATAGGATCTGCGTGTTTAGACAACAGAAACTAAGGGACTGGTGTCCAGACTGATTCCAGACACCCCCAAAGGATATGTTAGTCTGTTAGTCCAGCTAGCTCACAGTGCTACGGAGCGAATAGCTTCTGGCAACTATCGAACATGACAACCCTGACCCCTCAGGGATCGTGGAAACAGTACATTACTTTTCGCTCAGTCACTCGTGCTTACTTTGTCTCAGAGAGATGTACAGAATAAGCGGTGGGGATGTTTTTCAATAAGCTTTTATTGAACCAGCGTCATTCTAGTATAAAATACGTGTGCTGCAACAACCATTAGACAGAAACATATATATACGATTATGAGCACCAGCAGAGTAAAGAAAAGGTAGAATTCTACCATAGTGCTAAAACAATGAATGTATGCAGGCATCTAGATACATGACAATAAAATGCGTACTCCTACGATGCAAGCCCTAACTAGATGTACCTAAGTGTACCTAGCATGTATGTAGGTGTATAGCCAAGAATCCCCTTAGGATAGAGCCAACCCTATTACCTGATGTGGGGGAGTGAAGGACCCCGTTCTGGTCTTGAGATGGACACCCGCAAGGGATGTCAGACCCCTGCGTGCTGGAGTGTCTGCGTGCAGGGACCTCAGCGTCTCGCGTCAGCGTGTCAGCATGGAAGTCTTTTTCCTCTAACTTGCTCAGCCAAGATGCAGTGCTTATATACCCGAAAGGTACCCTCAGGGGTTCTACCTAGAAGTGTACTATGGGCATGTCAGGCAAGGATGATGATAGAGGTAACCCTTATACAGAGTTATTATGCAAAAGATGGTAATCCTGCTGTGATACTGAGAATACTCATGCATAATAAATGAGGCTAGTTTTCTAAGAAAACCACACAACATTTATGTAGCACCTAACTAGGTAAAAGGTCAGCGACAGACCCATTATGTAGAACAATGGTAGGACAGATGTAGGTAAAGGGTCGTTTAACTACCTAGGCCTGTATTGGGGTTCATAACAGGAGATCTAGGGGAAAGAAGAGTCATAAAACCACCTAAAGGGCTTCATGTAGAGAATGCAGGCTCTATGTATGAATTACCTCTGTCCTCCCTTTAGAGCAGCCTCGAGCCAGGTCCTGGCACCTTTGATTGGCAGCAGTATCAACCTATCATTTTGTGGAGTGATGCCATTTCTGTGGGTGCTCGCAAGATCTCCCACTGAAGAATTGCCATCGCCATGCTAGAGCCAGGCAGGTGTGGTCCCTCTGAGGAAGAATTTTCCAGTGGAAATTACTCTTGTGCTGGAAATTCAATTGCCATTGCTTCCCAAAGGGTTGTACACTAACACCCTCCTTGATATTAAACACTACATCAAAGTCCTTTCACAGGGCACAAGGCTGAATGCAGGACACTCCTCTCTGAAAGTCAGGGAAGAGCCAGGGGTCACCGGAGAGCAGGGCATCATCATCATCATCATCTAGGTGGGAGAAGGCGAGGGGTGGGCAGGGGATTAGATTTAGACTTATTAAGAAACTGTACAATTATTGAAAATCATTACAATACCAAATCCTTACCACTGAATAAGGATAACAATCTACCAGGGTTAAACTTTCCATAGTGGTTTTGACGTCCGTTTGGGGAAGATGAAGGTCTGCTTGACATAGGAGTGACACCTGGCACCCTGCAGGCAGGTTTCTGTTGGTCACGTGGTCTCAGAAGGAGAGATTGCTGACAATGACTAGTCAAACTGAGTTTGTGTTTGTGATGAGTGGGGCTGTGAAGGTGTCGGCTTTCTTTTTTCTGAACTAATCCTCGCTCTGTTTTTTTTTAAGCTGTTGGCTATGAGAATTGATTTGGTCTTTGTGGACACTTAACATCCAGCTTGGGTGAGGTCGCAGAGACATTCAGACAAGTTTGAGCATTGTTGGTCCACTAGTGTGTTTTGAGTCCAGGATTGGCTGAGATGGCTCTGAGAGGCTCCATGTAATGGATGGATGGATTCTGCTGGTGGCCCACACGTCAGCTGTAGTTAACAGTCATACTTGCAGTCTGATGTAACCCATCTGGATGAACTCTGGCAATTGCAAAGATAGGAGGAGAATTAATTCAGTATGATACACTCACACGCTGTTCATACTTACGCGACGCTGATATGGAATTGTTGGTCTTTGAGGAGAAAGCATTCATATAAGATGAGCATTGTCACGGTAGCACTGCAACAGCATGGCATGAAGCCTGTTCCATAGCTCTGTAGGAACAATTTGGTATCAATTTGTTAATCCATATGGATAGTGACTGTTGTCTTGATTATCTTTATAAGGAATTGTGGGTGTGTCATGGGGTGGTAGGTTATGGGGGTAGCGTTTTCTCAGGACTACCAGTCAGAGACCCAGATACTCTTCCTCGTGTTCTCTCAGGTCTAGCACTCAGAGACCCAGATACTTCTCCTTCTCCTCTCGTTCTCTCACATCTAGCACTCAGAGACCCAGATACTCCTCCTTACATTCTCTCAGGACTAGCACTCAGAGACCCAGATACTCCTCCTCCTCCTCTCGTTCTCCCAGGTCTAGCACTCAGAGATCCAGATACTCCTCCTCCTCGTGTTCTCTCAGGACTAGCACTCAGAGACCCAGATACTCCTCCTCCTCCTCTCATTCTCTCAGATCTAACACTCAGAGACCCAGATACTCCTCCTCCTCCTCTCATTCTCTCAGATCTAACACTCAGAGATCCAGATACTCCTCCTCTTCACGTTCTCTCAGGACTAGAACTCAGAGGCCCAGACACTCCTCTGTGCATTTTCTCAGGACTAGCTCCTCCTCGCGTTCCCTCAGTTCCAGCACTCAGAGACTCAGATACTTCTCCTCGATTTCTTTCAGGGCTAGCACTCAGAGACCCAGATACTCTTCCTCACATTCCAACAGGACTAGCACTCAGAGACTCAAATACTCTTCCTCGTGTTCGCGTAGGACTAGCACTTGAAGACCAAGATGCGCTTCCTTGCGTTCTCTCAGGACTAGCACTTAGAGACCCAGATACTCCTCCTTGAGTTGTCTCAGGAATAGCACTCAGAGATCCAGATAATCCTCCTTCTCGCGTTCTCTCAGATCTAGCATTCAGAGACCCAGATGCACCTCCTCATGTTCTTTCAGGACTAGCACTCACAGACACAGATACTCCTCCTTGCGTTCTCCCAGGACTAGCGCTCAGAGATCCAGATACTCCTCCTCGTGTTCTCCCAGGACTAGCACTCAGAGACCCAGAAACTCCTCCTCCTTGCGCTCTCTCAGAACTAGCACTCAGGGACCCAGCTACTCCTCGTGTTCTCTCAGAACTAGCACTCAAAAACCTAGATACTCTTCTTCACATTCTCTCAGGAATAGACCTCAGAGATCCAGATGCTCCTCCTCACCTTCTCTCTCCGGACTAGCACTGAGATCTAGATACTCCTCCTCGTGTTCTCCCAGATCTAGCACTCTGAGCCCAAGAGACTCTTCCTTGCTTTCTGTCAGGACTAGCACTCAGAGAGCCAGATTCTCCACCTCCTTGCACTCTCTCAGAACTAGCACTCAGAGACCCAGCAACTTCTCCTTGCGTTCTCTCAGAATTAGCACTCAAAATCCTAGATACTCTTCTTCAAATTCTCTCAGGAATAGACCTCAGAGATCCAGATACTCCTTGCATTCTATGAGATATAGCACTGTGAGATCCAGATACTCCTCCTCCTCAAGTACCCTCAGATCTAGCACTCAGAGACTCAGAGTCTCCTACTTCTCTCTTTCTCTCAGATCTAGCACTCAGAGAATCAGATACTCCTCCTCACGTTCTCCCAAGACTAGCACTCAGAGACCCAGATACTCCTCCTCGTGTTCTCCCAGGACTAGCACACAGAGACCCAGATACTCCTCCTTGTGTACTCCTTGGACTAGCACTTAGAGATCCAGATACTCCTCCTCACCTTCTCTCGGGACTAGCACTCAGAGACCCAGATACTCCTCCTCGTGTTCTCTCAGATCTAGCACTCAGAGTCCCAGAGACTCTTCCTTGCTTTCTGTCAGGACTAACACTCAGAGACCCAGATTCTCCTCCTCCTTGCACTCTCTCAGATCTAGCACTCAGAGACCCAGCAACTCCTCCTCGCGTTCTCTCAGAACTAGCACTCAAAAACCTAGATACTCTTCTTCACATTCTCTCAGGAATAGACCTCAGAGATCCAGATACTCCTTGCATTCTCTGAGATATAGCACTCTGAGATCCAGATACTCCTCCTCCTCAAGTACCCTCAGATCTAACACTCAGAGACCCAGAGACTCCTACTTCTCTCTTTCTCTCAGATCTAGCACTCAGAGAATCAGATACTCCTCCTCGCGTTCTCCCAGGACTAGCACTCAGAGACCCAGATACTCCTCCTCGTGTTCTCCCAGATCTAGCACTCAGAGTCCCTGATACTCTTCCTTGCGTTCTGTCAGGACTAGCACTCAGAGACCCAGATTCTCCTCCTCTTTGTGCTTTCTCTGGACTAGAACTCAGAGACCCAGCTACTCCTCCTCGCGTTCTCTCAGAACTAGCACTCAAAAACCTAGATACTCTTCTTCACAATCTCTCAGGAATAGACCTCAGAGATCCAGATACTCCTTGCATTCTCTCAGATATAGCACTCTGAGATCCAGATACTCCTCCTCCTCAAGTACCCTCATATCTATCACTCAGAGACTCAGATACTCCTCATTCTCTCAGATCTAGCACTCAGAGACTCAGATACTCCTCCTCGCGTTCTCCGAGGACTAGCACTCAGAGACCCAGATAGTCCTCCTCGTGTTCTCCCAGGACTAGCACTCAGAGACCCAGATACTCCTCCTCCTTGCGCTCTCTCAGAACTAGCACTCAGAGTCCCAGCTACTCCTTCTTGTGTTCTCTCAGAACTAGCACTCAAAAACCTAGATAGTCTTCTTCACATTCTCTCAGGAATACACCTTAGAGATCCAGATGCTCCTCCTCACCTTCTCTCGGGACTAGCACTCAGAGACCCGGATACTCCTCCTCGTGTTCTCCCAGATCTAGCACTCAGAGTCCCAGAGACTCTTCCTTGCTTTCTGTCAGGACTAGCACTCAGAGGCCCAGATTCTCCACCTCCTTGCGCTCTCCCAGAACTAGCACTCAAAAACCTAGATACTCTTCTTCACATTCTCTCAGGAATAGACCTCTGAGATCCAGATGCTCCTCCTCACCTTCTCTCGGGACTAGCAGTCAGAGACCCAGATACTCCACCTCGTGTTCTCCCAGGACTAGCACTTAGAGATCCAGATACTCCTCCTCACCTTCTCTCAGGGCTAGCACTCAGAGACCCAGCTACTCCTCCTCGTGTTCTCTCAGATCTAGCATTCAGTGACCCAGATGCTCCTCCTCATGTTCTTTCAGGACTAGCACTGAGAGATCCAGATACTCCTCCTCGTGTTCTCCCAGGACTAGCACTTAGAGATCCAGATACTC
Organism: Calotriton arnoldi; assembly: GCA_963921515.1. Lineage (NCBI taxonomy): Eukaryota > Metazoa > Chordata > Amphibia > Caudata > Salamandridae > Calotriton > Calotriton arnoldi. Next base: position 1,244,099 of record CAWUFW010004038.1, read on the forward strand.
CTCCTCACCTTCTCTCAGGACTAGCACTCAGAGACCCAGATACTCCTCCTAGTGATATCTCAGAATTAGCACTCAAAAACCTAGATACTCTTCTTCACATTCTCTCAGGAATAGACCTCAGAGATCCAGATACTCCTCGCATTCTCTGAGATATAGCACTCTGAGATCCAGATACTCCTCCTCCTCAAGTACCCTCAGATCTAGCACTTAGAGACCCAGAGACTCCTACTTCTCTCATTCTCTCAGATCTAGCACTCAGAGAGTCAGATACTCCTCCTCGCATTCTCCCAGGACTAGCACTCAGAGACTCAGATACTCCTCCTCGTGTTCTCCCAGATCGAGCACTCAGAGTCCCTGATACTCTTCCTTGCGTTCTGTCAGGACTAGCACTCAGAGACCCAGATTCTCCTCCTCCTTGCGCTTTCTCAGAACTAGCACTTTCTCAGAACCAGCTACACCTCCTTGCGTTCTCTCGCAACTAGCACTCAAAAACCTAGGTACTCTTCTTCACATTCTCTCAGATATAGCACTCTGAGATCCAGATACTCCTCCTCCTCAAGTACCCTCAGATCTATCACTCAGAGACTCAGATACACCTCCTTCTCTCAGATCTAGCACTCAGAGTCTCAGATGCGCCTCCTCGCGTTCTCCCAGGACTAGCACTCAGAGACCCAGATACTCCTCCTCGTGTTCTCCCAGAACGAGCAGTCAAAGTCCCAGATACTCTTCCTTGCGTTCTGTCAGGACTAGCACTCAGAGACCCAGATACTCCTCCTCCTTGCGCTCTCTCAGAACTAGCACTCAAAAACCTAGATACTCTTCTTCACATTCTCTCAGGAATACACCTTAGAGATCCAGATGCTCCTCCTCACCTTCTCTCGGGACTAGCACTCAGAGACCCGGATACTCCTCCTCGTGTTCTCCCAGCTCCAGCACTCAGAGTCCCAGAGACTCTTCCTTGCTTTCTGTCAGGACTAGCACTCAGAGGCCCAGATTCTCCTCCTCCTTGTGCTCTCCCAGAACTAGCACTCAGAGACCCAGCTATTCCTCCTCACATTCTCTCAGAACAAGCACTCAAAAACCTAGATACTCTTCTTCACATTCTCTCAGGAATAGACCTCTGAGATCCAGATGCTCCTCCTCACCTTCTCTCGGGACTAGCAGTCAGAGACCCAGATACTCCACCTCGTGTTCTCCCAGGACTAGCACTTAGAGATCCAGATACTTCTCCTCACCTTCTCTCAGAACTAGTACTCAGAGACCCAGATACTCCTCCTCGTGTTCTCTCAGATCTAGCATTCAGTGACCCAGATGCTCCTCCTCATGTTCTTTCAGGACTAGCACTCAGAGACACAGATACTCCTCCTTGCAGTCTCCCAGGACTTGCACTGAGAGATCCAGATACTCCTCCTCGTGTTCTCCCAGGACTAGCACTTAGAGATCCAGATACTCCTCCTCACCTTCTCTCAGGACTAGCACTCAGAGACCCAGATACTCCTCCTAGTGATATCTCAGAATTAGCACTCAAAAACCTAGATACTCTTTTTCACATTCTCTCAGGAATAGACCTCAGAGATCCAGATGCTCCTCCTCACCTTCTCTCGGGACTAGCACTCAGAGACCCGGATACTCCTCCTCGTGTTCTCCCAGCTCCAGCACTCAGAGTCCCAGAGACTCTTCCTTGCTTTCTGTCAGGACTAGCACTCAGAGGCCCAGATTCTCCTCCTCCTTGTGCTCTCCCAGAACTAGCACTCAGAGACCCAGCTATTCCTCCTCACATTCTCTCAGAACAAGCACTCAAAAACCTAGATACTCTTCTTCACATTCTCTCAGGAATAGACCTCTGAGATCCAGATGCTCCTCCTCACCTTCTCTCGGGACTAGCAGTCAGAGACCCAGATACTCCTCCTCGTGTTCTCTCAGATCTAGCATTCAGTGACCCAGATGCTCCTCCTCATGTTCTTTCAGGACTAGCACTCAGAGACACAGATACTCCTCCTTGCAGTCTCCCAGGACTTGCACTGAGAGATCCAGATACTCCTCCTCGTGTTCTCCCAGGACTAGCACTTAGAGATCCAGATACTCCTCCTCACCTTCTCTCAGGACTAGCACTCAGAGACCCAGATACTCCTCCTAGTGATATCTCAGAATTAGCACTCAAAAACCTAGATACTCTTTTTCACATTCTCTCAGGAATAGACCTCAGAGATCCAGATACTCCTCGCATTCTCTGAGATATAGCACTCTGAGATCCAGATACTCCTCCTCCTCAAGTACCCTCAGATCTAGCACTTAGAGACCCAGAGACTCCTACGTCTCTCATTCTCTCAGATCTAGCACTCAGAGAGTCAGATACTCCTCCTTGCGTTCTCCCAGGACTAGCACTCAGAGACTCAGATACTCCTCCTCGTGTTCTCCCAGATCGAGCACTCAGAGTCCCTTATACTCTTCCTTGCGTTACACTCAGAGACCCAGATTCTCCTCCTTGCGCTTTCTCAGAACTAGCACTTTCTCAGAACCAGCTACTCCTCCTTGCGTTCTCTCAGAACTAGCACTCAAAAACCTAGGTACTCTTCTTCACATTCTCTCAGGAATAGACCTCAGAGATCCAGATACTCCTTTCATTCTCTCAGATAGAGCACTCTGAGATCCAGATACTCCTCTTCCTCAAGTACCCTCAGATCTAGCACTCTGAGACCCAGAGACTCCTCCTTCTCTCATTCTCTCAGATCTATCTCTCAGAGACCCAGATACTCCTCCTCGTGTTCTCCCAGGACTAGCACTCAGAAACCCAGATACTCCTCCTCGTGTTCTCCCAGGATTAGCACTTAGAGATCCAGATACTCCTCCTCACCTTCTCTCAGGACTAGCACTCAGAGACCCAGATACTCCTCCTCGTGTTCTCCCAGATCTAGCATTCAGAGACCCAGATGCTCCTCCTCATGTTCTTTCAGGACTAGCACTCAGAGACACAGATACTCCTCCTCGAGTTCTCCCAGGACTAGCACTCAGAGATCCAGATACTCCTCCTCACCTTCTCTCAGGAGTAGCACTCAGAGACCCAGATACTCCTCCTCGTGTTCTCCCAGATCTAGCATTCAGAGACCCAGATGCTCCTCCTCATGTTCTTTCAGGACTAGCACTCAGAGACACAGATACTCCTCCTCGCGTTCTCCCAGGACTAGCACTCAGAAACCCAGATACTCCTCCTCGTGTTCTCCCAGGATTAGCACTTAGAGATCCAGATACTCCTCCTCACCTTCTCTCAGGACTAACTCTCAGACACCCAGATAATCCTCCTCGTGTTCTCTCAGATCTAGCATTCAGAGACCCAGATGCTCCTCCTCATGTTCTTTCAGGACTAGCACTCAGAGACACAGATACTCCTCCTCGAGTTCTCCCAGGACTAGCACTCAGAGATCCAGATACTCCTCCTTGTGTCCTCCCAGGACAAGCACTTAGAGATCCAGATACTCCTCCTCACCTTCTCTCAGGACTAGCACTCAGAGACCCAGATACTCCTCCTCGTGTTCTCCCAGATCTAGCACTCAAAGTCCTAGATACTCTTCCTTGCGTTCTGTCAGGACTAGCACTCAGAGACCCAGATACTCCTCCTCCTTGCGCTCTCTCAGAACTAGCACTCAGAGACCCAGATACTCCTCCTCCTTGCGCTCTCTCAGAACTAGCACTCAAAAACCTAGATACTCTTCTTCACATTCTCTCAGGAATAAACCTCAGAGTTTCAGATGCTCCTCCTCACCTTCTCTCGGGCCTAGCACTCAGAGACCCAGATACTCCTCCTCGTGTTCTCCCAGATCTAGCACTCAGAGTCCCAGAGACTCTTCCTTGCTTTCTGTCAGGACTAGCACTCAGAGACCCAGATTCTCCTCCTCTTTGTGCTCTCCCAGAACTAGCACTCAGAGACCCAGCTACTCCTCCTCGCGTTCTCTCAGAACTAGCACTTAGAGATCCAGATACTCCTCCTCGTGTTCTCCCAGGATTAGCACTTAGAGATCCAGATACTCCTCCTCACCTTCTCTCAGGACTAACTCTCAGACACCCAGATAATCCTCCTCGTGTTCTCTCAGATCTAGCATTCAGAGACCCAGATGCTCCTCCTCATGTTCTTTCAGGACTAGCACTCAGAGATCCAGATACTCCTCCTCGTGTTTTCCCAGGACTAGCACTCAGAGACACAGATACTCCTCCTCGAGTTCTCCCAGGACTAGCACTCAGAGATCCAGATACTCCTCCTTGTGTCCTCCCAGGACAAGCACTCAGAGACCCAGATACTCCTCCTCGTGTTCTCCCAGATCTAGCACTCAAAGTCCTAGATACTCTTCCTTGCGTTCTGTCAGGACTAGCACTCAGAGACCCAGCTACTCCTTCTTGTGTTCTCTCAGAACTAGCACTCAGAGTCCCAGCTACTCCTTCTTGTGTTCTCTCATAACTAGCACTCAAAAACCTAGATACTCTTCTTCACATTCTCTCAGGAATAAACCTCAGAGTTTCAGATGCTCCTCCTCACCTTCTCTCTGGCCTAGCACTCAGAGACCCAGATACTCCTCCTCGTGTTCTCCCAGATCTAGCACTCAGAGTCCCAGAGACTCTTCCTTGCTTTCTGTCAGGACTAGCACTCAGAGACCCAGATTCTCCTCCTCTTTGTGCTCTCCCAGAACTAGCACTCAGAGACCCAGCTACTCCTCCTGGCGTTCTCTCAGAACTAGACCTCAAAACCCTAGATACTCTTCTTCACATTCTCTCAGGAATAGACCTCAGAGAGCATTCTCTGAGATATAGCACTCCGAAATCCAGCTACTCCTCCTCCTCATGTACCCTCAGATCTACCACTCAGAGACCCAGAGACTCCTCCTCCTCTCATTCTCTCAGATCTAGCACTCAGAGACTCAGATACTCCTCCTCGCTGTTCTCCCAGGACTAGCACTCAGAGACCCAGATACTCCTCCTCCTTGCGCTTTCTCAGAACTCAGATTCTGAAAACGCCCTGGCACTACCGGCAGGTTATTCCGTCATTCGAGCTGACAGAACATGGAAGCGGGGGGGGGGGTTAGCGATTATTTTCAGAGGAGAGCTGCAAGTAAGGGGCGCCGCAGTGGGAAGCTCCCACGATTGTGAAATGCTATCCTTTCAGATTTCACTTACTAGCAATTATACGTTAAAAGGTCTTTTGCTTTACAGACCTCCGAGGGCACGGACCCCTCTGTTGCATATTTTAAGCCCTTTTTTAGAATCCAGTTTGGATGGATCTGATTTTACGATATTAGGGGATTTTTATTTTTATTTAGAAAAACTAGCAGACCATAACACTGCCTTATTGGTTGATGCAATGGCTAGCCTTTCTTTGGATCAGACCGTTAAACATGATACACATGTGGCCGGGCACACGCTAGACGGGATTTTTTCTTCTAACTCCACTCTTAAAATTGTCAAAATAATTCCCGTACCTTGGTCAGACCACAAAGCAATCTTGTTCACTGTAAGTGTGGATCAGTTGCAGCCAGTTCACACAAATGCTCATAGGCTAGTTACCTCAGGACTGGGCCAATATCAATGCTCCTATGCTACAGGATTTACTATTCAGGACTAAACCTGATTTAGTGGCAGACGTCACTGTTGACTACCTGTAGGAGGAGACGCGGAGTGACGCACCGTACAGGCCGGTTGGTTCTCATCAACAGTGGTTCCGTTCACATTGTTATTGTTAGTGTTCATGGGGCTTCCAGCTGTCCCGGGCTTGGACGCCGGAGAATTAAGAGAGGCTGGCAAAGTGAAGAGTCAGGGAGCTCGTCGACGGACGGAGGCCGGGTGTGCAGCAGCAGTTGCTTGCTGACGGCAAGGGAAGAGGACAACTAATTGACGAACTTTGGCCGGACTTTTTAAACCGGTCCTCGGCCCCTGCTCTGGCCCAGCAACTTGGCTTCGCGCCCTGGCCGACCCCCCCCCTCACAGAAGGGGGGTCCCAAACAGCATCGGCCCAGCCACGGGCAATTGAGCAGCTGAGAGCTGAGAGCGGCTGAGAGTGGCTGAGCGCGGTGGAATCCCAACAGCGGAGCGCTGAAAATCGTGCCGCCCAAAACTCAACTACACCAGCGGGAGTGCTTGGCAAGGTGCTTGGCAAGGTACAGGTGAGCACTGCCGCCATTAGGCCGCGGTGAGTGTGTGCCCCCGGGTCCTTCACGGAGTCAGGTGCAGCTGCAACCCACCCTGCGAGCCCCGCTTGCCCGGCCTGCCTCCCATCATCAGCTCTACTGCTCCACTGCTTAACCTGCTCCCTGCCTTGCCTTCCCGCCCCCCGCTTGGGAGAGGTCAATGACACACTGGGGGCATTGTGCACTGTGCATAACCACACCCTCGCCAAGGCACTTTTAAAGACCCCACTCTTGCAACACTCTCGCAATACTCCAGTATCAACGAAAGGAGTATTTGCCCCCTCAGCATTCGCAGCACTGAGTGGTAAGAGATGTAAGCGAACTACTTGGGGCAATTGGACAATTGGGCAGCAGGAGGAGCTCCTTCAGTGTTTCACCTAGCAAATGGGTCCCAAAAGAAAAGGCCGAGCGCACACGACCCCGGAGGAAACCCTCAAAAGTCACTCCTCCAACAAAGGGATCACAAGGATCACAAGGAGCAAATCACTCACAGACAGCCCAAAGGAAACATCGCAAGACGCCGCACAAAGGGGCTCGATTAGACACTTTTTCAGGAAAAATTATACCCCCAACATCGATCATGGGACCACCGAGGGCGTACTACTTCACGTCCCGAGCCTGGCTCAAGACAGCAGTCCTAAAGGACTGGGCAGACTACCCCCTGAGCACACCTGTATATGCATGGAGGGCCTACCCCCTTGTGAGTGTTGCAGGAACCAGAAGGAAATGGCGGGTGCAGTCCGTGGGCAACCTGATCCAACGCAGCTTAATGGTCTAGCTAAGTGGCAAACCCCTCCTCAAATTTTAGATACAGGGCGAGATGCCACAATCATCAAGACCCACGAAACAGCTTCGACTAAAGATGTTTCTATGGCAGTGACGAAGGCGCAAATTCACCAACTTAAAGCCCACGGCCCAGACATTCAGAGCACGGAGATCGAAGAAAAATCTATGAGCCCGTGGTACCACTCAGCTACTGAGGGACTAGAGTCCCCAGTGGGAGGGGACCTTACAGCTTCATTCCTCCATAATCTTGGCCAAAAGATTGAAAGAACTTTAGAATTAACCCCAAATCTGCTGCTGCCATCAACACCCCCATGGGGCACCAATTTAAAGGTAGACCACAAACTCTGCAATGTCAGTGCAGATGCGGATTTGGAGAAAACTCCCCCGACCGAGATAAACTGCACCACTAATAAAGCTCTTTTGTGGCAATCATCTAAAATGGAAGTTCAAATAGACCTCCTACAAGCCATTGCAGCCCGCCTAGTCAACATAAGCTCCAGGGTGGAGGAACTAGACAACAGGTTCTCCCAGTACCTGGTCTCCAACCTGGGGGACTGCTCTTGTTGCTGCTCAATCCTCATGGAGAAATGGGCCTCTCTCCCCGAGGTCCTAGCGGACATAGTAGAGATAGCCAAAGGACGCAGGGAGGCATTGAGTACAAACAACACAGATGACAGGGCGTTGTTTAACTGCAACCTCCAGGAGGCAAGACAGCCAGTAGGACCTCGACCGGGACTGGAACCGAAGACTCCAGCCGAACAGGGCAAAAGAGCGTCATACACGACTGAGAACTCTGCCAGTAGATCTGAAACAGCTCAAGGCACACCAAGCACAAACCGCAGGAGCAGAGGGGGGAGCGATGCGCCGGCACCAGTCTTGCAGGAACACACCCTCAGCATAACGGCCGCACAAGAACCTACTCTTTCAAGGCGAGCAAAAAAGAAGTTGAAGAAACAACTGAAAAAAACAAAAACAAGAGGGAGACAACTGCAGCTGTCGAAGAGCGACCATCCACCCCTGCAAGGGGACACCAATCCAACTCAGCCCTACCCAATTTTTATTGCTAAAAACTGGGGCAAAAAGGTCTCCCTGGTTGTTCAGCCTCCGGTTGACCAGCAAATACAAACAATATCACCGAGCACCCTAATCGCGAAGGATCAAAAACCATCAGCAAGGCCAGACCAGCCTATAGGCAACGATTCAACAGCCGGAATAAGTTTGGCACCTCTTGAGTCAAGCCCCCAGTTAGCGACGGCTACAATAGCGCAGCAACCGATGGATCTAGCCCCATTTCAGCTAGAACCTGGACAACAGCCTGGTGCTAGGGACACCCAACGTCATAATAAGCGGTCCCAAGTAGGATACTCTACAACCAAACAAGGAAGCCAAAGCTCAGTTTCAATCTTGGCAGAGCCCGCCCCACGAAGGGGCAAAGTGGCTCAAACTCCGGGCTCACCAATAGTGGTCCAAGAGGTAATCCTCACTCTGAGGTGCTTTAGTACGGGACAGCATGACATCTTGAACAGGAGTAACATCCTCCGCCTCTTTAAACATCTGGCCACCCTAGAACAGATACAAACGGGTGACTTAGAATGGGTGAAATTCTTGAGCATGAAGGGGGACACACACGGTGACTCAACAGTGGTGGGCCTGAAGCATATAAAAATACAACAAGCCATTGTGAACAACTCTACACAACTTGCTGAGTGGGGCATTGATATCCAGATGCTGCCGCACCCAAAATACCCACATGTTTTGGTACCGGATAACAGGGGAAAGGCCCCTTGGTCGATCCTGCATGGGACAAACAGTTCGGGTTCCCCGAGCAGAACTCGGATAGGCCCCTTGGACCCAATGGGCATCAGGATCTCATGCCAAAAGAACCATCGGGACATTTGTGCAGGCCCCTTTGCTGCAGACTTACCCAGAATCTCAAGTGGAGGGCATCAGTATTCCTAACTGCGGCGAAACCCAGCCTGGCAGGGGAGCGGCCAGGCGAGGAGCATTCCACAAACAGCAATTAACTTTAATTTCCTGGAATATAGCAGGGATTAGTAAAATCAGTGGAAATGAAAACTTGAAGCAGTTCCTGGAAACTGGCGATATACTTTGTCTCCAAGAGACCTGGGCCGTGTCCAGCACTCTACTGGCAGGGTACTAAGAACACTTTATCCCAGCCACAAAACAGAACCTATTTGGCCGACCGGCCAGCGGTCTATCAGTTTTTATAAAGCACGAAAGTGCCCTCGAAGCTACAGATATCAATTTAAACTCATCCGGATTGCAAGCTCTACACATCAGAGGCCTGAATCTCAATTCACATCCAATGCTCCTTCTAATAATAAACTGTTACATCAATCCTACTTGACCTCGAAGCGAAGGCTTACACCCACCTACTAGTGAAGGACTTAGAGATGTGGGTGGAAGAGAACAGTAATACCTTTCTACCAGACTGGCTTCAGGTCACAGTCATCGACAATGGATAATGTACTGGCGCTAGCGCACTTATCAGCCCAGGCAACCCTGAAGAACCACCCTCCACTTTTCTGCTGCTTCGTGGATTATAGCACAGCCTTCGACAAAGTTGTTCGTAAAAGACTATGGTGGAAGCTAGAAAGCTGGGGCATTCCACCAAACCTACTGAAGGCAATTAGATCGCTATATGAAGACACCTGGGTACGGGTTAAAACCAGCGCCCGCACAGTGTTCCCTAAAATAACCACGGAGAACGGGCTGAAGCAAGGATGCGTGTTGGCTCCCATCCTTTTTAATTTATACACGGCGGATCTGGGGGATGCCCTAAAAGGAGCCTGTCTAGTAGCACCAAGATTAGGAAGTATGAGGCTGCCGGTGCTACAATACGCCGATGATACAGCCATAATGGACCACACAAAGGTGGGCCTACAAAGAGCCCTAAATGCACTAAATCGCTTCAATAACATCAATAACTTGACAGTAAATCAAGGAAAGACCAAGGTCGTTATCTTTGGGACTTACCATCTGAAAAAGAAAGCACAATGGCAAATGGGTAATCTGCAAATTAACACGGTGGCTTCATACAATTACCCTGGGGTTTGGCTGACGGAACGGGCTAAGGCAAATGTCCACCTGAAACATCAGAGCACCAAGGCTAACAAGGTCACACACCTACTAAAGCAATTAAGCCACCACCTGATCAGTCCGACTGCCGGCCCAATACTGAAAGTTTTAAAAGCGAAACTTCTACCAGCAATAAGCTATGGTCACCTGGCCTTCCCCTGGTTACTGCACGCCTTCCTCAACTCAGCCCAAGCCAAAGCATACAAAACAGTGCTCCATATTCCGAGGTCAGCAAGGAAAGCAAGGCTAAGGCTGGAACTAGGCGTGGCGAGGCCAGATTTGACGTGCCAGGGGGAGATCATAAAGCTCTATCTAAGGATATTAAGGGCTCCAGCCAACTCACTAAAACACCAACTGAGATACATTTTTGAAGAGCCATGTACGACCTGGCACACTAGCCTAGAAAAAGCGATCAAAACACTGAAGATTGTGGAAGAGAGCATACCGCGGCTGGACATCCCCCTGAATGCTTGGAAAAGAGCCATAAACAAACAAGTGCGTGAAACCTCATTTGATCTAGACCGCAAATTTCTCCGTTCAAATTCACACTTAGATCCGCTGAACAGCTCTTATACAGCAGGTAAAGCTCAGCCCTACTTAAGCGAGGCTCTCACTCCATTGGCCCGAAGTAAAATCCTTTTTATGAGATTAACCACTCTAGGAATTGCGGATTTCAACCCTGCATGGGCCCGAAGGAGGGAAGCCACAAACTGCAGACTGTGCCCCTACAAGAGGGAATCGTGGCTGCATCTTCTATGCTGTTGCCCCAATCTTATTAACGAACGTCGGCGACTACTGCGCCCGATCTGTAACATCAACGGAATAAAGTCCTGCAGTGAAGCGTCAGCAATGTGCTTTTGTACCTCTAACACGACGACCCTAGCAAGACCGGGGAAATTCATCCATCACATCAGGACAGCCTTAAAAGCTGCAAATGAATGCAATAAAACCCCAGTGAAGAGCACTGTAAACCCAGCGGAAGATAGCTGAGGGGGTCTCCATCGAGCACTGACGCCTTTCGCTCTCCCAGCACCCCCTCTAGGATAGCGCCTAATAGGATGACTAACTAGAGTGTTAAGGGGAACGGGACACAGCTTTGCAATGCAGCCCATTCTCATGGAACAATGTGGGACTCTAGATCGTGAATAAGGCTACACGTTCAAGATTACAAACTCTGGTGAAGGCTGATCGTGTTGGCACTGGGGAGGGGCGGCAAATTTTATTTATCACAAATTGAAGTTTTTATCATTGTTTTAGCTTTAATAGGCCGATTGTTTTTACTGTAATGATTTTAATTAATTGTACAGTTAATAAATTCATTCATAGTGGCAGACAGCAATTTAGCTGTGGATAGGTTATCCTCTTGGATCAAATCAGCGGTCAATATTGTAGCCCCTACCAAAAGTTTTATCTCCAGGAGGAAAAATCAGTCAGAACCATGGTTCACGGATAAACTTAGGGCACAAAAACAAGTGTGCAGAAGGACAGAAAGAAAATGGAGAGCTAACTATGACCAAGGTAGGAAAACTGAATATGCACGAACGTTGGCAGACTACAAAAAATTGGTTATAGGGGAAAAAAGTAACTATTTTACAACAAAAATAAGTGAGGCTAAGAACTCTTGTAGGGAGCTCTTCGCTACAGTAAAAAAATTAGCGAATCTCCCGCTATAACACAGATGGATAGTAGTACCGAACTTTGCAACACACTGGGACAGTTTTTTGTACATAAAGTCACATCGGTGTATGAATCTTTTAAGATTAATGATATCATCCATGCTACAGCCAAGCACATCAAGCAAGGTTTGGATACCTCAACCTCCAACACTGGCTTCTGTTTCTCTCCCCCCTCAGTAGAACAGATTAGCCAGGTAGTGAAGACAATCAGGTCCGGGGGCCCAATGGACCCGTGTCCACATAAAGTGATGCACATGTTTCCAGAAATGCTAAGTGAACAACTAAGTCTTGTGTTTACAGAGATAATCCAGTCGGGCCTCTTTCCAGATGCTTGGAAAACAGCCTCAGTCCTCCCACTTCTAAAAAAAGCCAACTTGGACCTGAAGGAACCTACTAGTTACCGTCCAATCTCAAGAATTCCATTTCCAGCCAAAGTTTTTGAGAAACTGCTTAACAAACAGCTGATGGACTTTATATCATCTAGAAACTTTTTGGACCAATCACAATATGGGTTCAGGGAGGAGCATGGAACAGAGACAGCCCTGGTCATGGCAGCAGAGGGACTCAGGAGTATACTAGATGCAGGAGGGAAGGCCGTCTTGATTTTATTGGATTTATCGGCGGCCTTCGACATTGTGAATCACGAAATACTTTACAACCGTCTAGTAGAACTGGGGATCCAAGACTCTGCGCTCACTTTAATGTCATCATACCTAGTGGATAGAACTTTTTCAGTCAAACTAGGAGATTTTGCATCTAAATCCTTTAAGTTGTCTTGTGGAGTACCTCAAGGCTCCTCCTTGAGCCCCACCCTTTTCAATATCTATGTGGCTCCTCTGGCATCGATCATTAGGCAGTGTAGGTTTTTGCCGGTTTCGTATGCCGACGACACCCAGGTAGTGGTGTCGGTTTCAAGTAATGTGGAGGAAACAGCCGACCGCTTTAATGATTGTATGATGCAGGTTAATCAATGGATGCAGCTTAATTGCCTGAAACTGAACGGTGACAAAACCGAGGTCATGCTTCTTGGATCAGACGCAGCCTTCTGGTCTCCTAGATGGTGGCCTGCCAGTCTGGGCGATTGCCCAAACCCAGTGTGCAAAGTTAAAAACCTGGGATTCATATTTGATGACAAACTGACATTTGACGCCCAAATAAACAAGCTCTCTTCCACCATCTGGTACATTTTAAAAATGATCAGAAGAATCAGCCCATTCATTCCCCCTGACTCACGTAAAACACTAGTTACAGCACTGGCCCTGTCCAGATTGGATTATGGCAATGCTCTGTATGCGGGGATCCAAGCCCAGCACTTAATAAAACTCCAGCGTTTGCAGAATGCAGCAGCCAGGTTAGTGCTGGATATTCCGAGATCTGAGCCAGTTGCCCACAGATTGAGATTCCTCCATTGGTTACCGATGGAAAAAAGGATCATGTTTAAGTCATTATGTCTAGCATTTAAGGCTCTTCATGGCACAGGACCTCAGTTTTTGAGAACACACCTGAATTGGTATGTGCCGGCAAGAAGCTTGAGATCAGCTCACACAAAACTTTTACAAGTACCTAAGTTCAAGCAGGTTCGGTGGGGGGGAGAAGCTTTCTGTTTTGGACAGCTAAAACCTGGAACCTTCTCCCTATCACAATAAAAAGCAGCACTTCGCTATTGTCTTTTAGAAAAGCCTTAAAAACTTGGCTCTTTGCTTGTTAAGTCAGCGTACTCACCATATCAGCAATCTTTTGTCCTTCTGACTCTAGCGCCAAGACGCCCTCGGGCATTCGCGCGCTTTATAAATATACAAATCAAATCAAATCAATCAAAACAAATCAAATCAGAACTAGCACTCAGAGACCCAGATACTCCTCCTTCTCTCATTCTCTCAGATCTAGCACTCAGAGACTCAGATACTCCTCCTCATGTTCTTTCAGGACTAGCACTCAGAGATCCAGATACTCTTCCTCGAGTTCTCCCAGGACTAGCACTCAGAGACCCAGATACACTTCCTCGTGTTCTCCCAGGACTAGCACTTAGAGATCCAGATACTCCTCCTCACCTTCTCTCAGGACTAGCACTCAGAGACCCATATACTCCTCCTCGTGTTCTCCCAGATCTAGCGCTCAAAGTCCCAGATATCTTCCTCCTTGCGCTGTCTCAGAACTAGCACTCAGAGACCCAGCTACTCCTCCTTGTGTTCTCTCAGAACTAGCACTCAAAAACCTAGATACTCTACTTCACATTCTCTCAGGAATAGACCTCAGAGATCCAGATGCTCCTCCTCACCTTCTCTCTGGCCTAGCACTCAGAGACCCAGATACTCCTCCTCGTGTTCTCCCAGATCTAGTGCTCAAAGTCCCAGATACTCTTCCTCCTTGTGCTCTCTCAGAACTAGCACTCAGAGACCCAGCTACTCCTCCTCGCGTTCTCTCAGAACTAGCACTCAAAAACCTAGATACTCTTCTTCACATTCTCTCAGGAATAGACCTCAGAGATCCAGATGCTCCTCCTCACCTTCTCTCTGGCCTAGCACTCAGAGACCCAGATACTCCTCCTCGTGTTCTCCCAGATCTAGCACTCAGAGTCCCAGAGACTCTTCCTTCTCTCATTCTCTCAGATCTAGCACTCAGAGACTCAGATACACCTCCTCGTGCTCTCCCAGATCTAGTACTCAAAGTCCTATATATTCTTCTTCACATTCTCTCAGGAATAGACCTCAGAGATCCAGATGCTCCTCCTCACCTTCTCTCAGGACTAGCACTCAGAGACCCATATACTCCTCCTCGTGTTCTCCCAGATCTAGTGCTCAAAGTCCCAGATACTCTTCCTCCTTGTGCTCTCTCAGAACTAGCACTCAGAGACCCAGCTACTCCTCCTTGTGTTCTCTCAGAACTAGCACTCAAAAACCTAGATACTCTTCTTCACATTCTCTCAGGAATAGACCTCAGAGATCCAGATGCTCCTCCTCACCTTCTCTCTGGCCTAGCACTCAGAGACCCAGATACTCCTCCTCGTGTTCTCCCAGATCTAGCACTCAGAGTCCCAGAGACTCTTCCTTCTCTCATTCTCTCAGATCTAGCACTCAGAGACTCAGATACACCTCCTCGCGTTCTCCCAGGACTAGCAGTCAGAGACCCAGATACACTTCCTCGTGTTCTCCCAGGACTAGCACTTAGAGATCCAGATACTCCTCCTCACCTTCTCTCAGGACTAGCACTCAGAGACCCATATACTCCTCCTCGTGTTCTCCCAGATCTAGTGCTCAAAGTCCCAGATACTCTTCCTCCTTGTGCTCTCTCAGAACTAGCACTCAGAGACCCAGCTACTCCTCCTTGTGTTCTCTCAGAACTGGCACTCAAAAACCTAGATACTCTTCTTCACATTCTCTCAGGAATAGACCTCAGAGATCCAGATGCTCCTCCTCCCCTTATCTCGGGACTAGCACTCAGAGACCCAGATACTCCTCCTTGTGTTCTCCCAGGACTAGCACTCAGAAACCCAGATACTCCTCCTCGTGTTCTCCCAGGATTAGCACTTAGAGATCCAGATACTCCTCCTCACCTTCTCTCAGGACTAACTCTCAGACACCCAGATAATCCTCCTCATGTTCTCTTAGATCTAGCATTCAGAGACCCAGATGCTCCTCCTCATGTTCTTTCAGGACTAGCACTCAGAGACACAGATACTCCTCCTCGAGTTCTCCCAGGACTAGCACTCAGAGATCCAGCTACTCCTACTCGTGTCCTCCCAGGACTAGCACTTAGAGATCCAGATACTCCTCCTCACCTTCTCTCAGGACTAGCACTCAGAGACCCAGATACTCCTCCTCGTGCTCTCCCAGATCTAGTACTCAAAGTCCTATATATTCTTCCTTGCATTCTGTCAGGACTAGCACTCAGAGACCCAGATACTCCTCCTCCTTGCGCTCTCTCAGAACTAGCACTCAGAGACCCAGCTACTCCTCCTTGTGTTCTCTCATAACTAGCACTCAAAAACCTAGATACTCTTCTTCACATTCTCTCAGGAATAAACCTCAGCGATCCAGATGCTCCTCCTCACCTTCTCTCTGGCCTAGCACTCAGAGACCCAGATACTCCTCCTCGTGTTCTCCCAGATCTAGCACTCAGTGTCCCAGAGACTATTCCTTGCTTTCTGACAGGACTAGCACTCAGAGACCCAGATTCTTCTCCTCCTTGTGCTCTCCCAGAACTAGCACTCAGAGACCCAGCTACTCCTCCTCGGGTTCTCTCAGAACTAGCACTCAAAAACCTAGATACTCTTCTTCACATTCTCTCAGGAATAGACCTCAGAGAGCCAGATACTCCTCGCATTCTCTGAAATATAGCACTCTGAGATCCAGATACTCCTCCTCCTCAAGTACCCTCAGATCTACCACTCAGAGACCCAGAGACTCCTCCTCCTCTCATTCTCTCAGATCTAGCACTCAGAGAGTCAGATACTCCTCCTCGCGTTCTCCCAGGACTAGCACTCAGAGACCCAGATACTCCTCCTCCTTGCGCTTTCTCAGAACTAGCACTCAGAGACCCAGATACTCCTCCTTCTCTCATTCTCTCAGATCTAGCACTCAGAGACTCAGATACACCTCCTCGCGTTCTCCCAGGACTAGCAGTCAGAGACCCAGATACACTTCCTCGTGTTCTCCCAGGACTAGCACTTAGAGATCCAGATACTCCTCCTCACCTTCTCTCAGGACTAGCACTCAGAGACCCATATACTCCTCCTCGTGTTCTCCCAGATCTAGTGCTCAAAGTCCCAGATACTCTTCCTCCTTGTGCTCTCTCAGAACTAGCACTCAGAGACCCAGCTACTCCTCCTTGTGTTCTCTCAGAACTGGCACTCAAAAACCTAGATACTCTTCTTCACATTCTCTCAGGAATAGACCTCAGAGATCCAGATGCTCCTCCTCACCTTATCTCGGGACTAGCACTCAGAGACCCAGATACTCCTCCTTGTGTTCTCCCAGGACTAGCACTCAGAAACCCAGATACTCCTCCTCGTGTTCTCCCAGGATTAGCACTTAGAGATCCAGATACTCCTCCTCACCTTCTCTCAGGACTAACTCTCAGACACCCAGATAATCCTCCTCATGTTCTCTTAGATCTAGCATTCAGAGACCCAGATGCTCCTCCTCATGTTCTTTCAGGACTAGCACTCAGAGACACAGATACTCCTCCTCGAGTTCTCCCAGGATTAGCACTTAGAGATCCAGATACTCCTCCTCACCTTCTCTCAGGACTAACTCTCAGACACCCAGATAATCCTCCTCGTGTTCTCTTAGATCTAGCATTCAGAGACCCAGATGCTCCTCCTCATGTTCTTTCAGGACTAGCACTCAGAGACACAGATACTCCTCCTCGAGTTCTCCCAGGACTAGCACTCAGAGATCCAGCTACTCCTACTCGTGTCCTCCCAGGACTAGCACTTAGAGATCCAGATACTCCTCCTCACCTTCTCTCAGGACTAGCACTCAGAGACCCAGATACTCCTCCTCGTGCTCTCCCAGATCTAGTACTCAAAGTCCTATATATTCTTCCTTGCATTCTGTCAGGACTAGCACTCAGAGACCCAGATACTCCTCCTCCTTGCGCTCTCTCAGAACTAGCACTCAGAGACCCAGCTACTCCTCCTTGTGTTCTCTCATAACTAGCACTCAAAAACCTAGATACTCTTCTTCACATTCTCTCAGGAATAAACCTCAGCGATCCAGATGCTCCTCCTCACCTTCTCTCTGGCCTAGCACTCAGAGACCCAGATACTCCTCCTCGTGTTCTCCCAGATCTAGCACTCAGTGTCCCAGAGACTATTCCTTGATTTCTGACAGGACTAGCACTCAGAGACCCAGATTCTTCTCCTCCTTGTGCTCTCCCAGAACTAGCACTCAGAGACCCAGCTACTCCTCCTCGGGTTCTCTCAGAACTAGCACTCAAAAACCTAGATACTCTTCTTCACATTCTCTCAGGAATAGACCTCAGAGAGCCAGATACTCCTCGCATTCTCTGAAATATAGCACTCTGAGATCCAGATACTCCTCCTCCTCAAGTACCCTCAGATCTACCACTCAGAGACCCAGAGACTCCTCCTCCCCTCATTCTCTCAGATCTAGCACTCAGAGAGTCAGATACTCCTCCTCGTGTTCTCCCAGGACTAGCACTCAGAGACCCAGATACTCCTCCTCCTTGCGCTTTCTCAGAACTAGCACTCAGAGACCCAGATACTCCTCCTTCTCTCATTCTCTCAGATCTAGCACTCAGAGTCTCAGATACTCCTCCTCGTGTTCTCCCAGGACTAGCAGTCAGAGACCCAGATACTCTTCCTCGTGTTCTCCCAGGACTAGCACTTAGAGATCCAGATACTCCTCCTCACCTTCTCTCAGGACTAGCACTCAGAGACCCAGATACTCCTCCTCGTGTTCTCCCAGATCTAGCGCTCAAAGTCCCAGATACTCTTCCTCCTTCCGCTCTCTCAGAACTAGCACTCAGAGACCCAGCTACTCCTCCTTGTGTTCTCTCAGAACTAGCACTCAAAAACCTAGATACTCTTCTTCACATTCTCTCAGGAATAGACCTCAGAGATCCAGATGCTCCCCCTCACCTTATCTCGGGACTAGCACTCAGAGACCCAGATACTCCTCCTCGTATTCTCCCAGATCTAGCACTCAGAGACCCAGATTCTCCTCCTCCTTGCGCTCTCTCATAACTAGCACTCAGAGACCCAGCAACTCCTCCTCGAGTTCTCTCAGAATTAGCACTCAAAAACCTAGATACTCTTCTTCACATCCTCTCAGGAATAGACCTCAGAGATCCAGATACTCCTCGCATTCTCTGAGATATAGCACTCTGAGATCCAGATACTCCTCCTCCTCAAGAACCCTCAGATCTAGCACTCAGAGACCCAGAGACTCCTCCTTCTCTCATTCTCTCAGATCTAGCACTCAGAGAGTCAGATACTCCTCCTCGTGTTCTCCCAGGACTAGCACCCAGAGACCCAGATACTCCTCCTCGTGTTCTCCCAGATCTAGCACTCAGAGTCCCTGATACTCTTCCCTGCATTCAGTCAGAACTAGCACTCAGAGACCCAGATTCTCCGCTTCCTTGAGCTTTCTGAGAACTAGCACTCAGAGACCCAGCTACTCCTCCTCGTGTTCTCCGAGGACTAGCACTTAGAGATCCAGATACTCCTCCTCACCTTCTCTCAGAACTAGCACTCAGAGACCCAGCTACTCCTCCTCCCGTTCTCTCAGAACTAGCACTCAAAAACCTAGATACTCTTCTTCACATTCTCTCAGGAATAGACCTCAGAGATCCAGATACTCCTCGCATTCTCTCATATATTGCACTCTGAGATCCAGATACTCCTCCTCCTCAAGTACCCTCAGATCTATCACTCAGAGACCCAGAGACTCCTCCTTCTCTCATTCTCTCAGATCTAGCTCTCAGAGACCCAGATACTCCTCCTCGTGTTCTCCCAGGACTAGCACTTAGAAATCCAGATAACTCCTCCTCACCTTCTCTCAGAACTTGCACTCAGAGACCCAGCTACTCCTCCTCGCGTTCTCTCAGAACTAGCACTTAAAAACCTAGATACTCTTCTTCACATTCTCTCAGGAATAGACCTCAGAGATCCAGATACTCCTTGCATTCTCTGAGATATAGCACTCTGAGATCCAGATACTCCTCCTCCTCAAGTACCCTCAGATCTATCCCTCAGAGACCCAGAGACTCCTCCTTCTCTCATTCTCTCAGATCTAGCACTCAGAGACTCAGATACTCCTCCTCGCGTTCTCCCAGGACGAGCACTCAGAGACCCAGATACTCCCCCTTGTGTTCTCCCAGGACTAGCAATTAGAGATCCAGATACTCCTCCTCACCTTCTCTCGGGACTAGCACTCAGAGACCCAGATACTCCTCCTCGTGTTCTCCCAGATCTAGCCCTCAGAGTCCCTGATACTCTTCCCTGCATTCAGTCAGGACTAGCACTCAGAGACCCAGATTCTCCTTTTCCTTGCGCTTTCTCAGAACTAGCACTCAGAGACCCAGCTACTTCTCCTCGTGTTCTCCCAGAACTAGCACTCAAAAACCTAGTTACTCTTCTTCACATTCTCTCAGGAATAGAACTCAGAGATCCAGATACTCCTCGCATTCTCTCAGATATAGCACTCTGAAAACCAGATACTCCTCCTCCTGAAGTACCCTCAGATCTAGCACTCAGAGACCCAGAGACTCCTCCTTCTCTCATTCTCTCAGATCTAGCTCTCAGAGACCCAGATACTCCTCCTCGTGTTCTCCCAGGACTAGCACTCAGAGACCCAGATAACTCCTCCTCACCTTCTCTCAGAACTTGCACTCAGAGACTCAGATACTCCTCCTCGCGTTCTCCCAGGACTAGCACTCAGAGACCCAGATACTCCTCCTCGTGTTCTCTCAGGACTAGCACTTAGAGATCCAGATATTCCTCCTCACCTTCTCTCAGAACTAGCACTCAGAGACCCAGCTACTCCTACTCGCGTTCTTTCAGAGCTAGCACTCAAAAACCTAGATACTCTACTTCACATTCTCTCAGGAATAGACCTCAGAGATCCAGATACTCCTCGCATTCTCTGAGATATAGCACTCTGAGATCCAGATACTCCTCCTCCTCAAGTACCCTCAGATCTAGCACTCAGAGACCCAGAGACTCCTCCTTCTCTCATTCTCTCAGATCTAGCTCTCAGAGACCCAGATACTCCTCCTCGTGTTCTCCCAGGACTAGCACTTAGAAATCCAGATAACTCCTCCTCACCTTCTCTCAGAACTTGCACTCAGAAACCCAGCTACTCCTCCTCGCGTTCTCTCAGAACTAGCACTTAAAAACCTAGATACTCTTCTTCACATTCTCTCAGGAATAGACCTCAGAGATCCAGATACTCCTTGCATTCTCTGAGATATAGCACTCTGAGATCCAGATACTCCTCCTCCTCAAGTACCCTCAGATCTATCACTCAGAGACCCAGAGACTCCTCCTTCTCTCATTCTCTCAGATCTAGCACTCAGAGACTCAGATACTCCTCCTCGAGTTCTCCCAGGACTAGCACTCAGAGACCCAGATACTCCTCCTCGTGTTCTCTCAGGACTAGCACTTAGAGATCCAGATACTCCTCCTCACCTTCTCTCAGAACTAGCACTCAGAGACCCAGCTACTCCTCCTCGCGTTCTCTCAGAACTAGCACTCAAAAACCTAGATACTCTTCTTCACATTCTCTCAGGAATAGACCTCAGAGATCCAGATACTCCTCGCATTCTCTCAGATATAGCACTCTGAGATGCAGATTCTCCTCCTCCTCAAGTACCCTCATATCTATCACTCAGAGAACCAGAGACTCCTCCTTCTCTCCTTTTCTCAGATCCTGCACTCAGAGACTCAGAGACTCAGATACTCCTCCTCGTGTTCTCCCAGGACTAGCACTCAGAGACCCAGATACTACTCCTAGTGTTCTCCCAGGATAGCACTTAGAGATCCACATACTCCTCCTCACCTTCCCTCAGGACTAGCACTCAGAGACTCGTGTTCTCCCAGATCTAGCTCTCAGAGTCCCTGATACTCTTCCCTGCATTCTGTCAGGACTAGCACTCAGAGAACCAGATTCTCCTCTTCCTTGTGCTTTCTCAGAACTAGCACTCAGAGACCCAGCTACTCCTCCTCGTGTTCTCCCAGAACTAGCACTCAAAAACCTAGATACTCTACTTCACATTCTCTCAGGAATAGACCTCAGAGATCCAGATACTCCTCGCATTCTCTCAGATATAGCACTCTGAGATCCAGATACTCCTCCTCCTCAAGTACCCTCAGATCTAACACTCAGAGACCCAGAGACTCCTCCTTCTCTCATTCTCTCAGATCTAGCACTCAGAGATCCAGATACTCCTCCTCACCTTCTCTCAGGACGAGCACTCAGAGACCCAGATACTCCTTCTCGTGTTCTTCCAAGACTATCACTCAGAGACCCAGATACCCCTCCTTGTGTTCTCCCCGATCTAGCACTCAGAGTCCCAGATACTCTTCCTTGCTTTCTGTCAGGACTAGCACTGAAAGACCCAGATTCTCCTCCTCCTTACGCTCTCTCAGAACTAGCACTCAGAGACCCAGCTACTTCTCCTCTCGTTCTCTCAGAACTAGCACTCAAAAACCTAGTTACTCTTCTTCACATTCTCTCAGAAATAGCACTCAGAGATCCAGATACTCCTCCTCATGTTCTCACAGGACTAGCACTTAGAGATCTAGATACTCCTTTGTCACAATCTCTCAGGACTAGCACTCAGAGACCCAGATACCCCTCCTCGTGTTCTCCCAGGACTAGCACTCAGAGACCCAGATACTCCTCCTTGTGTTTTCCCAGATCTAGCACTCAGAGACTCCTTCTTCTCTCATAACTAGCACTAAGAGACCCAGATACTCCTCCTCCAGATTAGGTTAATCGGGCCTTTTCCTATTGTAGCGCCCCTTTGGAATGATCTTCCTCTCTCTTAATCAGCTCTTTAGAAAGGTTCTCAATACCCATCTTTTCTGCTATGCCACTTATTACTCTCTTTCAGTGTCTAGCACCATGAAGCTCTAAGGCGATTGTTTCGCGGTTTAGAAGAACCTCATTCATCCATTATTTCAGCGGTGTTTGATGTTCAGAGGTGTATGTGGTGAACAAGATAAGACCAATGAAGTTGTCTTTGGAGAGAGTTAGATTAGTGACATAGTTGATGTTCAATGTGATTTATGTTCTTATTAGTGAAGTCTCTTGGATGAGAATGTCCACGAGAAAGATACTGTGTAATAAGCTATGGATGCCATTCTGATGAGTGCTTTTCTGTCTTCGTTGAAGATCTTGTGCCATATGTTAGAGATGTATAGCTGGAAGAAGGTGTCTGTCTTTAGGGACAGAGATGTTGAGTGAAAGTGGGTCCTCCATGGAACTGAATGTAGATGGCTGCAAGAGTGTGCAAGACCAAGAGGAGTGTGTGATGCTGGTGAGGGCTCTCTTTGGACTTGCATTTGCACACTCTTGCCAGTGGCAAAGTGCTACTGGGCCTCTAGCTTCCTTCTTTTCTTTGCTCGTGCTGACTTGTTTTTTAATTTATCTAAATTTGAATTTACTGTTCTAACATTATTTGCAGTGTTCAAAATGGTACATTAAAAATAGCAGCAATGCAGAATGACTTGTGTATGTGAATGCACCACAATGCATATCAACTTTCATGAAGTATGGATGCACATAGAAGATCAAGTATGCTGCCATAAAATAATGGAATTAAAATGCTGTGTCCAGACAGGAGGCTAGCATTTGCATAAACCTTTTATTCACTCCTTCTGAGCAGCACGTTTAAAATCTCCAAACACAGAACTTTGAAACATCACAATAAAATAGAATTCTCAGTTCCATAAATACTCCTTGTCCTTCATCTTCCTCCTCGTTTGTTTGCTGCTTCTGAACCGATAAGTATTGAAGCCAAAGGATTTTTCGGGAAGTTTTCAAGTACCCCAGTCCCCGACTGTAAGTCTTGCAGATGCCTCAGATATTGACCACACAAAATTCTTGCATCCATGCTATAGCTGGCTCTGAGGACTTAGAGGGTTTGACGTTTCTGAGTTCTGGGATCATTGTAATCAAAATATTCAGGCTCTACTGAATGGTATTCCGTACTGTTACTTCCTAAACAAGCGGCTCTAAAGTTGTAAGTATTATACCGGCCTCCTCTTGTGATCTGCGTCCCTCTGCAGGGTTGTCTGGCACTCCTGTTCCTGTGGGCTTAAGGACTGCACATGGTTTTAGGTTCCCCTTATTATTTCATGCATTGATAGAGTTGGAGCCAGCTCATGCCTGTCCCTTGACCTTCATTAGCTGCTTTCACACATCATTTTGCAGAAAATTCTGAGCAAATCCAATAGTGGTCCAACTGGGATATGGTTAATCCCAATTTCTGAGTTTCAGACTGTGTAGAATTGCTGGTGATAACCTGTTTGTCTTATGATGAGTTTTGTCCTTTGCGATTGGTCCAAACTGACTTTTCTACGCAGTTCGTCTCTCAAAGGCATGATCTGTTTCTTTGCCACTCAATAACAGCGTCCAGCCCAACTCTAGATAAGGCACCAAGAGATGGACCTCTCTTCCTTCAACAAGCTTTGTCTTCCTACAACAGCACATTTGCATCCACAGTAGCCCGACCGACTAAGTTGCCTTTTCCAATGGCTGATGGAGTTTTTAGGGAGAGCTCATTTACCCAAATGGGGTTAAAGGGTCTATATGAGGATGGATCATCTGGAGGTAGCTTTGGCCTTTTCCTGGATGCTCTTGCATCTGCTATAGCATCTGCTGTGTTTCCTAATTCTCTCAATATCTCTGTGAAGATTCTGAGTCTAAAGTGTAGGGATGTCTTATAGAGTTAGAGTGTGGCATGTAGTCATGGCCACATGTAGAATGTTAGGTTTTTAAATGCTATTCGGTTGTAATTTGGAACGGAGCAGAGGAGCAGAGCAGAAGGTGCTGCTCCGGTATATCAGCAATAAACATTTTGGTTCGTAATCCAGGCTCCGCGTCATTATAGATTGGCAACAAGCGCCAATTGAACTCACCCAAACGCTACTCTATGCCGGTAAGAGCGTGATAAATTTGACTGCAGCTGTTAACAAACAGACTGAAATCCACTAGTCAGCGTAAGCGGCATAAATTAGGCAAAATGAGCGTAAGCGGCATACTTGATGCTTTAAAATGCTTAATTAGCAATTAATAGAACAGCGTTCACCGTGGTCAGTGCGCGCTTATCTCCCTACAGAACTAATCATTGGAGCATGCGCATTGAACATCTCGTGAGATCTTGTTGCCCCACTCGGTGGCCATCTTGAAGTTAGGCAGAAAGAAAACAAACACGAGATGTGCACAAGCTTGGTGGCCATTTTGAAATCAGGCAAGTTTCAGGACATCAATAACAAAAAGGCCAGGAAGCCGAATAGGACACTTTACTCCACATTTTTTACTCCGCAAAAACTTTTACAACGCAGGGCTCTACAACGCAATCCATTGCAAAGCATTCCCCATTCCAAAGCAATTACTATTCTAACTCCACGGGGGCGTTACTTTGGGGAATGCGTTGTGACAGTTTTGCGGTGTAAAGCCCTGCGTTGTAAAAGTTTTCACGGAGTAAAAAATGCGGGGTAATGGCATGCATGCGGAGTAAAGCATGCGGGGTAAAGGATGTTCCCCCAAGAAACCACATTGAAGTCGGGCAAAAATCAGAAAATATGCAGAAGACAGGAAATAAATAATGGAAAGTGATTATTACTTACCAATATTACAAAAATACAAGGAAATTACAAGAATTAAAAAAAACAAGATATATATATACATGTCTGCCATCACTCTTCCCCTTCCTGCCCGTGAACAAGAGCACAGGAGTGCTTAAAACGCGTTGGGCTGCTGTATTTCATTGGTGTGAGGCTGTGATGCTGCTTTGTTGAAGTCTCCCATTAAAGGTGTTACACTCCCTGGCTTAGTGGCGTCTTCTCATGGGCAACCTGTTTTTGTGGATATATATATATATATATGAAGAAAACCCCTCTCAGCGAGAAGGAATGAGCAGCACACATCTCGATGAAACAGGCAGATTTTATTGCTCCCCTATTATACTCTCCTGAAATTTCTGTTTTTAACCATGGTTTTTTAACATTTTGTAAATAGTACACTTTGCACTTTGGAGGTGAGACTCGTATAGAGTTTAGGTGGTTCTAAGACACTGCAGGGTTATCCTGGTATGCAGGACCATTTAGCCCACTAGGGATGAATTGTACAGTAAATTCGAGCTGAATGTATTTTACGTGGATATGAATCTGCCCACTTGGGCTTTATGAGATTGAAAGAGCAATACATTATTACTCAAATAGTGATGGAGGGCAAATGTGATCTGTCTCGAGTCTTTGGGTACAATATTGTGGTTTTAAACATTTTTTATAAAAAAAATTTATAAAACATTTGCTCCATTGAATGTAATTTTACAGTTTTGCTAAGATCGCAAATTTAAAAGCTCAAAAAACTGAAGTTTGACAATAACGGAAATTTGGTGTTTATTGTTAATAATAGAAAAAGTTTAAACAAACTACGAGTCTGTTTTCCAATGCACTTCGTTTGTAGTTTGTCACGTGACATGTCGCACAATCACCGTATTTAAAAATGGTTGAAACTTTATGTATTTTGTTGGTGAGCAAGCCTGCAGGACAGGCGAAACGCGTCCAATTTAGCCGACAATAAAGGATATATTTTGGCCAGAACACGGCGTCGTCATTTCCTTATGCAGTAAGGATAGTTGGATTTTAATCGGACTGGGCTTGGTGGGTCCGTAGCGACGACGCGCCCTCTGTTCAGGCGAGCGACGGATTGCAGCAAGCAACGAGTGGGCAATATATATATATATATATACATATATATATATATATATATATATATATATATATATATATATATATATATATGAGTAGAATGTTGGAAAAAGGTTAAAGTTCAACAAGTACAACAGCAAACACACATGTGGATGATGTATATGTCCAAGAGGAAGAAAATGTTTCCAGTATGATTTTCAGGAGACCTCTACCGTTTGACTTTACGGATCAACAAACTATTGCTCATTAATGGGAAAAAGGGAGGAGGCGATTTGAACATTTTTTGAAAGTCACATGTAAGAAACACACTGATGAGCAAGCTATAGATTTACTACTTAATGTAGTAGGTGATGAGGTACAGGATATAATTATCACAGTCCCTGATGTAGATAAGAATACATACAAGTGGCTCACGAAATGTGTAAATGAGCGATTTGATCAGCAAAGAAATTTTGATTTGAAAGATACAATTTCAGAATAGCTTGCAAGCAAGCTAATGAGACCATTGATGAATTTGTAACCAAATTGAGGAAGTTTGTCATGTTCTGCAAATTTGATAAGTTCAATAATGAGAGAGCAATCCCATTAAGAATCGTCCAGGAATGAAATTCAGTAGAATTCAGGAAAAAGGTATTAGAAAAAACGTATCATCTGCAAACAATTCTTCATATTGCATGAACTGAAACACAAGCTAAAAACCATGCCACCAATATGGAACAAGGAGAAGCAAAAGCTTTGGAACAAGTCAGACAAATGGTCAAAAAAGATAACAAAACTAAAGTGATCAAAAAAGACAACAAAACTGAAAATAAAGCTGATGGAACAACTTTCATAAGGAAAGACAGAAGAACATGCTATATGAGTGGACAACTGTTTCCACACATAAATATATGTCCAGCAATGGGGCAACAGTGCAAAGAATGTGGAAAAATAAATAATTTTCCAAGTGTGTGCTGACTAAAATGAAGAGACAATGAAAGAACGCAGAAACAACAAGCTAAAGGAAATGTAAAACACATTAGGCAAATGGAAAGCTTTGATGACTCTTCTGCAGACGAATTTGAACAAGAGCAACTATATTTGATGACAGAGGAAATCTAAGATGAAACAATCAATTTGTTAAAGAAAGAAAATATTTAAAAAACAGCGTCTGTTGACATGCTAGTGGGAACTCAGAAAGTTTATTTTTTTGTTGATAGTGGAGCAACGTGCAACATCATGTGTGTAATTGAGTATGATAAGATGCCAGAGAAACCACCACTTGTATCATCAACTGTCAATGTCTTTCAGTGGAGAGCAAAACGTCCTCTTACTTGTTTAGGAAAGTTTGAAGGAAACTTGACATATGGAAAAATGTCTCTCAACGAGGAAGTACATGTTTTAAAGAGGGAAACTTCTTGTCCTTGCTTACTGAGCAATGTTACAGCTCAACTAATGGGAATGTTAGCTATGACATTTCATGTGACAATGGAGCACCCTATGCTAAACGAATTTCCTACTTTGACTGAGGGTCTGGGTAAACTAAAGGGAAGTGCTATTTCTCTGCACATAAATGAAAGGGTAAATCTTGTGGCACAGATGCATAGGAGCGCCCCAATTCACGTGCAAGAAAAAGTGGATGAAGAAATAAATTCATTACTTAATCAAGACATTATTGAGCCGGCAACTGGTCCAGCACCTTGAGTGTTCCCAATAGTAGTGGTATCTAAGAAAAATACAAGTCAAATTTGAATCTGTGTTGACATGAGAGTACCAAATACCACAATTCAGAGGTAAAGGCACCCAGGACCACATTTGAATGACATGATTAGCATTTTGAATGGAGCAACAGTTTTTTCAAAGTTGGGTCTTTGTAAGGGCTATCATCAATTAGAGATTGATGAAAAATCAAGATATATCACAATGTTTTCTACGCATTTGGGGCTGTTCCGCTACAAAAGACTTAATTTTGAAATATGTTAAATTTTTCAAGAGATCATAAAAAATGTCATCAGGCCTGTAAAGAATTCAATTAATTATAGTGATGACATTCTTGTTTTTGGAAAAACTGAAAGTGAACATAACCAAGCATTAAGAGAAGTATGTCAAGAACTCATGAAAGTTGGCCTAATGTTAAACCCAGATTGGGGAGAGGAGTTGGCCTAACGGCTATGGAGTCCAACCTCAAATCTGGGGAACTGGGTTAGAGTCTCGGCAATGATGCTGAACATCCTGTGATTCTGGGCAAATCACTTAATCTCCCCGTGCCTAACAAAAAAAAATGAATGTGTGTCCTAATGTAACGTAACTGCTGCTATGTAAAGCGCTCTGATACCCGATTCGGGTCAAGTTCGCGCTATATAAAACTCTGCAAAAAAAAAGATAAATGTGAGATTGGTTAACCAGAATTAACGTTTTATGGTCGTATATTTTCAAGTAAAGGAATGAAACCAGATCCCAAGAAGATGTCTTCCCTAATGGTGACATCTAGTCCAAAAGATATATCAGAGTTACGCTCTTTTTTGGGAATGGCTAGGTATTGCTTTGGTTATATCAAGGATTATGCCACTGTTAGCTCACCTCTTCAAAAGTTAACCAATAAAGCAAAGGCATTTTTCTGGGATGCAAAGTGTGAAAGTGCATTCAAGAAAATCAAGAATGATATAGCATGAGCAGCAAACTTAAAATACTTCGACCCAGATCTGTGTACTGAACTAGTGGTAGATACTAGTCCAGTAGGACTGTGTGACATATTAGTGCAGCTAAAACTTGGTAAAGATACTCTGAGGTTTGTTGTGTTGCATGCCAGTAAAAGTTTAACGGATGTTGAAAGTAAATACTCACAACCAGAAAAGGAAAGCTTGGCAGTAGTCTGGGCATGCTAGCATTATCATGACTTCCTATTTGTAAAACCGTTTGTGATAATCACAGATCACCAAGCACTAACAACCATTTTTGGAAATCCAAAAGCAAAAAGACCTCTTTGTATTGAAAGATGGGGTATAAGATTAATGGACTACGATTTTAAGATAGTTCACAAGCCTGGGAAAGAGTATGACCCAGTTAATTATTTGTCAAGACATCCTTTTGAAATAGATGAAAAACAAATTGATGAACTAGAGGAATATGTACATTTTATAATCAAATCAGTGGTTCAAGAGACAATCTCAGAACAAGAATGTATCCATGAATCTAACAAGGATAACAATCTGACAGAAGTAAGAATAAGAATAAACTTAAACAAGTGGAACCATGTAAATGTCATGACAAAATGTCAACCTGAAGTATACAAGAGAGATGTGCTTGCTTTCAAAAACATATAGACAGAGATGATGATAACTTCTTCTGGTATTCTTCTAAGAGTCATTCCGGGTGTTTTACAAAGATGTGTGATTAATCTGGCACATGAGAGCCACAGAGGGATATCAGAAAAACTCTGCTACGTGAACAAGTATGGTTCCCAAAACTTGATAGCCAAGGAGAAGAAATTGTACAAGCTTGTCATCTCTGTCAATGTACTACAAAGGAAAGGACTGTTGATGAATTACACATGTCCAAACTACCAGACGCTTTATGGTCTGAGTTAGCATGTGATTTCTATGGACCGTTAGACTCTGGGCAATATTTGCTTGTTGTAATTGATGAGTACTCAAGATTTCCAATTGTGAAAATGGTGTCATCTACGTCTACATCTGTGATAATTCCGTTCTCAAGGATATTTTTTCTGCATGGGGTATACCCAAATTATTAAAGTCAGACATTGGTCCACCTTTCAATGGAGATGAATGTAGCAAGTTTCTTGAGTATATGGGAGTGAATAATAGGAACATTACTCCACTTTGGTCACAGGCTAATGGAATAGTAGAAAGACTGATGACTACTATAAAAAAAAGTGTGCAAAGAGCCAAACTGTCACAAATCTCTATAAATCAAGTTGGTCCTATGTGATTGTAGAAAAACACCTCATGGGTCAACTGAAAAATGTCCTTCGGAGTTGTTTGCACAACCCAGACAAACACGTTTACCGCAGGTGCCTTTGAAACCCCTAAGGAACATGAACAAATTGCAAAGAGAGATGAGATGATGAAAGGAAAAATTAAGCAATATGCAGAACAAAGGAAACATATTCAAATGAGAAATTATCAGGTTGGAGATCATGTGTTGGTAAGACAGAACCAAGCACGAAAATCTGTGAGAAGATTTCATTCATCTCCTTTGGAAATAGCAAAAGTCATGTGGTTGGCAATCACTGCGCAGATGGAAAAACGAGCAATAGTAAGAAACAAAGCACATTTAAAAAAGTTTATTAATCCAATTCAAGAACAATGAGAAGTAAAAGAGAATGATTGTGCTTCTTTCATAAGGACAGGAAGGACACTGAAGAAACCACAAAGACTGATTGAACAATGCTCCATTATTTTATTGTATTTTTCTTTATTGTTTTATTTTATTTTGTTAGTGAATGTTTATTTTGTTACAAAGGGGGAAGATGTAGTGATGTCATATAGAGTTAGAGTGTGGCATATAGTCACATGTAGAATGTAGAATGTTAGGTTTTAAAATACTATTCAGTTGTAGCTAGGAACAGAGCGCAGGAGCAGAGCAGAAGGAGCTGCTACGGTATATGAGCAATAAACATTTTGGTTCGTAATCCCTGTCATTGTATAAAAGAACTCTTTCCTCTAAGTCTACCTCCGCCTTCAGCCACTGATCCATCTGTCATCTTTTGGGTTACTGAAGGGCTTATGTATGAGAGCCCTAGTTCACTTTTGCACCACGTAAAATGGTACATGCGTGACGCAGGGCTCTGAATCAGATTTATGGAGCCACGCAAAGCCACCCTGCACATGTTTGACTGGCCTCATAAATCATGAGTAAGGCAAAGCTGCGCAAATCGCTGAGTCACCTTACCCTGTGCTTGGGAGGCGTTCCATGGGCGTTGCCATGGGTTTTCCCACGCAACATCGATGGAATATGACGTGATATAAACCTGGGGAAGCGTCAAATCTGTGCGCCTTCCGAGGTGAGACGTAACAAGGAGAAATAAGTTAATTTCTCCTCATTTTTTCCTCTTTCCACGTGTGCTGCTGCAGTACACATAGAAATAGGAAAACGCCTCTTGGGATTGTTTTTGCGCAGGAAGGCGCCCCTTACTGCACAAAAACAGTCCTGCATGCACCATGGTGCAAGGGTGCCTATGTTGGCACTAGGCTGCAGAAACGGTGCCAGCACAGGAAGAAAGTACAGGAATGCCTGTATTGCTTAAATACGCTGCTTTCCTGCCCTTTCACTTTCATGTAGGGCTGCGCAGAAAGGTGCCTTGCTGCGCTGCGCTGCCCTATGCCAAATCCCCATTATTGAAGCCCTGAGTGAGTCACTGAAAGTTTTACTAGGGACTTTGAGAGGTCCATGCTAAAAGTGGCATGATGGCAGTAAACAGCGACAGGACCTTGAGTAGTGTTTGAAAGGGTTCAGATTTATAGATTTCAACCAAATTTAGAAAAATGTTTGACCCGCCCGATTACAGAATTCACAGACCTCAACACTATAGAGAGTTCAAGAGATACTAAAAAGAAAATGTCACTGATTTTTCTAAGCAGTGGTTCTGATTTTTTAAAATCTCATACTTCTTTAAAATGTGCTTTTCCTTTTGCAATTAGACTTATTTAATTCATGTGTTAACTATTTTGTAATTGCCTATTTTCTTTTTGTATATTTTGGAATTATCTTTCGCCTTAAAACAAAATGTTTGCTTTTTGAAAACTTACTTTTGAACTAAACATCTGTTCTTACTTTTTTGCTTTTTTGGTTTTGCTTTATGTAAATACATTTTTAGCTTTTGCAATTGTTCTTTCTGCTTTTTGTGTGTGCTTTTTTTACTCTTTATGATTCTGTTTTTACGTTTTCCAATGGCTTCTTTGCATTTTGCAATTCTATTCCGTCTAAATAGGTTTTTTTTGCAGTTATTTCTGCTTCTTGAGATCCTTTTATTTTCATCTTTTTAGAACTGCATTGTTTATGTTTGTCATTGTGATTGAGTTTTTAGGACTTCAATTTCTCGAGAAATGGGGTAGCTTTGATATGGCTCTAAGCGTTAGTTTTATTTTACAGGTTGTTTCTCCTTCCTTTATTAAAACAAACTGACAGTGTTGACTCTAAGAGCGAAGATTACAAAGTAGGAAACAAACTGACAATGTTGACTCAAATGACTACAAAGAGGGAAGGCGGGAAACACACATTAAAGAGAATGGCTGAAATGTTAGAATCAGTTACATCAGCAGTGCTGAGGTCTGGAACACAATGTACTATGGATTAGTGCCTGTAACAAGTACAAAAACACTCATTTTGTAAGACGGAATCTGGTCTAGGCATGCCCAGGCGCAGGCGTTCTTCGGAAACAGTGACACAAAGCGTCTGTCAATGAGAGATGGTTTCTCCAGTCAAGGGTCCATGGCACGCCAAGCCGGCCCACCAGGGCACCAAAGGATTTTTCAACAAGCTGGTTCCTCTCAGGTCTGCTGGGCTTGGCAATAGCCAGTGATCTGTCAATCTTCCTCTATGTAAATATCTGCAGTGAATTCTGGGATACCCGCTGACCTCATGTGCTGTGAGTTGTGTGGAAACAGACGTGCTGGATGTACCAATCAGAATGCAGAGATGCTACCTCATCAATAAACATGAAACAGGGTCCCTTTGAATCCTGGCTACCAGTGGTAACTGCAGAGATGGCGGCTTGCAAGGGACAGCATACCTCAGTTTCTTGATTGACTTGTGTGAAGTGGCAGCATTGAAGACTATGGGGCTTATTTACAAGCCCAGTGCGCCACCGGAACATCACTTTTTTGGCGTTGCTGAGGCGCACTGGGCTTACCCATATATACGAGACCACGGAAAGCCACCCTGAGTGGCTTTTTATGGTGCAATGCAGTGCAAGTCGCTGCGTTGCCTCACACTGCCCCCGGGAGGTGTGCCATGGGTATTGCAGTTGGTGTTCTCAAGCAACACCCATGGGTTTTGATACATTCCCAGATTTACAAAGTGTAAAACCCTGCGTCAAAACCCTGCACCTCCCAAGGGGTAGTGTTAGGGTTGTTTTTGTGGAGGAAGGTGTCCCTTCCTCCACAAAAACAACCTGATTTCAAGTCAGGCACTCTTGCACCATTATGCAAGTGTGCCTGCATTGGCGCATGGCAGCCATTTGTGCACCAGCGATGTGAAAGAGGACAGGAATGCACCATATCGCATAGATACGGCAAAGCAGTGCAGCAAAATGACGTGCAGCTCTGGCCTGCGTCAAATTGTAGTAAATGAGGCCCTGAGTGCCAAAAAGGGCCAAAGGTTACAGTGGGGGAAAAGCACATCGTGAAAGAGACATGAAGGTGTCTTGGAGTGGTACATGGGAGTGTGGGTTGGCCATCCATGCCCACAATTATCATTTGCACAATGAAAGTTGTCTCTCATCGTCCAACTGACATCTTCAGTGGAGAGAGGCAGACTGGGACCATGCACAGCTCCACATTTCCTAGCCCCTTTGCGTCCCAACACCACAGCTTTTGATTGCCCCCTGCCCACACTGGCGACAAAGAACAAAAACAGATACTGCCCCTTGCCTTACACATTAATATCTCAAGTACTTTTCACTGCAAAGCAGCGATTGTCTTAGCAAATACCAGAGTGTACATGTTTGCTTAAAATGTTAAAACATGGCTGGTTTTGTATACTTGTGTCTGTATATCTATAACTATAGACAAAGAAACATACACAGTTATGAGCTACTAAAACTATAAATAAGTCATTAAATTTAAAGTTTCATTATACACAGATAATCCTCATTCATTGTCATCTGCACGCAGACTTTTTTTTGTAATGTTGTTTTTTGTGATTCTTGGGATATATATTTCTCATGATAATTTGGGGTAATTTCATAACATGAAAAAATTTGTCTATGGAGTGTAAATTGCAATATAATGAGTATATATGGAATTAATATTAGAATCAATGCATTGAATTTGATTATATATAATTTGAAAGATTATTTATGTATAATAAAACTTAAAATGTATTGAATCATTTACAATGTTTTAATAGCTCATAACTGTGTACATTTCATTGGCATCCTTGAAAAAGCTGGCGGTCGGCGAAACATGTGTCAGCTGGCTGTGAAAATTATTTGGTGGCAATTTGAGAAGAATTAACATTGTGAATATACATTTATCATTTTTTCTCTGTTTTCTATAAGAAAAAGATAGACTGTGATTTAAAATAAATTATTGGATGTTTATGAAAAATAAAATGTGCTGGGATCCAATCACCTTCGAATTGCATCTAAATGTATTGATCAATACTACAATCTACCCAGCGGGTAACTAGGAATCTGAGAGGTGAGACACAGGACTTTTTCTTGGTTTACCTCAGTGTATATACATATTCAATGAAAAAAACAAAGGTTAAAGGGATGTTATAGTTAGGTGAAAATGTCAGTTAAAACATACTATTTAAAAAAAAAAAAAACGCTGAAATTCACCCATTATAGTTATCTCAAGTAACTATAACTCATGCCCAAAAGTAACCATAACTCCTGCGCCCACCATGCACAGTGCATTCATCAGTGATGTCATTTCAGATGTTGCAGTGACGTTATCAATGATGTCATAGAATGTTTTACAGTGGCACTCACCACTGTGAAGTTTTAGTTACGACCAGGTTTCCATGCAAAATGGATTTTGGTTTTGCTAAAAACTTTGGCACCGTTTGACAAATCTTAATTAAACTTTCAAAAAAAAGGTTCATCCACCTCAGCTCCTTTCTGGAAAATTCTGGGATATTCCGTCAAGCAGGGCCAAAACTGCTGAACGGAATTACACCAGATTTCCCAGAAAGCTAGAGCTATACCCAGAAAGTGTACCTTTTATGATTCGGTGTAAGTCTGTTTTTTAGAAATGAAGAAAATGTTTATATATATATATATATATATATATATATATATATATATATATACACACACACATATTGACAGTTGGGCTTAAGTAAAAAATTCAAATGCTCTGAATGTATGTGAATGGCTATGGGGGCTTTTTGGAGCGAGCACTCTGATTGTCTGTCCGCAACATAAACAGAAATGTTGTGACCGCCATTACAAGACTATGGGACTTGGTTCTTGTGTCCTGAAAATGTTTTTTAAGGGGGCAGGGTGGTGATAATCTGGCCTCCTAGCTCTTGTGGAGAGGATTCAATAGTGACCCCCACTGGCCCAAATTATGTTTTTATATATGTTTCAGGTCACCACAATCCCACGGGAGTCCCGGCAGTGTACCGGGGGACCACCTCGGCCTCCCTCAGGACTGGGAAAAGAATCACAAAAAAAGAATGTGGGGTGGGTGCCCATGGGTGTTTACGGCCCATAGAAGGTTAGGAGCACGGCCTGGGGCAGGTCAAATGCAGTGTACGGCAGAGTTGGGGCCCGCAGAGGGATGGACGCAGACTCCGTGTCCAAACCCACACCGCACATTACTGAAGGGGAGTTGGCTGCCCAAGGTGGGTTGGATATGGTAATTAAAGCTTAGTTTATATTAAAAAGTCCCTAGAAATTCACGGAAAAAAAGCAAAGGTTAAAGTGACATTATAGTTAGTTATGGTTATTATATCTTACATTGCACAACAAAACTTCAGATACTGAAACAAAAGGCTAAAACGATGTTATAGTTAGGTGAAAATGTAACATTTTACATTCAACAATACACTGAAATTCACCAGTCGTAATTTACTGAATTAACTAGAACTTGTTCCCCCACCATGCTCTCCTTATGACTGAAGCACTCACAACATGTTCAATGACATAATTGATGACATCACTGATAATATCTCAAAAGAGATCATTGATGAAAACACTGTGCATGGTGGGGGGCACAAGCTCTGGTTAGCACAGTAAACTATAACTGGTGAATTTCAGTGTTTTCTTTTTAGTTTAAAATGTTACATTTGAACTGATATTTTCACCTAACTATAACGTCACTTTAACCTGTGGTGTTTTCAGTGAATATATATGCAATGGCCCATTGTAGGCGGCTACACCAGATTTGCCTGCGGCCCACTGAGCAGATGGTTACAAGTGCAATCTGTGCCCATTCCATACTTTGTGACAGTGGCGTACCTAGGCGACGGTGCACCCCGGACGGCACTGTTTTTTGGGGGCATCGGCGAGTGCAAGGTGAATTTCCTTGGTTTTGTTTTATTCTTGCTCATCTTTTGCCAGCAGCCCCCCCCCAATGCTCATCATCGTCGGTCGCCAGCACCACCCCCAGCTCTTACCTGCTCAGGTCGTCACTGGGCGGCCAACACAGGGATGGCCCCGGAGGCAAAAGGTCTAGCTACGCCACTGCTTTGCGACCAACTGAGAAGAGAAGACACAAAGCACTGATACACTTCTTTGTGTATCTCGAGGACGATGTCACATTCCTTTGTCCCCCTTTTCCCTTGTGATTCTTTACAAAGACCTTTGAGATTCGCAATGTCATCTGGGTACGTTGTATTTTTGTTTTTGTGTCACTCAAACCCCGCCCCTATCCTAGCTCGGTTTTGTGAGAGTGAAAATGTTGAATACATGGGACCATTATGTCACCAAGGGAGGTGGTGTAGAGTGAACTGGAGAGTACATTCTGGTCCAGCTGCCGGGCACTACCCTCACGGTGCCCGCGTGCCACAGAGTTGCCATACATTGGCCCCAGAGAGCTGGTCTACCCTATGATATACAGTAAAAAGGCTCCAGTTATACAGTCAGATGCTTCTTGTACCTAAACCAATTTAGGTGTGAAGCATCTTCAACTTCAAAGGAGAGCCCTGAACAATGGACATAGACTTTCTGGCAGAGGTTCCCTCCTAATGCAACACAAGAACAATCAAAGCATGCACGAAGAAAGCCAAACTGGCACCACAAGCAAGAGACAGGCATGAAAGAGAAGGCGCCACGCCAGGCACGCCAGTGCCAGGCAATGACTCACATGGTACGTGTAGGAGGATGAGCACAGCTCTCTTAGTGGCCACCTTGGTGAAGGTAAAATGTAACAGACAAAACACTGAAATGCCCCATCCCGTCACTTAGTAGGTGCAGCAATGGTCCTAGCAAGCAACCGCGAAAACAGGAGGTCCAGCCCAGGCAGGAAGAAAGCAACAGAAAGAAAAGGTACAGCTTGGGAAGCAGCAATACCACACAAATAACAGACACTGCTCATGTAGCAGCAATGCTGCACAAATAACACCTACAAGTCATGTAGCAGCAGTGTGACACAAATAATAGGTACAGCTCATGTAGCAGCAGTGGAACACAAAGCAACAGTACAACTCAGGTGCCATCCGATGTAGCCCCCGTACCAGCATATACAGCAGAGGCAGCAACAGTGCAGCCGACATAACAAGAGAAACAGCACAACAGGTAACAGCAGTGCAGTACAAAGAGCCAGTACAAAACAGGCAAAAGCAGTGCTGCCCAGTAGATGTGACAGGCAGCTCAGGCAGCAGCAGTACAACATAGTTCATGGATGCATCTCTGGTCACAACAGTGCAACCCACAGAACAGACTGTACAGCGCACGCAGCTACAAAGCAACAAAGAGAACAAGTGCAGCTCAGGCAACGGTCGTGAAAAACAAAGCACTGGTACAGCACAAGCCACAAAGCAGCATATACAGCTCAGGCAGCAACAGTGCAACAAAGCACTGGTACAACTCAAGCAGCTGCAGCACAAGCCACAGAGCAGCAGACAAAGCTCATGGTGCAGAAGTGCAACACAAAGAACAGGTACAAATCAAGCAGCTGCAATACAAGCCACAGAGCAGCAGACAGAGCTCAGGTAGCAGCATGCAACACAAAGAACAGGCACACATCAAGCAGCTGCTGCACAAGCCACAGCGCTGGATACAAAGCTCAGGCAGCAGCAGTGCAGCACAGAGCACAGGTACAACTCAAGCAGCTGCAGCACCAGACACAGAGCAGCAGACAGAGCTCAGGCAGCAGCATGCAACACAAAGAACAGGTACAACTCAAGCAGCTGCAGCACAAGCAAATACAGCTCAGGCAACAACAATGCAACAAAGCAATAGTACAACTCAAGCAACTGCAGCACAAGCCACAAAGCAGCAGACAGAGCTCAGGCGGCAGCAGTGCCTTACAAAGAACAGCTACAACTCAAACAGCTGCTGCAAAAGCTACAGCGCTGGAGACAAAGCTCACGGAGCAGCAGTGCAGCACAAAGCACATGTACAACTCAAGCAACTGCAGCACAAGCCACAAACCAGCAGACAAAACTCAGGCAGCAGCAGTGCAACACAAAGAGCGGGAACACCTCAAACAGCTGCAGCACAGGTCAGAGAGCAGCAGACAAAGCTCAGGCAGCAGCAGTGCACAACAAAGAACAGGTACAACTCAAGCAGCTGCAGCACAAGCCACAAAGCAGGAGACAGAGCTCAGGCGGCAGCAGAGCAACACAAAGAGCAGCTACAACTCAAGCAGCTGCAGCACCAGCCACAGAGCAGCAGACAGAGCTCAGGCAGAAGCAGTGTAACACAAAGAACAGGTACAACTCAAGCAGCTGCAGCACAAGCCACAAAGCAGCAGACAGAGCTCAGGGGGCAGCATGCAACACAAAGAACAGGTACAATTCAAACAGCTGCTAAACAAGCCACAGCGCTGGAGACAAAGCTCAGGCAGCAGTAGTGCAGCACAAAGCAAAGGAACAACTCAAGCAGCTGCAGCACAGGCCACAGAGCAGCAGACACAGCTAAGGCAGCAGCAGTGCAACACAAAGAACAGGTACAACTCAAGCAGCTTCAGCACAAGCGGCAAATAAGTTGACAAACCTCAGGCAGCAGCAGTGCAAGATGAAGAACAGATACAACTGAAGCAGGTGCAGCAGAAGCCACAAAGCAGGAGACAGAGCTCAGGCGGCAGCATGCAACACAAAGAACAGGTACAAATCAAGCAGCTGCAGCACAAGCCACAAAGCAGGCGACAGAGCTCAGGCGGCAGCATGAAACACAAAGAACAGGTACAAATCAAGCAGCTGCAGCACAAGCCACAAAGCAGGAGACAGAGCTCAGGCTACAGCAGTGCAACACAAAGAGCAGGTACAACTCAAGCAGCTGCAGCATCAGCCACAGAGCAGGAGACAGAGCTCAGGCGGCAGCATGAAACACAAAGAACAGGTGCAACTCAAGCAGCTGCAGTACAAGCCACAGAGCTCAGGTAGCAGCAGTGCAACACAAAGAACAGGTACAACTGAAGCAGCTGCAGCACAAGCAATTACAGCACAGGCAGCAACAGTGCAACAAAGCAATGGTACAACTCAAGCAGCTGCGGAACAAGCCACAAAGCAGCAGACAGAGCTCAGGCTACAGCAGTGCAACACAAAGAACAGGAACAACTCAAACAGCTGCAGCACAAGCCACAAACCAGCAGACAGAGCTCAGGCGGCAGCAGTGCATTACAAAGAACAGGTAACACTCAAGCAACTGCAGCACAAGCCACAAAGCAGGAGACAGAGCTCAGGCAGCAGCATGCAACACAAAGAACAGGTACAAATCAAGCAGCTGCAGCACAAGCCACAAAGCAGGAGATAGAGCTCAGGCTACAGCAGTGCAACACAAAGAGCAGGTACAACTCAAGCAGCTGCAGCACTAGCCACAGAGCAGCAGACAGAGCTCAGGCGGCAGCTGTGCATTACAAAGAACAGGTATAACTCAAACAGCTGCTGCACAAGCCACAATGCTGGAGACAACGCTCACACAGCAGCAGTGCAGCACAAAGCACAGGTACAACTCAAGCAGCTGCAGCACACGCCACAAAGCAGCAGACAGAGCTCAGGTGGCAGCATGCAACACAAAGAACATGAACACCTCAAACAGCTGCAGCACAAGCCACAGAGCAGGAGGCAAAGCTCAGTCAGCCGCAGTGCAAGACAAAGAGCAGGTACAACGCAAGCAGCTGCAGCACCAGCCACAGAGCAGCAGACAGAGCTCAGGCAGCAGAAGTGCAACACAAAGAACAGGACCAACTAAAGCAGCTGCAGCACAAGCAAATTGAGCTCAGGCAGCAACAGTGCAACAAAGCAATGGTACAACTCAAGCAGCTGTAGCACAAGCTGTGAGAAGTTGGCCTGGTATATGCTGTCCACTAATTATAGTGGGCACCTTGCACCAGTCCAAACAACCCCTTATTGGAGATAGGTTAAAGACAACCTTTATTGAAAGCTATCCTAGTGGTAGCTATGGAGAGCAGCCTTCAGGCTAAGTCTTGAAGGAATGTAAAGCAGCTTGTTTTACCAGTCTATAATCTCTTGAGTGACCAAATGAAAGAGGACCACACCAGGTATATATTTAAAATATATCTATTTAGTCTTAAACACACCCCTCTAGTCTCTTTATGAGGCTAGAGTTCGAAGTACATAAGTTACAAGTCGAATATCAACAGTAATAGCACAAATACACGTTTGAGCCCTAGGGGCGTACCAAACCATATACCAATAAAGTGAGCTAGACACAAGGCCTAGAGCCTGTAGAAGTGCTCGGCCCTCAAGGAACCACCCAAGGTAGTGACACAGGGGACCCACGGGGGACGCGTGCAGTGTGAGAACACAGCCGCGAGCCGCCGTTGACTTCTATGGGGAAAGTCGCGGTTGGAATTTTAAAGAAAAGGGACACTTAGAGGAGGACTTGGAGCAAACCCCTTTAGAACTAGGCTGTTCTAGAGTCAATACCCACGGGAGCACCGGAGTACTCGAGTTACCTCACGCAGGGAAGCCGGGTGCATAGGAGTCTTTCGGGGTCGGGTTTCGTCGTCGTTTTCAATGGCGATCTGCTGCAAAGTGCTGCTGGCGACCAAGTCGAAAGTGTTCGGGTGGATCCAAGGGTGGATCGAAGATTTGAAGAACCTGAAAGCAGAGGGGACAGAGTCTGGGTCACTAGCCAGTGACCAGGAAGGCGATGAGCAGATGCCCACCGATGTCGGGTGCTTCAGGTAGGTTGACGGTCGTCTTGACTCTTCAGCCACGAGGTCTAGGAGGCGTCGACGACAAGCAGGAGCTGGATTCGAGCTGTCCTATGACGTTTGTCGATTGCTGCGGTGTCGGTGACCGGATTGGACCCAACAAGCCTTGGCAACGGCAAGTCATGTGGAAACAAAGAAAGGACGTTGATGCAGACCAGAAAGGTCTGGGGGACTCACCCAGCGAGGGTAAGTCAGGGCACCTCTGGAGCAACCAGGAAAGCCCAAGCAGAAGAAGAGTTGCCTTCGGGAGGGCCCACTAGCCAACGGACTAGCGACCGCGAAGGAGCCTCGAGTGGACGCACTTGGAGCTGGCTTACAGGACAGTCGTGGAGTGGAGGCTAGTGCTCTTCGGTGCAGTTGGTGCTGGAGGCAAATCCACCTCTGGTGATGCAAAGACTTTGGCGTCCGGCGGGAGCTTCAGCGATGCAGACCGGACAATTGCTTCTTAGGTGCCTGCCAAGCAGGGGAGTCACTCCTTGACCCCAAGGGAGATACTTCAGTCCTCTAATCTTAAAGTAGATCGTCGAAGGTCCAGGATTCGGCTTCAGAGTTTCATCCAGGGTAATCTAAAGTCCTAAGGACTGGGGTCCCATACTTATACCAAGTTAGGGGGCTGGACATACTCGGGGACCCACTCTATGGGAGGGTCAGGGAAGAGGGGTGGTTACACCCATTCCCTTTGTCCAGTTTCGCGCCAGAGCAGGGGCAGGTAGCCCCTGCAACCGG
Source organism: Calotriton arnoldi (assembly GCA_963921515.1). Taxonomy (NCBI): domain Eukaryota; kingdom Metazoa; phylum Chordata; class Amphibia; order Caudata; family Salamandridae; genus Calotriton; species Calotriton arnoldi. Next base: position 1,285,977 of record CAWUFW010004038.1, read on the forward strand.
TTTGAACTGGCATATGCACAGGGACACCAAATGTGCCCCCAGTGCAGGACTTCAAAGCACCAGAGAGTGCTCCCGCCCAGACCCAATACACACTATCCTGTCTGGGGAGGTGGTTACACCTCCCTTCGACAGGAAACCTATTGTCCAGGCCTCCTGCCGGAGTTTCAGTCAGCAGCAGGAGGCCAGACCCGTGTCTGTGGCAGCGGCATCCATTTTGTGATGCCAGGGCTCTGGAAAGAAGTTACCGGGTAGCCCGGTGTGTACATGTCTCTCCTCTAGAAGGGTGGAATGCTACCCCGCCACGAGGATTGGCGGGGGGGGTAGTATTCCAAGATGTTTGACACCAAACACGACATGTTTTGGTGCAGCCAGTCCAAAGTTAGCATTGTACCGCGAGGATATAATGCACTTAAGAGTATATGGTCAGGCTGTACCACAAACAGCATCAGAGGAGGGACTCGAACGCTGCAGAGGGGCTCTGCTCATGCAGGCACCCTCTCACATAAAAACCAAGCACTCTGCCTTCAGGATTGTTAAGGCCTGCCATAGGAGTGACTTATAGGTTTATATGTGTGCAATGGTAGTGATATAGGTAGCCTATATCACAGTAAGGGGTGCATGCACCACCTTACCCAGGCTGCAGTAGCAGACCTGTGGTGTCATTTTGGCTGGCCTTCCAGGGGTGGCATAATACATGCTTCAGCCCCTGGCAGGCCTTTGGGGTACCTATGCCCTGGGTACATAGTATACCATATACTAGGGACTTATAAGGGCACTCCAGATTCCAATCAAAGATGTACCTAAGGTACATGGAAACCATTTTAGAGAGGAAGCAGCTAGGCTGGGGTTCTGATTAGCAGGGCCCCAGCCAGACTAAAGTCGAAAAACAGTGAAGCACCAGCAAAAAGTGGGGGTACCCATGTGAAGCAGATCCTACTCTCCTACACAGGCCACAAAGCAATAGACAGAGCTCAGGCAGCAGCAGTGCATTACAAAGAACAGGTACAATTTAAACAGCTGCTGAACAAGCCACAGCGCTGGAGTCAAAGCTCAGGCAGCAGCAGTGCTGCACAAAGCACAGGCACAACTCAAGCAGCTGCAGCACAAGCCACAGCACTGGTGAAAAAGCTCATGCAGCAGCAGTGCAGCACAAAGCAAAGGTACAACTCAAGTAGCTGCAGGACAAGCCACATAGCAGCAGACAAAGCTCAGGCAGCAGCAGTGCAACACAAAGAACTTGTACAACTCAAGCAGCTGCAGCACAAGCCACAAAGCAGGAGACAGAGCTCAGGCGGCAGCATGCAACACAAAGAACAGGTAAAAATCAAGCAGCTGCAGCACAAAGCAGGAGACAGAGCTCAGGCTGCAGCAGTGCAGCACAAAGTGCAGGTACAACTTAAGCAGCTGCAGCACCAGCCACAGAGCAGCAGACAGAGCTCAGGGAGCATCATGCAACACAAAGAACAGGTACATCTCAAGCAGCTGCAGCACAAGCAAATACAGCACAGGCAGCAACAATGCAACAAAGCAATGGTACAACTCAAGCAGCTGCAGCACAAGCCACAAAGCAGCAGACAGAGCTCAGGCAGCAGCATGCAACACAATGAACAGGTACATCTCAAACAGCTGCTGCACAAGCCACAGCGCTGGAGAAAAAGCTCACGCAGCAACAGTGCAGCACAACGCAAAGGTACAACTCAAGCAGCTGCAGCACCAGCCACAGAGCAGCAGACAGAGTTCAGTTAGCAGCAGGGCAACACAAAGAATAGGTACAACTCAAGCAGCTGCAAGACAAGCAAATACAGCTCAGGCAGCAACAGTGCAGCAAAGCAATACTACAACTCAAGCAGCTGCAGCACATGCCACAAAGCAGCAGACAGAGCTCAGGCAGCAGCAGTGCATAACAAAGAACAGGTACAACTCAAGCAGCTGCAGCACAAGCCACAAAGCAGCAGACAAAGCTCACACAGCAGCAGTGCAACACAAAGAATAGGAACAACTCAAGCAGCTGGAGCACAAGCCACAAAGCAGCAGACAGAGCTCAGGTGGCAGCATGCAACACAAAGAACAGGTACAAATCAAGCAGCTGCAGCACAAGCCACAAAGCAGGAGACAGCGCTCAGGATGCAGCAGTGCAACACAAAGAGCAGGTACAACTCAAGCAGCTGCAGCACCCGCCACATAGCAGCAGACAGAGTTCAGGCAGCAGCATGCAACACAAAGAACAGGAACTATTCAAGCAGCTGCAGCACAGGCCACAGAGCAGCAGACACAGCTAAGGCAGCAGCAGTACAACACAAATAACAGGTACAACTCAAACAGCTGCAGTACAAGCCACAGAGCAGCAGACAGAGTTCAGTTAGCAGCAGTGCAATACAAAGAACAGGTACAACTCAAGCAGCTGCAAGACAAGCAAATACAGCTCAGGCAGCAACAGTGCAACAAAGCAATACTACAACTCAAGCAGCTGCAGCACAATCTACAAAGCAGCAGACAAAGCTCAGGCAGCAGCAGTGCAACACAAAGAACAGGAACAACTCAAGCAGCTGCAGCACAGGCCACAGAGCAGCAGACACAGCTAAGGCAGCAGCAGTGCAACACAAAGAACAAGTACAACTCAAGCAGCTGCAGCACAAGCCACAAAGCAGGAGACAGAGCTCAGACTGCATCAGTGCAACAAAAAGAGCAGGTACAACTCAAACAGCTGCAGCACCAACCACAGACCAGCAGACAGAGCTCAGGCAGCAGCATGCAACACAAAGAACAGGTACAACTCAAGCAGCTGCAGTACAAGCCACAGAGCAGCAGACAGAGTTCAGGCAGCAGCAGTCCATTACAAAGAACAGGAACAACTCAAACAGCTGCTGCACAAGCCAAAGCGCTGGAGACAAAGCTCACGCAGCAGCAGTGCAGCACAAAGCACAGGTACAACTCAAGCAGCTGCAGCACAAGCCACAAAGCAGCAGACAAAGCTCAGGCAGCAGCAGTGCAACACAAAGAACAGAAACACCTCAATCAGCTGCAGCACAAGCCACAGAGCAGCAGACAAAGCTCAGGCAGCAGCAGTGCAACACGAAGTACAGGTGCAACTCAAGCAGCTGCAGCACAAGCAAATACATCTCTGACTATAACAGTGCAACAAAGCAATGGTACAACTCAAGCAGCTGCAAAACAAGCCACAGAGCAGCCGACAAAGCTGAGGCAGCAGCAGTGCAACACAAAGAACAGGGAAAACTCAAGCAGCTGCAGAACAAGCAAATACAGCTCTGACTATAACAGTGCAACAAAGCAATGGTACAACTCAAGCATCTGCAAAACAAGCCACATAGCAGCCGACAAAGCTCAGGCAGCAGCAGTGCAACACAAAGAACAGGGAAAACTCAGGCAGCTGCAGCACAAGCCACAAAGCAGGAGACAGAGCTCAGTTGGCAGCAGTGCAACACAAAGAACAGGTACAACTCAAGCAGCTGCAGCACAAGCCACAAATCAGCAGACAAAGCTCAGGCAGCAGCAGTACAAGACAGAGAACAGGTACAACTCAAGCAGCTGCAGCACAAGCCACACAGCAGGAGACAGAGCTCAGGCGGCAGCATACAACACAAAAACAGGTACAACTCAAGCAGCTGCAGCACAAGCCACAGAGCAGCAGACAAAGCTTAGGCAGGAAAAGTGCAACACAAAGAACAGGTAAAACTCAAGCAGCTGCAGCACAAGCCACAAAGCAGGAGACAGAGTTCAGGTGGCAGCATGCAACACAAAGAACAGGTACAACTCAAGCAGCTGCAGTACAAGTCACAGAGCAGCAGACAGAGCTCAGGCAGCTGCAGTGCAATACAGAGAACAGTTACAACTCAAGCAGCTGCAGCAGAAGCAAATACAGCTCAGGCAGCAACAGAACAACAAAGCAATGGTACAACTCAAGCAGCTGCAGCACATGCCACAAAGCAGAAGACAGAGCTCAGGCAGCAGCATGCAACACAAAGAACAGGTACAACTCAAGCACCTGCAACACAAGCCAGAAAGCAGCAGACAGAGCTCAGGTGGCAGTAGTGCAACACAAAGAACAGGAACAACTCAAGCAGCTGCAGCACAAGCAACAGCCCTGGAGACAAAGCTCACGCAGCAGCAGTGCAGCACAAAGAAGAGGTACAACTCAAGCAGCTGCAGCACAAGCCACAGCGCTGGAGACAAAGTTCACGCAGCAGCTGTGCAACACAAAGAACAGGAACAACTCTAGCAGCTGCAGCACAAGCCACAAAGCCCAGGCAGCAGCAGTGCAACACAAAGAATAGGTACCACTCAGGTAGCTGCAGCACAAGCCACAGAGCAGGAGACAAAGCCCAGGCAGCAGCAGTGCAACACAAAGAACAGGTACCACTCAAGCAGCTGCAGCACAAGCCACGGCCCTTGAGATAAAGCTCATGCAGCAGCAGTGCAGCACAGAGCACAGGTACAACTCAAGCAGCTGCGGCACAGGCCACAGCGCTGGAGACAAAGCTCAAGCAGCAGCAGTGCAGCATAAAGCACAGGTACAACTCAAGCAGCTGCAGCACAAGCCACAAAGCAGGAGACAGAGTTCAGGTAGCAGCATGCAACACAAAGAACAGGTACAACTCAAGCAGCTGCAGTACAAGCCACAAAGCAGGAGACAGAGCTCAGGCGGCAGTATGCAACAAAAAGAACAGGTACAAATCAAGCAGCTGCAGCACACGCCACAAATCAGCAGACAGAGCTCAGCCTGCAGCAGTGCAACACAAAGAGCAGGTACAACCCAAGCAGCTGCAGCACCAGCCACATAGCAGCAGACAGAGCTCAGGCAGCAGCATACAACACTAAGAACAGGAACAACTCAAGCAGCTGCAGCACATACCACAGAGCTGCAGAGTTCAGGCAGCAGCAGTGCACCACAAAGAACAGGTACAACTCAAGGAGCTGCAGCACAAGCAAATGCAGCTCTGGCAGCAACAGTGCAAGAAAGCAATACTACAACTCAAGCAGCTGCAGCACAAGCCACAAACCAGCAGACAGAGCTCAGGCGGAAGCAGTGCATTACAAAGAACAGGTACAACTCAATGAGCTTCAGAACAACCCACAAAGCAGCAGACAAAGCTCAGGCAGCAGCAGTGCAACACAAACAACAGGAACAACTAAAGCAGCTGCAGCACAAGCCACAAAGCAGGAGACAGAGCTCAGGTGGCAGCATGCACCACAAAGAATAGGTACAAATCAAGCAGCTGCAGCACATGCCACGAAGCAGGAGACAGAGCTCAGACTGCAGCAGTGCAACACAAAGAGCAGGTACAACTCAAGCAGCTGCAGCACCTGCCACAGACCAGCAGACAGAACTCAGGCAGCAGCATGCAACACAAAAAGAACAGGTACAAGTCAAGCAGCTGCAGTACAAGCCACAGAGCAGCAGACAGAGTACAGGCAGCAGCAGTGCATTACAAAGAACAGATACAACTCAAACAGCTGCTGCACAAGCCACAGCGCTGGAGACAAACCTAACGCAGCAGCAGTGCAGCACAAAGCACAGGTACAACTCAAGCAGCTGCAGCACAAGCCACAAAGCAGCAGACAAAGCTTAGGCAGCAGCAGTGCAACACAAACAACAGGGACACCTCAAACAGCTGCAGCACAAGCCACAGAGCAGCAGACAAAGCTCAGACAGCAGCTGTGCAATATAAAGAACAGGTACAACTCAAGCAGCTGCAGCACAAGTCACAGATCAGCAGACAAAGCTCAGGCAGCAGCTATGCAACACGAAGTATAGGTGCAACTCAAGCAGCTGCAGCACAAGCAAATACAGCTCTGACAGCAACAGTGCAACAAAGCAATGGTACAACTCAAGCAGCTGCAACACAAGCCACAGAGCAGAAGACAAAGCTCAGGCAGAAGCGGTGCAACACAAAGAACAGGTAAAACTCAAGCAGCTGCAGCACAAGCCACAAAGCAGGAGACAGAGCTCAGGCAGCAGCAGTGCAAGACAAAGAACAGGTACAACTCAAGCAGCTGTAGCACAAGCCACAAAGCAGGAGACAGAGCTCAGGCAGCAGCAGTGCAACACAGAGAACAGTTACAACTCAAGCAGCTGCAGCACAAGCAAATACAGCTCAGGCAGCAACAGAACAACAAAGCAATGGTACAACTCAAGCAGCTGCAGCACAAGCCACAACGCAGCAGACAGAGTCCAGGCAGTAGCATGCAACACAAAGAACAGGTACAACTAAAGCAGTTGCAGCACAAGCCACAGAGCAGCAGACAGAGCTCTGGCAGCAGCATGCAACACAAAGAACAGGTACAAATCAAGCAGCTGCAGCACAAGCCACAGAGCAGGAGATAGAGCTCAGGCTACAGCAGTGCAGCACAAAGCACAGGTACAACTCAAGCAGCTGCAGCACCAGCCACAGAGCAGCACCCAGAGTTCAGGCAGCAGCAGTGCATTACAAAGAACAGGTATAACTCAAACAGCTGCTGCACAAGCCACAGTGCTGGAGACAACGCTCACACAGCAGCAGTGCAGCACAAAGCACAGGTACAACTCAAGCAGCTGCAGCACACGCCACAAAGCAGCAGACAAAGCTCAGGCAGCAGCAGTGCAACACAAAGAACATGAACACCTCAAACAGCTGCAGCACAAGCCACAGAGCAGGAGACAAAGCTCAGGCAGCAGCAGTGCAATAAAAAGAACAGGTACAACTCAAGCAGCTGCAGCACAAGCCACAAAGCAGGAGACAGACGTCAGTCAGCCGCAGTGCAAGACAAAGAGCAGGTACAACGCAAGCAGCTGCAGCACAAGCCACAAAGCAGGAGACAGAGCTCACACGGCAGCATTCAACACAAAGAACAGGTACAACTCAAACAGGTGCAATACAAGCCACAAAGCAGGAGACAGAGCTCAGGCGGCAGCATTCAACACAAAGAACAGGTACAACTCAAGCAGCTGCAGTACAAGCCACAGAGCAGCAGACAGAGCTCAGGCAGCAGCAGTGCCACACAAAGAACAGGACCAACTCAAGCAGTTTCAGCACAAGCAAATTGAGCTCAGGCAGCAACAGTGCAACAAAGCAATGGTACAAGTCAAGCAGCTGCAGCACAAGCCACAAGGCAGCAGACAGAGCTCAGGCGGCAGCAGTGCATTACAAAGAACAGGTACAATTTAAACAGCTGCTGAACAAGCCACAGCGCTGGAGACAAAGCTCAGGCAGCAGCAGTGCTGCACAAAGCACAGGCACAACTCAAGCAGCTGCAGCACAAGCCACAGGGCTGGTGAAAAAGCTCACGCAGCAGCAGTGCAGCACAAAGCAAAGGTACAACTCAAGTAGCTGCAGCACAAGCCACATAGCAGCAGACAAAGCTCAGGCAGCAGCAGTGCAACACAAGGAACAGGAACAACTCAAGCAGCTGCAGCACAAACCACAAAGCAGGAGACAGAGCTCAGGCTGCAGCAGTGCAGCACAAAGAGCATGTACAACTCAAGCAGCTGCAGCACCAGCCCCAGAGCAGCAGACAGAGCTCAGGCAGCATCATGCAACACAAAGAACAGGTACATCTCAAGCAGCTGCAGCACAAGCAAGTACAGCACAGGCAGCAACAGTGCAACAAAGCAAAGGTATAACTCAAGCAGCTGCAGCACAATCCACAAAGCTGCCGACAAAGCTCAGGCAGCAGCAGTGCAACACAAAGAACAGGAACAACTCAAACAGCTGCAGCACAAGCCACAGAGCAGCAGACAAAGCTCAGGCAGCAGCAGTGCAATACAAAGAACAGGTACAACTCAAGCAGCTGCAGCACAAGCAAATACAGCTCTGACAGCAACAGTGCAACAAAGCAGTGGTAAAACTCAAGAAGCTGCAAAACAAGCCACAGAACAGCAAACAAAGCTTAGGCAGCAGCAGTGCAACACAAAGAACAGGGAAAACTCAAGCAGCTGCAGCACAAGCCACAAAGCAGGAGACAGAGCTCAGGCGGCAGCAGTGCAACACAAAGAACAGGTACAACTCAAGCAGATGCAGCACAAGCCACAAATCAGCAAACAAAGCTCAGGCAGCAGCAGTGCAAGACAAAGAACAGGTACAACTCAAGCAGCTGCAGCACAAGCCACAAAGCAGGAGACAGAGCTCAGGCAGCAGCAATGCAACAGAAAGTACAGGTGCAACTCAAGCAGCTGCAGCACAAGCCACAGAGCAGCAGACAAAGCTCAGGCAGCAGTAGTGCTACACAAAGAACAGGTACCACTCAAGTAGCTGCAGCACAAGCCACAGAGCAGCAGACAAAGCTCAGGCAGCAGTAGTGCAACACAAAGAACAGTTACAACTCAAGCAGCTGCAGCACAAGCCACAAAGCAGCAGACAAAGCTCAGGAAGCAAAAGTGCAACACAAAGAACAGGTCAAACTCAAGCAGCTGCAGCACAAGCCACAAACCAGGAGACAGAGTTCAGGCGGCAGCATGCAACACAAAGAACAGGTACAACTCAAGCAGCTGCAGTACAAGCCACAGAGCAGCAGACAGAGCTCAGGCAGCAGCAGTGCAGCACAAAAAATAGTTACAACTCAAGCAGCTGCAGCACAAGCAAATTCAGCTCAGGCAGCAACAGAACAACAAAGCAATGGTACAAGTCAAGCAGCTGCAGCACAAGCCACAAGGCAGCAGACAGAGCTCAGGCAGTAGCATGGAACACAAAGAACAGGCACAACTCAAGCAGCTGCAGCACAAGCCACAGTGCTGGAGACAAAGCTCACGCAGCAGCAGTGCAGCACAAATAAAAAATACAACTTAAGCAGCTGCAGCACAAGCCACAGCGCTGGAGACAAAGCTCACGCAGCAGCAGTGCAGCACAAAGAAGAGGTACAACTCAAGCAGCTGCAGCACGAGCCACAAAGCAGCAGACAAAGCTCAGGCAGCAGCAGTGCAACACAAAGAACAGGTACAACACAAGTAGTTGCAGCACAAGCCACAGAGCAGGAGACAAAGCTCAGCGGCAGCACTGCAGCACAAAGTACAGGACCAACTCAAGCAACTGCAGCACAAGCCACAGAGCAGCAGACAAAGCTCACGCAGCAGCAGTTCAACACAAAGAACAGGTACAACTCAAGCAGCTGCAGCACAAGCCAAAAGGCAGCAGACAAAGCTCAGGTGGCAGCGGTGCAACACAAAGAACGGGAACAACTCATGCAGCTGCAGCACAAGCGAATACAGAGTAGTCAGACAGCAGCAGTGCAACACAAGGAACAAGTACTAGTCAGGAGGCAGTAGTGCAGCACATGGAATATGAGATGACGTGCAGGCAGCAGAAGTGCAACACAATATAATGATGCAAGTCTGGTGACAGCAGTGCAACAAAAAGTGCGGAAGGTACAGCTCAGACAGCAGGAGAGCAACACAGAGAATAATATAGATGATACAGCATTAAACCCGTGTGGAAGGCTCACAAAGTAGTCTGGGTGCTCCACATCTCACCAACTCAGGCACGAAACAGGATCTTGACCTGTATGGCTGGTCCTCCCTCCCCACATCCCACAAAACTGCACGCAGCCTCAGATAACACACAACTTCAGGAAACAAGCAGGTGCCCAAAAGGCATAGTCATGAACCGAGGAGTCCCACACACATGCCCCATGCCATACATTCACAGCTTAGAGACAACAGAACACTCTTCATGCAGTAAGCGTGAACCCACTGACTACCAGAAGAAATCAGGCAACCCAGGCAATGTGTCAAGAGCTAAGTTAACCTACCATATGATCTGCACTGCTGACCTCTGCGCATGGTTGGATCACAGGAGTCAGCCCTACACAGCACTCACAGCCCCCAAGCACCACAAAACCAACATCTAAGTCCAGGGGCCAACCACAGAACAGCCACAGTCGAACCAGCACACTTGCAGGCAGCGCACCTTGCTCGTTGGCTGAATTCAACCCACATCTGCTTGGTGCACTCAAGGGGCAGAAGCATGCTCCTCTCAATGAATGCATGGTCCTCCGGATTCCTCAGGTAGCATCTTCTGAGGGAACTCTGCCTTGGCAATCGTGTCCTGCATGTGAAGCTTGTTCCTATTGCATGGAGTTTTCTGGAAGGATGCTCGCAGGTGACTCTTGTGTTTGCAGAATGCCAAAGAGTCCTTCAGAGAGCGATTTTGCTAATTTGAACTCCTCCCAAATATTGTTGATTCAAATTCAAAGATTCTGGAATACCAGGATTACCTTTTCAAGATGGCTTCTGTATATGTATATCAAAGCTTAGTTATCCAATTCATCATGGCCGCCAATCTTGACTTCCAGGTTATTGTTTTGCTTCCTGTTTTCTAGGATGTGAAAGGGAGCTGGTGCATGCCTGCTCTTCGTGGCAGCGCATCTCTTCAGTCTGTTCTTTGCACCAGCTCCAGTTCTGCTGGTACCTCAGTCCTGGCTCTTCAGGCTTTTTGCTGCTGGTTCCTTCTTGAGTTCTACTATGAATCTTACGTCATCTTCATCTTGTTAGCACGTTCCTTCAGAAGGTTTTTCCTGTCTTTAGCTTTTTTCTCCTGACTCCGCAGCCCTTTTCAGCAGTCACTTGTTTCTTACACATGAAGTCTGCATGAGGCATTGTAGCTAATAGTGGGCATCAACCTTTCCTCGGGGCAACCTAAAAGCGAGTCACTGGACATCCTTTTGCGTCCTGCTCTTGACTGAGTCCCCCCGTATATCTTCATCTTAGTCCAGCGTTAGCCAAATCCTCCCCCATCACTGGAGCATGGCTGACAACACCCCAATACCTCACACCTCTGCACAGTTCTACATACCCTAAAGACATAGATGTTAACAGGTGGCACAAAGCATTGGTCCTGATGCAGCCGAAAGGACCAGCAGCTTCATCTCCAGCACACCTTATGTCCCCCATCGCGCAGCATGATTCTCAAACTGTTCTTTCTTCCCCTCGTTTTACTCCTTCCTCAGCCTCGGTCTCTCTGTTATCCAGGGTTTGATGTCTTCAAACTCCCTCTACATCACTCCAACTAAAACAAGGAAGTTGTTTCTGCTCCTTCTCCCTATGGCTGCTGTAATGAAGAAGGTACTCTGGTGGTGAACTACAAAGGTGGTTTATTTGGGAAATAGAAGCAAGCAGGTAAAGTCAGACGTCCTATCCACTTCAGCCAACAGCAACCGCCACACCAGGAACCCCATCACACTCAGCTTCTAGAATACAGAACCTCATGACTCGCAGGTCATAGAAGGAGGCAAGACCAGGTAAGATCATTACATCATTACACATCTTCCCCTTTCAGAAACAAAGAGAAAAGAAAAGAACAAAACAAACAAAACAACCAAACGGTGAAACCTAAGATTAAACAAAGTCATTGAACTAACAAAGTCATTGAACTAACAAAGTCATTGAACAAAAAACAGGTAATATGTTAATGCAAGACAAAGTCGTTGAACTTCTTTGGGAGCTTTCCAACACGCACACTCTTTCTTAATTTCGGCAGAGCAACGGGAGAACTGTTAAGAGTGACAAGCATGTTGGGTGCGGGAGCAATTCTGTTGAGATTCCATATACGACCATCACTCAATTTAACAGCATTCAGAAACAATTTTTTAACAACATAAGGCGAGGAAAATTTTGAAGTGCCAGAGGACCTTTGAGGAAGACGAACTCTCACACTGTCACCCACACGCACGCGAGTGTGTGAGACTGCATGCCTGGAGTCAAAGTAAGCTTTCCTCTTAGCGATTTTCAAGTCCTGACTGGCTTGCCAAGAAGCTGAACCTGGGGTTGTACAGACATTTCGGGACTCTATCCTAGAATTAAGAGCCAGATTCATCTCGCCACCCAAACAAGAGTCAGTACTCTCCCCTCTCATCCAAGATTGAAACTTGCTAGTATTGGGTTTTCTACCACGGCAGAGTTCAAAGGGAACCAAAGAAGTTGTCGAATGAGGGGTAAGACGATACAACATTACTTTTTCTTGGATCACAGCTTTCCAATCCTTGTTTTGAGATCTAGCCAACTGAATGGAGTCTTTAAGCACACGATTGAACCTCTCTACCATCCCGTTACTTTCTGGATGATAGAGAGCACAACGCTTGTGTCTGATCCCTTTCTTTGTAAGGTAGATCTCCATTTCTTTTGAAATCAGCTGGACCCCATTATCAGTGAGAAGACAATCAGGGAAACCCTCACGAGAGAAGACCTCATCAAGAAACTTTATGACATCTTTAGTCTCGATACTGTGGCAAATCTTAATCTCCGGCCACCTTGAGAATAAATCAATCAACACTAAGACAAAAGACTGACCGGAGTTACTAGAAACAGGGCCCAAAAGATCTAAAGCTACTTCTTGCCAGCAACGAGTTGGAGCCTTGCGTACAGCCATAGGTTGTACCCTGGTTTTGTATATTTTATCAGAAGAGTTGCACACCTGACAATCTCTCACCATACGCTCAATTAACAGGTCAATTCCAGGCCACCAGAAGTGTAAACAAATTCTCTCTTTCGTTTTAGAAATCCCTTGGTGTCCCTGATGGGCCTGATGAGCAATTTTCTCCCTGAGGGAAGCGGGTGGGATTAATCTTGTACCTCTCCGAAGTAAGCCTGAGGAGACAGACAACTCATGTCGTACGTTCTAAAACTTCCTCGTCTCCTCGTCCAGACCTCTTATACCCTCCCAACCAGAAGAAACCAACTCACAAACTTTAAGAATTACAGGATCGATCGTCATGGACGATTTCCATTCATCCTCGCTCAGTACACCATCAGTCACTTCACAGACTTTGTAGTCATCAAACTCACACGCTTCATCCAAGTCAACACACATATCACTTGGGTCATTCCTTACAAGGCGGGACAAACAATCAGAAACTTTGTTTTGAGAACCAGGTATGTGAAGAACGACAAAATCATAGTCCTGTAAAGCTACAATCCATTTGGTAATTCTTGAGGACACAGCATCCAGGCTCTTTTTTGTAAAATAAGTCTTTCAGGGGTTTGTGATCAGACTGTACCGTAAAGGAGCTTCCCCATAAAAATTTCTTGAGTTTCTTAATCGCCCAGAATATGCAGAGTGTCTCCTTCTCAATCACAGAATATTGTAACTCAGAGCCTACAAGTCCCCTTGATAGGAACATAATGGTTGTTTCATGATCATCTTTAACTTGCTTGAGAACAGCCCCAAGTCCCTTAGAGCTGGCATCCGTTACGAGTATTGAAGATGCAGTTGTATCAAAACTGTGAAGTGAAGGAGCTTCACTTAAGGCCCTCTTCACATCATTGAATTCCTCTTGGCATCTCTCTGACCAATCAAATTTTGCTCCCTTTTTAAGAAGAGTTCTGAGAGTGTAAGTACGAGAGGCAAAACGGGGAACAAATTTATTATAATATTCTGCCATCCCTAAAAAGGTGACAAGTTCATCCCTGCTTTGGGGTACAGGAAGGTCAGCAATAGCCTTCACTAACTTGTCTTTAGGTTTGACCCCATTTGCAGACAGCTTGTGGCCTAAATAGTCAATTTCAACAAGATTGAATTTACATTTACTCTCACGCAGTGTCAAACCACGTGATTTGAAACGATCCAGAACTGCTCTCAGCCTATCATCGTGAGTACTTTGGGAAGTACCGTGAACCAACACGTCGTCTTGGTATATTTTAATTCCTGGAAGCCCCTGTAGGACGTCTTCCATGGCTCTCTGGAATACGGACGCCGCTGAATTGAGACCAAACGGAAGTCTTGTAAACTTATACGTGCCAAACAGTGTTACGAAGGCAGTGAGATTTTGTGATTCTTGGTCGATCTTAATTTGGTGATACACGGCCCTGAGGTCAAGTGTAGAAAATACCTTAGCTCCAGCGAGTTGGGTCAGCATCTCTGCAATATTCGGGAGGGGATACCTATCTGGTACGACTGCACGATTGAGAGAGCGTAAGTCTACACAAAGTCTAACCTCACCTGAGGCCTTTCGGGCAAGAACCACTGGGGCCAACCAATCACTAGCTTCAGTTTTAACGATGATGCCTTCCTTGAGTAATTTTTTTAATTCATTCTCCATGGAGTCTCTCAGAGCTAAAGGCACATTCCTCACTTTGCAAGTTACTGGGATGGCGTCAGGTTTCAAGATGATCTTGTGAGTGTAGTTGGATAGACAACCTAAGTGCTCACTAAACACTTCTTTGAATTCTGTGCGTAGATTATCTACCTGATCAACCTTAAAAGAAACAGGTGTAGAGGAAGGTGTATGTCCGTCGATATCTGACTCTTCAAGAGGATCCTTATTTATTTCTCTCAAGACAATGCAAGGATCCCCACCAGGAATTAACATAACACCCATATCAGCTTGGTGGACCCAACTCACTATGTTATCCCCTTTCGAGGAGATATATATTTTCCCAGCCGTAATTCTGTTTTTGAACTCGATGTCACCTTCAAAGTAACCAAAAAGTTTGATAGGTTGCCCACCATATGCAAGAGGCCTTATGTCTGGTTTTAAGACTTTTACTTTCCCCATAAGAAACACATCATAGAAGGACTTCGGGATTAGAGTGATCTTTGCTCCCGAGTCGAAGAGCATTTTGACGGGATGACTATTTATAAGGACACTGTCGACAGGACTTGAGCACTTAACTTTAGAAGTATGAGTCAAGATCTCACCACAATGTAGATCATCAGAGCTGGATTCAGATTCATCTTGTATCCAAACCTCTTTTACACGTTTGTTTTTTTTATTACTTGGTAGCCTGCAAGCTTTAGTTAAGTGGCCTATTTTTCCGCAATTAAGGCATTTGGCATTTAAGGCAGGGCAAGACTTATCATCAGCTAGGTGGCCAATATTGTCACAACGAAAACATTTTCCACGGAAAGGTTTCCTCTGCCATGATGATTGTGGTTCAAAACGTTTTGGTTTTACAATATGGGATTCAACCCTTTTGCATGATCTAGCATGAGAGACAGTTTGAACTATCCCATCCGAAGAAGTTGAAGGGTCAACATCCTTTTTTTTAATGGTTTCCACACAAGCCAAAGAGTGTTCAATACGTTTTGCGATTGTAATGACCTCATCAAGTTTGGGGTCGTCCTTTTGCCACAACTCATCATTCACCTTTTCAATTGCACAACCCAGCATGAACTGATCACGCACCCGCTCTTCGAGTGCGCCTTCAAACTTGCAGGTGGAGGCGAGTTTGCGTAGTTGAGACACATACATTTCTACGGTTTCTTTCGGTTGTTGGGACCTCTTCCCAAAGTGGTAGCGTTCTAGAACTGTGCTCAATTTGGGTAAGAAATGCTTATCTAGTTTTTTTAAACAAATCTCAAACTCATTAAGGTTATCAGATTCAGAGTCATCAAGATCCGGTAAATGCTCGAAAACTTCTTGACCTTCAGTGCCTAAACAGTTTTAAAGCAAGGCTGTTTTCCTCTCGGCACTGAGAGATACACCACACACTCTGGCGTAGTTAATAAAAACCTTTTTCCACTTAGACCAGCGTACAGTAGGCTCACTGGGATTGGAGAGGAAAAAAGGTGGTGGTGTGACATTCTGCATTTGAAACAGAGGAGAAAGAAGACGATCTGAGCTGGTGATGTACAATTTATGATAAAATAACTTGACTGAAGAAGCTGTGCCTGTCAGCGTGTGAAATGAGTTATGACAGGCGAGGACAAATTCAAACTTAGTGTGCCAGCGTATCACTTTAAATTGAGA
The DNA here is from genome assembly GCA_963921515.1 of Calotriton arnoldi. Lineage (NCBI taxonomy): Eukaryota > Metazoa > Chordata > Amphibia > Caudata > Salamandridae > Calotriton > Calotriton arnoldi. The sequence continues at coordinate 1,301,649 of CAWUFW010004038.1, forward strand.
CTTACAAAATGGTGCTTGACTTAATATTAAAGCTGTGCCTGTCAGCGAAATAAATTTGACAAGCTTGTGGAAGATCAAGCTGAGCGTGTCAGCGAGGAAAGCATGACAAGCTGTAGATTCATAAATAAGATGTGGCGCATCAATTTATTGATAAACAAGCTGTGCTTGTCAGCGAAATTAAATGCCACGTTTCTTGAAAATTAAGCTGCAGAGTATAGAAATTGTAGTTCGTGTGCCTCAAACAGTCCCACACGCCTGAATATTGAAGCTGTGCGTGTCAGCGAAGAAAGCTTGACGAGCTGCAGTGCTTCGAGATCGCCAGGCACTCAAGGTAGTGACAAAAGGGCTTGTTAATAAGAGCGTCTTCCGTTGCTGGGCAACAAACTATCCGGGAGACGTCGTAACGCGTAAGGAGTTGCTGGGGAAGAAAGTGTATCCTAGCAACAACGCGTAATCAGGCAGGCAGAGGGAGCGCGAGGGAGAGCTTCAAGTTTAAATACGTTTCGACATTTTGGAAAATGCCGGAAAGACAGACAACCTGGAACTTGAGCACAGGGCAGCCGGCTCCACTCTGAGGTGAAATTGCGAGCAGGAGGCGTGAGCGTGCGCCTCAACCTGGGGAGGTCCAAAGGTTGTCGGAAGATAGAGTTTCCTTAAATTCAAGCGCACTGGAGCCGGGAAACTAAGGCAGGATGAGAGGACTTCGAGCTCCGCAAATATAACGTAAATGAACAGTACCTTATAGAAGGATGAAAGCGCCCAAGCTCGCTCGTAGAGAAACTCCACCTGTGGCTCCTCTATGTGATAGGACGTCGTTTGGGTCCGTTTCAAGATCGTCGCCAATGTAATGAAGAAGGTACTCTGGTGGTGAACTACAAAGGTGTTTTATTTGGGAAATAGAAGCAAGCAGGTAAAGTCAGACGTCCTATCCACTTCAGCCAACAGCAACCGCCACACCAGGAACCCCATCACACTCAGCTTCTAGAATACAGAACCTCATGACTCGCAGGTCATAGAAGGAGGCAAGACCAGGTAAGATCATTACATCATTACAGCTGCCCTCATCTTCGTTCTATGATCTTTAACATCATTCTATCCTTCTTGACTTACAGTGTTGCCTTTACCTTCAACTCTTCTCTCTAAACACATTTTCTCTATTGATTCTTTGTGGTGGGACCAACTTTATATTTGTTTGCAAAATCCGCTCATTCCTTACCTTCACAGCCATACAAATTCTCATTGTCACTCTTATTCTATCCCTTCTTAATTAGTGCCTCTAGGTTGGACTTCTGCCTGGTTTCTTGCTCTTCTCTGTGGGATTTAGAACTCTACTGCTAGCCTCTATCACCTCCTACTACTCTGCAGTGTCTTCACTTTCACTCACTTCTTTTGTTAGATTCCTTGTATCATCTTCAGACATCTTCCTGGTCTGCCTCCCTCTCTGTGCTCTGACGTGGCTCCTTATGTCCCCTCTCATGCTCATCATTACGTGTCACATACCTCCTCACTACACCGCGCCCCCCATGATTTCTCGTTGCTGGCCAGTAAATATGGGCACTCTTGTTTTCTTGGCGTAGGCTCTGCTCCTCGTCTTCATTTATTTTATTCTCTCCTAAAGACCATCCTCTCACCTCTGCCTCCTAACTTGTATCCCATCATAGGCTGGCATGTTTACATTTACTGAGGAGGCGCTGTCTGTCCATTCATTACTTCTGCAGTTTCCAGATGTACCAAGATGGCGTCTAAGACCAGCTCTGCTTTCGTCCAATGAGTAATGTGTGCATTGAATCGAATTACTGGCGAGACGTAAGTTCACATCTATGCCTTAATAATGGCTGTCACACTGTTTATAGTCACCAACTGCAGTTTGGTTTGTGCACCTGTTTTAAGTTTACTGGAGCGTTGGCGCTATTACACACTGACACATGTTTTAAATGCACCGTCATTTGCTGCCCAGTGTGGTACATTGCACATTTTAGCTTAACCATCCTCGTCAGGGCAGCCTCGTTCTGAAGTTGGCACAACAAAGAGAAGACGGCAGGTATTAGTATATGATATGATAATATTGTTATTGTTTCACGTATTTAAAACCATATACAAGATGTGGTGACATTAAACCCTAAGACTGCAACCACCACCCTCTCCAAGTTTAAAAAGGTGAAAAACATACATTACAATCTTTCTTTCATGCAGAGCTTCCGTGAGTTTAAATCATCAGAACTTTCTCTTCCCATCCACTGACTGCTGAACATAAAAGTTTCATGAACTGTCCCACGGGCTTTGGTGTGGATGGAGCCCCTAGAGCAGAATAAAACACCCTCACGCTCTGTTCTCATCCCTTCTGTATTAAAAGACTGTTTCAGCAGCTTCTTTCCAATGTCTATTAGTTCGGGATATAAACAGATGATGTGTTCCAGTGTTTCCTTCTCTTTGTGCAAAGGCAGCACGTGCTGTTTGCTCGTGAAGGGAGTTTCCATCCACCGTCGAACTGGTTAAACAGTGGGTTAAGGAGCATAAAAAGGAGGAGAGAGCCCTCGTAGTCAAGGTAAAATCTAACTATGGTTACCTTTGAACAGAATAAGACTCCAAGGCATACATAGAGGCCATTTACGATCTCGGTCGGAAAGCCTCTGACCTGTGGTTGGAGGCTTTCCGACCAAGATCGTCGGTTTCAATTCCGACTGCCTAATTACAATCTAGGCAGTCGCAATTGAAACCAGCCGGTCATTCTGGCTGGATTCCAACAGGCTCCTTGAGCCCGTCGGCCAGTCGGAGACCGGCCAGTAATACCAGTGAACGGCGTTCATAGGGGCCGATTACGATGCTCGGTTTCCGACAGGCTTTCCATGCCGGGCTTTCCAACATGGAAAGCCTGTTGGAAAGCAAGTTTGAGGACTCCTAGCAGGGCCCCCTTCTCCTTGCGGCCTCCGGTTGGGAGCTGAGGGGGCACCGAACTCTTGATCCCTGCCACGCGGTGCAGGGATGAACACAACCTCCCATTTCCCTATGGAAGCTTGTGCTACGGCCGGTTTACGGCCGTACCACAAGCTCCCATAGGGAAATGTGAGTATGCAACCGCACCACGTGCAGTCACATCATAATTAGGCGGTTGGGACTGCCGACCAGAGGTCGGTCGGTCCCAATTCCCCAATTCCACAATGATGTAGGTTGGGTGCAACTCCAACCGACATCATAATCGGCCCCATAGTGTTTTTGTACAATGATGCCATCTCGATGTCTAAGAGGCAACTGGTCGTTTCCATTTCTTGTTTTAGCAGGAGTTTCCACGTGGGTTTAATCATTTTATACAATTTGTTTATAGATGGCAAGTTGTACTTAGTCAAGAGGTCCTTAGCACAAGATTCTGCCACTGAAGTGTCGCTACATGATTTAGACAGTTCTATGTTGATAAAAAATCTTATAGCGTTATTAGTCGCTCCCTTACTGTCTATGCAGTAATTGACACAATTAATAGCTCTCCGGCCATGATCAGCATTCAGCCCGTTCCAACCTGATTAAGCTTTGTGGAGTAGTTTTTCATAGGTTGAATATCTTCCTTATACCACCCGTTAACATCGTTTCTGCTCTCCTGAAGGTTTCCGGCAGCCAGCAAGCGGCTAAGTAGGTACAGACTGGAACCAACTTAGCCCTAGCCACTGTTCCCGCAGCGCTGAAGGCAGAAAAGTTTTCAACAGCTCCAGGGACTGCTGCCAGCTTCTGTTGTAGATATTCCATATGGGCTTTCCAGTTTAACTTATTATCGGATCTCATCCCAAGGTATGAGTACGTGGACACCTGCTCAATTTCCTCCGGACCAGTAACCCAGGTTTAACATGGGCGAGAGTTTTGCAGCCAAAAGACATGACTTTTTTCTTGTTGATATCAGCGTCATCTTAAGGATTTTGGGGGCCCCTGTTTAGAACAGCTTTGAATTTATGATCCAATTTCACCATTTCATGTTCTCCTTGTCCAGGGCACTGACTGCACAGGCACGCTGGCCCATTCTAAATGTGGTTCCATCTAAGATTCAGGGCTAGTGATGTGAGTTTTCAATATTGTCATATAGCAGCAGCAGTTCACTAAGATTATTGCAAGTGATCTCTGTGAGCCACCGCCATTTCTCAAATGTGAGGTCCTGTTTCGACCTAAAAGGAACTTTTTTTTTTTAAATGGATGTTGCATGGTGCTGAAAAATATAAACACAACATTTCTTTGCATAATGTCAATCAAAGACTCCCACATATCACCCATATTAAAAAGAAAGTGGTATTTGAAACAATCTATGTTCAAGAATCGTGCAAGGTCATCGGGGCAGGACTGTGTGGAGAACAGAGCCGGATATATCAGGGGGGGCCCTAAAAGGCTGGGGCCCTGGGCCAGAGCCCATTTGCCCATGCCTTAAAACTGTCTGGTTGATATTAAGCTGTCATTATCCAAGTTATATGCATGTAGTCTGGTCTCCTGTTCTTGGAGGCCGATCTGTGTAGCTGATAACATAAGGATATTGTCTGCATAGAGCAGGAATTCTAGGAATTCTATTTTAGCATTTGCTAGTTTGAGGAAGTCGCCCTCAACTTCCTGCAGCTCCTCGGGAAGGTCTGAAATATATCGGTTAATCAGCAGCGGGAAGTGTCGAGTAGATATCAATAAAGTGGCCATTTTCCTGAGAACATTGCATCAGATTCCCAGGGTCCCTTCACATCCTTCCAATGACATGAGCTTGGCACCTGGTCAGACGTCCTGATCTGTGGCTGTCCACCCGTCATGTGCCCCTGCGTCCATTCTCTTGCATTAAGAGAACGTGTATCAGTGCAGCATCGATCTGTGTGGTTTTAGCATTGTATACTTCAACCTACCAGGGGGCGAAGCTCTGCTCCGTTCATCTGGCATTTTGATTATGTTTATTTTAAATGGCTGCTCTCTGTTTTTGCATGCAACATGTAACTTCTTTACGCTATTCCAAGTGTCCATTTTCTTTTACAATGTTACATATTTAGATTTTGTACTATCTTTCAAATTTTATATGAACACTTTTTATGTATAATTATTTTTTTAACGAAAATAAACTATTTTGATTGTTTACAGTTGCAATCCTCTTATATTATCCTATATTTTAATGTCCAGCTCTTTGGCAAGTGAGCAATACAAATTCAATGAAGGAAATGTAAGTAAGTATTTACAATGTGCCCCTTAATCCACCCATAATGCATTGTGTACACCAAACATCCACCTGGGAATAATGGAGAAAGTTCAGAAACAAGTAAACAACAAGTCCAGTAATGCCAACAACAGTCATTACCTAATGTGTGATGTGATAGCACATGTAGTCAATTGTCTCTCCAGCCTGGCACCTGTATCACAACTGCAGAAAAGTCCCACTACCAGGATCAACCCTGTCACAAGATGTCCCTCAAAACCCTGAACATTGGTGCTCATAACAAGGGAAGGATTCTAAAAACACAACCAAACAGGTTAATACAAATTATTGCTTTCCTTAGTGTGATGCATGGTACGAGTGAAGTATAAGCAGGGATGCCAACACTACTAGTTGATGCCCTGATGAAGGCCATTGACCAGTATGGGCAAATTACTTTAGAAGGCTGAAACATCTAGGCAAGACATGAGTGGATACATGGTTCGCTTCATCTGATCTAAGATCCACGTGATATATACTTTTAATTATATCTGGAGTTCCCCACCAATAAAGTGAACTATCCCCTAGGGGTATACCCCAAGGTATTTTTTTTTATTTCAAGATATTTTATTGAAATTTTATAAAGTAAACAATACAGAACCAGTACAGAAGGAAACCATAATAGTTGATAGTAGGGTATTGTCTTAATATATTGTGATCTTCATGTAGTATAGTGTCATGGTACCCTGGATACTAACAATGTTTAAGGAACTATGGGGGAGAAGTAGGATTATTGTGTTTGAAAATACCCCATAATAGTATTAAGGTAAGAGAATCTCTCTCCACTCTACCCCTTCTTACCCCAGGGTATTTGTATCAGAAATCAGGATCCCTGCAAAGATCTAGTTGATTTTATCTGAACTCCCGTACATTGGTTGAGTCCACCAAGGTGGTATTTGCCTACCTTGGTGTGGATAGGTCACCAGTGACGAAGCGTGCCGCTATAATGCTTGGGTGAGGTGACCTAGTCATATCTAATGGACCTGCTGTTCACTTAAGGATTGAACACGATGTCCACTCCATTGACCCACGCACCTGCTGTGCGTCATACCACCAAAGTGTTCGCCAGATTCTTCACCCAGGGAAAACTCTGATTTCATAGTATTCAACTTTCGAGGTGTCCAAAAACCGAAAAACGAATCCACCAACTGCCACAGACCCCTCTGCGGATGTTTTGCCCTTTCATTTGCACCCTTTTGCCAAACACACTTCATGCCTCGGTTGAGAGAAAGTGTCCTGACCATGTAGAAAGTAAAGTCACATCACCGAGGTCTGCCTGCGTACCCAGATTTAAGCCAACAACACGTGCCATGAAGTCCAGGTCATGAATGAGACAGTCAGGATGACCTCCACCCGCAGTGTGGGGTGCAGCCTTCCCATGGCACTCCACCACTGACACCCGCAGTGTGAGGCGCAGCCTTCCCATGGCACCCCACCACTCTTCCATCTCGCATTTTAAGGTGCAGATCTGGATTTATGGCATCGACCACCATCTATCGCAGGCCTCTACCAACAAGTAACCATTCGAGGGGCTCAAAAAGGCCAGATATGTACCCCTAATGTACCCAAACCATCATACCTAAATAAATTACCCGCTCCAAGCCATACACAGCCAGCAGGAAGTGACACCATGTGCTAGATAACGGACTATCCCTCGTCACAATATAATGGCCATTCCACTTCAGAGTCATTGAGGACCAATCACTTTTTACATCCAGCATAACACCATGACACACAGCCGTTACATGACAGGTAGCAGCAGTGCAAGCTTCTGTATCACACTCACAGAACAGGCACAGTGCAAGAGGCAGTGGTGCAACAAAGGAGTAGATTACTCAGAAATGATAGCCAAAAGCATATTATAAAATAAATAGTAACTTACCAAAGTCCTCAAAAACTCTGACAATTTCCTAACCAACATACCAAACGTTGTATTTTTTTAATTTATAAATATAATATTTTATTACATCAGTCAAAAAATTGATTACAATTACAATTTTAATAAAGGCTGATATGATAAAACTAAATATCAATTCTTTAAAATAAAATATTATCAACACCAATAAAGAAAGTAAAAAAACTCAATCTATCATATAAATTAATTATAACACATAAACCAAACAACTCCACATAACAATCACATAATATTTACAAAAAGATTATAAAATGACACTTCCCTCATAAAACAAAATTAGATAAAGAAAACTTACTGTTCTGTAGCTGCAGAGCTTTTTTCTTTATCCATGAAAGAAAATATTAGTAATCCACCCAAAAGGGAAAAATATTGTCCAAATAGCCACAAAAAAATGCAAATATGAAACTAATCCAATACAAATTCCTCGAAACAATCCAAAGTATATAGGAACCACAAAAAAAAAAACATTTTTCAAAAAATAAACACTCCAGGAAAACCGTACAAAAGGAAATCAAATTAAAAAGCAATGGTTTATGATAAACAAAAAATGATTTCCTTAAAAAAAACATAAATCCCCAATGCCTATAAGATACAATCGTAGACAAAAACCAGCAAAGTAAAAAAAAACCTGCAAAGCACATTGCATTCCCAAAAATAAATATAAATAACAGTAAATCATCAAAATATAACTAACATAACTTAATTTAACACAACAAGGCAACACATTACTAAAATAGTGCAGCAAAAATGCAAAACTACAAGTTAGTGAAAAACACTAGCATTAATAAATAAAAAATACAAAAAATTCACAAACAACATTATAACTACCTTCTAGATCTCCCCTTCAGCCCCCCACCCTCCAAACCCTTAAAAATCGTTTAAAAAAGGACTTACCTGTTCTGATGTAAAGCAGCACCTTACCGTGACCTGGTTCCGGGAAAATAAATGAAAAACAACACAAACAGATTACAAAATAGCCGGTAGCTGTAAAAAAAATGCCCACTAAATGTACTAAAAAAAGACTATCTCCCCATAAATGAATTAGAAAAATTAGAGAAATGTTGAATAAATGTATGAAAAATGTTAAAAAATATCAAACATGTCAAAAAATGTTGTGGTAAAATGTAAAAAATGTATAAAGTATAAGTTAAATATTAGTATAAAATATATACAATTATTTGATATATACATAAAAAAAATATGTTAAAATGATATAGAAAATATGTATGTTAAACAAATTAAAAATGTTTAAAAAACTGACTGTTAAACAATGGAAAATAAAAGTTGTAATTGTACAACACAATGCTGAGTAAAAATGATTTAAATGTTTTTTATTAATAAAATAATAAAAAGAAATGTTTTTCAGATAAAATATATATCATTAAAAATATTAAATATACAATAAACTTTGAAAACCGAAATATAATGAGAAAAATGTGTGACATGGATTGATTCTACAAAACAGTGTAATTAATATTAATATTGTTTGCAAACGTAAAACTATTTTTTATTATATTACCAGTGAACACAAATAAAATAACACAAAATATTTCTACTAAATACAAATAAAAATAAAATATAAGATTTCAGAATAAAAATATAAAATTCAATAATCACACTACAACATAAAACATTTGTACAAAAGTTGTAACACTAAAGGGGTGTATTTACTATTTCTACTCCAATCTAAACCAATTTAGGGAAGGTGCAGGACTATAAAGTGCTGACATTTGCTATTCCCACATCAATCCAACCATATTGGGGGAAGGTGTTGGACACTAAAGGGGTAACATTTTCTCTCTCTACTCCAATATACACCAATTTGAGGAAGGTGTTGGACACTAAAGGGGTGAAATTTACTATTCCCACTCCAACCTAAACCAGTTTGGGGAAGGCCCTGGACACTGAAAGGATGACATTTACTATTTCCACTTCAATCCAACCAAATTGGAGGAAGGTGTTGGACACTAAAGGGGTAACATTTACTATCCCCCCTTCAATCAAAACCAATTTAGAAAAGGTGTTGGACACTAAGGGGGTGGCATTTACTATCCCCCCTTCAATCTAAACCAATTTGGAGACGTCCTTGGACACTAAAGGGGTGACAGTTACTATTCCCACTCCAATCCAAGCATATTGGGGGAAGATGATGGAAACTACAGGAGCGACATTTACTATTTCCAGTCCAAAAGAAGCATATTAGAAGAAGTTGTTGGACACTAAAGGGGTGACATTTCTTAGTCCCAATCCAATACAACCATATTGGGGGAAGGTGTTTGACACTAAAGGGGTGACATTTAATATTCCCATTCAAATCTATACCAATTTGAGGAAGGTGTTGGACACTAAAAGGGTTAGAATTTACTATTTCCACTCCAACATAAACCAATTTCAGGAAGACTTTGGACACTAAAGGGGTGACATTTACTATTCCCACTCCAATCCAAGCATATTGAGGAAGGTGTTGGACACTAAAGGAATGACATTTACTATTCCCACTCCAATCCAAGCATATTGAGGAAGGTGTTGGACACTAAAGGAATGACATTTACTATTCCCACTCCAATCCAAGCATATTGAGGAAGGTGTTGGACACTAAAGGGGTGACATTTACTATTCCCACTCCAATCCAAGCATATTGAGGAAGGTGTTGGACACTAAAGGAATGACATTTACTATTCCCACTCCAATCCAAGCATATTGAGGAAGGTGTTGGACACTAAAGGAATGACATTTACTATTCCCACTCCAATCCAAGCATATTGAGGAAGGTGTTGGACACTAAAGGGGTGACATTTACTATTCCCACTCCAATCCAAGCATATTGAGGAAGGTGTTGGACACTAAAGGAATGACATTTACTATTCCCACTCCAATCCAAGCATATTGAGGAAGGTGTTGGACACTAAAGGAATGACATTTACTATTGCCACTCCAATCCAAGCATATTGAGGAAGGTGTTGGACACTAAAGGGGTGACATTTACTATTCCCACTCCAATCCAAGCATATTGAGGAAGGTGTTGGACACTAAAGGGGTGACATTTACTATTCCCACTCCAATCCAAGCATATTGAGGAAGGTGTTGGACACTAAAGGGGTGACATTTACTATTCCCACTCCAATCCAAGCATATTGAGGAAGGTGTTGGACACTAAAGGAATGACATTTACTATTCCCACTCCAATCCAAGCATATTGAGGAAGGTGTTGGACACTAAAGGAATGACATTTACTATTGCCACTCCAATCCAAGCATATTGAGGAAGGTGTTGGACACTAAAGGGGTGACATTTACTATTCCCACTCCAATCCAAGCATATTGAGGAAGGTGTTGGACACTAAAGGGGTGACATTTACTATTCCCACTCCAATCCAAGCATATTGAGGAAGGTGTTGGACACTAAAGGGGTGACATTTACTATTCCCACTCCAATCCAAGCATATTGAGGAAGGTGTTGGACACTAAAGGGGTGACATTTACTATTCCCACTCCAATCCAAGCATATTGAGGAAGGTGTTGGACACTAAAGGGGTGACATTTACTATTCCCACTCCAATCCAAGCATATTGAGGAAGGTGTTGGACACTAAAGGGGTGACATTTACTATTCCCACTCCAATCCAAGCATATTGAGGAAGGTGTTGGACACTAAAGGGGTGACATTTACTATTCCCACTCCAATCCAAGCATATTGAGGAAGGTGTTGGACACTAAAGGAATGACATTTACTATTCCCACTCCAATCCAAGCATATTGAGGAAGGTGTTGGACACTAAAGGAATGACATTTACTATTGCCACTCCAATCCAAGCATATTGAGGAAGGTGTTGGACACTAAAGGGGTGACATTTACTATTCCCACTCCAATCCAAGCATATTGAGGAAGGTGTTGGACACTAAAGGGGTGACATTTACTATTCCCACTCCAATCCAAGCATATTGAGGAAGGTGTTGGACACTAAAGGGGTGACATTTACTATTCCCACTCCAATCCAAGCATATTGAGGAAGGTGTTGGACACTAAAGGAATGACATTTACTATTCCCACTCCAATCCAAGCATATTGAGGAAGGTGTTGGACACTAAAGGAATGACATTTACTATTGCCACTCCAATCCAAGCATATTGAGGAAGGTGTTGGACACTAAAGGGGTGACATTTACTATTCCCACTCCAATCCAAGCATATTGAGGAAGGTGTTGGACACTAAAGGGGTGACATTTACTATTCCCACTCCAATCCAAGCATATTGAGGAAGGTGTTGGACACTAAAGGGGTGACATTTACTATTCCCACTCCAATCCAAGCATATTGAGGAAGGTGTTGGACACTAAAGGGGTGACATTTACTATTCCCACTCCAATCCAAGCATATTGAGGAAGGTGTTGGACACTAAAGGAATGACATTTACTATTCCCACTCCAATCCAAGCATATTGAGGAAGGTGTTGGACACTAAAGGAATGACATTTACTATTGCCACTCCAATCCAAGCATATTGAGGAAGGTGTTGGACACTAAAGGGGTGACATTTACTATTCCCACTCCAATCCAAGCATATTGAGGAAGGTGTTGGACACTAAAGGGGTGACATTTACTATTCCCACTCCAATCCAAGCATATTGAGGAAGGTGTTGGACACTAAAGGGGTGACATTTACTATTCCCACTCCAATCCAAGCATATTGAGGAAGGTGTTGGACACTAAAGGAATGACATTTACTATTCCCACTCCAATCCAAGCATATTGAGGAAGGTGTTGGACACTAAAGGAATGACATTTACTATTGCCACTCCAATCCAAGCATATTGAGGAAGGTGTTGGACACTAAAGGGGTGACATTTACTATTCCCACTCCAATCCAAGCATATTGAGGAAGGTGTTGGACACTAAAGGGGTGACATTTACTATTCCCACTCCAATCCAAGCATATTGAGGAAGGTGTTGGACACTAAAGGGGTGACATTTACTATTCCCACTCCAATCCAAGCATATTGAGGAAGGTGTTGGACACTAAAGGGGTGACATTTACTATTCCCACTCCAATCCAAGCATATTGAGGAAGGTGTTGGACACTAAAGGGGTGACATTTACTATTCCCACTCCAATCCAAGCATATTGAGGAAGGTGTTGGACACTAAAGGGGTGACATTTACTATTCCCACTCCAATCCAAGCATATTGAGGAAGGTGTTGGACACTAAAGGGGTGACATTTACTATTCCCACTCCAATCCAAGCATATTGAGGAAGGTGTTGGACACTAAAGGGGTGACATTTACTATTGCCACCCCAATCCAAGCATATTGAGGAAGGTGTTGGACACTAAAGGAATGACATTTACTATTCCCACTCCAATCCAAGCATATTGAGGAAGGTGTTGGACACTAAAGGAATGACATTTACTATTGCCACTCCAATCCAAGCATATTGAGGAAGGTGTTGGACACTAAAGGGGTGACATTTACTATTCCCACTCCAATCCAAGCATATTGAGGAAGGTGTTGGACACTAAAGGAATGACATTTACTATTCCCACTCCAATCCAAGCATATTGAGGAAGGTGTTGGACACTAAAGGAATGACATTTACTATTGCCACTCCAATCCAAGCATATTGAGGAAGGTGTTGGACACTAAAGGGGTGACATTTACTATTCCCACTCCAATCCAAGCATATTGAGGAAGGTGTTGGACACTAAAGGGGTGACATTTACTATTCCCACTCCAATCCAAGCATATTGAGGAAGGTGTTGGACACTAAAGGGGTGACATTTACTATTCCCACTCCAATCCAAGCATATTGAGGAAGGTGTTGGACACTAAAGGGGTGACATTTACTATTCCCACTCCAATCCAAGCATATTGAGGAAGGTGTTGGACACTAAAGGGGTGACATTTACTATTCCCACTCCAATCCAAGCATATTGAGGAAGGTGTTGGACACTAAAGGAATGACATTTACTATTCCCACTCCAATCCAAGCATATTGAGGAAGGTGTTGGACACTAAAGGAATGACATTTACTATTGCCACTCCAATCCAAGCATATTGAGGAAGGTGTTGGACACTAAAGGGGTGACATTTACTATTCCCACTCCAATCCAAGCATATTGAGGAAGGTGTTGGACACTAAAGGAATGACATTTACTATTCCCACTCCAATCCAAGCATATTGAGGAAGGTGTTGGACACTAAAGGGGTGACATTTACTATTCCCACTCCAATCCAAGCATATTGAGGAAGGTGTTGGACACTAAAGGGGTGACATTTACTATTCCCACTCCAATCCAAGCATATTGAGGAAGGTGTTGGACACTAAAGGGGTGACATTTACTATTCCCACTCCAATCCAAGCATATTGAGGAAGGTGTTGGACACTAAAGGAATGACATTTACTATTCCCACTCCAATCCAAGCATATTGAGGAAGGTGTTGGACACTAAAGGGGTGACATTTACTATTCCCACTCCAATCCAAGCATATTGAGGAAGGTGTTGGACACTAAAGGGGTGACATTTACTATTCCCACTCCAATCCAAGCATATTGAGGAAGGTGTTGGACACTAAAGGGGTGACATTTACTATTGCCACTCCAATCCAAGCATATTGAGGAAGGTGTTGGACACTAAAGGAATGACATTTACTATTGCCACTCCAATCCAAGCATATTGAGGAAGGTGTTGGACACTAAAGGAATGACATTTACTATTGCCACTCCAATCCAAGCATATTGAGGAAGGTGTTGGACACTAAAGGGGTGACATTTACTATTCCCACTCCAATCCAAGCATATTGAGGAAGGTGTTGGACACTAAAGGGGTGACATTTACTATTCCCACTCCAATCCAAGCATATTGAGGAAGGTGTTGGACACTAAAGGGGTGACATTTACTATTCCCACTCCAATCCAAGCATATTGAGGAAGGTGTTGGACACTAAAGGAATGACATTTACTATTCCCACTCCAATCCAAGCATATTGAGGAAGGTGTTGGACACTAAAGGGGTGACATTTACTATTCCCACTCCAATCCAAGCATATTGAGGAAGGTGTTGGACACTAAAGGGGTGACATTTACTATTCCCACTCCAATCCAAGCATATTGAGGAAGGTGTTGGACACTAAAGGGGTGACATTTACTATTGCCACTCCAATCCAAGCATATTGAGGAAGGTGTTGGACACTAAAGGGGTGACATTTACTATTCCCACTCCAATCCAAGCATATTGAGGAAGGTGTTGGACACTAAAGGGGTGACATTTACTATTGCCACTCCAATCCAAGCATATTGAGGAAGGTGTTGGACACTAAAGGGGTGACATTTACTATTCCCACTCCAATCCAAGCATATTGAGGAAGGTGTTGGACACTAAAGGAATGACATTTACTATTCCCACTCCAATCCAAGCATATTGAGGAAGGTGTTGGACACTAAAGGGGTGACATTTACTATTCCCACTCCAATCCAAGCATATTGAGGAAGGTGTTGGACACTAAAGGAATGACATTTACTATTGCCACTCCAATCCAAGCATATTGAGGAAGGTGTTGGACACTAAAGGGGTGACATTTACTATTCCCACTCCAATCCAAGCATATTGAGGAAGGTGTTGGACACTAAAGGAATGACATTTACTATTCCCACTCCAATCCAAGCATATTGAGGAAGGTGTTGGACACTAAAGGAATGACATTTACTATTCCCACTCCAATCCAAGCATATTGAGGAAGGTGTTGGACACTAAAGGGGTGACATTTACTATTCCCACTCCAATCCAAGCATATTGAGGAAGGTGTTGGACACTAAAGGGGTGACATTTACTATTCCCACTCCAATCCAAGCATATTGAGGAAGGTGTTGGACACTAAAGGGGTGACATTTACTATTCCCACTCCAATCCAAGCATATTGAGGAAGGTGTTGGACACTAAAGGAATGACATTTACTATTCCCACTCCAATCCAAGCATATTGAGGAAGGTGTTGGACACTAAAGGGGTGACATTTACTATTCCCACTCCAATCCAAGCATATTGAGGAAGGTGTTGGACACTAAAGGGGTGACATTTACTATTCCCACTCCAATCCAAGCATATTGAGGAAGGTGTTGGACACTAAAGGGGTGACATTTACTATTCCCACTCCAATCCAAGCATATTGAGGAAGGTGTTGGACACTAAAGGGGTGACATTTACTATTCCCACTCCAATCCAAGCATATTGAGGAAGGTGTTGGACACTAAAGGGGTGACATTTACTATTGCCACTCCAATCCAAGCATATTGAGGAAGGTGTTGGACACTAAAGGGGTGACATTTACTATTCCCACTCCAATCCAAGCATATTGAGGAAGGTGTTGGACACTAAAGGGGTGACATTTACTATTCCCACTCCAATCCAAGCATATTGAGGAAGGTGTTGGACACTAAAGGGGTGACATTTACTATTCCCACTCCAATCCAAGCATATTGAGGAAGGTGTTGGACACTAAAGGAATGACATTTACTATTCCCACTCCAATCCAAGCATATTGAGGAAGGTGTTGGACACTAAAGGGGTGACATTTACTATTCCCACTCCAATCCAAGCATATTGAGGAAGGTGTTGGACACTAAAGGGGTGACATTTACTATTCCCACTCCAATCCAAGCATATTGAGGAAGGTGTTGGACACTAAAGGGGTGACATTTACTATTCCCACTCCAATCCAAGCATATTGAGGAAGGTGTTGGACACTAAAGGGGTGACATTTACTATTCCCACTCCAATCCAAGCATATTGAGGAAGGTGTTGGACACTAAAGGGGTGACATTTACTATTCCCACTCCAATCCAAGCATATTGAGGAAGGTGTTGGACACTAAAGGGGTGACATTTACTATTCCCACTCCAATCCAAGCATATTGAGGAAGGTGTTGGACACTAAAGGGGTGACATTTACTATTCCCACTCCAATCCAAGCATATTGAGGAAGGTGTTGGACACTAAAGGGGTGACATTTACTATTCCCACTCCAATCCAAGCATATTGAGGAAGGTGTTGGACACTAAAGGGGTGACATTTACTATTCCCACTCCAATCCAAGCATATTGAGGAAGGTGTTGGACACTAAAGGGGTGACATTTACTATTCCCACTCCAATCCAAGCATATTGAGGAAGGTGTTGGACACTAAAGGAATGACATTTACTATTCCCACTCCAATCCAAGCATATTGAGGAAGGTGTTGGACACTAAAGGGGTGACATTTACTATTCCCACTCCAATCCAAGCATATTGAGGAAGGTGTTGGACACTAAAGGGGTGACATTTACTATTCCCACTCCAATCCAAGCATATTGAGGAAGGTGTTGGACACTAAAGGGGTGACATTTACTATTCCCACTCCAATCCAAGCATATTGAGGAAGGTGTTGGACACTAAAGGGGTGACATTTACTATTCCCACTCCAATCCAAGCATATTGAGGAAGGTGTTGGACACTAAAGGGGTGACATTTACTATTCCCACTCCAATCCAAGCATATTGAGGAAGGTGTTGGACACTAAAGGGGTGACATTTACTATTCCCACTCCAATCCAAGCATATTGAGGAAGGTGTTGGACACTAAAGGGGTGACATTTACTATTCCCACTCCAATCCAAGCATATTGAGGAAGGTGTTGGACACTAAAGGGGTGACATTTACTATTCCCACTCCAATCCAAGCATATTGAGGAAGGTGTTGGACACTAAAGGGGTGACATTTACTATTCCCACTCCAATCCAAGCATATTGAGGAAGGTGTTGGACACTAAAGGGGTGACATTTACTATTCCCACTCCAATCCAAGCATATTGAGGAAGGTGTTGGACACTAAAGGAATGACATTTACTATTCCCACTCCAATCCAAGCATATTGAGGAAGGTGTTGGACACTAAAGGGGTGACATTTACTATTCCCACTCCAATCCAAGCATATTGAGGAAGGTGTTGGACACTAAAGGGGTGACATTTACTATTCCCACTCCAATCCAAGCATATTGAGGAAGGTGTTGGACACTAAAGGGGTGACATTTACTATTCCCACTCCAATCCAAGCATATTGAGGAAGGTGTTGGACACTAAAGGGGTGACATTTACTATTCCCACTCCAATCCAAGCATATTGAGGAAGGTGTTGGACACTAAAGGGGTGACATTTACTATTCCCACTCCAATCCAAGCATATTGAGGAAGGTGTTGGACACTAAAGGGGTGACATTTACTATTGCCACTCCAATCCAAGCATATTGAGGAAGGTGTTGGACACTAAAGGAATGACATTTACTATTCCCACTCCAATCCAAGCATATTGAGGAAGGTGTTGGACACTAAAGGAATGACATTTACTATTCCCACTCCAATCCAAGCATATTGAGGAAGGTGTTGGACACTAAAGGGGTGACATTTACTATTCCCACTCCAATCCAAGCATATTGAGGAAGGTGTTGGACACTAAAGGGGTGACATTTACTATTCCCACTCCAATCCAAGCATATTGAGGAAGGTGTTGGACACTAAAGGGGTGACATTTACTATTCCCACTCCAATCCAAGCATATTGAGGAAGGTGTTGGACACTAAAGGGGTGACATTTACTATTCCCACTCCAATCCAAGCATATTGAGGAAGGTGTTGGACACTAAAGGAATGACATTTACTATTCCCACTCCAATCCAAGCATATTGAGGAAGGTGTTGGACACTAAAGGGATGACATTTACTATTCCCACTCCAATCCAAGCATATTGAGGAAGGTGTTGGACACTAAAGGGGTGACATTTACTATTCCCACTCCAATCCAAGCATATTGAGGAAGGTGTTGGACACTAAAGGAATGACATTTACTATTCCCACTCCAATCCAAGCATATTGAGGAAGGTGTTGGACACTAAAGGGGTGACATTTACTATTCCCACTCCAATCCAAGCATATTGAGGAAGGTGTTGGACACTAAAGGGGTGACATTTACTATTCCCACTCCAATCCAAGCATATTGAGGAAGGTGTTGGACACTAAAGGGGTGACATTTACTATTCCCACTCCAATCCAAGCATATTGAGGAAGGTGTTGGACACTAAAGGAATGACATTTACTATTCCCACTCCAATCCAAGCATATTGAGGAAGGTGTTGGACACTAAAGGGGTGACATTTACTATTCCCACTCCAATCCAAGCATATTGAGGAAGGTGTTGGACACTAAAGGGGTGACATTTACTATTCCCACTCCAATCCAAGCATATTGAGGAAGGTGTTGGACACTAAAGGGGTGACATTTACTATTGCCACTCCAATCCAAGCATATTGAGGAAGGTGTTGGACACCAAAGGAGTGACATTTACTATTGCCACTCCAATCCAAGCATATTGAGGAAGGTGTTGGACACTAAAGGAATGACATTTACTATTGCCACTCCAATCCAAGCATATTGAGGAAGGTGTTGGACACTAAAGGGGTGACATTTACTATTCCCACTCCAATCCAAGCATATTGAGGAAGGTGTTGGACACTAAAGGGGTGACATTTACTATTCCCACTCCAATCCAAGCATATTGAGGAAGGTGTTGGACACTAAAGGGGTGACATTTACTATTCCCACTCCAATCCAAGCATATTGAGGAAGGTGTTGGACACTAAAGGAATGACATTTACTATTCCCACTCCAATCCAAGCATATTGAGGAAGGTGTTGGACACTAAAGGGGTGACATTTACTATTCCCACTCCAATCCAAGCATATTGAGGAAGGTGTTGGACACTAAAGGGGTGACATTTACTATTCCCACTCCAATCCAAGCATATTGAGGAAGGTGTTGGACACTAAAGGGGTGACATTTACTATTGCCACTCCAATCCAAGCATATTGAGGAAGGTGTTGGACACTAAAGGGGTGACATTTACTATTCCCACTCCAATCCAAGCATATTGAGGAAGGTGTTGGACACTAAAGGGGTGACATTTACTATTGCCACTCCAATCCAAGCATATTGAGGAAGGTGTTGGACACTAAAGGGGTGACATTTACTATTCCCACTCCAATCCAAGCATATTGAGGAAGGTGTTGGACACTAAAGGAATGACATTTACTATTCCCACTCCAATCCAAGCATATTGAGGAAGGTGTTGGACACTAAAGGGGTGACATTTACTATTCCCACTCCAATCCAAGCATATTGAGGAAGGTGTTGGACACTAAAGGAATGACATTTACTATTCCCACTCCAATCCAAGCATATTGAGGAAGGTGTTGGACACTAAAGGGGTGACATTTACTATTCCCACTCCAATCCAAGCATATTGAGGAAGGTGTTGGACACTAAAGGAATGACATTTACTATTCCCACTCCAATCCAAGCATATTGAGGAAGGTGTTGGACACTAAAGGAATGACATTTACTATTCCCACTCCAATCCAAGCATATTGAGGAAGGTGTTGGACACTAAAGGGGTGACATTTACTATTCCCACTCCAATCCAAGCATATTGAGGAAGGTGTTGGACACTAAAGGGGTGACATTTACTATTCCCACTCCAATCCAAGCATATTGAGGAAGGTGTTGGACACTAAAGGGGTGACATTTACTATTCCCACTCCAATCCAAGCATATTGAGGAAGGTGTTGGACACTAAAGGAATGACATTTACTATTCCCACTCCAATCCAAGCATATTGAGGAAGGTGTTGGACACTAAAGGGGTGACATTTACTATTCCCACTCCAATCCAAGCATATTGAGGAAGGTGTTGGACACTAAAGGGGTGACATTTACTATTCCCACTCCAATCCAAGCATATTGAGGAAGGTGTTGGACACTAAAGGGGTGACATTTACTATTCCCACTCCAATCCAAGCATATTGAGGAAGGTGTTGGACACTAAAGGGGTGACATTTACTATTCCCACTCCAATCCAAGCATATTGAGGAAGGTGTTGGACACTAAAGGGGTGACATTTACTATTCCCACTCCAATCCAAGCATATTGAGGAAGGTGTTGGACACTAAAGGGGTGACATTTACTATTCCCACTCCAATCCAAGCATATTGAGGAAGGTGTTGGACACTAAAGGGGTGACATTTACTATTCCCACTCCAATCCAAGCATATTGAGGAAGGTGTTGGACACTAAAGGGGTGACATTTACTATTCCCACTCCAATCCAAGCATATTGAGGAAGGTGTTGGACACTAAAGGAATGACATTTACTATTCCCACTCCAATCCAAGCATATTGAGGAAGGTGTTGGACACTAAAGGGGTGACATTTACTATTCCCACTCCAATCCAAGCATATTGAGGAAGGTGTTGGACACTAAAGGGGTGACATTTACTATTCCCACTCCAATCCAAGCATATTGAGGAAGGTGTTGGACACTAAAGGGGTGACATTTACTATTCCCACTCCAATCCAAGCATATTGAGGAAGGTGTTGGACACTAAAGGGGTGACATTTACTATTCCCACTCCAATCCAAGCATATTGAGGAAGGTGTTGGACACTAAAGGGGTGACATTTACTATTCCCACTCCAATCCAAGCATATTGAGGAAGGTGTTGGACACTAAAGGGGTGACATTTACTATTCCCACTCCAATCCAAGCATATTGAGGAAGGTGTTGGACACTAAAGGGGTGACATTTACTATTCCCACTCCAATCCAAGCATATTGAGGAAGGTGTTGGACACTAAAGGGGTGACATTTACTATTCCCACTCCAATCCAAGCATATTGAGGAAGGTGTTGGACACTAAAGGGGTGACATTTACTATTCCCACTCCAATCCAAGCATATTGAGGAAGGTGTTGGACACTAAAGGGGTGACATTTACTATTCCCACTCCAATCCAAGCATATTGAGGAAGGTGTTGGACACTAAAGGAATGACATTTACTATTCCCACTCCAATCCAAGCATATTGAGGAAGGTGTTGGACACTAAAGGGGTGACATTTACTATTCCCACTCCAATCCAAGCATATTGAGGAAGGTGTTGGACACTAAAGGGGTGACATTTACTATTCCCACTCCAATCCAAGCATATTGAGGAAGGTGTTGGACACTAAAGGGGTGACATTTACTATTCCCACTCCAATCCAAGCATATTGAGGAAGGTGTTGGACACTAAAGGGGTGACATTTACTATTCCCACTCCAATCCAAGCATATTGAGGAAGGTGTTGGACACTAAAGGGGTGACATTTACTATTCCCACTCCAATCCAAGCATATTGAGGAAGGTGTTGGACACTAAAGGGGTGACATTTACTATTCCCACTCCAATCCAAGCATATTGAGGAAGGTGTTGGACACTAAAGGGGTGACATTTACTATTCCCACTCCAATCCAAGCATATTGAGGAAGGTGTTGGACACTAAAGGGGTGACATTTACTATTCCCACTCCAATCCAAGCATATTGAGGAAGGTGTTGGACACTAAAGGGGTGACATTTACTATTCCCACTCCAATCCAAGCATATTGAGGAAGGTGTTGGACACTAAAGGGGTGACATTTACTATTCCCACTCCAATCCAAGCATATTGAGGAAGGTGTTGGACACTAAAGGAGTGACATTTACTATTCCCACTCCAATCCAAGCATATTGAGGAAGGTGTTGGACACTAAAGGGGTGACATTTACTATTCCCACTCCAATCCAAGCATATTGAGGAAGGTGTTGGACACTAAAGGGGTGACATTTACTATTCCCACTCCAATCCAAGCATATTGAGGAAGGTGTTGGACACTAAAGGGGTGACATTTACTATTCCCACTCCAATCCATAGCAATATTGAGGAAGATGTTGGACACTAAAGGGGTGACATTTACTATTCCCACTCCAATCCAAGCTATATTGGAGGAAGGTGTTGGACACTAAAGGGGTGACATTTACTATTCCCACTCCAATCCAAGCATATTGAGGAAGGTGTTGGACACTAAAGGGGTGACATTTACTATTCCCACTCCAATCCAAGCATATTGAGGAAGGTGTTGGACACTAAAGGGGTGACATTTACTATTCCCACTCCAATCCAAGCATATTGAGGAAGGTGTTGGACACTAAAGGAGTGACATTTACTATTCCCACTCCAATCCAAGCATATTGAGGAAGGTGTTGGACACTAAAGGGGTGACATTTACTATTCCCACTCCAATCCAAGCATATTGAGGAAGGTGTTGGACACTAAAGGGGTGACATTTACTATTCCCACTCCAATCCAAGCATATTGAGGAAGGTGTTGGACACTAAAGGGGTGACATTTACTATTCCCACTCCAATCCAAGCATATTGAGGAAGGTGTTGGACACTAAAGGGGTGACATTTACTATTCCCACTCCAATCCAAGCATATTGAGGAAGGTGTTGGACACTAAAGGGGTGACATTTACTATTCCCACTCCAATCCAAGCATATTGAGGAAGGTGTTGGACACTAAAGGGGTGACATTTACTATTCCCACTCCAATCCAAGCATATTGAGGAAGGTGTTGGACACTAAAGGGGTGACATTTACTATTCCCACTCCAATCCAAGCATATTGAGGAAGGTGTTGGACACTAAAGGGGTGACATTTACTATTCCCACTCCAATCCAAGCATATTGAGGAAGGTGTTGGACACTAAAGGAATGACATTTACTATTCCCACTCCAATCCAAGCATATTGAGGAAGGTGTTGGACACTAAAGGGGTGACATTTACTATTCCCACTCCAATCCAAGCATATTGAGGAAGGTGTTGGACACTAAAGGGGTGACATTTACTATTCCCACTCCAATCCAAGCATATTGAGGAAGGTGTTGGACACTAAAGGGGTGACATTTACTATTCCCACTCCAATCCAAGCATATTGAGGAAGGTGTTGGACACTAAAGGGGTGACATTTACTATTCCCACTCCAATCCAAGCATATTGAGGAAGGTGTTGGACACTAAAGGGGTGACATTTACTATTCCCACTCCAATCCAAGCATATTGAGGAAGGTGTTGGACACTAAAGGGGTGACATTTACTATTCCCACTCCAATCCAAGCATATTGAGGAAGGTGTTGGACACTAAAGGGGTGACATTTACTATTCCCACTCCAATCCAAGCATATTGAGGAAGGTGTTGGACACTAAAGGGGTGACATTTACTATTCCCACTCCAATCCAAGCATATTGAGGAAGGTGTTGGACACTAAAGGGGTGACATTTACTATTCCCACTCCAATCCAAGCATATTGAGGAAGGTGTTGGACACTAAAGGGGTGACATTTACTATTCCCACTCCAATCCAAGCATATTGAGGAAGGTGTTGGACACTAAAGGAGTGACATTTACTATTCCCACTCCAATCCAAGCATATTGAGGAAGGTGTTGGACACTAAAGGGGTGACATTTACTATTCCCACTCCAATCCAAGCATATTGAGGAAGGTGTTGGACACTAAAGGGGTGACATTTACTATTCCCACTCCAATCCAAGCATATTGAGGAAGGTGTTGGACACTAAAGGGGTGACATTTACTATTCCCACTCCAATCCAAGCATATTGAGGAAGGTGTTGGACACTAAAGGGGTGACATTTACTATTCCCACTCCAATCCAAGCATATTGAGGAAGGTGTTGGACACTAAAGGGGTGACATTTACTATTCCCACTCCAATCCAAGCATATTGAGGAAGGTGTTGGACACTAAAGGGGTGACATTTACTATTCCCACTCCAATCCAAGCATATTGAGGAAGGTGTTGGACACTAAAGGGGTGACATTTACTATTCCCACTCCAATCCAAGCATATTGAGGAAGGTGTTGGACACTAAAGGGGTGACATTTACTATTCCCACTCCAATCCAAGCATATTGAGGAAGGTGTTGGACACTAAAGGGGTGACATTTACTATTCCCACTCCAATCCAAGCATATTGAGGAAGGTGTTGGACACTAAAGGGGTGACATTTACTATTCCCACTCCAATCCAAGCATATTGAGGAAGGTGTTGGACACTAAAGGAGTGACATTTACTATTCCCACTCCAATCCAAGCATATTGAGGAAGGTGTTGGACACTAAAGGGGTGACATTTACTATTCCCACTCCAATCCAAGCATATTGAGGAAGGTGTTGGACACTAAAGGGGTGACATTTACTATTCCCACTCCAATCCAAGCATATTGAGGAAGGTGTTGGACACTAAAGGGGTGACATTTACTATTCCCACTCCAATCCAAGCATATTGAGGAAGGTGTTGGACACTAAAGGGGTGACATTTACTATTCCCACTCCAATCCAAGCATATTGAGGAAGGTGTTGGACACTAAAGGGGTGACATTTACTATTCCCACTCCAATCCAAGCATATTGAGGAAGGTGTTGGACACTAAAGGGGTGACATTTACTATTCCCACTCCAATCCAAGCATATTGAGGAAGGTGTTGGACACTAAAGGGGTGACATTTACTATTCCCACTCCAATCCAAGCATATTGAGGAAGGTGTTGGACACTAAAGGAATGACATTTACTATTCCCACTCCAATCCAAGCATATTGAGGAAGGTGTTGGACACTAAAGGGGTGACATTTACTATTCCCACTCCAATCCAAGCATATTGAGGAAGGTGTTGGACACTAAAGGGGTGACATTTACTATTCCCACTCCAATCCAAGCATATTGAGGAAGGTGTTGGACACTAAAGGGGTGACATTTACTATTCCCACTCCAATCCAAGCATATTGAGGAAGGTGTTGGACACTAAAGGGGTGACATTTACTATTCCCACTCCAATCCAAGCATATTGAGGAAGGTGTTGGACACTAAAGGGGTGACATTTACTATTCCCACTCCAATCCAAGCATATTGAGGAAGGTGTTGGACACTAAAGGGGTGACATTTACTATTCCCACTCCAATCCAAGCATATTGAGGAAGGTGTTGGACACTAAAGGGGTGACATTTACTATTCCCACTCCAATCCAAGCATATTGAGGAAGGTGTTGGACACTAAAGGGGTGACATTTACTATTCCCACTCCAATCTATACCATATTTGAAGAATATGTTAGATAGTAAAGGGGTGAAATTTACTATTCCCACTCCAATCCAACTATTTTGGAGGAAGGTGTTGGACACTAAAAGGGTAACATTTACTATTCCCACTCCAATCCAAGCATATTGAGGAAGGTGTTGGACACTAAAGGGGTGACATTTACTATTCCCACTCCAATCCAAGCATATTGAGGAAGGTGTTGGACACTAAAGGGGTGACATTTACTATTCCCACTCCAATCCAAGCATATTGAGGAAGGTGTTGGACACTAAAGGAATGACATTTACTATTCCCACTCCAATCCAAGCATATTGAGGAAGGTGTTGGACACTAAAGGGGTGACATTTACTATTCCCACTCCAATCCAAGCATATTGAGGAAGGTGTTGGACACTAAAGGGGTGACATTTACTATTCCCACTCCAATCCAAGCATATTGAGGAAGGTGTTGGACACTAAAGGGGTGACATTTACTATTCCCACTCCAATCCAAGCATATTGAGGAAGGTGTTGGACACTAAAGGGGTGACATTTACTATTCCCACTCCAATCCAAGCATATTGAGGAAGGTGTTGGACACTAAAGGGGTGACATTTACTATTCCCACTCCAATCCAAGCATATTGAGGAAGGTGTTGGACACTAAATGGGTGACATTTACTATTCCCACTCCAATCCAAGCATATTGAGGAAGGTGTTGGACACTAAAGGGGTGACATTTACTATTCCCACTCCAATCCAAGCATATTGAGGAAGGTGTTGGACACTAAAGGGGTGACATTTACTATTCCCACTCCAATCCAAGCATATTGAGGAAGGTGTTGGACACTAAAGGGGTGACATTTACTATTGCCACTCCAATCCAAGCATATTGAGGAAGGTGTTGGACACTAAAGGGGTGACATTTACTATTCCCACTCCAATCCAAGCATATTGAGGAAGGTGTTGGACACTAAAGGGGTGACATTTACTATTCCCACTCCAATCCAAGCATATTGAGGAAGGTGTTGGACACTAAAGGGGTGACATTTACTATTCCCACTCCAATCCAAGCATATTGAGGAAGGTGTTGGACACTAAAGGAATGACATTTACTATTCCCACTCCAATCCAAGCATATTGAGGAAGGTGTTGGACACTAAAGGGGTGACATTTACTATTCCCACTCCAATCCAAGCATATTGAGGAAGGTGTTGGACACTAAAGGGGTGACATTTACTATTCCCACTCCAATCCAAGCATATTGAGGAAGGTGTTGGACACTAAAGGGGTGACATTTACTATTCCCACTCCAATCCAAGCATATTGAGGAAGGTGTTGGACACTAAAGGGGTGACATTTACTATTCCCACTCCAATCCAAGCATATTGAGGAAGGTGTTGGACACTAAAGGGGTGACATTTACTATTCCCACTCCAATCCAAGCATATTGAGGAAGGTGTTGGACACTAAAGGGGTGACATTTACTATTCCCACTCCAATCCAAGCATATTGAGGAAGGTGTTGGACACTAAAGGGGTGACATTTACTATTCCCACTCCAATCCAAGCATATTGAGGAAGGTGTTGGACACTAAAGGGGTGACATTTACTATTCCCACTCCAATCCAAGCATATTGAGGAAGGTGTTGGACACTAAAGGGGTGACATTTACTATTCCCACTCCAATCCAAGCATATTGAGGAAGGTGTTGGACACTAAAGGGGTGACATTTACTATTCCCACTCCAATCCAAGCATATTGAGGAAGGTGTTGGACACTAAAGGGGTGACATTTACTATTCCCACTCCAATCCAAGCATATTGAGGAAGGTGTTGGACACTAAAGGGGTGACATTTACTATTCCCACTCCAATCCAAGCTATATTGGAGGAAGGTGTTGGACACTAAAGGGGTGACATTTACTATTCCCACTCCAATCCAAGCATATTGAGGAAGGTGTTGGACACTAAAGGGGTGACATTTACTATTCCCACTCCAATCCAAGCATATTGAGGAAGGTGTTGGACACTAAAGGGGTGACATTTACTATTCCCACTCCAATCCAAGCATATTGAGGAAGGTGTTGGACACTAAAGGGGTGACATTTACTATTCCCACTCCAATCCAAGCATATTGAGGAAGGTGTTGGACACTAAAGGGGTGACATTTACTATTCCCACTCCAATCCAAGCATATTGAGGAAGGTGTTGGACACTAAAGGGGTGACATTTACTATTCCCACTCCAATCCAAGCATATTGAGGAAGGTGTTGGACACTAAAGGGGTGACATTTACTATTCCCACTCCAATCCAAGCATATTGAGGAAGGTGTTGGACACTAAAGGGGTGACATTTACTATTCCCACTCCAATCCAAGCATATTGAGGAAGGTGTTGGACACTAAAGGGGTGACATTTACTATTCCCACTCCAATCCAAGCATATTGAGGAAGGTGTTGGACACTAAAGGGGTGACATTTACTATTCCCACTCCAATCCAAGCATATTGAGGAAGGTGTTGGACACTAAAGGGGTGACATTTACTATTCCCACTCCAATCCAAGCATATTGAGGAAGGTGTTGGACACTAAAGGGGTGACATTTACTATTCCCACTCCAATCCAAGCATATTGAGGAAGGTGTTGGACACTAAAGGGGTGACATTTACTATTCCCACTCCAATCCAAGCATATTGAGGAAGGTGTTGGACACTAAAGGGGTGACATTTACTATTCCCACTCCAATCCAAGCATATTGAGGAAGGTGTTGGACACTAAAGGGGTGACATTTACTATTCCCACTCCAATCCAAGCATATTGAGGAAGGTGTTGGACACTAAAGGGGTGACATTTACTATTCCCACTCCAATCCAAGCATATTGAGGAAGGTGTTGGACACTAAAGGGGTGACATTTACTATTCCCACTCCAATCCAAGCATATTGAGGAAGGTGTTGGACACTAAAGGGGTGACATTTACTATTCCCACTCCAATCCAAGCATATTGAGGAAGGTGTTGGACACTAAAGGGGTGACATTTACTATTCCCACTCCAATCCAAGCATATTGAGGAAGGTGTTGGACACTAAAGGGGTGACATTTACTATTCCCACTCCAATCCAAGCATATTGAGGAAGGTGTTGGACACTAAAGGGGTGACATTTACTATTCCCACTCCAATCCAAGCATATTGAGGAAGGTGTTGGACACTAAAGGGGTGACATTTACTATTCCCACTCCAATCCAAGCATATTGAGGAAGGTGTTGGACACTAAAGGGGTGACATTTACTATTCCCACTCCAATCCAAGCATATTGAGGAAGGTGTTGGACACTAAAGGGGTGACATTTACTATTCCCACTCCAATCCAAGCATATTGAGGAAGGTGTTGGACACTAAAGGGGTGACATTTACTATTCCCACTCCAATCCAAGCATATTGAGGAAGGTGTTGGACACTAAAGGGGTGACATTTACTATTCCCACTCCAATCCAAGCATATTGAGGAAGGTGTTGGACACTAAAGGGGTGACATTTACTATTCCCACTCCAATCCAAGCATATTGAGGAAGGTGTTGGACACTAAAGGGGTGACATTTACTATTCCCACTCCAATCCAAGCATATTGAGGAAGGTGTTGGACACTAAAGGGGTGACATTTACTATTCCCACTCCAATCCAAGCATATTGAGGAAGGTGTTGGACACTAAAGGGGTGACATTTACTATTCCCACTCCAATCCAAGCATATTGAGGAAGGTGTTGGACACTAAAGGGGTGACATTTACTATTCCCACTCCAATCCAAGCATATTGAGGAAGGTGTTGGACACTAAAGGGGTGACATTTACTATTCCCACTCCAATCCAAGCATATTGAGGAAGGTGTTGGACACTAAAGGAGTGACATTTACTATTCCCACTCCAATCCAAGCATATTGAGGAAGGTGTTGGACACTAAAGGGGTGACATTTACTATTCCCACTCCAATCCAAGCATATTGAGGAAGGTGTTGGACACTAAAGGGGTGACATTTACTATTCCCACTCCAATCCAAGCATATTGAGGAAGGTGTTGGACACTAAAGGGGTGACATTTACTATTCCCACTCCAATCCAAGCATATTGAGGAAGGTGTTGGACACTAAAGGGGTGACATTTACTATTCCCACTCCAATCCAAGCATATTGAGGAAGGTGTTGGACACTAAAGGGGTGACATTTACTATTCCCACTCCAATCCAAGCATATTGAGGAAGGTGTTGGACACTAAAGGAATGACATTTACTATTCCCACTCCAATCCAAGCATATTGAGGAAGGTGTTGGACACTAAAGGGGTGACATTTACTATTCCCACTCCAATCCAAGCATATTGAGGAAGGTGTTGGACACTAAAGGGGTGACATTTACTATTCCCACTCCAATCCAAGCATATTGAGGAAGGTGTTGGACACTAAAGGGGTGACATTTACTATTCCCACTCCAATCCAAGCATATTGAGGAAGGTGTTGGACACTAAAGGGGTGACATTTACTATTCCCACTCCAATCCAAGCATATTGAGGAAGGTGTTGGACACTAAAGGGGTGACATTTACTATTCCCACTCCAATCCAAGCATATTGAGGAAGGTGTTGGACACTAAAGGGGTGACATTTACTATTCCCACTCCAATCCAAGCATATTGAGGAAGGTGTTGGACACTAAAGGAGTGACATTTACTATTCCCACTCCAATCCAAGCATATTGAGGAAGGTGTTGGACACTAAAGGGGTGACATTTACTATTCCCACTCCAATCCAAGCATATTGAGGAAGGTGTTGGACACTAAAGGGGTGACATTTACTATTCCCACTCCAATCCAAGCATATTGAGGAAGGTGTTGGACACTAAAGGGGTGACATTTACTATTCCCACTCCAATCCAAGCATATTGAGGAAGGTGTTGGACACTAAAGGGGTGACATTTACTATTCCCACTCCAATCCAAGCATATTGAGGAAGGTGTTGGACACTAAAGGGGTGACATTTACTATTCCCACTCCAATCCAAGCATATTGAGGAAGGTGTTGGACACTAAAGGAATGACATTTACTATTCCCACTCCAATCCAAGCATATTGAGGAAGGTGTTGGACACTAAAGGGGTGACATTTACTATTCCCACTCCAATCCAAGCATATTGAGGAAGGTGTTGGACACTAAAGGGGTGACATTTACTATTCCCACTCCAATCCAAGCATATTGAGGAAGGTGTTGGACACTAAAGGGGTGACATTTACTATTCCCACTCCAATCCAAGCATATTGAGGAAGGTGTTGGACACTAAAGGGGTGACATTTACTATTCCCACTCCAATCCAAGCATATTGAGGAAGGTGTTGGACACTAAAGGGGTGACATTTACTATTCCCACTCCAATCCAAGCATATTGAGGAAGGTGTTGGACACTAAAGGGGTGACATTTACTATTCCCACTCCAATCCAAGCATATTGAGGAAGGTGTTGGACACTAAAGGGGTGACATTTACTATTCCCACTCCAATCCAAGCATATTGAGGAAGGTGTTGGACACTAAAGGGGTGACATTTACTATTCCCACTCCAATCCAAGCATATTGAGGAAGGTGTTGGACACTAAAGGGGTGACATTTACTATTCCCACTCCAATCCAAGCATATTGAGGAAGGTGTTGGA
This sequence comes from Calotriton arnoldi, assembly GCA_963921515.1. Taxonomy (NCBI): domain Eukaryota; kingdom Metazoa; phylum Chordata; class Amphibia; order Caudata; family Salamandridae; genus Calotriton; species Calotriton arnoldi. Next base: position 1,332,440 of record CAWUFW010004038.1, read on the forward strand.
CACTAAAGGGGTGACATTTACTATTCCCACTCCAATCCAAGCATATTGAGGAAGGTGTTGGACACTAAAGGAATGACATTTACTATTCCCACTCCAATCCAAGCATATTGAGGAAGGTGTTGGACACTAAAGGAGTGACATTTACTATTCCCACTCCAATCCAAGCATATTGAGGAAGGTGTTGGACACTAAAGGGGTGACATTTACTATTCCCACTCCAATCCAAGCATATTGAGGAAGGTGTTGGACACTAAAGGGGTGACATTTACTATTCCCACTCCAATCCAAGCATATTGAGGAAGGTGTTGGACACTAAAGGGGTGACATTTACTATTCCCACTCCAATCCAAGCATATTGAGGAAGGTGTTGGACACTAAAGGGGTGACATTTACTATTCCCACTCCAATCCAAGCATATTGAGGAAGGTGTTGGACACTAAAGGGGTGACATTTACTATTCCCACTCCAATCCAAGCATATTGAGGAAGGTGTTGGACACTAAAGGGGTGACATTTACTATTCCCACTCCAATCCAAGCATATTGAGGAAGGTGTTGGACACTAAAGGGGTGACATTTACTATTCCCACTCCAATCCAAGCATATTGAGGAAGGTGTTGGACACTAAAGGGGTGACATTTACTATTCCCACTCCAATCCAAGCATATTGAGGAAGGTGTTGGACACTAAAGGAGTGACATTTACTATTCCCACTCCAATCCAAGCATATTGAGGAAGGTGTTGGACACTAAAGGGGTGACATTTACTATTCCCACTCCAATCCAAGCATATTGAGGAAGGTGTTGGACACTAAAGGAATGACATTTACTATTCCCACTCCAATCCAAGCATATTGAGGAAGGTGTTGGACACTAAAGGAATGACATTTACTATTCCCACTCCAATCCAAGCATATTGAGGAAGGTGTTGGACACTAAAGGGGTGACATTTACTATTCCCACTCCAATCCAAGCATATTGAGGAAGGTGTTGGACACTAAAGGGGTGACATTTACTATTCCCACTCCAATCCAAGCATATTGAGGAAGGTGTTGGACACTAAAGGGGTGACATTTACTATTCCCACTCCAATCCAAGCATATTGAGGAAGGTGTTGGACACTAAAGGGGTGACATTTACTATTCCCACTCCAATCCAAGCATATTGAGGAAGGTGTTGGACACTAAAGGGGTGACATTTACTATTCCCACCCCAATCCAAGCATATTGAGGAAGGTGTTGGACACTAAAGGGGTGACATTTACTATTCCCACTCCAATCCAAGCATATTGAGGAAGGTGTTGGACACTAAAGGGGTGACATTTACTATTCCCACTCCAATCCAAGCATATTGAGGAAGGTGTTGGACACTAAAGGGGTGACATTTACTATTCCCACTCCAATCCAAGCATATTGAGGAAGGTGTTGGACACTAAAGGAGTGACATTTACTATTCCCACTCCAATCCAAGCATATTGAGGAAGGTGTTGGACACTAAAGGGGTGACATTTACTATTCCCACTCCAATCCAAGCATATTGAGGAAGGTGTTGGACACTAAAGGGGTGACATTTACTATTCCCACTCCAATCCAAGCATATTGAGGAAGGTGTTGGACACTAAAGGGGTGACATTTACTATTCCCACTCCAATCCAAGCATATTGAGGAAGGTGTTGGACACTAAAGGGGTGACATTTACTATTCCCACTCCAATCCAAGCATATTGAGGAAGGTGTTGGACACTAAAGGGGTGACATTTACTATTCCCACTCCAATCCAAGCATATTGAGGAAGGTGTTGGACACTAAAGGGGTGACATTTACTATTCCCACTCCAATCCAAGCATATTGAGGAAGGTGTTGGACACTAAAGGGGTGACATTTACTATTCCCACTCCAATCCAAGCATATTGAGGAAGGTGTTGGACACTAAAGGGGTGACATTTACTATTCCCACTCCAATCCAAGCATATTGAGGAAGGTGTTGGACACTAAAGGGGTGACATTTACTATTCCCACTCCAATCCAAGCATATTGAGGAAGGTGTTGGACACTAAAGGAATGACATTTACTATTCCCACTCCAATCCAAGCATATTGAGGAAGGTGTTGGACACTAAAGGGGTGACATTTACTATTCCCACTCCAATCCAAGCATATTGAGGAAGGTGTTGGACACTAAAGGAATGACATTTACTATTCCCACTCCAATCCAAGCATATTGAGGAAGGTGTTGGACACTAAAGGAATGACATTTACTATTCCCACTCCAATCCAAGCATATTGAGGAAGGTGTTGGACACTAAAGGGGTGACATTTACTATTCCCACTCCAATCCAAGCATATTGAGGAAGGTGTTGGACACTAAAGGGGTGACATTTACTATTCCCACTCCAATCCAAGCATATTGAGGAAGGTGTTGGACACTAAAGGGGTGACATTTACTATTCCCACTCCAATCCAAGCATATTGAGGAAGGTGTTGGACACTAAAGGGGTGACATTTACTATTCCCACTCCAATCCAAGCATATTGAGGAAGGTGTTGGACACTAAAGGGGTGACATTTACTATTCCCACTCCAATCCAAGCATATTGAGGAAGGTGTTGGACACTAAAGGGGTGACATTTACTATTCCCACTCCAATCCAAGCATATTGAGGAAGGTGTTGGACACTAAAGGGGTGACATTTACTATTCCCACTCCAATCCAAGCATATTGAGGAAGGTGTTGGACACTAAAGGAATGACATTTACTATTCCCACTCCAATCCAAGCATATTGAGGAAGGTGTTGGACACTAAAGGGGTGACATTTACTATTCCCACTCCAATCCAAGCATATTGAGGAAGGTGTTGGACACTAAAGGGGTGACATTTACTATTCCCACTCCAATCCAAGCATATTGAGGAAGGTGTTGGACACTAAAGGGGTGACATTTACTATTCCCACTCCAATCCAAGCATATTGAGGAAGGTGTTGGACACTAAAGGGGTGACATTTACTATTCCCACTCCAATCCAAGCATATTGAGGAAGGTGTTGGACACTAAAGGGGTGACATTTACTATTCCCACTCCAATCCAAGCATATTGAGGAAGGTGTTGGACACTAAAGGGGTGACATTTACTATTCCCACTCCAATCCAAGCATATTGAGGAAGGTGTTGGACACTAAAGGGGTGACATTTACTATTCCCACTCCAATCCAAGCATATTGAGGAAGGTGTTGGACACTAAAGGGGTGACATTTACTATTCCCACTCCAATCCAAGCATATTGAGGAAGGTGTTGGACACTAAAGGGGTGACATTTACTATTCCCACTCCAATCCAAGCATATTGAGGAAGGTGTTGGACACTAAAGGGGTGACATTTACTATTCCCACTCCAATCCAAGCATATTGAGGAAGGTGTTGGACACTAAAGGAATGACATTTACTATTCCCACTCCAATCCAAGCATATTGAGGAAGGTGTTGGACACTAAAGGGGTGACATTTACTATTCCCACTCCAATCCAAGCATATTGAGGAAGGTGTTGGACACTAAAGGAATGACATTTACTATTCCCACTCCAATCCAAGCATATTGAGGAAGGTGTTGGACACTAAAGGAATGACATTTACTATTCCCACTCCAATCCAAGCATATTGAGGAAGGTGTTGGACACTAAAGGGGTGACATTTACTATTCCCACTCCAATCCAAGCATATTGAGGAAGGTGTTGGACACTAAAGGGGTGACATTTACTATTCCCACTCCAATCCAAGCATATTGAGGAAGGTGTTGGACACTAAAGGGGTGACATTTACTATTCCCACTCCAATCCAAGCATATTGAGGAAGGTGTTGGACACTAAAGGGGTGACATTTACTATTCCCACCCCAATCCAAGCATATTGAGGAAGGTGTTGGACACTAAAGGGGTGACATTTACTATTCCCACCCCAATCCAAGCATATTGAGGAAGGTGTTGGACACTAAAGGGGTGACATTTACTATTCCCACTCCAATCCAAGCATATTGAGGAAGGTGTTGGACACTAAAGGGGTGACATTTACTATTCCCACTCCAATCCAAGCATATTGAGGAAGGTGTTGGACACTAAAGGGGTGACATTTACTATTCCCACTCCAATCCAAGCATATTGAGGAAGGTGTTGGACACTAAAGGAATGACATTTACTATTCCCACTCCAATCCAAGCATATTGAGGAAGGTGTTGGACACTAAAGGGGTGACATTTACTATTCCCACTCCAATCCAAGCATATTGAGGAAGGTGTTGGACACTAAAGGGGTGACATTTACTATTCCCACTCCAATCCAAGCATATTGAGGAAGGTGTTGGACACTAAAGGGGTGACATTTACTATTCCCACTCCAATCCAAGCATATTGAGGAAGGTGTTGGACACTAAAGGGGTGACATTTACTATTCCCACTCCAATCCAAGCATATTGAGGAAGGTGTTGGACACTAAAGGGGTGACATTTACTATTCCCACTCCAATCCAAGCATATTGAGGAAGGTGTTGGACACTAAAGGGGTGACATTTACTATTCCCACTCCAATCCAAGCATATTGAGGAAGGTGTTGGACACTAAAGGGGTGACATTTACTATTCCCACTCCAATCCAAGCATATTGAGGAAGGTGTTGGACACTAAAGGGGTGACATTTACTATTCCCACTCCAATCCAAGCATATTGAGGAAGGTGTTGGACACTAAAGGGGTGACATTTACTATTCCCACTCCAATCCAAGCATATTGAGGAAGGTGTTGGACACTAAAGGGGTGACATTTACTATTCCCACTCCAATCCAAGCATATTGAGGAAGGTGTTGGACACTAAAGGAATGACATTTACTATTCCCACTCCAATCCAAGCATATTGAGGAAGGTGTTGGACACTAAAGGGGTGACATTTACTATTCCCACTCCAATCCAAGCATATTGAGGAAGGTGTTGGACACTAAAGGAATGACATTTACTATTCCCACTCCAATCCAAGCATATTGAGGAAGGTGTTGGACACTAAAGGAATGACATTTACTATTCCCACTCCAATCCAAGCATATTGAGGAAGGTGTTGGACACTAAAGGGGTGACATTTACTATTCCCACTCCAATCCAAGCATATTGAGGAAGGTGTTGGACACTAAAGGGGTGACATTTACTATTCCCACTCCAATCCAAGCATATTGAGGAAGGTGTTGGACACTAAAGGGGTGACATTTACTATTCCCACTCCAATCCAAGCATATTGAGGAAGGTGTTGGACACTAAAGGGGTGACATTTACTATTCCCACCCCAATCCAAGCATATTGAGGAAGGTGTTGGACACTAAAGGGGTGAAATTTACTATTCCCACTCCAATCCAACTATTTTGGAGGAAGGTGTTGGACACTAAAAGGGTAACATTTAATAATCTCACTCCCATCTAAGGATATTTGAAAAAGGTGTTGGGTGTAAAGATAGTAATACAAATTAAACAATTTCAAAACGCAATCAATACTCCATACTCATACACAATTTTTACTATAATAGTAAATATAATGTCATCTAAAAATAAACTAACCTAAACCACAAACCTACATATACAAACTAAAACATTAACAATGAAAAAAATTATCTAATTAATATTATGAATTAAAATATGTATGAAATTCTTTTCCAACCTTTCCAAAACTATAAACCATAAAATAACAAATAAACTATAATTTCTAAATTAACAATCATACACAGCACATTACAGGCAGCAGCAGTGCAAGCTTCTGTATCACACTCACAAACTACAGCACATTACAGGCGGAAGCAGTGCGAGCTTCTGCATCACACTCACAGAAGGGACACAGCACATTACAGGTGACAGCAGTGCGAGCTTCTTTGTCACACTCACAGAACGGACACAACACATTACAGGTGGCAGCAGTTCGAGCTTCTGTATCACACTCACAGAAGGCACACAGCACATTACAGGCAGCAGCAGTGCAAGCTTCTGTATCACACTCTACAGACTACAGCACATTACAGGCGGAAGCAGTGCGAGCTTCTGTATCACACTCACAGAAGGGACACAGCACATTACAGGTGACAGCAGTGCGAGCTTCTTTGTCGCACTCACAGAACGGACACAGCACATTACAGGTGGCAGCAGTTCGAGCTTCTGTATCACACTCACAGAAGGCACACAGCACATTACAGGCAGCAGCAGTGCAAGCTTCTGTATCACACTCACAGACTACAGCACATTACAGGCGGAAGCAGTGCGAGCTTCTGTATCACACTCACAGAAGGGACACAGCACATTACAGGTGACAGCAGTGCGAGCTTCTGTATCACACTCACAGAAGGCACACAGCACATTACAGGTGACAGCAGTGCAAGCTTCTGTATCACACTCACAGACTACAGCACATTACAGGCGGAAGCAGTGCGAGCTTCTGTATCACACTCACAGACTACAGCACATTACAGGCGGAAGCAGTGCGAGCTTCTGTATCACACTCACAGAAGGGACACAGCACATTATAGGCGTCAGCAGTGCAAGCTTCTGTATCACACTCACAGACTACAGCACATTACAGGCGGAAGCAGTGCGAGCTTCTGCATCACACTCACAGAAGGGACACAGCACATTACAGGTGACAGCAGTGCGAGCTTCTTTGTCACACTCACAGAACGGACACAACACATTACAGGTGGCAGCAGTTCGAGCTTCTGTATCACACTCACAGAAGGCACACAGCACATTACAGGCAGCAGCAGTGCAAGCTTCTGTATCACACTCACAGACTACAGCACATTACAGGCGGAAGCAGTGCGAGCTTCTGTATCACACTCACAGAAGGGACACAGCACATTACAGGTGACAGCAGTGCGAGCTTCTTTGTCGCACTCACAGAACGGACACAGCACATTACAGGCGGCAGCAGTTCGAGCTTCTGTATCACACTCACAGAAGGGACACAGCACATTACAGGTGACAGCAGTGCGAGCTTCTTTGTCGCACTCACAGAACGGACACAGCACATTACAGGCGGAAGCAGTGCGAGCTTCTGTATCACACTCACAGAAGGGACACAGCACATTACAGATGGCACCAGTGCGAGTTTCTGTATCACACTCACAGAAGGGACACAGCACATTAAAGGCGGCAGCAGTGCAAGCTTCTGTATCACACTCACAGAAGGAACACAGCACATTACAGGCAGCAGCAGTGCAAGCTTCTGTTTCACACTCACAGACCACAGCACATTACAGATGGCACCAGTGCGAGCTTCTGCATCACACTCACAGAAGGGACACAGCACATTACAGATGGCACCAGTGTGAGCTTCTGTATCACACTCACAGAAGGGACACAGCACATTACAGGCAGCAGCAGTGCAAGCTTCTGTATCACACTCATAGACCACAGCACATTACAGATGGCACCAGTGCGAGCTTCTATATCACACTCACAGAACGGGCACAGCACATTGTAGGAGGCAGGTGTGTGAGTTTCTGTATCACATTCACAGAAGGGACAAAGCACATCACAGGGCGCAGCAGTGCAAGCTTCTGTATCACAATTATAGAACAACACACACACACACTGTCTCACAAAACCACAGGCACATAGGCAAACACACCCACCTATATATGCATGCTCTGAACATTCCAAGTTTCCCTCACACACATAGCACACGAGTTGCTCTTTCCTAACTGTGGAAAAATAAGCTAGGCCGCAGCAGTGATCGGCTGTGAATGTCAGGTCGGGCCTTTGGCAGCAGGGTTGTGGTGGAACAAGACACGAGAGGGGGGTGTGATGCACAAGCGTGGGGGACCAGATTTATAGAATCAAAACAGGCCAGGGGGGCACAGATTATGCAGCTTCTATGCACTAATGATTTAATTGACAGATCTCCTCAATCTAAAAAGGCGCGAACGTTCCACGTTTGTTATTTTGTGATCATACCTTTCTGACTTACATTATTGCTGCTAATTAATCATGTCCAGACGGCTTATCTCCATCTCTCTTTAGTTCCACCTCTTAAGCAAGCATTGGCAGAAAGCAAATAGGTCTGGCATTGGCTGCCAGCCCTCTGGCTTGTTTCATCATTGCTTTTGCAAAACTTTCTTGTTGGGGAGCTGCTTGGCAGTCAACAATTTATAACAAGCATTGGCAAAGCCAATAGGTCTGTCTTTGGCTGCCACCCTTTTGGTTTTGTCAATACTTGTTTTGTTTTGTTGTGCACTTTGCAAACATTTACTGTTGGGAAAGCTGCTGGGCCCTTGACAAACATAAAAAAACACTGACTAAAAGTGGGGAAAAATGTGGTCTCAAAAAAGCACACATTGCTGTAGTAGTCCTCGGCACTGAAGGGAACTATTTTTTGAGTAGAGTGGTCTGACTTGTTCCCTATGTTGTATACTCTTGTGAGCAAAAATAGAATGTGAATGACACAAGAACAGACCAATGGATGAAAAGTGGTGGCTGAACATCCCTATAAGTATATTATACATATAATTTTTGTAAAATCAAAAGCTCTTGGCTAATGCCACACCTAAAAATTGCCTAAAAGCAAAATTCTTTTTGTGATATCAATAAGCCCACATTGACATACTAATCTACGTCACTGAAAGGAACTGCTTTGTTTACAGAAATGCTGTTTGGGGAAGACCTCAATGACGTCACTTACAGTAAACTTAGCCAATGGCTGAAATGGGCAGACCCACGCACGCCCCACTCTGTAGTGGGTGGTATAAAAATATGAGTGACGCAACAGACCAATGGATGAAGAGGGCTTGCTGAAAACAGCTGTAAGCAGGTATTTTACAAATATAATTTTCGTAAAAACACAAGTAAAAGGTTTGGCTAAGGCCAGACCTAAAAACTGGGAGGTGAGACACCTTTACAGAGACCTGCTGAGCAGACACAAAAACAGGGACTGTCCCGGAAAAGCCAAAAAGTGTGGTCACCCTGAATGCCATGCTCATTCACCACCCCCTAGTGGCTGTCGAGAAGCAAGACAAGGAAAAGACGTCACAGAGAAGGGGCTCTTTTCACACACTTCCTTCTATTTTCCTGACACCTCTGACGGAGAGCAATGACATTTGATTATTTATTTATGCATTTTTATATAGATCGGACAATGCCCAGAGTTCTCAGAGCGCTTTGCAATAGAGCGAAGAGTGTTACATGAGAAATTCAGAGTGACAGGGTAGTAGATGACAATAAGTATAGCTACTACGGTTACTCATGGTGAGAGTTACGTATTTACAAATTACATGTTCAATACAGATTACATACTTACAAGAGTTAAAGCGATTACGGTTACACAAATACATATTACCTATTTACAGAGTTAAAATGGAAAGGTCGTTATAGCTCTCGAGAGTGTCATGTAACAGTGATGGCGTATGCCTGGTGGGGAGCTCAGCGAGGATTATTATTGAGAAAAATGTCTTTGGAAGAGAAGAGCTTTAAGGTCCATTTTGAAGATCCGGAAAGAGGTGGCTAGTGAAGGGTTGGAGGTAGCGAGTTCCAAATTCTAGTCCCATTACCTGAGAAAGATTGCGTCATAAGCCTTTCCCTTTTGAAAGTTGGAGGTTCGAGCAGCAGATTTTCAGCATTTCGTGACAGTCTAAAGCCACCTGATATCTTGAGTTTGTTAGCCAGGTAGCGAGGGGTGGAAGAGTGCAAGGCTTTATGGGTGATACAAGCAGTCTTGTATATGGTCCTAGCTTCAATAGGAAGCCAGCGAAGAGTTAACAGCATAGGTGTGATATGGTCATTTCTTTTGACCCTGTAGACAAAGCACGCAGCCGAGAGGAGGATGGATTTTAAAGGAGTTGGGTGGTTTTGGCGAGGCCTGCAAGGAGAGAATTACACTAGTCCAGTCTGGAGAGTACCAAAGATTGGACAAGAGTTTTCAAGTCTTGCTCAGGAATGTAACATCGGATCCCCCAGAGAAGGCACAGTTGGAAGCGTGCGTTTTTGGCCATGGCATTGATTTGAGATTGGAGGTTAGGTCTTTTTTCCAGGATGCATGACACCTAGGGATTTGGCACTGTCAACGAAGGCAGGTTTACTGTTAAGAACGTTCATATTATCCATCCACATAAGAAGAAATTCGGTTTTATAGGGATTCAGTTTTAGGTGATGAGACGTCATCTATTCTTGGATGGAGTTGAGGGTGCTGGGGGTAGTGAGATACTTGAGGTAGAGTTGGGCGTCCTCAGCATAGAAGTGAAAAAGAACCAGGCCTCTTTTAACTGGGCTCTTGGCAGTTCAATGTAAAGATTAAATAGGGTCGGAGCAAGGATAGATCCTTGAGAGACACCTTGATCCACAGCCTTTGGAGATGAGAGGCAGTTTTCAATTTTAACCGTCTGAGATCTCTCTGTGGGGTAAGATTCAAACCACTTAAGTACTACGCCTTCAATTCCCATTCTCTGTGTTAGTGAGTTCAGAAGTGTGCGATGGTTTACAGTATCAAAGGCCGCAGAGAGGCCAAGACGGATCAGGAGCTGCCCGACTCTAGGGCATCACCGATGACCTGCTTTAAGATTGACATGAATCACATCACACTGCTTCAAGGACTAGAGGCCTTGGGCGTGCAGGGCACTGCCGTCTTGTCTGACTTCTTCTTTGCAGGACCATGTTTTCAGGCCTCTTCTCATCAGCATTGCTCCAAACAACACTGTCTACCATCTGTAGTCCCTCAAGGTTCAACTTTAAATCCTACCTCGTTCAACCTCTATGTAAGGCCACTTGCAGACATCGTGGAAAGTGTGGCCTTTCCATCCTGTCATGTGCTGATGATACTCAGATTGTTGGCTCCATGTCCTTCAAGAAAATACCAGCGCAGAGGCCTTGACCCGCTGTCTTAAACAAGTCTTTTCATGGATGAATGCCAACTCCCTTAAGTTAAACGGGGACAAGACCGAGGTGCGGCTGGTGGTCAGTCTTCCTCATCTCTGGGGTCTCCATCTACGGCCAGAGGTGATGGGTACTATTCCTAACCCCGCCCCTGTGGCCAAGAACTTGGAGTCTGGTTGGATAACGAATTATCCAATAGTCGCCAGATCACGAAGGTGGCTGCCACTTGTTTTGGCATCCTAAAATGGCTTAAGAACATTTTGGGGTTCTTTACAGTTCTGCTCAAAGAGCGGTCATTCAGGCTTTAGTTATTTCCAGATTAGATTATGGAAACATTCTCTATCTAGGGGTCAAGAAGAGCTTACTCATACGGCTGCAGATTGTGCAAAACACAGCGGCTAGACTTTTACTCCATCCCCCAAAGTTCTCTCCGATGGCCAATCTACTCCGGGAACTTCACTGGCTCCCTATTGAGTGCCGCGTCCACTTCAAAGCACTGTGTTATGTGCATAAATGTCTATCTAATTCCAGCCCTACCCAGCTTAGAGCTCCGGTGCCTTCTTATACACCTACTCGATCCTTGCAGTCAAGTAATCATGACCTTGCTCTGGTTCCCAGAATCAGGAGATTCCCGGCAGGGAGATCGAGCCTTCTATTTTTTAGGCCCAAAGCTATGGAATTCCCTCGCCCCCCCCCCGATCTGAGGACATGTCGCTCCATTGTGACTTTCCGGAAGAGGTTGAAATAGGACCCATCTTCCTACTGTGTACCGGATCTGTTTTGGTAGCATAGCGCTGGGGAAACCCTGCTAGGGTAGCCAGGCACTGTATAAATCCAAGTAACATTACATACATAACATAACACCAAAGAGCAGTCTGGGGGTTCGCTACCTCATAATTGACTTCCGTTCATATTTGCACATCACAATTTTTTTAACAGACAAATGTTACTCTTAAAATGTGAGACATTATTAAAATGATTGGCACACTTGAGGCTGGCAGCCTCTAACAGCACCCTAAAGTAAGGAACTCAACTCTTTGAGTGAAACTTGAGGAATCTGGCTGTTCAGGCCCAGAAACCTCTACTACAAACCTTTTCGCAGCACGGAATTCATGTTCAAATCCATATCTGAGAAAAGTTAATTATAAACTTTTCTGACCGGGAAAGAGCAGCCTGGCTAGAGAAAAAGTCATTTTAAGAGACTCGTGGGGCGGGGCGGGGCGGGGCGGGGCGAGGTGGGGTCTGAGCGGGCCTGGACGGGCTGCAGCTCCACCTGCTGGTGCGTGTACACGTCCCTCTGGGCACTTAACGCTCACCCAGGCCCTCTCTCCCTGTGTGCGGGCTGCAAACTCCAGATCCCGGTAATCTCGGCAGAACTTCAGTTATACGTGGTTTCTCCTGTATAAGCATTTATTTGGGTTGTAGGTGAGATGTTTCCAATGGAGAACACACAAGGAGAGTTTTACTGAATAAATCATCAATATAGCGCTAGGCAGTATGGACGTCAATCACAACAATGCAAGAAGTAGCGGAAATGATGTCACACACCCTTTGACCATAAAGCCATCATAGGAAGAGACATCATATAACCTATGACCCGAATCTTCCCAGGAAGTAATGTCAAATGACCTTAACCGTGAGGCCATCACAAGAATTGACTTTGTTGAAGTTCCAGTGCTGAATTAGAAGGGGGGGTAGGGGGGGGGGGGGAACCAGCACTTCGTTTACCGAATCAGATATTTACCAAGCTCAAGTAAGGGAAAACGCACAGAACGGAAAGAGAAAAGAAAGACGGCAAAATCGTCAAAAGGGAGAAAGCAGGGACCCATGTACTCAGGGCTTTAAGTGGGATGAAAAAACTGGGGGGTCTCTCAAAGGGGCGTGGCCAATGTAATTAAGGTCGTGGCTTAAAAACTCGTAAGCTAAAAATCTGTGTTTAGCATAGTGTGCCGCCCGACTTGTATTTTGCTGTTTCTGTCATTGCATCTAGATATATGATACATCTAGTAACATCATACCTACAACAAGTCAGGACTGTTGGCTTTGTCAATGGTTGTTAGTTGCATAAGATAAATAAGCAGCAACTATGGCTTGAATATTATTGAAAAATCTTCCACTTAAAGCCATGGTGACACCACGACAAGTTGCTGCTCCAGAGTTTAAAAAGAGAAGGGAAATCCAGAGAGAAAATGACTCTCTTTAAAGGTTTATAGGATTTCCCTTTCCCTACAACGCTCACCTGGCATGACATCATGCCGTACCTTCGACACTAGTGAGCAGTGCAGTCACTGCAGTCCGGGAAAAAAAAAACGGGCCGCCTGTGCCAGGGCACAAAACAGAGCCCGATAGAGACCCGTTTCGAGGCCCCCCTTAAAAAACTGCCGGTGCTCAGACCCGGTGAGACCCGGCCCACTTAAAGCCCTGCATGTACTAAAATGCATTCAGTAAGCTTACCGATTGCATTTGTACTTTTCAAACTGACACATGTATTAACAGGTCAATTCACAAAATAGAGTCACAGGGGGTCGCAGCTCGTCATACCTCAGAAATAATAATGGGGCAGGTCGCAAATTGCAACCCAGTACGATTCGCTGCAATCACAGGGATGGTGGCCTGCTGGGGTCAGCAGACCACCACGTTTTTGGCTTCTTTCAATAAAGCAATCTTTTTTTTTAATGCAAACTGCTTTATTAAATGGAAAACAGGATGCTTTTAAAAAGAAAAATGACAAGCTTTGCAAACATATTTTATTAGATATCTAAACACATTGAACAACCCGGAAAACCTTTTCCAAATCATGAAATGGATTTTTACATTTAAAAAGATTTTAACATTTGCAAACCACATACATGATTTATCAAAATCAGGGGGGTTGCGAATGCTGAAACGGTTAGTACATGAGTCCCTAAGTCCAGTGCCGTTGCTAAGTTTCTTGGCGCTATTGATACTTATGAATGAATATGTAATTGCTCAATAACATCTGGTTGCTTGTGGGGCCCTGGCCCTCATGCAGCGACACAGGTACATGGATGCACGTGATGTGTTAGCCATGCTCCTCGTCTGTCTCTTCCTCAGGCCTTGGGGCACAGCCGTAGCCCCTCTCTCTCCTCACCACAAGGAGGCAGTCAAGAGTTCTGCTTCCGGTTCTCAGCTTCCTCGACACCTGTCTCTGCAGAGCTCCTCAGGTAAAAGTTAACACCGCAGAGGCCAACGTGTCAGTGGGTATCCAGGGCTGGGGCAGGTAGCCTGAATCCAAATGTCAACTCAGATTCAGAGTTGGCCCCAACCTTCTCGGGGGTCGGTGGGGGGGTATGTAACCAATCCTGATAAATGATCGGCATGGCAGCCAGTCGAAGGCTTCTCTGGTCACTGCCAGGCCTCTCTGGCTAATCAGAGGCTGATGCTGCGGCGTTACTTCTCCTGCAGGACAGAGCTCAGGGTGTGGGGGATGGGCAGGTGGCCCATGTTTTTGTGCCAGCTACCCAGATTGCCTATGACTTTCTGCCCTTCATTGTTCAGGGGTTGCCCTGCTGAACTAGAGGGCTTGCATGGAGTAGCCGGACGCTTCACCGTGACAGGAAGGGTCACTTGAAAAGCTCAGAGGTACCCCCTGAATAGGCGGGAGCCCCTGGAATGGGCAGAGCGAGTTCAGCACAGGAAGGGTCTGGAGTCTCGTTTCAGAGTGAGTTCCCATTAGCAGGAGGCATTACATGCCACTGGAGCACAGATATACTAAAGTGTCACGCAACGCTATGCAGCAAGGGAACCTGCTGAGCTGCGTTGCGTGAAACGGAGAGATCACAAATGCTTCATATCCACTAAGATATGCTGCACTTTTGCTCCCTCCTTGCACTGGCACGCTGTGTGTTGTTTAGCGCCACCGCGGGCACCACGGCGTCATGGGGCACGGGTGCCTTTGTTACAGGCAGCATTGTTTTTTGCAGTTTTATATAGCGTGAACTCAACCCAAAGGTATTTGAGCACTTTACATGAGCACCAGTTACATTACAGAAGGACACATTCATTTTTGGTAGGCACAAGGAGATTTGCCCAAAATCACAGGATGTTGAGCCAACGCCGAGACTCGAACCTGGTTCCCCAGCTCCAAAGTCAGCAGTTCTGGCCGTTATTTGTGCAGTAAGGGTCACCTTCCTGCAGAAAAACATTCCTGGGAGTCATTTTCCCCTTTGTATGTGTGATGCAAGATGCAGAGAAAGAGTAAGTAACAAAGAGAAATACCTTGTTACGCCATCTTCAGGTATGCGCACCGTTTGCTGCAAACCCAGGCTTACAGACTTTAGTAAATTTGGGTTTGCATCAAAATTCATGGGTGGATGATTGGGAACGCCCATGCTCCACCTCTGGAATGCCTCACTGACGCTGGTAATCTGTACATTGCGTTACTGGTTTTTTTTTTACAAGCCATACAAAGCCACGTAAATCCGGCTTTGCGTGGCTTAGTAAATCCCAATATACATTTTGCGTCGCGGCTGCAGCAAAAAAGTGAAGCAAAATGTTTGTTCATTTGGCCCTGGGTTTTAAAACACTCTTCCCTGGGCCATCTGTCAAAATCCAGGTAAAAACCGTCACGATTCCCGTAGTTCCCAACACGCTCGAGACTCTGTGAGCTTCGGTCCGGCAGACATGTACATGTTCCCCGCAGGTAGCCACGCCGGCTCCAGGGCCGGACAGGGAACCAGACGCAGCCCTGGTAAAGTGTCCGCACCTCACCCCTTCCGGCTCTCATCTCTCACTCTCTTCTCTCTCCCTCCTTTATCTTTCCTGGAGCCTTTCCCCCCCCCCCACCCCCTTCACTCCCTGCTATAATTGTCTGAAAAAAGAGTAGGCGTCAAAGGTTTCAGCAGCGCTCAGTGCCTTAAAACTCAGCCTCCAGGGGCTGTGCCGGTGAAATAAAGGACACTCCGGGCCTGGTCATCTCTTCTCTGGGAGACGCGCTCCTTCAGGTCGACGTTGCTTAATCCGACCACCACGAGATTCCTGCGAAGTGTGTGTGTGTGTGTGTGGGGGGGGGGGGGCACGTGCATTCCTGCCGGGTGAGCTCACGCGCCATTGTTCTCATGCCACCAGTATCAAAGGCGTGCAAAAGCTTTGATTCAACCCTCGCTGAACACGGACAGCCCTGCCAGCTTCTCCAGGTGGGAACACGACTGCCTGGCACCGTCTGCCCTCCTCTTGGCTCAGGTGGGGCTCCTGGCGGCCCCCCACGGCTCTGGCACAGAGGAGAGTCTGGACATGTTTCCAGCTGTCCCAGTGCAGGGTGTGTGCATGGAAGAAACACACTGACCGTGTACGAATGAGTGGAACTATCAGTAGCTTTAGGCGCTTGAGTGCTGTCTGCTCGACCAGCACGCGGTCTTCAACTTGGTTGTCAGGAAGCACCCCCACACCTGACTGGCAATGGGCAGCCCTCCAAAATGAAGGCTTTGGGGCATAGTGACCTGTGGCTGGACGGCCAGGATGAGGCCTTTGTACAGGTGATGTAATGGAAGGAATGACATCCGAACGTGGAATGTTCAGGTTAGAATGTGAGAAATGTGAGTTGCAGAAATAAGTTGCCTGGAAGACGCGGAGCGCTTGGTCGCTTAATAAAGGCGCTTAGTTAACTTCCATCAGTGTAGGGCAGAGGTCTTCAAACTTTTGGATGCCGAGACCCCCCTGTCAACATTTTGAGGCGTAAGGACCCCCTCCTGACAAAAATTTCTAAACCCGTAGGCAGGGCTACTGGAATTATGAGGCAGGTGAGGACCAAATTACGTGACAGGCTTGACTAAATTGTGTGGGAAGAAAAGGTAAATGATGTTATGTGATGCCGCGTACACAGTAACACTGAGGAAAGATTTCACCCCATCAGTACCAGTGTATAACCAAAATACAGCAATTAACATCAGAAAGATTTCTAGTCAACCTTTGTGAAGGGCCTTCCACTCCGCAGGAATACGTGCTGCCACATTAGAAGCTCACTTGGCCCTGGCCGGGAGAAGCAGGGGTCCCTTAAAACCCTGGCGGTTTTGTGCAGAGTTAAGCAGTTTACCCATGCAGCTTTTCTCTCACCCCTCCCTTCCATCCCTCTGTCCTCTCCTAACCCTGGATCCCTCTCTCACTTTGCAGGCCATTTTATTTCACCCCTTTTACAACTTCTGAACTCTCCCCATTCAACCTCTCACTTCACCTTTAACACTCCCAGCCAGGGCTGGTCCTAACACTGGTCGCACACGGTGCAACAGTCTTTTTGGTGCCCCACCCCCGTTTCCTCCTTCTCCATGAATTCCTTCACTGCCACTCACCAACAATTCACCTCATCTCTCTATAGCACCTTTCTGACAAACATTTCATTTTTTTATAGCGCTACTCATAGTTTACTCACACTCATTTCTGTGATCTGCATGGTACATATTCTTTGTAGCAGGAACGTTAACCCTCTGCACTGTGTGGGTGACAAGAGTGCCCATGTGAGTGCACGGTGAGCGATGCAACAGTGTGAGAGTAGGGTAAGAGGAGTGACTGCAGGGTGAGTGAGGTGGCTTATGAATTTAGGTGCGGATGCAAGTTCAGAATGGGACGAATGAGTGTATGATTACTGATGGGCTTGTTTGAGTGAGTTGCATATTGAGCAGTGAGGGGGACAGGTGAGTGAAGTGTCACATGAGTGCAGGATGAGTAGTGTACTTGTGTGGCTGCAGGGTGAGGTATAGGATGAACAGCGCAAGTGCATTGTGAGTGCAGAGTGATCACTGTGAGTGCAGGGTGAGCGGGTGAATGGTGTGAGTGCATTGTGATCGCTGTGAATGCAGGGTGAGCGTGAAAGTGAAGGGCGAGAATGACGAGTGAGTTGTCTGAATGCAGAGTGCATTCCCAGACACTTGAAGTAACTCAGCATGTTATGGACGGCGGCGTAGGGTTTAAGATCTAAGTTAAACTATTGCTATTATGGCATTAATCGGGGATCGAGGAAATAAATAATGTGCTGATCCTGCAACAAACTTCCAGTCCTATGGTTAGGGTTGCCAGCAGATTATTTTGATGGCCCAGTCGGTACAAAAATAAGCAGTCACCTAAAGCTGTATTTTAAGCACTTATCTGTGCATACTTCGAACAGCAAATATAAATAGAAAGCACTTTTAATTGTGTTCTAGGGCTGCCTCAATGATCCATGACTGATAATTAAAGAGAACAAAGACAGAAAAGTCACATAACGAATGCATACATACTTTTTATTTATAAGTCTATTAAGTGTCAAGAGGAGGTCTTTGCAGGCTCTTTAAACAAAACACGGCAGTCATTTTCTTTTGGCAACCCTACTTTATATTCCATTTCATGAAATGCATTCTCACACTGCAGCAGTAAAGGTAAAATACAAATGTAAGGAATAGGCAGAGTTGGGGCCCAGGGGGTACTGGAACCAGGAAAAAAACTAAGCCTCTGTAACCAGTTTACAAAGGCATGTAAACATGCAACTGGTCTTTAAAGACCTGTGAAAAACTCGGGCGTGCCGGAGATAAGACTCCAGACAATGCCCAGCTGAGCCCCCAGCAGCTCGAGTTGCACTGCAGCAGCCCGGGCTGAGACACAGGACGGGGGAAGAGGGGAGGCTGAAGCCCTTGGGCCTCGGCAGAAGTGTGACTGGGAAGGCGCGACCCCCTTTGCATCGCTCCACGGCCCCCCTGGGGGTCGCGCCCCACAGTTTGAAGACCCCTGGTGTAGGGTATTACTACAACCCTGTTGAGCCAGCGGCAGACGGGAAACATCCATTACAACGCAGACATTACAACGCAATGCGCTTATTTAACTTCCATCAGTGTAGGGTATTACTACAACCCTGTTGAGCCAGCGGCAGACGGCAAACATCCATTACAACGCAGACATTACAACGCAATGCCTTTACAACACAGGATCATTACAACGCATGCTGTTACAACGCATGCCATTACAACGCATATCCCTCACTGACCAGTACCTTCCCTGAGGTAAGCACACAGCGATGTTAGAATAGTAATTTTCATTGTAATGGCTTGTGTTGTAAGGGCATGCGTTGTAAGGGAAGCTGCGTTGTATTGACCCCGTTGTAAAGGTATGCGTTGTAATAGTTTGCGTTGTAATGTCATACATTCCGGCAGACAGACGCCTCGAGGGTCTCGGAGTCGGATCCCTGCCCCAGGACATGCTGCAGGGCTCAGAGAACTGCGAGAGCTGCTGGACCCGGACCGCTCGTCCCTGACTGCCTGCTGCTGAGTTTTGACTAAGGGTGGGCAGTGGACTCCGCTCCACTAGCGGAGCTTTCGGAGTTTGACCCACTCCGCTTGGAGCGCAGAGTTCATAAAAAAGCTCTGCTACGCCGCATAGCGGAGCCTACCGCCCACCGGCACCTACTTTAAATTAAAAACTGCTGATGCGATACTCTATTGCCCATGTGTCTTACCTGTGAATTTGGCATGAACGTGAACGAAGATCAGTGAAAGTCTGATGCGGGTGCGGATTCGGACTGGAGCTGTCCCGGCTGTGTCCTGAGTCCCGACTGAGGCATCACCATCCAACTTCTGCTTTCCCTCTCGCAAGATCTCCAGTACTTCCGTTAAGATGGCAGCGGTAGACTGGAGGCTGAGATCAGATCAGGGAGCCAGCTAT
The DNA here is from genome assembly GCA_963921515.1 of Calotriton arnoldi. Classification (NCBI taxonomy): domain Eukaryota; kingdom Metazoa; phylum Chordata; class Amphibia; order Caudata; family Salamandridae; genus Calotriton; species Calotriton arnoldi. Next base: position 1,351,941 of record CAWUFW010004038.1, read on the forward strand.
GGTGTCGAAGCCATGTGGTGGGTGGTGTGCAGCTCCGAGTCGGCATGGGAGTGCCTGCGGTGGTGTGATCTCAGCTCAGGGAGGAGAGCACAGGTAAGAGGCAGAACCTAGAGGCTGACACAACTTCCCGGGGACCAGTGGCTTGCATTATGTCAGCCAGGAGCCATGCTGAAAGTTTGGAAGTTGCGGACATCACATTTGCCCATTGTTTACCGAATCCTGCCCTCCCGGCCTATTTGTCGGGCAAACGAGGACCTGCAGGTTCTGAACCAGATAGTGCCAGGTCCGTCACTGTTCAGGGAAGTTTGTCTTCCCACAAGCCCCAGCCCTCACAAACTCTGCATGCTCACGGAACTCTGTGGAATCTTGCGGAGTTTTCCAGCAAATTCGCAGAATTCCACGGATTGAAACTTCGCAAGCTATGCCCAGGCCTGGTTTTGACTTGCTGCACATATGTAGATGCTCAGTCAATCACCACTAAGGACTATCAACTCATCAGGGAGTTCAAAACACTGGGTGAGACCTTAGCGTATGAAACAAGATATGGCCTAGCTGTTAGAGCTGCCAGATTTGGAACCTGGGGACCCAGTTCAGCATCCCGGACATGGCGCTTGACTCAGCATGGTGTGATTTTGGGCAAATCACTTAATATCTCGGTGCCTAAAATGTGACGTGTAATGTGAGGATTGTATTTGTGTAATCCCCACTTAATGTACATGATCTTATAGATCGTCTCTCCTTCCCCCAAGTTTCTATAGTGCTTATATGCTTCCTAGCTAGGTTTGCGCTATATAAGCACAAAAACATACAGAAGGAAAGAAAGGGGGACAGAGCCTACCCACAGTCATTGCCAAAAGCCTTCCACTGTCCTGATTGGAGCTTCAGGCTTAGCCTGACTCCCAGAGAGGCATAAGGGGCTGACCTAACACCTGCCTACAGCCTGTAGTAGCAACTTCACTGTTTACTACTCAGATTACTTACTGGTAATCTTCATTACTCCGATGATAGTCTTCCTCGTCACAGTCCTCACGGATTGAGCGTATACCCAAGCCATGTAAAAAATTGCCAATACACAACAAATTTCAGAGATAAACAGATTTATTAAATGTGACAGCAAAAAAAAACACAAAAGAAAAACCGACTACTTCCCCCAATCTTAATTTTCAGTGTGAAATGAAAGTGTTTGGTTAAGCCCAAGTCGTTGCAGCACAGATAACTTTTAAGAGAGCCCCCTTAATGCTGCCCTTGAAGAGGCCATGCTTCTGGTTAAGCGACCCTGAATCAAGGAAGGGATAAAATTATCTGTCTGATAAGCCAAAGAAATGGCCTTTCTGATTCATCTGCGGGGAGTAGAAGCAGAAGGATGGAGACCCTTGTTTGCTAATCTAGATATCACAAACAGAAAATCTACTGTACGAACCGAGGCAGTTCACTGTAGGAAAATGGGAAGAGCTCTATGAACATCCAACCAATGCCAGAGGTTCTTGGTCATTGGAAAGAAAAGCAAAAAACACAGGCAAAGCTAGATCCTGGGATAAATGAAAAGAAGATGAGATTTTGGGAAGAAAGGATGGGTCTGGTCTGAGAACTATCTTGTCATCAAAAACCTCAAAAAAGAACCAGTAGCCAATAGGCCCCAATGTCACCATGTCTGAGCCCAAGGAGATGGCAACAAGAAAGAACACATTAAGAGTCAGAAACTTTAGATATACTGAATCCAAGGGTTCAATAGAAGGATGCTAGAGTGGCGAAAGCACCAAGGGTAGATCCCAGGAAGGGACAGGAGTATGAACACCCAGTATTTGTAGGAAAAAACTTCTCAGAAGTCCAGCGGCTAACATGTCAACGGTATCCAGGGCAGAACCCCTGATGGCTCTAATCGCTGCTGAGCACAGTGGATACAGATAAACCAATTAGGAATCTCCCTCTCCAAAAATCCAAAACTAAGGACTTCTGACAGGATGAGGCAATGTAACCCTTAGAGATACCCCAAGAATTGAAGCGTCTCCAGTGTCTCTCATAAAGTTTCAAAGTACTTAATCTTCTGGAGTTCTGGATAGTGAAGGCCTCCTCCGGAGAGCAACTCATGGCTTCTAATCTTTGCCTTTCAAATGCCAGATTGCTAGAGAGAGAGATTTGTGAGTCATCTGTAGAAGTAGAGGGAATCTGAGAGAAGGAGATATCGGAAAAATCCACGTAGTTCACTGCCAACTGGGACAACAGAGGAAACCAGGGTCAGCGGCATCAATGTGAGCCACCAGAAGAACCTCAGCTCTTTCCTCCCTTATCCTGACTAGGACTTTGGTAAGCAAAGGAAAAGGAGGAAAGGCAAACAGAAGTCACTTGGCCACCTGAAACTCATGGCTTCCCTCCTCCCCGCCCAGAATGTGGAACAAGAGAGCAAATCTTTGGGAGAAGATAGTTGTGAGGGGAAGCAAACGGGTCCAACCATGGCTTTCCAATTTTGTTGTGCATTTTCAGAAAAACCCAGAGACTCAAAGTCATAGGCACCAAGGATGGCAAAAGGCAACTCAATTTCTCTTCCTGTACATTCTCCCATCCCAGCAGATACATCTCTGAAAGAGAGCTCAAATTCACTTCCGCCAAGTTACCAATCAGTTCCCCTAGATGGGCTTTGTCCTTCCCAGATGGTTAATATATCCCTCACCACTTGATTGTCCGTGCAGATTCTGACTGCCTGATCCTTGAGGAAGGGAGCAAAAGCTATCAGAGCCCGATTTACTGCTGAGAGTTCCTTCCTGTTGGAAGGATGGCTCTGCCCCTCCTTGGACCATACACCCAGATCTGAGTGAGCCTGCATTGTTGCCCCCAACCCAGACTGCTGGCATCCATAGTCACTGTAATGGGAAGGGGAGGAACTAACGAAACCCCCCTGCTCAGGGTGGAAGGATTTTACCACCATTGTAGCTTGGTCACCATCTCCTGCAAGAGGGGAATCGTGAGCTTGCAGATCTTTAACAATGGATTCCAGTGATCCGGAAGATTCTTCACTAGATGATAAAGCTGAAGATGACCCCAGGGAACCAGAGTCAAAGAGGCAGCCATGTCTCCCTGAACTGCTAACCACAGTCTTGCCGAAGCCTCTCTGCGACTGAGGAGAAGAGTCAACGGGTTCATCAGTTGATCTTGCCTTGCGGGAGGAAGGAGCATCTTCCCAACATCTGTTTTGAAGAGGTTTCTTGGCAAATTTCGGAGAATTGTGATGTATCTGTAAATGAAGATGTGCGTCTGGGAGGTCCAGAGAGGATAGTAACATTCTTAAGAGATATTAATGGAAGGATGGATTGAAAAGTCACCATCTTGAATTTCTGGTAAGGAATAAACATATTGACTTTTTAAATTCCAGAACAGAAGGGAAGTCTCCTGACTGCTTCAATACCAGGAACATGGCGGAAAAACATGCTACACCTCTCTCGTGTCCTGGCACTGGGGTGATAGCCCCCTTGTTGAGGAGATCCACAATTCCTTTTTTCAAACCTTGTCATTTTAGCAGGGATCAAGGTGAAGGTGTAAAGAGGAAGAAATCCTTTGATTCTGAGGAAAACTTCGTGGGGGACCTAAAGGATCCAGGCATCTGAGACATCTGCCTGCTATTTTCTGTGGATAAGAATGCAAAAGACACGCATATGATGGATGGAATGCAGAACAAATCAAAACATTCACCCCCAGTCAAGAGATCTGGCTTGGGCCACCTGAACCCACAATTCATTCTGGAGCTTAGGCTGGGGCAGGAGCTGTGTTAGAGTGCCACCCACACCCACAATTAATTCTGTAGCTTAGGCTGGGGCAGGAGCTGTGTTAGAGGGCCACCCGCACCCACAATTCATTCTGGAGCATAGGACGGGGCAGGAGCTGTGTTAGAGGGCCACCCACACCCACAATTCATTCTGGAGCATAGGATGGGGCAGGAGCTGTGTAAGTGGGCCACCCGCAACCACAATCCATTCTGGAGCTTAGGCTGGGGCAGGAGCTGTGTTAGAGGGCCACCCGCACCCACAATCCATTCTGGAGCTTAGGCTGGGGCAGGACCTGTGTTAGAGGGCCACCCGCATTCACAATTCATTCTGGACCATAGTCTGGGGCAGGAGCTGTGGTAGAGGACCACCCACACCCACAATTCATTCTGGAGCTTAGGCTGGGGCAGGAGCTGTGTTAAAAGGCCACCCGCACCCACAATTCATTCTGGAGCTTAGGTTGAAACAGGAGCTGTGTTAGAGAGCAACCTGCACCCACAATTCATTCTGGAGCTTAGGTTGGGCAGGAGCTCCGTTAAAGGGCCACCCACACCCACAATTCATTCTGGAGCTTAGGCTGGGGCAGGAGCTGTGTTAGAGGGCCACGCGCACCCACAATTCATTCTGGAGCATAGGCTGGGGCAGGAGCTGTGTTAGAGGGCCACCGGCACCCACAATTCATTCTGGAGCATAGGACGGGGCAGGAGCTGTGTTAGAGGGCCACCCACACCCACAATTCATTCTGGAGCATAGGATGGGGCAGGAGCTGTGTAAGGGGGCCACCCGCAACCACAATCCATTCTGGAGCTTAGGTTGGGGCAGGAGCTGTGTTAGAGGGCCACCCACACCCACAATCCATTCTGGAGCTTAGGCTGGGGCAGGACCTGTGTTAGAGGGCCACCCGCATTCACAATTCATTCTGGACCATAGTCTGGGGCAGGAGCTGTGTTAAAAGGCCACCCGCACCCACAATTCATTCTGGAGCTTAGGTTGAAACAGGAGCTGTGTTAGAGGGCCACCTGCACCCACAATTCATTCTGGAGCTTAGGTTGGGCAGGAGCTCCGTTAAAGGGCCACCCACACCCACAATTCATTCTGGAGCTTAGGCTGGGGCAGGAGCTGTGTTAGAGGGCCACGCGCACCCACAATTCATTTTGGAGCATAGGCTGAGGCAGGAGCTGTGATAGAGGGCCACCCGCACCCACAATTCATTCTGGAGATTAGGTTGAGGTGGGAGCTGTGTTAGAGGGCCACCAATACCCACAATTCATTTTGGAGCTTAGGATGGGCAGGAGCTGTGTTAGAGGGCCACCCACACCCACAATCCATTCTGGAGCTTGGGTTGGGGCAGGAGCTGTGTTAAAGGGCCAACTGCCCCCACAATTCATTCTGGCCCATAGGCAGGGGCAGGAGCTGTTAGAGGGCCACCCGAACCCACAATTAATTCTGGAGTATAGGCTGGGGCAGGAGCTGTGTTAGAGGGCCACACACACCCACAATTCATTCTGGAGCTTAGGCTGGGGCAGTAGCTGTGTTAGAGGGCCACCCGCACCCACAATTCATTCTGGAGCTTAGGCTGGAGCTGTGTTAGAGGGCCACCCACACCCACAATTCATTCTGGACCATAGGCTGTGGCAGGAGCTGTGTTAGAGGGCCTCCCACACCCACAATTCATTCTGGAGCTTAGGTGGAGGCGGGAGCTGTGTTAGAGGGCCACCCGCACCAACAATTCATTCTGGAGCTTAGGTTGAGGTGGGAGCTCTGTTAGAGGGCCACCTGCACCCACAATTCATTCTGGAGCTTAGGCTGGGGCAGGAGCTGTGTTAGAGGGCCACCCGCACCCACAATTCATTCTGGAGCTTAGGCTGGGGCAGGAGCTGTTTTAGAGGGCCACCCGCACCCACAATTCATTCTGTAGCTCAGGCTGGGGCAGAAGCTGTGTTAGATGGCCACCCGCACCCACAATTCATTCTGGAGATTAGGCTGGGGCATGAGCTGTGTTAGAGGGTCACCTGCAACCACAATTCATTCTGGAGCTTAGGTTGGGCAGGAGCTGTGTTAGAGGGCCACCTGCACCTACAATTCATTCTGGAGCTGAGGTTGGGGCAGGAGCTGTGTTAAAAGGCCACCTGCAACCACAATTCATTCTCGACCATAGGCTAAGGCAGGAGCTATGTTAGAGGGCCACCCGCACCCACAATTCATTCTGGAGCTTAGGTTGGGACAGGAGCTGTGTTAAAGGGCCACTCTAACCCACAATTCATTGTGGATCAAAGGCTGTGGCAGGAACTGTGTTAGAGGGTGGCCCGCATCCACAATTCATTCTGGACCATAGGCTGGGGCAGGAGCTGTGTTAGAGGGCCACCTGCACCCACAATTCATTCTGGAGCTTAGGTTGGGCAGGAGGTGTGTTAAAGGGCCACCCGCACCCACAATTCATTCTGGAGCTTAGGTTGGGCAGGAGCTGTGTTAAAAGGCCACCCACACCCACAATTCATTCTGGAGCTTAGGTTGTGCAGGAGCTCTGTTAGAGGGCCACCAGCACCCACAATTCATTCTGGAGCTTAGGCTGGGGCAGGAGCTGTATTAGAGGGGCACCCGCACCCACAATTCACTCTGAAGCTTAGGTTGGGGAGGAGCTCTGTTAAAGGGCCACCCGCACCCACAATTCATTCTGGAGCTTCGGCTGGGGCAGGAGCTGTGTTAGAGGGCCACGCGCACCCACAATTCATTCTGGAGCATAGCCTAGGGTAGGAGCTGTGATAGAGGGCCACCCGCACCCACAATTCATTCTGGAGCTTAGGTTGAGGCGGGAGCTGTATTAGAGAGCCACCGGCACCCACAATTCATTCTGGAGCTTAGGTTTGGCAGGAGCTGTGTTAAAGGGCTACCCACACCCATAATTCATTCTGGAGCTTACGCTGGGCAGGAGCTGTGTTAGAGGGCCACTCACACCCACAATTCATTCTGAAGCTTAGGTTCGGGCAGGAGCTGTGTTAAAGGGCCACCTGCACCCACAATTCATTCTGGACCATAGACTGAAGCAGGAGCTGTGTTAGAGGGCCACCCGCACCCACAATTCATTCTGGAGCATAGGATGGGGCAGGAGCTGTGTTAGACGGCCACGCGCACCCACAATTCACTCTGGATCTTAGGCTGGGGCAGGAGCTGTGCTAGAGGGCCACCCACACCCACAATTCATTATGGAGCTTAGGCTGGGGCAGGAGCTGTGTTAGAGGGCCACCCGCATCCACAATTCATTCTGGGCCATAGGCTGTCGCAGGAGCTGTGTTAGAGGGCCACCCGCACCCACAATTCATTCTGGAGCTTAGGTTGAGATGGGAGCTGTGTAAGAGGGCCACCCGCAACCACAATTCATTCTGGAGCTTAGGGTGGGGCAGGAGCTAGGTTAGAGGGCCACCCACACCCACAATTCATTCTGGAGCTTAGGCTGGGGCAGGAGCTGTGTTAGAGAGCCACCCGCACCCAAAGTTCATTCTGGAGCATAGGCTGGGGCAGGAGCTGTGTTAGAGGGCCACCCGTACCCAAAATTCATTCTGGAGCTCAGGCTGGGGCAGGAGCTGTGTTAGAGGGCCACCCGCACCCACAATTCATTCTGGAGCTTAGGTTGGGCAGGAGCTGTGTTAGAGGGCCACCTGCACCCACAATTCATTCTGGAATTTTGGACGGGGCAGGAACTGTGTTAGATGGCCACCTGCACCCACAATTCGTTCTGGAGCTTAGGTTGAGGCAGGAGCTGTGTTAGAGGGCCACCTCCACCCACAATTCATTCTGGAGCTTTTGTTGGGCAGGAGCTGTGTTAAAGGGCCACCCACACCCACAAATCATTCTGGAGCTTAGGATGGGGGAGGAGCTGTGTTAAAGGGCCACCTGCACCCACTATCCATTCTGGACCATAGGCTGGGGAAGGAGGTGTGTTAGAGGGCCACCCACAATTCATTCTGGAGCTTAGGCTGGGGCAGGAGCTGTGTTAGAGGGCCACCTAAACCCACAATTCATTCTGGACCATAGGCTGAGGTAGGAGCTATGTTAGAGGGCCACCTGCACCCACAATTTATTCTGGACCATGGGCTGGGGCAGGAGCTGTGTTAGAGGGCCACCCACACCCACAATTCATTCTGGAGCTTAGGTTGGGCAGGAGCTGTGTTAAAGGGCCACCCGCACCCACAATTTATTCTGGAGCTTAGTTAGGGCAGGAGCTCTGTTAAAAGGCCACCCGCATCCACAATTCATTCTGGAGCTTAGGTGGGGCAAGAGCTGTGTTAGAGGGCCACCAGCACCCACAATTCATTCTGGAGCTTAGGCTGGGGCAGGAGCTGTGTTAGAGGGCCACCCGCATCCACAATTCATTCTGGGCCATAGGCTGTGGCAGGCGCTGTGTTAGAGGGCCACCCGCACCCACAATTCATTCTAGAGCTTAGGTTGAGATGGGAGCTGTGTTTGAGGGCCACCCTCACCCACAATTCATTCTGGAGCTTAGGGTGGGGCAGGAGCTAGGTTAGAGGGCCACCCACACCCACAATTCATTCTGGAGCTTAGGTTGAGATGGGAGCTGTGTTTGAGGGCCACCCTCACCCACAATTCATTCTGGAGCTTAGGGTGGGGCAGGAGCTAGGTTAGAGGGCCACCCACACCCACAATTCATTCTGGAGCTTAGGCTGGGGCAGGAGCTGTGTTAGAGGGCCACCCGCAACCACAATTCATACTGGAGCTTAGGTTGAGGTGGGAGCTGTGTTTGAGGGCCACCCTCGCCCACAATTCATTCTGGAGCTTAGGGTGGGGCAGGAGCTAGGTTAGAGGGCCACCCACATCCACAATTCATTCTGGAGCTTAGGCTGGGGCAGGAGCTGTGCTAGAGGGCCACCTGCACCCACAATTTATTCTGGACCATAGGCTGGGGCAGGAGCTGTGTTAGAGGGCCACCCACACCCACAATTCATTCTGGAGCTTAGGTTGGGCAGGAGCTGTGTTAAAGGGCCACACGCACCCACAATTTATTCTGGAGCTTAGTTAGGGCAGGATCTGTGTTAAAAGGCCACCCACATCCACAATTCATTCTGGAGCTTAGGTGGGGCAAGAGCTGTGTTAGAGGGCCACCAGCACCCACAATTCATTCTGGAGCTTAGGCTGGGGCAGGAGCTGTGTTAGAGGGCCACCTAAACCCACAATTCATTCTGGACCATAGGCTGAGGCAGGAGCTATGTTAGAGGGCCACCTGCACCCACAATTTATTCTGGACCATAGGCTGGAGCAGGAGCTGTGTTAGAGGGCCACCCACACCCACAATTCATTCTGGAGCTTAGGTTGGGCAGGAGCTGTGTTAAAGGGCCACCCACACCCACAATTTATTCTGGAGCTTAGTTTGGGCAGGAGCTGTGTTAGAGGGCCACCTAAACCCACAATTCATTCTGGACCATAGGCTGAGGCAGGAGCTATGTTAGAGGGCCACCTGCACCCACAATTTATTCTGGACCATAGGCTGGGGCAGGAGCTGTGTTAGAAGGCCACCCACACCCTCAATTCATTCTGGAGCTTAGGTTGGGCAGGAGCTGTGTTAAAGGGCCACCCGCACCCACAATTTATTCTGGAGCTTAGTTTGGGCAGGAGCTGTGTTAAAAGGCCACCCACATCCACAATTCATTCTGGAGCTTAGGTTGGGCAGCTGTGTTAGAGGGCCACCTAAACCCACAATACATTCTGGACCATAGGCTGAGGCAGGAGCTATGTTAGAGGGCCACCTGCACCCACAATTTATTCTGGACCATAGGCTGGGGCAGGAGCTGTGTTAGAGGGCCACCCACACCTACAATTCATTCTGGAGCTTAGGTTGGGCAGGAGTTGTGTTAAAGGGCCACCTGCACCCACAATTTATTCTGGAGCTTAGTTTGGGCAGGAGCTGTGTTAGAGGGCCACCTAAACCCACAATTCATTCTGGACCATAGGCTGAGGCAGGAGCTATGTTAGAGGGCCACCTGCACCCACAATTTATTCTGGACCATAGGCTGGGGCAGGAGCTGTGTTAGAGGGCCACCCACACCCACAATTCATTCTGGAGCCTAGGTTGGGTAGGAGCTGTGTTAAAGGGCCATCCGCACCCACAATTTATTCTGGAGCTTAGTTTGGGCAGGAGCTGTGTTAAAAGGCCACCCGCACCCACAATTCATTCTGGAGCTTAGGTTGGGCAGGAGCTGTGTTAGAGGGCCACCAGCACCCACAATTCATTCTGGAGCATAGGCTGGGGCAGGAGCTGTGTTAGAGGGCAACCTAAACCCACAATTTATTCTGGACCATAGGCTGGGGCAGGAGCTGTTTTAGAGGGCCACCCCCACCCACAATTCATTCTGGAGTTTAGGTTGGGCAGGAGCTGTGTTAAAGGGCCACCCGCACCCACAATTTATTCTGGAGCTTAGTTTTGGCAGGAGCTGTGTTAAAAGGCCACCCGCATCTACAATTCATTCTGCAGCTTAGGTTGGGCAGGAGCTGTGTTAGAGGGCCACCAGCACCCACAATTCATTCTGGCGCTTAGGCTGGGGCAGGAGCTGTGTTAGAGGGGCACCGCTCCCACAATTCATTCTGGAGCTTAGGTTGGGCAGGAGCTCTGTTAAAGGCCCACCCACATCCACAATTCATTCAGCAGCTGAGGCTGGGCAAGAGATGTGTTAGAGGTCAACAGCACCCACAATTCATTCTGGAGCTTAGGCTGGTGCAGGAGCTGTGTTAGAAGGGCATCCGCACCCACAATTCATTCTGGAGCTTAGGTTGGGCAGGAGCTCTTTTAAAAGGCCACCCGCACCCACAATTCATTCTGGAGCTTAGGCTGGGGCAGGAGCTGTGTTAGAGGGCCACCCGCACCCACAACTAATTCTGGATCATAGTCTGGGGCAGGAGCTGTGTTAAAAGGCCACCCACACCCACAATTCATTCTGGAGCTTAGGTTGAGGCGGGAGCTGTATTAGAGAGCCACCGGCACCCACAATTCATTCTGGAGCTTAGGTTGGGCAGGAGCTGTGTTAAAGGGCTACCCACACCCATAATTCATTCTGGAGCTTACGTTGGGCAGGAGCTGTGTTAGAGGGCCACTCACACCCACAATTCATTCTGAAGCTTAGGTTGGGGCAGGAGCTGTGTTAAAGATCCACCTGCACCCACAATTCATTCTGGACCATAGGCTGAGGCAGGAGCTATGTTAGAGGGCCACCCGCACCCACAATTCGTTCTGGAGCATAGGCTGGGGCAGGATCTGTGATAGAGGGCCCCCCGCACCCACAATTCATTCTGGAGCTTAGGTTGAGGCGGGAGCTGTATTAGACAGCCACCTGCACCCACAATTCATTCTGGAGCTTAGGTTGGGCAGGAGCTGTGTTAAAGGGCCACCCACACCCACAATTCATTCTGGTGCTTACGCTGGGGATGTGCTGTGTTAAAGGGCCACCTGTACCCACAATTCATTCTGGAACATAGGCTGGGTCAGAAGCTTGGTTAGAGGGCCACCCACACCCACAAGTAATTCTGGAGCTTAGGTTGGGCAGGAGCTGTGTTAAAGGGCCACACGCACCCACAATTCATTCTGGAGCTTAGGTTGGGCAGGAGCTGTGTTAAAGGGCCACCCGCACCCACAATTCATTCTGGAGCTTAGGTTGGGCAGGAGCTGTGTTAGAGGGCCACCAGCACCCACAATTCATTCTGGAGCTTAGGCTGGCGCAGGAGCTGTGTTAAAAGGGCACCCGCAGCCACAATTCATTCTGGAGCTTAGGATGGGCAGGAGCTCTGTTAAAAGGCCACCCGCACCCACAATTCATTCTGGAGCTTAGGTTGGGCAGGAGCTGTGTTAGAGGGCCAGCAGCACCCACAATTCATTCTGGAGCTTAGGCTGGAGCAGGAGCTGTGTTAGAGGAGCACCCACACCCACAATTTATTCTGGAGCTTAGGTTGGGCAGGAGCTCTGTTAAAGGGCCACCCACACCCACAATTCATTCTGGAACATACTTTTGGGCAGGAGCTGTGTTTGAGGGCCACCCGCACCCACTATTCATTCTGGAACATACTTTTCGGCAGGAGCTGTGTTTGAGGGCCACCCACACCCACAATTCATTCTGGACCATAGGTTGGGGCAGGAGCTGTGTTAGAGGGCCACCCGCACCCACAAATAATTCTGGACCATAGGCTGGGGCAGGAGCTGTGTTAGAGGGCCACCCGCACCCACTATTCATTCTGGAACATACTTTTGGGCAGGAGCTGTGTTTGAGGGCCACCCGCACCCACAATTAATTCTGGACCATAGGCTGGGGCAGGAGCTGTGTTAGAGGGCCACCCGCACCCACTATTCATTCTGGAACATACTTTTGGGCAGGAGCTGTGTTTGAGGGCCACCCACACCCACAATTCATTCTGGACCATAGGTTGGGGCAGGAGCTGTGTTAGAGGGCCACCTGCACCCACAAATAATTCTGGACCATAGGCTGGGGCAGGAGCTGTGTTAGAGGGCCACCTGCACCCTCAATTCATTCTGGTGCTTAGGCTGGGGCAGGAGTTGTGTTAGAGGGCCACCTGCACACACAACTAATTCTGGACCATAGTCTGGGGCAGGAGCTATGTTAGAGGGTCACCCGCACCCACAATTCATTCTGGAGCTTAGTCTGGGGCAGGAGCTGTGTTAGAGGGGGACCCGCGCCCACAATTTATTCTGGAGCTTAGGCTGGGGCAGGAGCTGTGTTAGAGGGTCACCCGCACCCACAATTTATTCTGGAGCTTAGGCTGGGGCAGGAGCTGTGCTAGAGGGCCACCTGCACCCACAATTCATTCTGGACCATAGGCTGAGGCAGGAGCTATGTTAGAGGGCCACCTGCACCCACAATTTATTCTGGACCATAGGCTGGGGCAGGAGCTGTGTTAGAGGGCCACCCACACCCACAATTCATTCTGGAGCTTAGGTTGGGCAGGAGCTGTGTTAAAGGGCCACCCACACCCACAATTTATTCTGGAGCTTAGTTTGGGCAGGAGCTGTGTTAAAAGGCCACACGCAACCACAATTCATTCTGGAGCTTAGATTGGGCAGGAGCTGTGTTAGAGGGCCACCAACACCCACAATTCATTCTGGAGCTTAGGCTGGGGCAGGAGCTGTGTTAGAGGGGCACCGCTCCCACAGTTCATTCTGGAGCTTAGGTTGGGCAGGAGCTCTGTTAAAGGGCCACCCACATCCACAATTCATTCTGCAGCTTAGGCTGGGCAAGAGCTGTGTTAGAGGGCCACCAGCACCCACAATTCATCCTGGATCTTAGGCTGGCGCAGGAGCTGTGTTAATAGGGCATCCGCACCCACAATTCATACTGGAGCTTAGGTTGGGCAGGAGCTCTGTTAAAAGGCCACCCGCACCGACAATTCATTCTGGAGCTTAGGCTGGGTCAGGAGCTGTGTTAGAGGGCCACCCGCACCCACAACCAATTCTGGATCATAGTCTGGGGCAGGAGCTGTGTTAAAAGGCCACCCGCACCCACAATTCATTCTGGAGCTTAGGTTGAGGCGGGAGCTGTATTAGAGAGCCACCGGCACCCACAATTCATTGTGGAGCTTAGGTTGGGCAGGAGCTGTGTTAAAGGGCTACCCACACCCATAATTCATTCTGGAGCTTACACTGGGCAGGAGCTGTGTTAGAGGGCCACTCACACCCACAATTCATTCTGAAGCTTATGTTGGGGCAGGAGCTGTGTTAAAGGGCCACCTGCACCCACAATTCATTCTGGACCATAGGCTGAGGCAGGAGCTATGTTAGAGGGCCACCCGCACCCACAATTCATTCTGGAGCATAGGCTGGGGCAGGAGCTGTGATAGAGGGACCCCGCTCCCACAATTCATTCTGGAGCTTAGGCTGGGGCAGGAGCTGTGTTAGAGGGCCACCCGCACCCTCAACTAATTCTAGATCATAGTCTGGGGCAGGAGCTGTGTTAAAAGGCCACCCGCACCCACAATTCATACTGGAGCTTAGGTTGAGGCGGGAGCTGTATTAGAGAGCCACCAGCACCCACAATTCATTGTGGAGCTTAGGTTGGGCAGGAGCTGTGTTAAAGGGCTACCCACACCCATAATTCATTCTGGAGCTTACACTGGGCAGGAGCTGTGTTAGAGGGCCACTCACACCCACAATTCATTCTGAAGCTTAGGTTGGGCAGGAGCTGTGTTAAAGATCCACCTGCACCCACAATTCATTCTGGACCATAGGCTGAGGCAGGAGATCTGTTAGAGGGCCACCCGCACCCACAATTCATTCTGGAGCATAGGCTGGGGCAGGAGCTGTGATAGAGGGCCCCCGCACCCACAATTCATTCTGGAGCTTAGGTTGAGGCGGGAGCTGTATTAGACAGCCACCTGCACCCACAATTCATTATGGAGCATAGGACGGGGCAGGAGCTGTGTTAGAGGGCCACCCACACCCACAATTCATTCTGGAGCATAGGATGGGGCAGGAGCTGTGTAAGGGGGCCACCCGCAACCACAATCCATTCTGGAGCTTAGGCTGGGGCAGGAGCTGTGTTAGAGGGCCACCCGCACCCACAATCCATTCTGGAGCTTAGGCTGGGGCAGGACCTGTGTTAGAGGGCCACCCGCATTCACAATTCATTCTGGACCATAGTCTGTGGCAGGAGCTGTGCTAGAGGACCACCCACACCCACAATTCATTCTGGAGCTTTGGCTGGGGCAGGAGCTGTGTTAAAAGGCCACCCGCACCCACAATTCATTCTGGAGCTTAGGTTGAAACAGGAGCTGTGTTAGAGGGCCACCTGCACCCACAATTCATTCTGGAGCTTAGGTTGGGCAGGAGCTCCGTTAAAGGGCCACCCACACCCACAATTCATTCTGGAGCTTAGGCTGGGGCAGGAGCTGTGTTAGAGGGCCACGCGCACCCACAATTCATTCTGGAGCATAGGCTGGGGCAGGAGCTGTGATAGAGGGCCACCCGCACCCACAATTCATTCTGGAGATTAGGTTAAGGTGGGAGCTGTGTTAGAGGGCCACCAATACCCACAATTCATTTTGGAGCTTAGGATGGGCAGGAGCTGTGTTAGAGGGCCACCCACACCCACACCCACAATCCATTCTGGAGCTTGGGTTGGGGCAGGAGCTGTGTTAAAGGGCCACCTGCCCCCACAATTCATTCTGGCCCATAGGCAGGGGCAGGAGCTGTTAGAGGGCCACCCGAACCCACAATTAATTCTGGAGTATAGGCTGGGGCAGGAGCTGTGTTAGAGGGCCACACAAACCCACAATTCATTCTGGAGCTTAGGCTGGGGCAGTAGCTGTGTTAGAGGGCCATCCGCATCCACAATTCATTCTGGAGCTTAGGCTGGAGCTGTGTTAGAGGGCCACCCACACCCACAATTCATTCTGGACCATAGGCTGTGGCAGGAGCTGTGTTAGAGGGCCTCCCACACCCACAATTCATTCTGGAGCTTAGGTGGAGGCGGGAGCTGTGTTAGAGGGCCACCCGCACCAACAATTCATTCTGGAGCTTAGGTTGAGGTGGGAGCTCTGTTAGAGGGCCACCTGCACCCACAATTCATTCTGGAGCTTAGGCTGGGGCAGGAGCTGTGTTAGAGGGCCACCCGCACCCACAATTCATTCTGGAGCTTAGGCTGGGGCAGGAGCTGTTTTAGAGGGCCACCCGCACCCACAATTCATTCTGTAGCTCAGGCTGGGGCAGAAGCTGTGTTAGAGGGCCACCCGCATCCACAATTCATTCTGGAGATTAGGCTGGGGCATGAGCTGTGTTAGAAGGTCACCTGCAACCACAATTCATTCTGGAGCTTAGGTTGGGCAGGAGCTGTGTTAGAGGGCCACCTGCACCTACAATTCATTCTGGAGCTGAGGTTGGGGCAGGAGCTGTGTTAAAGGCCACCTGCACCCACAATTCATTCTCGACCATAGGCTAAGGCAGGAGCTATGTTAGGGGGCCACCCGCACCCACAATTCATTCTGGAGCTTAGGTTGGGACAGGAGCTGTGTTAAAGGGCCACTCTAACCCACAATTCATTGTGGATCAAAGGCTGTGGCAGGAACTGTGTTAGAGGGTCGCCCGCATCCACAATTCATTCTGGACCATAGGCTGGGGCAGGAGCTGTGTTAGAGGGCCACCTCCACCCACAATTCATTCTGAAACTTAGGTTGGGCAGGAGCTGTGTTAAAGGGCCACCTGCACCCACAATTCATTCTGGAGCTTAGGTTGGGCAGGAGCTGTGTTAAAAGGCCACCCACACCCACAATTCATTCTGGAGCTTAGGTTGGGCAGGAGCTCCGTTAAAGGGCCACCCACACCCACAATTCATTCTGGAGCTTAGGCTGGGGCAGGAGCTGTGTTAGAGGGCCACGCGCACCCACAATTCATTCTGGAGCATAGGCTGGGGCAGGAGCTGTGATAGAGGGCCACCCGCACCCACAATTCATTCTGGAGATTAGGTTAAGGTGGGAGCTGTGTTAGAGGGCCACCAATACCCACAATTCATTTTGGAGCTTAGGATGGGCAGGAGCTGTGTTAGAGGGCCACCCACACCCACACCCACAATCCATTCTGGAGCTTGGGTTGGGGCAGGAGCTGTGTTAAAGGGCCACCTGCCCCCACAATTCATTCTGGCCCATAGGCAGGGGCAGGAGCTGTTAGAGGGCCACCCGAACCCACAATTAATTCCAGAGTATAGGCTGGGGCAGGAGCTGTGTTAGAGGGCCACACACACCCACAATTCATTCTGGAGCTTAGGCTGGGGCAGTAGCTGTGTTAGAGGGCCACCCGCACCCACAATTCATTCTGGAGCTTAGGCTGGAGCTGTGTTAGAGGGCCACCCACACCCACAATTCATTCTGGACCATAGGCTGTGGCAGGAGCTGTGTTAGAGGGCCTCCCACACCCACAATTCATTCTGGAGCTTAGGTGGAGGCGGGAGCTGTGTTAGAGGGCCACCCGCACCAACAATTTATTCTGGAGCTTAGGTTGAGGTGGGAGCTCTGTTAGAGGGCCACCTGCACCCACAATTCATTCTGGAGCTTAGGCTGGGGCAGGAGCTGTGTTAGAGGGCCACCCGCACCCACAATTCATTCTGGAGCTTAGGCTGGGGCAGGAGCTGTTTTAGAGGACCACCCGCACCCACAATTCATTCTGTAGCTCAGGCTGGGGCAGAAGCTGTGTTAGAGGGCCACCCGCACCCACAATTCATTCTGGAGATTAGGCTGGGGCATGAGCTGTGTTAGAGGGTCACCTGCAACCACAATTCATTCTGGAGCTTAGGTTGGGCAGGAGCTGTGTTAGAGGGCCACCTGCACCTACAATTCATTCTGGAGCTGAGGTTGGGGCAGGAGCTGTGTTAAAAGGCCACCTGCACCCACAATTCATTCTCGACCATAGGCTAAGGCAGGAGCTATGTTAGAGGGCCACCCGCACCCACAATTCATTCTGGAGCTTAGGTTGGGACAGGAGCTGTGTTAAAGGGCCACTCTAACCCACAATTCATTGTGGATCATAGGCTGTGGCAGGAACTGTGTTAGAGGGTCACCCGCATCCACAATTCCTTCTGGACCATAGGCTGGGGCAGGAGCTGTGTTAGAGGGCCACCTGCAACCACAATTCATTCTGAAACTTAGGTTGGGCAGGAGCTGTGTTAAAGGGCCACCCGCACCCACAATTCATTCTGGAGCTTAGGTTGGGCAGGAGCTGTGTTAAAGGCCACCCACACCCACAATTCATTCTGGAGCTTAGGTTGGGCAGGAGCTCTGTTAGAGGGCCACCAGCACCCACAATTCATTCTGGAGCTTAGGCTGGGGCAGGAGCTGTATTAGAGGGGCACCCGCACCCACAATTCATTCTGGAGATTAGGTTAAGGTGGGAGCTGTGTTAGAGGGCCACCAATACCCACAATTCATTTTGGAGCTTAGGATGGGCAGGAGCTGTGTTAGAGGGCCACCCACACCCACACCCACAATCCATTCTGGAGCTTGGGTTGGGGCAGGAGCTGTGTTAAAGGGCCACCTGCCCCCACAATTCATTCTGGCCCATAGGCAGGGGCAGGAGCTGTTAGAGGGCCACCCGAACCCACAATTAATTCTGGAGTATAGGCTGGGGCAGGAGCTGTGTTAGAGGGCCACACAAACCCACAATTCATTCTGGAGCTTAGGCTGGGGCAGTAGCTGTGTTAGAGGGCCATCCGCATCCACAATTCATTCTGGAGCTTAGGCTGGAGCTGTGTTAGAGGGCCACCCACACCCACAATTCATTCTGGACCATAGGCTGTGGCAGGAGCTGTGTTAGAGGGCCTCCCACACCCACAATTCATTCTGGAGCTTAGGTGGAGGCGGGAGCTGTGTTAGAGGGCCACCCGCACCAACAATTCATTCTGGAGCTTAGGTTGAGGTGGGAGCTCTGTTAGAGGGCCACCTGCACCCACAATTCATTCTGGAGCTTAGGCTGGGGCAGGAGCTGTGTTAGAGGGCCACCCGCACCCACAATTCATTCTGGAGCTTAGGCTGGGGCAGGAGCTGTTTTAGAGGGCCACCCGCACCCACAATTCATTCTGTAGCTCAGGCTGGGGCAGAAGCTGTGTTAGAGGGCCACCCGCATCCACAATTCATTCTGGAGATTAGGCTGGGGCATGAGCTGTGTTAGAAGGTCACCTGCAACCACAATTCATTCTGGAGCTTAGGTTGGGCAGGAGCTGTGTTAGAGGGCCACCTGCACCTACAATTCATTCTGGAGCTGAGGTTGGGGCAGGAGCTGTGTTAAAAGGCCACCTGCACCCACAATTCATTCTCGACCATAGGCTAAGGCAGGAGCTATGTTAGGGGGCCACCCGCACCCACAATTCATTCTGGAGCTTAGGTTGGGACAGGAGCTGTGTTAAAGGGCCACTCTAACCCACAATTCATTGTGGATCAAAGGCTGTGGCAGGAACTGTGTTAGAGGGTCGCCCGCATCCACAATTCATTCTGGACCATAGGCTGGGGCAGGAGCTGTGTTAGAGGGCCACCTCCACCCACAATTCATTCTGAAACTTAGGTTGGGCAGGAGCTGTGTTAAAGGGCCACCTGCACCCACAATTCATTCTGGAGCTTAGGTTGGGCAGGAGCTGTGTTAAAGGCCACCCACACCCACAATTCATTCTGGAGCTTAGGTTGGGCAGGAGCTCCGTTAAAGGGCCACCCACACCCACAATTCATTCTGGAGCTTAGGCTGGGGCAGGAGCTGTGTTAGAGGGCCACGCGCACCCACAATTCATTCTGGAGCATAGGCTGGGGCAGGAGCTGTGATAGAGGGCCACCCGCACCCACAATTCATTCTGGAGATTAGGTTAAGGTGGGAGCTGTGTTAGAGGGCCACCAATACCCACAATTCATTTTGGAGCTTAGGATGGGCAGGAGCTGTGTTAGAGGGCCACCCACACCCACACCCACAATCCATTCTGGAGCTTGGGTTGGGGCAGGAGCTGTGTTAAAGGGCCACCTGCCCCCACAATTCATTCTGGCCCATAGGCAGGGGCAGGAGCTGTTAGAGGGCCACCCGAACCCACAATTAATTCCAGAGTATAGGCTGGGGCAGGAGCTGTGTTAGAGGGCCACACACACCCACAATTCATTCTGGAGCTTAGGCTGGGGCAGTAGCTGTGTTAGAGGGCCACCCGCACCCACAATTCATTCTGGAGCTTAGGCTGGAGCTGTGTTAGAGGGCCACCCACACCCACAATTCATTCTGGACCATAGGCTGTGGCAGGAGCTGTGTTAGAGGGCCTCCCACACCCACAATTCATTCTGGAGCTTAGGTGGAGGCGGGAGCTGTGTTAGAGGGCCACCCGCACCAACAATTTATTCTGGAGCTTAGGTTGAGGTGGGAGCTCTGTTAGAGGGCCACCTGCACCCACAATTCATTCTGGAGCTTAGGCTGGGGCAGGAGCTGTGTTAGAGGGCCACCCGCACCCACAATTCATTCTGGAGCTTAGGCTGGGGCAGGAGCTGTTTTAGAGGACCACCCGCACCCACAATTCATTCTGTAGCTCAGGCTGGGGCAGAAGCTGTGTTAGAGGGCCACCCGCACCCACAATTCATTCTGGAGATTAGGCTGGGGCATGAGCTGTGTTAGAGGGTCACCTGCAACCACAATTCATTCTGGAGCTTAGGTTGGGCAGGAGCTGTGTTAGAGGGCCACCTGCACCTACAATTCATTCTGGAGCTGAGGTTGGGGCAGGAGCTGTGTTAAAAGGCCACCTGCACCCACAATTCATTCTCGACCATAGGCTAAGGCAGGAGCTATGTTAGAGGGCCACCCGCACCCACAATTCATTCTGGAGCTTAGGTTGGGACAGGAGCTGTGTTAAAGGGCCACTCTAACCCACAATTCATTGTGGATCATAGGCTGTGGCAGGAACTGTGTTAGAGGGTCACCCGCATCCACAATTCCTTCTGGACCATAGGCTGGGGCAGGAGCTGTGTTAGAGGGCCACCTGCAACCACAATTCATTCTGAAACTTAGGTTGGGCAGGAGCTGTGTTAAAGGGCCACCCGCACCCACAATTCATTCTGGAGCTTAGGTTGGGCAGGAGCTGTGTTAAAGGCCACCCACACCCACAATTCATTCTGGAGCTTAGGTTGGGCAGGAGCTCTGTTAGAGGGCCACCAGCACCCACAATTCATTCTGGAGCTTAGGCTGGGGCAGGAGCTGTATTAGAGGGGCACCCGCACCCACAATTCACTCTGAAGCTTAGGCTGGGGAGGAGCTCTGTTAAAGGGCCACCCGCACCCACAATTCGTTCTGGAGCTTTGGCTGGGGCAGGAGCTGTGTTAGAGGGCCACGCGCACCCAAAATTCATTCTGGAGCATAGCCTAGGGCAGGAGCTGTGATAGAGGGCCACCCGCACCCACAATTCATTCTGGAGCTTAGGTTGATGCGGGAGCTGTATTAGAGAGCCACCGGCACCCACAATTCATTCTGGAGCTTAGGTTTGGCAGGAGCTGTGTTAAAGGGGTACCCACACCCATAATTCATTCTGGAGCTTACGCTGGGCAGGAGCTGTGTTAGAGGGCCACTCACACCCACAATTCATTCTGAAGCTTAGGTTCGGGCAGGAGCTGTGTTAAAGGGCCACCTGCACCCACAATTCATTCTGGACCATAGACTGAAGCAGGAACTGTGTTAGAGGGCCACCCGCACCCACAATTCATTCTGGAGCATAGGATGGGGCAGCAGCTGTGTTAGACGGCCACGCGCACCCACAATTCACTCTGGATCTTAGGCTGGGGCAGGAGCTGTGCTAGAGGGCCACCCACACCCACAATTCATTATGGAGCTTAGGCTGGGGCAGGAGCTGTGTTAGAGGGCCACCCGCATCCACAATTCATTCTGGGCCATAGGCTGTGGCAGGAGCTGTGTTAGAGGGCCACCTGCACCCACAATTCATTCTGGAGCTTAGGTTGAGATGGGAGCTGTGTAAGAGGGCCACCCGCAACCACAATTCATACTGGAGCTTAGGTTGAGGTGGGAGCTGTGTTTGAGGGCCACCCGTGCCCACAATTCATTCTGAAGCTTAGGATGGGGCAGGAGCTAGGTTAGAGGGCTACCCACACCCACAATTCATTCTGGAGCTTAGGCTGGGGCAGGAGCTGTGTTAGAGAGCCACCCGCACCCAAAGTTCATTCTGGAGCATAGGCTGGGGCAGGAGCTGTGTTAGAGGGCCACCCGCACCCAAAATTCATTCTGGAGCTCAGGCTGGGGCAGGAGCTGTGTTAGAGGGCCACCCGCACCCACAATTAATTCTGGATATTAGGCTCGGGCAGGAGCTGTGTTGGAGGGTCACCTGCACCCACAATTCATTCTGGAGCTTAGGTTGGGCAGGAGCTGTGTTAGAGGGCCACCTGCACCCACAATTCATTCTGGAATTTTGGACGGGGCAGGAACTGTGTTAGATGGCCACCCGCACCCAAAAATCGTTCTGGAGCTTAGGTTGAGGCAGGAGCTGTGTTAGAGGGCCACCTGCACCCACAATTCATTCTGGAGCTCTTGTTGGGCAGGAGCTGTGTTAAAGGGCCACCCGCACACACAAATCATTCTGGAGCTTAGGATGGGGGAGGAGCTGTGTTAAAGGGCCACCTGCACCCACTATCCATTCTGGACCATAGGCTGGGGAAGGAGGTGTGTTAAAGGGCCACCCACAATTCATTCTGGAGCTTAGGCTGGGGCAGGAGCTGTGTTAGAGGGCCACCTAAACCCACAATTCATTCTGGACCATAGGCTGAGGTAGGAGCTATGTTAGAGGGCCACCTGCACCCACAATTTATTCTGGACCATAGGCTGGGGCAGGAGCTGTGTTAGAGGGCCACCCACACCCACAATTCATTCTGGAGCTTAGGTTGTGCAGGAGCTGTGTTAAAGGGCCACCCGCACCCACAATTTATTCTGGAGCTTAGTTAGGGCAGGAGCTCTGTTAAAAGGCCACCCGCATCCACAATTCATTCTGGAGCTTAGGTGGGGCAAGAGCTGTGTTAGAGGGCCACCAGCACCCACAATTCATTCTGGAGCTTAGGCTGGGGCAGGAGCTGTGTTAGAGGGCCACCCGCATCCACAATTCATTCTGGGCCATAGGCTGTGGCAGGCGCTGTGTTTGAGGGCCACCCGCGCCCACAATTCATTCTGGAGCTTAGGGTGGGGCAGGAGCTAGGTTAGAGGGCCACCCACACCCACAATTCATTCTGGAGCTTAGGCTGGGGCAGGAGCTGTGTTAGAGGGCCACCTGCACCCACAATTTATTCTGGACCATAGGCTGGGGCAGGAGCTGTGTTAGAGGGCCACCCACACCCACAATTCATTCTGTAGCTTAGGTTCGGCAGGAGCTGTGTTAAAGGGCCACCCGCACCCACAATTTATTCTGGAGCTTAGTTAGGGCAGGAGCTGTGTTAAAAGGCCACCCGCATCCACAATTCATTCTGGAGCTTAGGTGGGGCAAGAGCTGTGTTAGAGGGCCACCAGCACCCACAATTCATTCTGGAGCTTAGGCTGGGGCAGGAGCTGTGTTAGAGGGCCACCTAAACCCACAATTCATTCTGGACCATAGGCTGAGGCAGGTGCTATGTTAGAGGGCCACCTGCACCCACAATTTATTCTGGACCATAGGCTGGAGCAGGAGCTGTGTTAGAGGGCCACCCACATCCACAATTCATTCTGGAGCTTAGGTTGGGCAGGAGCTGTGTTAAAGGGCCACCCGCACCCACAATTTATTCTGGAGCTTAGTTTGGGCAGGAGCTGTGTTAGAGGGCCACCTAAACCCACAATTCATTCTGGACCATAGGCTGAAGCAGGAGCTATGTTAGAGGGCCACCTGCACCCACAATTTATTCTGGACCATAGGCTGGGGCAGGAGCTGTGTTAGAGGGCCACGCACACCCACAATTCATTCTGGAGCTTAGGTTGGGCAGGAGCTGTGTTAAAGGGCCACCCGCAACCACAATTTATTCTGGAGCTTAGTTTGGGCAGGAGCTGTGTTAAAAGGCCACCCGCATCCACAATTCATTCTGGAGCTTAGGTTGGGCAGGAGCTGTGTTAGAGGGCCACCTAAACCCACAATTCATTCTGGACCATAGGCTGAGGCAGGAGCTATGTTAGAGGGCCACCTGCACCCACAATTTATTCTGGACCTTAGGCCGGGGCAGGAGCTGTGTTAGAGGGCCACCAGCACCCACAATTCATTCTGGAGCATAGGCTGGGGCAGGAGCTGTGTTAGAGGGCCACCCCCACCCACAATTCATTCTGGAGCTTAGGTTGGGCAGGAGCTGTGTTAAAGGGCCACCTGCACCCACAATTTATTCTGGAGCTTAGTTTTGGCAGGAGCTGTGTTAAAAGGCCACCCGCATCTACAATTCATTCTGGAGCTTAGGTTGGGCAGGAGCTGTGTTAGAGGGCCACCAGCACCCACAATTCATTCTGGCGGTTAGGCTGGGGCAGGAGCTTTGTTAGAGGGGCACCGCTGCCACAATTCATTCTGGAGCTTAGGTTGGGCAGGAACTCTGTTAAAGGCCCACCCACATCCACAATTCATTCTGCAGCTGAGGCTGGGCAAGAGCTGTGTTAGAGGTCAACAGCACCCACAATTCATTCTGGAGCTTAGGCAGGTGCAGGAGCTGTGTTAGAAGGGCATCCGCACCCACAATTCATTCTGGAGCTTAGGTTGGGCAGGAGCTCTGTTAAAAGGCCACCCGCACCCACAATTCATTCTGGAGCTTAGGCTGGGGCAGGAGCTGTGTTAGAGGGCCACCCGGACCCACAACTAATTCTGGATCATAGTCTGGGGCAGGAGCTGTGTTAAAAGGCCACCCGCACCCACAATTCATTCTGGAGCCTAGGTTGAGGCGGGAGCTGTATTAGAGAGCCACCGGCACCCACAACTAATTCTGGATCATAGTCTGGGGCAGGAGCTGTGTTAAAAGGCCACCCGCACCCACAATTCATTCTGGAGCTTAGGTTGAGGCGGGAGCTGTATTAGAGAGCCACCAGCACCCACAATTCATTCTGGAGCTTAGGTTGGGCAGGAGCTGTGTTAAAGGGCTACCAACACACATAATTCATTCTGGAGCTTACGTTGGGCAGGAGCTGTGTTAGAGGGCCACTCACACCCACAATTCATTCTGAAGCTTAGGTTGGGGCAGGAGCTGTGTTAAAGATCCACCTGCACCCACAATTCATTCTGGACCATAGGCTGAGGCAGGAGCTATGTTAGAGGGCCACCTGCACCCACAATTCATTCTGGAGCATAGGCTGGGGCAGGAGCTGTGATAGAGGGCCCCCCGCACCCACAATTCATTCTGGAGCTTAGGTTGAGGCGGGAGCTGTATTAGACAGCCACCTGCACCCACAATTCATTCTGGAGCTTAGGTTGGGCAGGAGCTGGGTTAAAAGGGCACCCGCAATTCATTCTGGAGCTTAGGATGTGCAGGAGCTCTGTTAAAAGGCCACCCGCACCCACAATTCATTCTGGAGCTTAGGTTGGGCAGGAGCTGTGTTAGAGGGCCACCAGCACCCACAATTCATTCTGGAGCTTAGGCTGGAGCAGTAGCTGTGTTAGAGGAGCACCCACACCCACAATTTATTCTGGAGCTTAGGTTGGGCAGGAGCTCTGTTGAAGGGCCACCCACACCCACAATTCATTCTGGAACATACTTTTGGGCAGGAGCTTTGTTTGAGGGCCACCCGCACCCACTATTCATTCTGGAACATACTTTTGGGCAGGAGCTGTGTTTGAGGGCCACCCACACCCACAATTCATTCTGGACCATAGGTTGGGGCAGGAGCTGTGTTAGAGGGCCACCAGCATCCACAAATAATTCTGGACCATAGGCTGGTGCAGGAGCTGTGTTAGAGGGCCACCCGCACCCACTATTCATTCTGGAACATACTTTTGGGCAGGAGCTGTGTTTGAGGGCCACCCGCACCCACAATTCATTCTGGACCATAGGTTGGGGCAGGAGCTGTGTTAGAGGGCCACCCGCACCCACAAATAATTCTGGACCATAGGCTGGGGCAGGAGCTGTGTTAGAGGGCCACCTGCACCCTCAATTCATTCTGGAGCTTAGGCTGGGGCAGGAGCTGTGTTAGAGGTCCACCTGCACACACAACTAATTCTGGACCATAGTCTGGGGCAGGAGCTATGTTAGAGGGTCACCCGCACCCACAATTCATTCTGGAGCTTAGTCTGGGGCAGGAGCTGTGTTAGAGGGCCACCCGCACCCACACATAATTCTGGACCATAGGCTGGGGCAGGAGCTGTGTTAGAGGGTCACCGGCACCCACAATTCATTCTGGAGCTTAGGCTGGGGCAGGAGCTGTGTTAGAGGGCCACCCGCACACACAACTAATTCTGGACCATAGTCTGGGGCAGGAGCTGTGTTAGAGGGTCACCCGCACCCACAATTCATTCTGGAGCTTAGTCTGGGGCAGGAGCTGTGTTAGAGGGCCACCTGCACCCACAATTTATTCTGGAGCTTAGGCTGGGGCAGGAGCTGTGTTAGAGGGTCACCCGCACCCACAATTCATTCTGGAGCTTAGTCTGGGGCAGGAGCTGTGTTAGAGGGCCACCCGCCCCCACAATTTATTCTGGACCATAGGCTGGGGCAGGAGCTGTGTTAGAGGGCCACCCACACCCACAATTCATTCTGGAGCTTAGGTTGGGCAGGAGCTGTGTTAAAGGGCCACCCACACCCACAATTTATTCTGGAGCTTAGTTTGGGCAGGAGCTGTGTTAAAAGGCCACACGCATCCACAATTCATTCTGGATCTTAGTTTGGGCAGGAGCTGTGTTAGAGGGCCACCAACACCCACTATTCATTCTGGAGCTTAGGCTGGGGAAGGAGCTATGTTAGAGGGGCACCGCTCCCACAGTTCATTCTGGAGCTTAGGTTGGGCAGGAGCTCTGTTAAAGGGCCACCCACATCCACAATTCATTCTGCAGCTTAGGCTGGGCAAGAGCTGTGTTAGAGGGCCACCAGCACCCACAATTCATTCTGAATATTAGGCTGGCGCAGGAGCTGTGTTAATAGGGCATGCACACCCTCAATTCATACTGGAGCTTATGTTGGGCAGGAGCTCTGTTAAATGGCCACCCGCACCCACAATTCATTCTGGAGCTTAGGCTGGGTCAGGAGCTGTGTTAGAGGGCCACCCGCACCCACAACTAATTCTGGATCATAGTCTGGGGCAGGAGCTGTGTTAAAAGGCCACCCGCACCCACAATTCATTCTGGACCATAGGCTGCGGCAGGAGCTGTGATAGAGGGCCCCCCGCTCCCACAATTCATTCTGGAGCTTAGGTTGGGCAGGAGCTGTGTTAAAGGGCCACCCACACCCACAATTCATTCTGGAGCTTACGCTGGGGATGTGCTGTGTTAGAGGGCCACCCGCACCCACAATTCATTCTGGAGCTTAGGTTGGGCAGGAGCTGTGTTAAAGGGCTACCCACACCCATAATTCATTCTGGAGCTTACGCTGGGCAGGAGCTGTGTTAGAGGGCCACTCACACCCACAATTCATTCTGAAGCTTAGGTTGGGGCAGGAGCTGTGTTAAAGGGCCACCTGCACCCACAATTCATTCTGGACCATAGGCTGCGGCAGGAGCTATGTTAGAGGGCCACCCGCACCCACAATTCATTCTGGAGCATAGGCTGGGGCAGGAGCTGTGATAGAGGGCCCCCCGCTCCCACAATTCATTCTGGAGCTTAGGTTGGGCAGGAGCTGTGTTAAAGGGCCACCCACACCCACAATTCATTCTGGAGCTTACGCTGGGGATGTGCTGTGTTAGAGGGCCACCCGCACCCACAATTCATTCTGGAGCATAGCATGGGGCAGGAGATGTATTAAAGGGCCACCTGTACCCACAATTCATTCTGGACCATAGGCTGGGTCAGAAGCTGGGTTAGAGGGCCACCCACACCCACAAGTCATTCTGGAGCTTAGGTTGGGCAGGAGCTGTGTTAAAGGGCCACCTGCACCCACAATTCATTCTGGAGCTTAGGTTGGGCAGGAGCTGTGTTAAAAGGCCACCCGCACCCACAATTCATTCTGGAGCTTAGGTTGGGCAGGAGCTGTGTTAGAGGGCCATCAGCACCCATAATTCATTCTGGAGCTTAGGCTGGAGCAGGAGCTGTGTTAGAGGGGCACCCGCAGCCACAATTCATTCTGGAGCTTAGGTTGGGCAGGAGCTCTGTTAAAGGGCCACCCACACCCACAATTCATTCTGGAGCTTAGGCTGGGGCAGGAGCTGTGTTAGAGGGCCACCCGTACCCACTATTCACTATTCATTCTGGAACATACTTTTGGGCAGGAGCTGTGTTTGAGGGCCACCCACACCCACACTTCATTCTGGACCATAGGTTGGGGCAGGAGCTGTGTTAGAGGGCCACCCGCACCCACACATAATTTTGGACCATAGGCTGGGGCAGGAGCTGTGTTAGAGGGTCACCTGCACCCACAATTCATTCTGGAGCTTAGGCTGGGGCAGGAGCTGTGTTAGAGGGCCTCCCGCACACACAACTAATTCTGGACCATAGTCTGGGGCAGGAGCTGTGTTAGAGGGTCACCCGCACCCACAATTCATTCTGGAGCTTAGTCTGGGGCAGGAGCTGTGTTAGAGGGCCACCCGCACCCACAATTTATTCTGGAGCTTAGGCTGGGGCAGGAGCTGTGTTAGAGGGTCACCCGTACCCACAATTTATTCTGGAGCTTAGGCTGGGGCAGGAGCTGTGTTAAAGGGCCACCTGCCACGCAGGTCATTGTGGACGCTGTGGTGTGGTGGGGACATGGGAAACGCCTCTCTCATCCCCTGCAGACCCTACTCAAGCGGCATGTCGTGGGGCATTCAGCATCAGTGGGGTGTCAGGAGGCAATGACTGGGTCCTGAACTCCCTTTTTCCAAACAGAGCCCCATTTCTGGCTCCTCATCACCCCACCCTCTCTGCAAACCCAGAGACCCAAGTGGTCAAGTGGTGATGTCTTCCCGACTTTCAACCTAGAAGAAGCCATCAGGGCCCCAGTCCCAGTTGCTGCAGCCAGTTGTGCCCGCATCCTATTTGGCGATCTTCCCGGACCCCCTGGCCTGCGTAGGTAGCCCATGGGCTTGCAGAGCAGTGAAAAATGGATCAGAGGCCTAACACAACCTTTTGTAAACCATTCACTGTTCACAAACAGTCTCGATAATGATAAACATCTCAGTAGGCCTCACAGAATTATTTCATAAGGGTGTCCAGTAGTCTCTGAGATGCAAGAGGCACTGACCAAAATGTATGTATTTATAAGACGTTATTATTTACTGTAGTTCCAGAAATAAAATGACAACGTATAACTTGGATTGTCATTATAAGAGTAGCACAGGCAAAGTTTAAAAAGAAATAGGCAACCACCCCATACGACACCTTATGGCTTTGTCGTAATATTTTAACTAAAATTATTTTTAAAAGTGTAAGTTATCTTTATTGCCATTTTACTGATACATAACACAGTTCACCATTATCTATGTACATAATAACGAATTCTTCCTTTACATAATGGGTCAATCGTTTTTGCAGATTATACATCTGTAGTTAATGGGTAGATATTTACATTCCGGTTGCTCATACTGGTTCGGGATTCTCTATGGAGATTTAGCTGTTCCTTTCGTACCCATATAATGCACCGTGGTGTACAAGTCCTGTCTGTTTTTGTCCACTATATAATTCAATGATTGTCTCTAGCAAGGTCACTACTTTTGAGCAGGAGATGTTGTGTTGCCATCTAAGGGGCATATCAGCAAGGGCCGGCGATAATTATCGCTAAGCGCACTTAGCGCTAGGATAATTATCGCCGGCTATCGCTGCTTTCTATCGCGGAGATAGCGTGCTATCAGCAACGCTTATCTCCAAAGCGATAGAAATGCAAGCGATAGCTGGAAAACAGTGTGATTATCGCTGGGAAACCAACGATAATCGCACTGTGACCGGCGATACCTTGCTGATAGGGCAGGGTGGTCTTAGCCATGTAATCCACCTCCCATTGGATTACATGGCTAAGTCAGAATTAAAGCATGCGTAAGGAAAGTAGCGATAACCGTGGTTATCGCTACTTTTCTATCGCTATGCTTGTTAGCGATTCCCTTGATAATAGGAGAAATGTCGCTTAACGACATTTCTCCCGTTATTCTGGGGGGAACGCCCACTTTGCATCCCCCCCTTTGCAAAGCTGGGCGATAAGGAAAGGGCGAAGAAGCATGGATTCACGCGTTAGCGTGTCCTTGCTAATAGGGCGTTAAAATTATCGCCACTTTTCGTCCGAAAACGGACGCTAAAGCGGCGATAATTTTATCGCCAGCCCTTGTAGATATGCCCCAAAGTGTCCTGAAATTGGCATAAAATTAACTTAAACAACGTAACTGAACAGATGCAGGAGAGAGATGTATCCTTACATTTGAAAAATCTCAATTCCGGAGGTGTGGGGGGATGTCTGATCCGTGTTTTTGTCTGGGTTACTTCGTAACTTGTCCGTGTGGCTCTGACTATGCCTCTCAGGGAGGGGCTATGGTCTTCTTTCCCATCCGCTAAGTGTGGGCTAGGCCCGCCTCTATCAATCATTATATTTCTAGTCCGTTGTGTCCCCGCTGTTCTCAGCAGCACTGTTAGAGTGGCTCGGATGTTCCCAAGTGAAGAGTATATTTTTCCACTGGTCTGCAATTGGTTGTCGCCTCTGCCGTTTTGCCTCCTCTTTATGCAAAGCCCTGCTCTCCGCACTAGCCCAAGTAACCACATCTCGGTTCCAGATAGTTAGAAGGTGGGCCAGTGGCATACTTCCATGCCATAGCTGTCCGTCTTTTAGCCAGCCTCAAGGCAAGGTCGATAAATCTATTCCCTGCTTTGCTTATGGGTGGGTGGGGGAAGAGTCCTAACAAGCAGGTGCCTACCATAGCAGTACGAGTGCCTCCCCAACGCGCATTGATCTGTCATCTCATCTGACCAGTATGCCAGTAACTTCTCACAGCCCCAGGTCATATGCACGAAATCCGCATCAATTTGGTTACATCTCGGGCAGCGTCTAGGTTCTCCCCCATAAGCAATGAGAAGGCGGTGGGGCGTCATATACCACGTGTATAAAATTAAATTGAATATATTTCAGTCGTGTGTTACGGGAAATCTTCCTGGGCGATTCCAGCAAATGAAAAGGCGGTGTGAAGGAAGTGACCCGATTAGGGCCACCCGGGTCACTCACAACCACCTATCAGCCTTCCACACAAATGAAGAGTCAGTCAGACAGTAGAGAATACAAACCAAGTATATTTATTCAGGTACACTCAAGCGGAGTCCAGTCTGACCAGCCTCCTGGGATTGCTGCAGAGGGACTGACTTCGGCAAGCGTGGTGATACATTATGTACAATTCAGAACCAATAAAGACACGCCCTGACTGGAAATTTCCAGTTGGAGGCAGCTAGACAAAGAAGGTACAGAAGGATAAGTTTCGATCCTGAGACCGGGCACACGCTATCTTAATCCCAAGGTCGTTCTGCCTGTGCCCGCCGCTCTAAGGGTGGGAGCAAGCCTATCTAGTGGGAAAGGTATGCACTAATAAAAACAGGGTATTCATTAGTACGGCAAG
Source organism: Calotriton arnoldi (assembly GCA_963921515.1). Taxonomy (NCBI): domain Eukaryota; kingdom Metazoa; phylum Chordata; class Amphibia; order Caudata; family Salamandridae; genus Calotriton; species Calotriton arnoldi. Next base: position 1,382,838 of record CAWUFW010004038.1, read on the forward strand.
GCTCAACCTTGGAAAAAAAAAAAACTATTGCAGCTGCTTTCAGCTGAGGCAGAGAGACAGAAGCTAGTTTCGATCATGGCTCAAAATGGCGGCTGAACATAAAATGGTGCCGCGAATGCTAACTTAAGACGTACAATGCATAAACAAGACAGCTAAAACATTTTTATTCCAACAGACCCTCCTTTTAGCATTTGCTACACCTTTATATTACTACCTAGGAATGAATAACATGTTGCGAAGGCAAGAAATAGCACCTCATGCAGATATATAAACAGTCATCATTCAAAGATACCTTTTTCAATTTGCATGATCTCATCAATTTGTTTCTGCAGCATGATTGCAGCATTGGTATCATGAACGGACATTTTTGGTCTAGGTGTCAGAGCATGTATACAACAGGTACAACAAGCCGGAAGGCAGTGTATGCACAGGCAACATGTAAAGATAATACCAGCAACTGCAACCAAAAAGATAAGGATCTTTCAACCCCACGTTGTTAGCATATTCCAGAACCATCCCGATAATGTCCAAGTACCTGTCTCTTGGTGTAGGTCTGATGACAATCTATGCAATTTTTGTATAGCCTTATACACACTGGGGCGTGGTCTGGTATGTAAACACAACAGCTACTGCCAATGATGCGGCAGGCCCCTCCCCGATCAGCAAGGATGACGTCTAACACCATCCTGTTTTGTAATGTGACGAGCCTCGTAGCCTGGAGCTCAGCAGTAATGTTTGTCAGTATCCCAGCTGTTGTATTAATAATAACCCTGGGCATAATACTTTGCTACGCTCACGAAGCATGCAAAGTTTGTGCTACTACGCACTACGCAAATTGCACGTAGCAGAGTGAATAACTGTACTAATAAACGTAGCGTAGCAGGAGTATAATAAACTCCTTCAAATGCTTTGATAAAGCAATTTTTTATGCTAAAAAGCATATAACCAATTCACAAAAATGAATGTTGACAATAAAATATCAAGCAATGAGAGAGGTGATGATTTTGGAGTCCCCCTAACCTAGGGGAGGACCAAGCAGATGCCTTGAACACAAAAAGCATATCATGTGAACGATTCAATGGTGGTCCCTTCCTCCTAGGACCACCCCAAGCACAGTTATGGGCAAAAATACAATCCCAACCAAAGGCCCTGCAAAGCATTATGGGACGAGATTAGCAGTGGGCAGTGAATATTATAGTGTCCAATATCAAAATAATTCTACAAAGAGCTGCAGTTCAACTAGTCGTCACTGGGTGTCGTCCCTCAAGAGTGAAATGCAAAAGTATTGAAAACCTTTCATGAAGCTTTTGCATTTGACTCGTGAGGGACGACACCCAGTGACGACTAGTTGAACTGCAGCTCTTTGTAGAATTATTTTGATATTGAACACTATAATATTCACTGCCCACTGCTAATCTCGTCCCATAATGCTTTGCAGGGCCTTTGGTTGGGATTGTATTTTTGCCCATAACTGTGCTTGGGGTGGTCCTAAGAGGATGGGACCACCACCTAATCATTCAATAAGATGTGCTTTTTGTTTTCAAGACATCTGCTTGGTTCTCTCCCTAAGTTAGCGAGGATACCAAAATCATCACCTCTCTCACTGCTTTTTGTTTTCACTTTAGTGAAATGACTATATGCAATTTTAGCATATAAAGACAGAGATATTTATTTTATCTTAACTTGCACTGTACAAGTTTGCTTTTGGTAATTATTGTACAGTGCAGTGAGTCAAGCACACAGCTAGCACTACGCCCAGGCTTAATAATAATAACAAACTCCTTCAAATGCTTTGATAAAGCAATTTTTTATGCTAAAAAGCATATAACCAATTCACAAAAATGAATTTTGACATATCAAGCAATGAGAGAGGTGATGATTTTGGAGTCCCCCTAACCTAGGGGGAGGACCAAGCAGATGCCTTGAACACAAAAAGCATATCATGTGAACGATTCAATGGTGGTCCCTTCCTCCTAGGACCACCCCAAGCTACAGTTATGGGCAAAAATACAATCCCAACCAAAGGCCCTGCAAAGCATTATGGGACGAGATTAGCAGTGGGCAGTGAATATTATAGTGTCCAATATCAAAATAATTCTACAAAGAGTTGCAGTTCAACTAGTCGTCACTGGGTGTCGTCCCTCACGAGTCAAATGCAAAAGCTTCATGAAAGGTTTTCAATACTTTTGCATTTCACTCTTGAGGGACGACACCCAGTGACGACTAGTTGAACTGCAGCTCTTTGTAGAATTATTTTGATATTGGACACTATAATATTCACTGCCCACTGCTAATCTCGTCCCATAATGCTTTGCAGGGCCTTTGGTTGGGATTGTATTTTTGCCCATAACTGTGCTTGGGGTGGTCCTAGGAGGAATCGTTCAATAAGATGTGCTTTTTGTTTTCAAGACATCTGCTTGGTTGTTGGTTCTCTCCCTAAGTTAGTGAGGATACCAAAATCATCACCTCTCTCACTGCTTGTTAACTTTTGTTTTCACTTTAGTGAAATGACTATATGCATTTTTAGCATATAAAGACAGAGATATTTATTTTATCTTAACTTGCACTGTACAAGTTTGCTTTTGGTAATTATTGTACAGTGCAGTCAAGCACACAGCTACGCACGACGAAGCTGGACACTATTAGCCTAGGGGCTCCAGAAGGGTAAAAGACCCCTTGCAGCATCATCAAACTGCTGCCAAGTAGTATCTGTCTGATCTATATCCTCAGTGTCCACAACCCTCCTTACTTGGGGCAAGTATGTACTCCTACGTTGCAACCGATGATCATTATGGTAATTGGACGGTGCAATATACACAGGGGGAAGAAGGAAAGAGAGGTAACACCTGCCAGACCATCCCCTCGGAAGCCAGACATAAGCTTGAGATCCACAGACAAAATAGACATTCTGAGGTAAGACTAAGGGCGGACTATTAACCCTTTCGCTGCTAGGCCTCCCCCTCCACCCCTGTGCTAAGCCTTTTTTTGGCTATTTGGGGTAGTTCGCGCTTAGGCCCCTGTAACTTTTTGACCACATAAGGTATCCATGCCAAATTTGCGTCCTTTTCTTCCAACATCCTGGGGATTCTAAAGGTCCCCAGGGTTTGTGGATTCCCCTGGAGGGGACCCAGAAATTAGCCAAAATACAGCTAACTTTTGGGGTTTTGGGGAAAATGGGAAAAAAGTGCTGCAAATGAAAGCGTCTGGGATTTTCCCTACAAATCGTATCAAAAAGGGTTTGTGGGGATGAAATCACCATTTTCCCAGCTTTTAGGGAATGACAGACTTTTGTCAGAAAACCAAAAAATTTTACACAGTTTTGGCATTTTTCTGGGACATAGCCTATTTTTGCTATTTTTTGTGCTTTCAACCTCCTTCCAGTTAATGGTAGACATGGGTATGAAAGCAATAATGGATCCTGGAAAGCTATACATTTTTGAAAAGTAGATAAAATTCTGAATTCAGCAAGGGGTCATTTGTGTTGATCCTTCAAGGTTTCTTTATAGAAACTAACAGTTAAATAAAGGAAAAATTGAAAATTAGTTGAAAAAAATAACCTTTTGTGTCAACGTTTTCACCTGTAACTTCTTCTAATTATGACAGCTGTTTGAAAGCAACATACCGTTACATCCGCTGGACCTTACTGGTTGTGGGGATATATAGGACTTGTAGGTTCACCAAGAACCCGACGAACCCAGAGCCAAAAACTGAGCAGCGACTTGCAATGGTTTTTTATTATGTACCCGGTATATAGCAATTATTCTGGGAAAATGTATACATGGAAAAATCGGTATGAAAGACACCTATGTATTTCTGAAATGGGAACAAAATATAGAGTTTAGACACAGTAGATATTTGCACATTTCCGAAATTGGGAATACTCATACCGGCATGAGAATTATCGATCATTTTTCAAAATTACTTCTTTTTTACACATTGTCTTTCATTTGGAAGGCAGAAATGCATCGAAAGTCAATAGGTAATAACAGTTGCTTTACTAATCTGAATTACCCTATGTCTTCTGAGAAAAATGGCACCTCACTTGCGTGGGTAGGCCTAGTGCCCGCGACATGAAACGGCGCAAAACGCAATGTGGACACACCACAATTTCACTTTGAAAAATGACCCTTTTTTGGCAAAGTGCCTAGCTGTAGTTTTTTAACCCTAGCTCTGCCGGCACCTAGGGAAACCTAGCAAACCTATACATTTTTGAAAACTAGACACCCAGGGGAATCCAGGATGGGGTGACTTGACTGGTTCCCACCAGGTTCTGTTACCCAGAATCCCTTGCAAACCTAAGAAATTGTCAAAAAACCCACATTTTCCTCACATTTCTGTGGTGGAAAGTTCTAGAATCTGCGTGGATCCACATGTTTCCACCCACCCCGCGTTCCCCAAAGTCTTCATAGAAAAATGGTACCTCACTTGTGTGGGTAGGCCTAGTGCCCACGACAGGAAACGGTGCAAAACGCAACGTGGACACACCACAATTTCACAGTGAAAAATGACCCTTTTTTGGCAAAGTGCCTAGCTGTAGTTTTTGAACCCTAGCTCTGCCGGCACCTAGGGAGACCTAGCAAACCTATACATTTTTGAAAACTAGTTACCTGGGGGATTCCAGGGAGGTATGGCTTGCGTGGATCCCCGAACGTTTCCTTACCCAGAATCCCCTGCAAACCTCAAATTTAGCTGAAAGAATCACTTTTTTCACACATTTTTGTGTGGGAAAGTTGTGGCATCACTGGGCTGTCACAAATTTCCTACCACCCAGCGTTCCCCCGGGTCTCCCAATAAATATGGTGCCTCACTCCTGTGGGAGGCCCAAGTACACGTGGCAGACAAGGGCCCAAAACGTATTGAGGCGACATCAAAATTGCCTATCTCAAAACGACCTGGTTTCGCAAGGGGGGTCACCTGGGTTTTTGGCCCCGTGCTCAGCGGCAATCTAGGGAAACCTACCAAACCCACACATTTCTGAAAACTAGACACCCGGGGTATTCCAGGGAGGTATGGCTTGCGTGGATCCCCCAATGTTTCCTTACCCAGAATCCCCTGCAAACCTCAAATTTAGCTGAAAAAATCACTTTTTTCACACATTTTTGTGTAGGAAAGTTGTGGCATCACCGGGCTGACACAAATTTCCTACCACCCAGCGTTCCCCCGGGTCTCCTGATAAAAATGGTGCCTCACTCGTGTGGGAGGCCCAAGTACACGCGGCAGACAAGGGCCCAAAACGTATTGAGGCGACATCAAAATTGCTTATCTCAAAACGACCTGGTTTCTCAAGGGGTGTCACCTGGGTTTTTGGCCCCGTGCTCGGCGGCCATCTAGGGAAACCTATCAAACCCACAATTTTCTGAAAACTAGACACCCGGGGGATTCCAGGGAGGTATGGCTTGCGTGGATCCCCCAACGTTTCCTTACCCAGAATCCCCTGCAAACCTCAAATTTAGCTGAAAAAAATCACTTTTTCACACATTTTTGTGTGGGAAAGTTGTGGCATCACCGGGCTGACACAAATTTCCTACCACCCAGCATTCCCCGGGTCTCCCGATAAAAATGGTGCCTCACTCGTGTGGGAGGCCCAAGTACACACGGCAGACAAGGGCCCAAAACGTATTGAGGCAACATCAAAATTGCTTATCTCAAAACGACCTGGTTTCGCAAGGGGGGTCACCTGGGTTTTTGGCCCCGTGATCGGTGGCCATCTAGGGAAACCTACCAAACCCACACATTTCTGAAAACTAGACACCCGGGGAATTCCAGGGAGGTATGGCTTGCGTGGATCCCCCAACGTTTCCTTACCCAGAATCCCCTGCAAACCTCAAATTTAGCCGAAAAAAAATCACTTTTTCCGCACATTTTTGTGTGGGAAAGTTGTGGCATCACCGGCTGACACAAATTTCCTACCACCCAGCGTTCCCCCGGGTCTCCCGATAAAAATGGTGCCTCACTCGTGTGGGAGGCCCAAGTACCCGTGACAGGCAAGGGCCCAAAACATTTTGTGATAGGCAATTTTGATGTTGCCTCAATACGTTTTGGGCCCTTGCCTAGCCCTGGTTTCTAGTGGGCTTTCTGCCCCCCCGGGGGGGCCAGATTGGGGGCTACAGCTCCCATCTGCCTCCCGGGGGGCATAAAGACTGTCATTTTTGTGGGGGGGATGGGGGCATTGGCGTGCCCGTTTTGGGCAGCCCCCACCCTAAAACAAATTGCGCAAAAAAAAATCCCTGGTGTTTAGTGGGCTTTCTGCCCCCCAGGGGGAGCAGAAAGGCTGTTATGGTGGCGGGGGTGGGGGCATTGGCGTGCCCGTTTCGGGCAGCCCCCACCCTAAAAACAAATGCGCAAAAAAAAATCCCTGGCATCAAGTGGGATTTCTGCCCCCGGGGGGGCAGAAAGGCTGTAATGGTGGCGGGGGTGGGTGCATTGGCATGCCCGTTTTGGGCAGCCCCCACCCTAAAACAAATTGTGCAAAAAAAAATCCCTGGCATTTAGTGGGCTTTCTGCCCCCCCAGGGGCAGATTGGGGGCTACTGCCCCCCAGGGGGGGCAGTAAGGCTGTAATGGTGGCGGGGGGTGTGGACATTGGCGTGCCTGTTTCGGGCAGCCCCCACCCTAAAAAAAATTGCCCAAAAAAAAATCCCTGTCGTCAAGTGGGCTTTCTGCCCCCCCGAAGGGTCAGATTAGGGGCCAATACCCCATATGCCCCCAGGGGGGGCAGAAAGGCTGTAATGGTGGCGGGGGATGGGGCATTGGCGTGCCCATTTCGGGCAGCCCCCACCCTAAAATAAATTGTGCAAAAAAAAATCCCTGGTGTTTAGTGGGCTTTCTGCCCCCCCGGGGGGGGGGGCTGAAAGGCTGTAATGTTTGCGGGAGTGGGGGCATGGGCATGCCCGTTTTGGGCAGCCCCCACCCTTATTTTTATATGCTAAAAAAAAATCCCTGGTGTCTAGTGGGCTACTGCCCCCATCTGCCCCCCAGAGGGGGCAAAAAGACTAAATTGTGCCAAATTTAAGTGGGGGGAGCAAAGGCCCTTGCCCAAGGGGCCGCTCCCCCCTCCCTGGTATCTAGTGGGTGGATCCCTGCTTGGGGAGGGATACCATTGGAAAGGGGAGATTCTCCCCTTTCCAACGATACCTCTCCCGTCTTTCTACGTGCTCAGGGGGCTGAGATAGCCCCCTGAGCACGTAGAAAGGGAAACTGAAATGAGCCTCTTGGCTCATATCAGTTTTGGTTTCACTGAAATGACGTCATTGCGACGTGCGCGCCGATCATCATTTCAGGGAAACCAGGGGGGGGGCCTCGGGAGCTGGGGAAGCTCTTCCCCAGCTCCTGCGGCTCTTAGGGTGTAAAGGGAATCCCTCTGGTGCCCGCACCAGATGGATTTCCGGGGCCATGTGTCATGACGGCCGGGAGCCGTCATGAGCACACGCCCACCGTGTCTCATGACGGCTCCCGGCCGTCATGAGCACCGAAGGGGTTAAGCGTTCTCAGTTCGTAAGTAAAGTTGCATTTACTTTCCCCCACCTTTACCTCCCCTGTTCCCTGGACACAGAAACTAGCTGTGGTGTTAACCATGGACACCGGCATGGGTTTGTCCTTGGTAACATTACGATTTTGGAAAGATTGGAAATACTCGGACGTGTTGAAACTTCGGAAATATGTCATTTCCATTCGAAGCCATGTTTCGTTCTGTATTTTATCATATATGCTCATACAAGATGTTGGGGATAGGGTACTAGACGTCCCATTTGCTTCTCGACCTAGGGGAGTAAACCCATGATGGAATGTTATATACTGTACCACAGTCCGAGAATCAGCAGATGTCATAACCTGAGTAGATAATTGGAAATGGTAGTGCACCATAATGAACAATTGAAACCATCCCTCACAACTACCAATATATGACAATGGCAGAGACAACAAATTATCGCCCTTATGAGTAACTGAGGAAACAAACCCAACAATTTGTTGTATTGGACACATCATGAGCTTGATGTAACATTTACATAAACACATTATCTGAGTAAGTCTTTCTGTTTTCCCCTTTGTGAGGGGCCAAAGTAACAAACATATGCTCAGGGGGAGTGGGCGTAGTACCAACCAAGGAATGTACAGGATACTTTTCCTCCAGGAACCAAGCTATGAAACTTCTGTTTTATGTGCAAACCATCGCAAACTAACTGGATAACCTTGGCATTGAAATGACTTCTGTTATCACTCCATATCAGACGGGGCAAGCCGAAGCAAGGAAAGAACTCCTTCAGGAGTGCCTTTGCAGTCGCAATGGCTGTGTTTTCTTTAGTAGGGTAAGCCTCAACCCATTTACTGAATGCACAAACAACCACCAACAAACACTTCAAATTATTAAGCCTGTCCATTTCAATATAATCGATTTGAAGGACCTCAAAAGGGAAAGTAGGAGATGCAAAATTGCTGGGTGGTGTAGGGGTACCTTTGCCAGGATTGTGCATCATGCACACCATACAATATTTTCCTAAATGTGCAGCCGTCTTTGGAATGTTGTCATTTTGCCATACGGGGTCTAACAGTTTGCAAATACCCTTAGCACTGATGTGAGCTGGGCCATGGGCCATCGTGACTACCGGAAGAACATATGCATCTGGCAACATCCATCTCTGCTTCCCTGACTTGTCAATCCAACATCCCTCATCATTCAAGTTTGCTGTACTTTCCTGCCACACTGCTAACTCCTCCATCGTGGCCTCACTCTGTATCTCCTTCACATTTTCTAGTATATCTTCAAACATAGTGACCTCGGGCACTCACCTAGCGGGACCTGCTACAAACATTCTTTTCATCTTAGTTCGGGCTGTTTCCTTAGCTGTCTGATCTGCAAAGGCGATCCCTTTGCCCACATCGTCAGTAACCTTTCTATGAGCGCTGCACTTGACTATGGCCAATTTCTTAAGGAGTGTCAGAGCGGACAGAAGCCTATGTATAAGAGGGCCATGATAAATAAGTGTCCCGTGGGAAGTAAGGATCCCTCTCTCTGCCCAGAGCCGCCCAAAATTATGGGCGACTCCAAAGGCATACTGACTGTCAGTATAAATATTGACAACTAGCCCCTCACTCAATTCTCAGGCTCGAATAAGGGCAACTAACTCAGCTGCCTGGGCGGACTGATAGGGAACTCGTGATGTCTCAACTACCGTACGCAACGTGGTAATTGCATATGCTGCAGTGGTGGTGCAATCTGGTAATTTGAAACAAGAGCCATCGACATATAGTTCCTCTTGGGGGTCAGATAAGGGAACATCAGTCAAGTCTACCCGTCCTTTCGTCTCTTCTTCCGTCCGTAAGATACAATCATGTATGTCAATCTCCTCATTCTCAGAAGGGAGGGGTAGTAACATGGCTGTATTCAGAGTGGTATAGCATTTGATCGTGATGTGTCGTGCAAAGAGCGTTAGCTCATAACCTGTCAGACGTGCACTGGTGAGGTGCTGCGTCTTAGTCTTATTCAAAAGTGTATCCACAGCATGGGGTTCCATAACTGTGAGGTCAGTATCAAGTACGAGTCCAGCCCACTGTCGTATTGAGACAGCCACAGCCGCGACCGCTCTTAGACAGCTGGGGAGGGGCGCCGTGACATGGTCATGCACAGCAGAGAAATAAGCACACGGTCGTTGCTTATCCCCAAATTTTTGTGTTAAAACAGAAAGCGCGCAACAACCCAGCTCATGGACGTACAACACGAAGCTTTTTACATAATTAGGAGTACCAAGCACTGGAGCAGAGCAAAGCGCAGTTTTTAATTGCTCAAAAGACTGCTGACACTCAGGCGTCCAAGGCAGGGGTTCATACACATCTTTTAGTGTACGCGCAAGCAGGGGCTTTATAAGCAGCGAGTAGTCAGGTATCCACTGCCTGCAATAGGAAGTGATACCTATGAAAGCACGCACGTCTTTCTGGGTTTGCGGAATGGGCCTTTTAACAATGGTACTGATGCGCTCAGGTGTTAATTTCCTACCCTCCTTCGACAGTAGGTGACCTAAGTAGGTGACCTCCTGTCGACAATACTGAAATTTGGAAAGGGATACCTTATGACCGTGGTCAGCTAAATGGAGCAACAATTTAACCGTACTATCTCTGCAACCTTGTTCTGCAGTACATTACCTGTGGGGAGTGACAAGGAATCCAGCTGACCTTTCAATGCTTGGCTATCAATGTTTGGACTTTCTGTACAGCCTTGAGGAGCATGACAGAATCTAAAACTTCTACCAGCTAGGGTGAACCTGAACAGATACCTGCTATCAGGATGAATGGAGATACTGAAGAATGCATTTTTCAAGTCAATGACAGAGAAGAATTTAGCAGAAGAAGGAATCATTGTCAAGAGGGTTGTAATGTCAGGGACCACTGGAAACTGGGGAATCACTATTTTGTTAACTTCACGTAAGTCAATCACAAAGCGATAAACATCTGCATGGTCATCAGAGGAACCCGAAGGTGTCCTTTTGAGGATAGGAAGAATAGGACTATTACAAACATTAGCAGCCGTCTCCTCAACCACTCCTTTCTCAATCAAATCCTGCACACTTTGCATCAAAGCTCGCTCACCTGCCTGCGGTATTTTATACTGGGGAATGCGGGGGAAAACAGCACCTTCCTTGATACGTATCGAATTAGGCCATATCTGCAACAAACCCACATCTGTGTCGCCCACTGCCCACAGAGTGGGTGGCACATCCTTAAACTTCGCAGGAAGAGGCGCATCTTTAGACAGACACTGTGTAGCGCGCACAACATTCGGACCCATTGTCATGTAGACACCCTCCGGGAAGCAGTAAATTGTGGCATGCAACTTCTTCAATAAATCCAAACCCATCAAATTTTCTCCACAATTTGACGTCAACAAAAATGGCAAATCCACAGTAAAGGAACCAATAGTCAGCGCAAGGGGTTTTGAAATGGGGCTTACAACCGGTACACCAGAAAAACCTACCAAGACATTATTATGGCCAGACAGAGTCGCCCCAGGGACCGAAGAACGAGAAATAGATCTATTTGTTGCACCTGTATCCACCAAGAACTCTTTAGTCGAACCATGCAAATCCGCACTAACGTACGGACCACGCTGAACTACAAGTATCTGAACCGGTCCCTCACTCTGTACCTGGCTGTCCTAGCTGTAAGACATCCCCGTCACCTCATCCGTATCATAATCATTGTGATAATACTGTCCACCCCGAGCGTCATCAAAATAATTCTGATCAGAGCGACTCTGCGAGGCCACAGTATTCTGAGCCCTGTGTTGGCCACCAGCTCCATGACCCCGTGCACGAGAACCTCGTCCTCTAAGAGCCGCAACCTTCTGCAAAAGCACCGGACACTCGCTGCGTCAGTGTCCCTCCTCTTTACAGTATGCACACTGATTCGCCCCCAAAGGCATAGTACCGGGTCTGCTGGTTTGTGGAAGCTGTTGGGCTAAACCACTTCGTCCTCCACCATTCCCTCTAGAAGCCTGCTGTAACAACACCTTCATCTTCAAATCTTTGTGCTTCTTTTCCGTCCTCTCCTTCTCCACATTTTCCCTGTACTCATAATACTGTGCCATATTCAAGATAACGGAAGGAGAAGAGGTAGACCAGGTGCTCTCAGAAGCCTGCAATCGGGTCGAAATCTCAGGAAGCAAACTGGAAACAAATCTATTAACAAACAGCTGCACACCACCTTCAATCGCCAAATCCTGTCCACTATAGTCTAAGAACACACCCTCAAACTGAGTGAAAAAGTCTGACACACTCTCATCCTTCTTCTGGCAGCAAGCCGATAGCTTGTCCCAGTCAACTTTCCTCGGAGGGTTAATAGAATGCATATACGTGATAATGCGGCCAGGCAAAGCAAGTATCTCCGCCCTTGGCTTATCACCTGGCTTCCGTTCCTGATCCCAGGCTTTAATTTGATCCCAGGTACCACCCAATTCCGCAACGTGGTCCTGTGTATGTACCAGTCTCCAAATATCAACCGAAACTAATAAACCAAAGAACATCTCAATATCAGCGAGCGTCCTCACTGTCGAAGAGGCAGCTTCAGTCAGCTCCTTATAATAAGCGGTGGGATTTTTCCTAGGATCAGGTAACTGAGTCTTAAGGGACAAGACTTCACTCCTTTTCCACGGAGTATAAACCCATTGTTCTTGGAAACGGGCCTCTACCCTCGGCCTAGTAACATGATCATGCTGATCCTTTGCCTCCGGTATCTCTGGATGATAAATGGGATGAACCTCTTGCATCGGAAACTGAGTTACCGGGGTGGGGCTCTTCCCGAGCAGTCTCTCCCGGTAAGCAACCAACGTCGCAATATTACCAAAGACACGAGCAGGCTCCATATCAGTAACATACACATGATCCTTAATATCGTATATGATTTGTGGCACTGCACCCTTGAAATGCTGCTCCCACATACCGATCAAAGTAGCCGACATATGCTTAAGGGCATGTTGTTGTACAAAAGGCTCCTAATCTTTCATGACACTCCACACATCTTCCAAACCATAAATGGGGTTACGAGCCCACTGCGCGGCTTGATTAGCCACCACCTGTTTCTCTGCATCTCCCACAGCAGATAGGACCAACATCCGCCCCATACGTTCCTTAAATGTCGTCCAATCTCTAGCCTCAGGGCCGCGTACCAGTGTCCCACTGCTCAGTGATGTTGGGGAATGAAGGAACACAGTGGGGGCAACAACAGAGAGAGCGGGCACTAAAGTCGTTGTCGGCTGTGTCGTGGGAGTAAGAGCTGGAGAGAGAGAAACTGAAGCAATAGGCGTTGCAGGAGCACTAACAGTCACAGTTGCCACAGACGGTGAAGGCAAAGAAAGGACAGGTGGTGCTGTGGCCAAGGCAGTCTGATCAACAATAACAGAGGAAGAAACAGCAGAGACAGAAGAACCAGGCAGCTGGGCCTGGGAGGGAAGAGCGGGATATATCCTCTGCGGGGCATAAGCGGGTGGGGGTCGGGTATCTAACAATTGTTCCACAAACGAATCATTTTCTTCTTGGGCCACATAAGATTTATCAATTTGCAGTCGGAATCTCCTATCTGCACGTTCAATCCTTATCTCCTGCTTTTCTCGATCATGCGCTACCGCTTTCTGAGTCACTGTTTGCATTCTTCCCTTTCGGGCCTCTTTCTCTGTTTTCATTCACCTCTGCTTAACTTCCTTTTGCCATGTTCTGAGGGAATCAAACATAGATTGCCTACTCCTTCTTGCAAATAATATTTCCTCTAGAAAGGCAATTATCTGTTCATCAAAAGTGCCCGTCAACGGCCACTGCAACTCGGCATTGTCCCTTGTATATTTGTGCCATAGCGTACTAAACATAATAGGGCCAAGGCCATGCTTCACATACATATCAAAGTTTGGAGTGCCTTCCGGAGGCGCTGGCTGACTTTCTTCCAGTTGAGCATCAGCAGAACAACAACGACAACATGAAACCCAAAAACAGCTCATCCCAGGCATTTTCAAAAGTGGTCCGAATTCGTTATATTGCCTGGCAAAGTGTTCACAAACACTTTGTATCCAAATCGGTCCTCAGACCGTACCAAATGCAAACCAAAATGGTACCATATCCACAAAGAACCAAAACAAACTCACCTGGTGCACACAGGCCAAACGAATTTATTCTCCACTGCCGACTCTTCGGACCAAACGGTCTGATCCAAGGGTTCTGCCGTTCAGGACCCCAGCCGGGATGACCGCTGGGCGAGGCACCGACCGGTCAGACAGACGGGGCAGCTGCGAGTTCAGGAACTCTCTCATGCAGGGATCCCTGGTCCACCTGTCTGACCCGACGATAGCCCTGACCTCCTCCCCCGTCAGCGGGCGAGCAAGGGCCACCCGACGGGGTCCCTGTTCGGGCACCAACTGAAGTAAGTGGCCCGATTAGGGCCACCTGTGTCACTCACGACCACCTCTCAGCCTTCCACACAAATGAAGAGTCGGTCAGACAGTAGAGAATACAAACCAAGTATATTTAATCAGGTACACTCGAGCGGAGTCCAGTCTGACCAGCCTCCTGGTATTTCTGCAGAGGGACTGACTTCAGCAAGCATGGCGATACATTATGTACAATTCAGAACCAATAAAGACACTCCCTGACTGGAAATTTCCAGTTGGTAGCAGTTGAACAAAGGAGATACAGAAGGATGAGTTTCGATCCTGAGACCGGGCACATGCTATCTCGATGCCAAGGTCACTCTGCCTGTGCCCGCCGCCCTAAGGGTGGGAGCAGGCCTATCTAGGGGAAAGGTATGCACTAATAAAAACAGTGTATTCATTAGTACGGCAAGGCTCAAACTTGGAGAAACAAAAACTATTGCAGCTGCTTTCAGCTGAGGCAGAGAGACAGAAGCTAGTTTCGATCATGGCTCATAATGACGGCTGAACATAAAATGGTGCTGCGAATGCTAACTTAAGACGTACAATGCATAAACAACACAGCTGAAACATTTTTATTCCAACAGGTGAGGTTAACTGAAATTATTAAATGTTACTTTAACAATCTGCCAAATTAGAGAGAAACGTTTAGCTCCATATACTGCTGACCCATGCGCTGTTACCCAGCGCGGACACCAGGAGACAGCGACATCTGCTGGGGTTTTACTCCTGCATCACTGCATATAGTGGCTGCAGTGCTCTCCTGGCCTCCCTCTCCCCTCTTCCTCCACTCTGAGGACTGGTCTGCCTCTCCCCCCTCTTTGTCCATTTACTCCATCAGTGGAGCTGTGGACAGAGTGTGAGAGAAGGAGAGCAGCAGCAGGAGGAGGAGCAGCAGGAGGTACACCCGCAGCGGAGCTGTGGAAGGAGTGTGAAAGAAGGAGAGCAGCAGGAGGAGGAGCAGCTGGAGGTTCTCTATTAGTGGAGCTGTGGGAGGAGTGTGAGAGAAGGTGAGCAGCAGCAGAAGGAGCAGCTGGAGGTTCTCCATTAGTGGAGCTGTGGAAGGAGTGTGAGAGAAGGGGAACAGCAAGAGGAGGAGCAGCTGGACTTACTCCAGCAGTGGAACTGTGGAAGGAGTGTGAGAGAAGGAGAGCGGCAGCAGGAAGAGGAGCAGCTGGAGGTTCTCCATTAGTGGAGCAGTGAAAGGAGTGTGAGAGAAGGAGAGCAGCAGCAGGAAGAGGAGCAGCAGGAGGTACATCAGCAGTGAAGCTGTGGAAGGAGTGAGAGAGAAGGAGAGCAGCAGAAGGAGGAGGAGGAGGAGCAGCAGGAGGTACACCAGCAGTGGAGCTGTGGAAGGAGTGTGAGAGAAGGAGAACAGCAGGAGGAGGAGCAGCGGGAAGTACACCAGCAGAGGAGCTGTGGAAGGAGTGTGACACAGAGAGAGCAGCAGGAGGAGGAGCAGCTGGAGGAACACCAGCAGTTGAGCTGTGGAAGGAGTGTGAAAGGAGAGCAGCAGCAGGAAGAGGAGCAGCTGGACATACCCCATCAGTGGAGCTGTGGAAGGAGTGTGAGAGAAGGAGAGCAGCAGTAGGAGGAGGAGGAGGAGTAGCAGGAGGTACACCAGCAGTGGAGCAGTGGGAGGAGTGTGATGGAAGGAGAGCAGCAGAAGGAGGAGCAGTGGGAGGTACACCAGCAGTGGAGCTGTGGAAGGAGTGTGAGAGAAGGAGAGAAGCATGAGGAGGAGCAGCTGGAGGTACGCCCGCAGTGGAGCTGTGGAAGTAGTGTAAGAGAAGGAGAGCAGCAGGAGAAGGAGCCGTGGGAGGTACTCTAGCAGTGGAACTGTGGAAGGAGTGGAAGAGAAGGAGAGCAGCAACAGAAAGAGGAGCAGCAGGAGGTACACCCGCAGTGGAACTGTGGAAGGAGTGTGAGAGAAGGAGAGCAGCAGGCGGAGGAGCAGCTGGAGGTGCACCAGCAGTGGAGCTGTGGGAGGAGTGTAAGAGAAGGAGAGCAGCAGCAGGAAGAGGAGCATCTGGAGGTTCTCCATTAGTGGAGCTGTGGTAGGAGTGTGAGAGAAGGAAAACAGCAGGTGGAGGAGCAGCTGGAGGTACACCAGCAGTGGAGCTGTGGAAGGAGTGTGAGAGAAAGAGAGCAGCAGGTAGGAGGAGCAGCTAGACTTACTCCAGCAGTGGAGCTGTGGAAGGAGTGTGAGAGAAGGAGAGCAGCAGGAGGAGGAGGAGCAGCAGGAGGTACACCAGCAGTGGAGCTGTGGAAGGAGTGTGAGAGAAGGAGAGCAGCAGGAGGAGGAGCAGCAGCAGGAGGTACACCAGCAGTGGAGCTATAGAAGGAGTGTGAGGGAACGAGAGCAGCAGGAGGAGGAGCAGTTGGAGGTACTCCAGCAGTCGAGCTGTGGAAGTAGTGTGAGAGAAGGAGAACAGCAGATGGGAGGGCAGCTGGAGAGGAGAATGTACCCGAAGAGTGTCTGCAGGAGAAGAGGCAGCAGATGCACAGTGGGGCAGCGGCAATGTAGAGGGTGCAAGGTGGAATGGATACAGGAGTATCACAGGGCAGTGGTTACAGCAGCCTGACAGGGCAATGGGCATAGGAGCCTCACAGGGCAGTGGTTACAGGAGCCTCAGAGGGCAGTGGGTACAGGAGCCTCACAGGGCCGTGGCTACAGCAGCCTCACAGAGCAGTGGGCACAGGAGCCTCACAGGGCAGTGAGTACAGGAGCCTCACAGGGCAGTGGGTGCAGAAGCCTCGCAGGGAACTGGTTACAGGAGTCTCACAGGGCAGCTGGCATAGTAGCCTCCACAGGGCAGTGGTTGCAGGAGCCTCACAGGGCAGTGAGTACAGGAGCCTCACAGGGCAGTGGGTGCAGAAGCCTCGCAGGGAACTGGTTACAGGAGTCTCACAGGGCAGCTGGCATAGTAGCCTCCACAGGGCAGTGGTTACGGGAGCCTCACAGGGCAGTGAGTACAGGAGCCTCACAGGACAGTGGGTACAGAAGCCTCGCAGGGAAGTGTAGGAAGCTGGCTCTGTATATACTAGACCAAAATGAGGTATAGTGTGCACAGAGTCCAGTGGAACCCCAAAGGTAGACAGAGGTAAAGTAGATAGCACCTCACTCTATTTGTGGTAGTGTGGGCGAGCAGTAAGGCAGTATCAGAGGGTAGTGCTAAGCATTTGTTGTACACACTCAATCAGCAAATGATATCACACACTCAAAGACTGAACCTCAGACCATTTGGTTTTGTATAAAAATATTATTTTAGTTATTTTATTTTCTAGAACCAAGCAAGCCTGGCACAGGTAAGCAATAAGTACTTTACAGTAGTAATGCAGTTTGTAAACAGTTTGAATTGCAATTGTATTTGCACTTTGATGTTATTACAGTAGAGCTACTAGTAATGCAATGCTTTTGAAATACTGTACATATACTTTGTATTGGCTTTTTAGTAGAATGTCAAGTAGTTTACTTTACAGATTACTTTCCTTACTCAGTGTAGTATACCTGGATACTGCACTGGGACATTTCCTGTAAACAGTTAAGTAAACGTGTTATATGGCCATTAGGGTCATTACCGACATTGCTAGGTTAGCATGAGCTTTGCTGCCATGATGCTGCTTTTGCGCACGTTACTGCATGACTTTGTTGTGCAAGACTCTGTGCCTTTCACATGAGAACTGTCTGCTTTCTGTGTTCTCTGCCTGCTCTTGGGGTTTAGTCTGAACACGATGTGCAAGGTCGATAAACAATGCTCCTTGTTTTTCTGTTCTGGTCAGTCCCTACCATCTAGACAAAACATGCTAACACAGCTGCGCTGCTGAAAGCTCGTGCTTTGATATTATGGGGATGCATGTTGTTCTGACACACACTTGGAGAGGGTACTTTCCACGGGGAGCAGCTATGCGGTTCCCATGATGTAAAGCTTCCATCTAGGCACTAAGGTAGGGGGTCTGCTGACAAAGCCCAGAGATCTTCTTTTATATAATAGACACCTTACCAAGGGGAGGGTGGTTAGACCTTATAGTCCTTTTTCCACTGTCTGTATATAATGACTTTCCCCTTCATATTCTTTGGAATTGTAACAATGCTAATTGTTCTAGGTTTATGCATTTCGTTGCTGGTAGTGGCTCGTATACTGCATTATAGAGCACGATAGTTGAAATAAACATTTTGAACTATAACAGTGACTCTGACCATTCTTATTTTGGACAAGTACGAGTGAGCGAGCGAAAGGGTATGTCTTGCTACCGCGATTCCTGAGAGAGTCGGCAGTGTTGTGTTCTGGGTTGTCTAATCATTTGTAGCTTCGTGATATTTGGAGGAGAACGAATGAGACACTATAGCTAGTCGGTTTTGGGATTTTGGGTACTAAGGTGGTAGGCTGGTACACCCCTATACACAGAGGTCCTGTTTTCCGGCGCATAGTTCTGTGTAGGTGCAGAATCCCCACAACAAAAGCGTTTTTGTTACAGTTTTAAAAGGATTTCTTAGTTTTTCCAACTCAACACTTAAAAACTTTTCACAGAAAAAACAGTCAATGTTAACCTATGGAGGAAAATAGGGTTATCGGTTCAAAGGTAAGTATTCGGTTGTGGGAGTTGGTATTCTGGAGTTAGACTCAGGGGTCCCCCAGGGTGAAGGATGCACTCTTGTTACACCCTCAGCGGCACTAGGGCGGCCGGGTGCAGAGTGCTGAGGCCCAATGTTATCCAATGGGGGTTAGGGGGCCTGGTGGCTGCTGACGTGCAGGCCACTGGGTTGTGGGAGTAAAGCTCCTGGACTTAAGCTCAGGTCAAATGGGGGTTCAAGCCAGCACGAAAGGTGCACCCTCAGCGGCACTGAGGCGGCCGGGAGCAGAGTGCTGTTTTGGCGTTGGGCGCCCTGTAGCTTTCAATGGGGAGTCTCCGGTTTGCAAACACTCTGCAGGCTCGGGGACGAAGGTCTTCTGGGTGCGACCACCACTTGGAGAGGTAAGTTGGGATGCGAGGGGTTGGTTAGACACAGTCGGTTGGGCCACCCAAGGCCGTCGGGCATCGGGTGCAGGGGTGCCTTTTAGGGTCAGATCTTCTTACCAGTTCCTGGTCGTGGTTGGGGGGACCTTCCGGTTTGAGGCTGCAGGCGTCGGCTGGAGGCTTGAGGCAGGTCAGGGGTTGTTGGATCTCAGGTCAGGATCGCTGGGGAGACCTCCTCTTGGTGTTGGGCCACTCGAACTCGGGCCGTGGGCGTCGGGTGCAGAGTGGTGCAGACTCGCGGACTTTGGCGAACTTGGAGTCTGTTGTTGAACAAATCCGGTGTTCACGGGAGACAGAGTCTTTTCTTTTGAAGGCAGGGCAGGTCCTCGGGGTTCTTGAGGCTGCTGGATGCAGGACACACCGGAGTTTCGCTTCTGCAGGTTCGAGGTGAGGACAGGCCGGTAGGGCTGGGGCCAAGTGTGTGGGCGCCCTTCTCTTGTTAGCTTCGGCACGGCTGTTCGGTCCTTCTTCTTCTTTTCTTCTTCTGGTTTCTTGTCTCTTCTTGGTTCAGGGCTGCCCTCTAAATACTATATTTAGGGGCGTTTTAGGGGTCTCAAGGTCAGTAGCCAATGGGCTACTGACCTTATGGTGACTACACCCTTGGTGTGCTCACCCCACGTGGGGGAGTGAGCACAATCCCTAGTCCTGATTGGGGAGTGCCTGCCATCTGCAAGATGGAAGGCACTGAAGAGTGGGCTTCACCTCGCCTCCCCCACCTGAGGGGTGGGGATGGCAGAGGCGGGCACACCTTCTGGGCTGGCTAATTTTTCCCGCCTGTCTTCCCACCGAAAAGGAGGGGATACAGGAAGGGAGCCTGCTCCTGATAGCAGGAGAGGCTGGGGGTCGCATTACAAAGGCTGCCGGGCCTTTGAAGCTCCCCTGCCACAGATGGCTCTTCCTGGCCTGGGGAGGTGTGAACACCTCCACCCAGGAAAGGCTTTGTTTCTGGGCTCAGGGAGCGTAGGCTCCCACCCTAGGGGTCCAGAAACATGTCTCGTGGTGGCAGGCTGGTGAGTACCAGTCAGGGAACCCACCAGAGGCTGGTCGTTTTTCAGGGGGCATCTCTAAGATGCCGTCTGAGTGCATTTTTCATTAAATCCCACACTGGCATCAGTGTGGGTTTAATGCGCTGAGAACTTTGATACCAAACTTCCCAGTTTTCAGTAAAGTCATTATGGTGCTTGGAGTTCGTAATGACAAACTCCCAGCACCATATACTCTTAATGGCATTACTGCACTTACAATGCCCAAGACTTGGCTTAGACACTGTAGGGGTACAGGGCTCACGCACCTGTACCCTCACCACTGGTATAGTGCACCCAACTAGAGGGGTGGCTGACCTATGCCAGGGCAGTGGGTTGTAGGCATAGTGCACAGGGATGTGTGCCATGTCGACCCTTCACTTTGTTCTGCACCAAATCACGCAGCCTGCAATGGCAGTGTGTGTGTGTAAAGGTACAGGGCCTCTAAGGGTGGCGTCTACAAAAGGGAGAGGGACTTTGGGCTAATATTTAACTAGGTCCAGCATACAAGCCCAAACGCAATAATAAACCAGAATGGTATGCTGTTCCTCCTAAATAGTACAGGTAGATGTGTGTATCGAGCAATGCAAATGTTCACTCAAGGCAGGAGAAAGTAGTCCTCCTTTCGGAAAGAGACCCTCACACACCCAGTCAGCTAGGTGTCTTGCTTCATCATTGGGTCTGCTCCTCGTCGGGTCGGCGCTGCAATACCTGATCGGCACCCATGATGGGGCCTTTTAGTGGAGATCTTTTTTCCTCACCGTTGGGTGCAGTGCGTGTGAGGGCCCTAGTGAGTGTAGATGTGGAAATGTGAGATTAAAACAGGAAATAGTGGTCCACTCAGAACAACTTTAATGAATGTGGCCACTATCCTGATTAAAATAATAGTGCGCGTACCCCTGTTCTAAGGTTACAGGGTATTGCACTTTGAAATCAGGCCAACATGTTTCTTGCCAAAAGTCAAATGGACGGCAATTCTTCAGGACCGATGGAAGATCTATCTACACTTTTTGGTGGTGGTCCAAAGATTGTGAAAATTAGTGACCACCCTTACAGCACTCTAAAAAGTGGTACCTGTAGACCTTGAACATCACCTGTAGAGGGAAAGAATCATAAAGATTACTGTATCAATACAGTGCTGTATCTCTAAAATCATCACGCTATACCTTAATGAAAGTGCATAAAAGCATGCATCACACTCAGGTGTCCGTGATCATGCTCAAGGCGTCTAAAAACATAGTGGCAATAGCAACCACAGGATAATCACGAGCAGGACACGTATTAGGACTCACCCGATTAGGGTCAACACTGTATGGCAACGTGTACCGGCAGGTGTGGACACTGAATAGTGCAGTGTCCTAATAATTGGAAAGATGTGAAAAGTTAAAAAGGGGGGATAGAAGTCAGTACATAAAGCTCAATAACTGTTGGCAATTCAACTTGTGGTTAATCGTGTTGGTGCAATCCCTTATACAGCCACCAACAGTATGGAGTATGAGCATGTGTAATCCCTAAGCGCTGTCCTCCTCAGGGGACAATCAGGGGTCAAGCAATGCATCCCTAGATCCCCACTCGCATCCACAACATAGTGTGGAGTAGGATCGAAATACATACTGCCATACCCCATCAGATGATTCCTGTAGGACATAGCCGCGCATGAGTTACACCGTATACGAGCGTCACTTAGGGCGCTCTGGTAACCAAATGCCAAAGCGGGCCTGAATACTGTCTCCCCCGACCTTGATAAAATTCGTAGGAATGCTAATATCCCAAGAAGGGTGGTATCTACGGCCGGGGCAGCAACAGGACCCCAAGCCGTCTGACACTGTGCTTAGCAGGGCGTCCTATCCGTAAAAGCCCGCATCTCACACACTCACTCGTTGTGGAGTATTGAGTAGGATCACGCCGTCTCTGTTGCGTGAACAAAAGCGGTTTCGGTACTCACGTGCAAGACTCTGTCGCTGTGACTGTCGACCTACCCCTCACTCTGCCGGTCCCGGGAGGTGACGACTCGCGCTTGTTTGCTTGGTTAAACTTCCGGTCGACCTGAAGAGGGGGCGGGACTTCCGGTCGCAACGTCCAGAACGCTAGCGTGTTAACCCAATGTGTAGGTAGGCGCCATATTAGAGATGTCGCACTCCATATCGCACTCGTGTTCGTGTTGGGTGAATGTTTAGTAGAGAAACAGAACATGTGTGCGCAAGCAAGCGATCAGTTTAGGGGTTTCTATTGTGTCACTTGCCGAGCCTACTGACAAGGATCAAATGATCAGGGAGTCCTTGTAAGCCAACAACAGAGGTATTTCACGGATCGAATTCTCATGTATTTCGCCTGCCATCAGAGTAATGGAAAAGGGCGCTTAACTAGGAAGAAATTGCTTGTTTCTAGGGGCACAGTGGCGCTCAACATATGTAGTTGTAATACAAGATGGTATTTAAAGAAAGAGACCTTGTGCATCAATGTAGATGTTCAAAGCCAGGTGCAACTGTAATCCAGCAGCTCCTAATAGCAGTATCTATACTAGTAAGTAATGTGTGTAATTGTGGTAGCCACAGTTCCAAAGTTGAAGTGACTGGCAATTCTAGTAACACAGGTCTGGGTATTGGTGATCATCTGGTCAACAAACACCAAGGAATGTCTTCGTTTAAGCCCTCCTTGTCTGAGGATAATCTCAGTACCCATCTCTGTTCAATGCGGAACAGTGCTTTCTTGTCCATGCCAGGGTGTGCTTCAAGTACAACCCAGCGCAATGAGTCAGGTGAGTGTTTGTGGTGATCAAAATGTGTCGTCATCTTCGTATTGGTTTTATGGCACCTGAAGTTACTCCTATGTTCTGTAATCCGGATTTTTACCGGTCTCGTGGTCATCCCCACGTATAGGAGTCACATGGGCAGGTCAGTACATAAATACAGTTAGTAGTGTTACAATTAGTATGTTTCTTAAAGTCCCACTTAAACCCGTTCTTAAATGTAATCTCTTTTGTGACTTTGGTGAAGGGGCAAACAGAACATGACCCACATGGGTAATGTCCCATAATTGGTGGTAGGTCCCACAGTGACCTTTGTACATTGGTGTGTTGGTTTTTGGGTCTGGTATGTATGATCATGTCTTTTAGATTGCTTGTGCGTTTGAACGCAAATCTCGGTACAGGGAGATCAAGTGTGCCAGTATTGAGAATTCCCCAATGTTTTCTGATGATATTTCTCACCCGGTTAGTCAGGGGTAAACGTGGTAACGCAAGTCAGTGAGTCCCCAGGTTCTTTCTGTCCGTTTTCCAACAGGGTTTCTCGATTATTGTTTCTTGCTCTCTTACGAGAGAGTGAGACGCTCTGTTTGGGGTACTCTCTCCTACGTAAATCTGCAGCCAAAATCTCAGACTCTCTTTGGTAGTCTGACACCGAGTTGCAGTTCCTTCTAATACGAAGGAACTGACCGAATGGTAAGTTCAGTTTCAATGCTCTAGGGTGGTGGCTACTGAATAGCAATAGGCTGTTCTTATCGGTAGGTTTCCGATAGAGTGTTGTGGTAATCTAAGGGTGGCACCATGAGTGCTTCAGCCCTTAGGGGCCTTCCCTGGCCACAGTGCCCTTGGCACCCACGGTACCTTTTACGAGGGACTGACATGTGGCCAGAGAGGTCCCAATTGGGGGGGTACAGTTTTGGGGAAAGAACACAGGCCCTGGGAACCTGATTGGCAGGGACCCAGGGCACATCAAGTCAAAGTGCATCAGTAGTCTGGCAAAGCGTGTCGGGGAGAGGGGGTTACTGCAACAGAAACCCAGCTTCCTACAGGAAGTGATTACGGGAGCCTCACAGGGCAGCGAGTACAGGAGTCTCACAGGGCAGTGGTTACGGGAGCCTCGCAGGGCATTGGGTACAGGAACCTCGCAGGGCAGTGGGTACAGGGGTCTCACAGGGCAGTGGGTACAGCCGTCTCACAGGGCAGTAGTTACAGGAGGGAACCTCACAGGGCAGTGGGTACATGAACCTCACAGGGCAGTGGGTACAGGAGTCTCACAGGGCAGTGGGTACAGCCGTCTCACAGGGCAGTAGTTACAGGAGGGAACCTCACAGGGCAGTGGGTACATGAACCTCACAGGGCAGTGGGTACAGGAGCATTGCAGGGCAGTGCCAGCTCAGCGGGTTGAGAGTGGCAGGTAAGTAGCCCTGATTTAAAGGGCCATCAGTAACTGGCTCCCCTCTCCTCCTCTTTCAGTGCCAGCTGCTGGGCACAACCGCAGGCCAGACAGCCCAGAAGCCCAAGGGGAAAGAGGGCCGCATTTCTCTTCTGCACTCGGTTTCTTTTGGTTTCGTGACTCCTCTAGATTGAGTTGTTGGTGGTTTTTTTTGTTTCAACTGAAAAGTCACTTTTTTGTCTGCTGGCATTGAGGGCGCGTGAAGACAAGCACAGTGTTAGAGACACACAGTTTCTTTTTGAGGCTGCCAGGGAAAACCATTGCCTGGTATGTGATAGCATTGCACAACTTAGCTTCTAAGTGCACGGTTTGTGACTCACACTAGGAAATAAATAGTTATCAGTTGATATGCACGTTAAACCTGAAGATGCAGTACAATTATTGACAGAGAAGGAGCCAACGTTTCCTGAGGCCATTGTCATTGTGAACTTTACTGAGCACACTGCCAGATGCTTGAAGGAGCTGAACCATACACAAGAAACAAAGAATAAGCACTAACCTGTGTATGGCACCTGATTGTATTACCAAACACGCATTCGCAGAGCTAACAGGTCTTGCCTTTGGGAGCGACTGGTTTTGCCTACAGCTTTAGCCATGCCGCACAGCATCACTGGTGTCATGCAGCATCACTCATAAACAGGGGGAAAAGTCTACACAGATGGCGGCATCATGTTGTAGGCAGGCACACCCAGAGCCAGCCCAAAATAGGATTGACCAGGACAGCGCCCTAACCCGAAAGCAAATTTGGTGTTTGTTGTTCGTTGCGGTATGACGGCAGCAGGTGTGAGGAAGATCGGAGGAGGGCAGGGGGGTCGATGGGGGTCATTGCGGTGTGACGTCAGGAGGTGTGAGGAAGATGGGGGAGGGCAGGAGGGTGATGGGGTGCTAACAGTTACACTGAGGTACATTAAGGGCTGATTGCAAAGTCTTTAAAAGGAGCGATGGGGACCAAGTGGGGTGGACGAGCTGCTGTTTGCATGACATTGACAGGCAGCTCCCTGCTGCGCCCCTAGGAATATTGGCACCCCGGGCCTGTGCCCAGCTCACCCATGCTCAAGGCCAGCCCTGTGCACACCCAGTATATGCATGCCAACAAAATGACATCGGTTTTTTTCCTTTTTTTTACATATCCGAGTTGGGTCGGTAAACTAATAAACAAAAAATAACGCAAGAGAGTGAGGACAAAGAACGCGAGTGGGAAGAAGGAAGGCAGGTGAGGCCCGCCAACGTGAACAGTGGAATCACAGAGGCTGGGGAATGCAACACAGGGGTGAAAGCAACACAGAGGGTGGGCGGGAGCAATGGGGCGGGTGAAAGCAACACAGAGGGTGGGCGGAAGCAACGGGGCGGGTGAAAGCAACACAGAGGGTGGACGGAATCAACGGGGCGGGTGAAAGCAACACAGAGGGTGGGCGGGAGCAACGGGGAGGGTGAAAGCAACACAGAGGGTGGACGGAATCAACGGGGCGGGTGAAAGCAACACAGAGGGTGGGCGGAAGCAACGGGGCGGGTGAAAGCAACACAGAGGGTGGGCGGGAGCAACGGGGAGGGTGAAAGCAACACAGAGGGTGGGTGGAAGCAACGGGCGGGTGAAAGCAACACAGAGGGTGGGGGAAGCAACGGGGCGGGTGAAAGCAACACAGAGGGTGGGCGGAAGGCACGGGGCGGGTGAAAGCAACACAGAGGGTGGGGGGAAGCAACGGGGCGGGTGAAAGCAACACAGAGGGTGGGAGGGAGCAACGGGGAGGGTGAAAGCAACACAGAGGGTGGGTGGAAGCAACGGGCGGGTGAAAGCAACACAGAGGGTGGGGGGAAGCAACGGGGCGGGTGAAAGCAACACAGAGGGTGGGCGGAAGGCACGGGGTGGGTGAAAGCAACACAGAGGGTGGGGGGAAGCAACGGGGCGGGTGAAAGCAACACAGAGGGAGGGCGGAAGCAACAGGGCGTGTGAAAGCAACACAGAGGGTGGACAGAATCAACGGGGCGGGTGAAAGCAACCCAGAGGGTGGGCGGAAGCAAAGGGGCGGGTGAAAGCAACACAGAGGGTGGGCGGGAGCAACGGGGCAGGTGAAAGCAACACAGAGGGTGGGCGGAGGCAATGGGCGGGTGAAAGCAACACAGAGAGTGGGTGGAAGCAACGGGGAGGGTGAAAGCAACACAGAGGTTGGCGGAAGCAACGGGCGGGTGAAAGCAACACAGAGGGTGGGCGGAAGCAACGGGGCGGGTGAAAGCAACACAGGGTGGGCGGAAGCAACAGGGAGGGTGAAAGCAACACAGAGGGTGGGGGGAAGCAATGGGGCGGGTGAAAGCAACACAGAGGGTGGGCGGAATCAACATTAAAAGAAATATCAGGGGAAGCTACACAGATGGCACAGGTGGGAGGATACTGGAGGGCACAGGGAAGGGAGCAAACGGAGACAGAGCAACGGGGAGGGGACTGGAAGTGAATGAATAAGAGAGAGCGCAATGTAGACTTATAGCGCATAGAAGAGGGGCTTGATGGGCGAAGCTGTATAAAAGGAAAAGCATACAGAAGAGCAGCTCAAAGAAAAAAGTTGATGAAAAAGAAACTATTAGAAAGTTATGAAAAGAAATGTACTAGGAGAAATGGGAAAACACGGCAAACAAGGGAAAAGAATACACTCTCATGGAGTGCTTTTAGAAAAAGGAACTGGAAAAGCAGATATGTTTGGAAGGATAGCAGAAGCCAGTCAGAGAGATGGTAAACAGCTATGCTCCACAAGATGAACAAAGACTATATGGACGGGCTAAAACAAATACAACCATTGAATAGAAAGCAAGAAAATAACAGTGACAAAACAAAAAGCCAATGGAAATCAATTGGAGGAGTTGCTTACTGGGTCAGCTATTGATATGTCCTAAATAAGACTTTCATAATGAGACTGCTGAGCTGTCTGGCAGGCTTCGACCTCAGAAGAAAGTGGAAAGGTGCTGGGATGGCGGGACTCTCAAGAGGCGTGAGTGCATGCTACCGAATGTGGGACTTGCAGTCCTTTGACAATATTGAACAGTGTCCTATAGGCGAACCTCAGTGCCACAGGCGTAAGAAGGAGGCCTGGCACTACGCCAAAGTGTGCAGAGAAGATAGGACGAGTGTGAACAGTCTGCAAAAATATACTCAGGGGAAGTGATGATGATGGATAGCTGTCAGTGGTAAATATTAATGAGTTTGGTAGAGAAATGTCAATGACTGGGTAATCTGAGAATTAGCGAATAGAAACTCATGAGTGATAGAAATAGTGTGGTGGAATCATAAGCCTCCTTATTGTGAGGGGTGTATTCGTGGAGGTGGATTGTAAATGTTAGCAGATCGGGGTTGGCTGCACACATTCATTGATGAAAATACCTTCAGGAGGCTCACTGGTTGCCTTTGATGGAGCCGGGTGTGAATATGTGGGATGTTCTGGGTACAAATTCCAACATTGTGGAATTTTGAGGTTGAATTAGGGAATTTGAAAGACTGTACCCATGCACTATTGTATAAGACCCAGCTAAAGGTATTGTATTGCAGCATTTGTATTGCACTTCATATCCCCATCAATTCCGCAAAGTGCTCTGATTAGAATTGAATTCAGTGTGTTTGATTGGGAGATTGTGGGGTGTTTTTTGTCCTATAAGCATGTGTTGAGTGAGTTGTTTGAGGTTCAAAGATGTGCTTGAAGCATTGTGCAATGTTTTAGTAGCTTAATCTAAGCATGTTTTTTCAGAGCAAATAATAAATCAGCTGCAAATGCTGGTACTTACCCATTGTATGTTTCATGTGGTTATACTAATGAAAAGAGGTAGGTGTGAGTGCTCCTCAAAATTCTAGGCGATTTTCAATTCTACTTATACGAGTGGGGAATGAGTTCTAATTTCTTAGCCGTCAGAGCAAAGAAGGAGGTTCTACCTGTGAGAAATGTACCTTTGACATTGAGGGGTGCATTGAAGGTAGAGTTGTGCAGGTTCTGTTCGAATAACATAATCAAATTGATCAAAGCCTCAGAATGCAGTGGAGTAGCTGGGGGTGTGGCTGGGGGATTATGGGCGGGGCGCCTGGGCGTCACTTTTTGGGGTGCAGCGGCAAGCCGCAAACGCAGGGTAAGTTTTGTTTTTTCTTTATTCTTCCACATCTGTGTCGCTAAACGCCCCCGCTCATTGTAGTCTATCGCCTGCCCCCCCCTGCTCATCGTGGTCTTTTGCCAGCACACCACCCTCCCACCCCCGCTCTTACCGGCACTGGGCAGCAAACTAAGGGTTCGCCCTGGGCATCAAAAGCTCTAGCTACTCCACTGTTGGAATGGTTAGCTCCAGTGGTCTTGGTGTAAAAGCTCTCTGGCAAGGTGCATGTGTATAGACTTGCAGAATAGACAGACTTTGCTTCAGAATATAAATGAGCTTCTGGGTGATGCACGGCATTCAGTCCTCTTCATTTGTTGGTGTTATACCTTCCAAGCACTCTTTATTCAGATTCCTGGCAGTGGCGTACCCAGTATGTCATGGGCTCTTGTGCAAAGAAGGAATCGGGCCCCCAGGCCACTGTATGAACTGTGAAATACAGCAATAATCAGGGTTGAAAGAGACCTTTAGGCTGCTGACCACTAGTGCCACTGCACCTGCTACACTAATGAAATTTATGCCCCTGACTGCCAGTATCTGGCTTGCTTTATATACCAGAGGGAGGACAGTAGTTTCCCAGAACACCATCTGAGTTGTCATCAGGTTCCATATTTTTTTGTATTTTTTTGCGAGCCGTCCACAATCTTTTAACAATCTTCTCTATGCATACATGAAGGAAGGAACTATTTTTTGGAAACTTTAGCAAAAGCAAGGAAGACAGTGGCAAGGGATAAATGCAGAACGGTGGGTTGTCAAAATATCGAATTTTAAATATCGACCTGCACTAATATTGAGTTTTTAATATCGTAGGGACAGAATATCGAAGTCAAGAATATCGTTGACCAGAATATCGACTTTAAGGTAAGTAATATCGATTTTTTTAATATCGAAGTAAGTAATATCGAAGTCATTAATATCGTTAGCAAAAATATAGTTGTAAATAATATCGATTTTTTTTTTAGTGTTATGTATTTTATATGTATGTTTAACATTTTTTTAAAGTTTTTTCATTATTTTTAAATATATGTATTAAGGGGCAGATTTACAATTAACTAACGCAGCACGGCGCAGCAAGTCATTTTGCTGCGCTGCGTTAGTTTGGAAAGCACAGGGATGCGACATATTTACAAGAATATGTCGCATCCTTGTGCTTCCCCCTGCGCTGGCGCACAAACTGCTGCCATGCGCCAGCGCAGGCACCCTTGCACCATGGTGCAAGGATGCCTGCGTCGTGGGGAGATTGTTTTTGTGCAGGAAGGGGCACCTTCCTGCACAAAAACAATCACTACAACCATTTTCCTCTTTGAATGTGTGCTGTAGAATGCAGCACGCATTGGAAGAGGAAAAAACGAGGAGAAATGAAAACATTTCTCCTCGTTGCGCCTCGCTACGCCACCTCTAGGGTGGCGTAGCATACTGACGCATCTCCAGAGTTACGATTTCTCGTAATTCTGGAGATGTGTCTTGTTCCATGGGTGTTGGTGGGAACACCCACAGCAACACCCATGGAACGCCCCTTCACCGCAAAGTGCTGCGTGTGAAGGGGCCGTATTATAAGGAGAGGAAAGTCACGCAGGGTGGCTTTTCCTCTCCTTGTAAATATGGAGCAGCCCCCTGCGCCACCAGTACGTCACGAAAAGTGACGTACTGGTGGCGCAGGGGGCTTGTAAATCTGCCCCTAAATGTTTAGAAAATAGTAATTTTTTTTAAAGGAAATTTAGCGTTTTAGTATCAGAGCGGGTTGTGGGTTTATAGGGGAATAGGGTGGGAAGTAATTTAATTATAATTATTTAATTAATATGTTTTTCTTTATTGTTATTCATTGTTAATTTATTGTTAATTAATTATTAATTGGTAATTAATTTATATTAATTGGTTAATTTATAATTATATTAATTATAATTAATTTATTAACTTTTATTTATTGTTATTGTTAATTCATTTATTGTAAATTATTTTTTAATTGGTAATTATTTTAATTCATTCATTAATTGGTAATTACATTAATTATGTTATTTTTAATGTGTAGCGGGTTGTGGGTTTATAGGGGAATAGGGTGGGAAGTAATTTAAATATAATTAATTAGTTAATATGTGTATATTTATTGTTATTGATTATTAATGTTTTGTTAATTAATTATTAATTGGTAATTAATTTGTATTAATTGGTTAATTAAAAAGTTATATTAATGATAATTAATTTATTATTATGTTTTAATTATTGTTATTGTTAATTAATTTATTGTTAATTCATTATTAATTGGTAATTAATTTTTATTAATTGATTAATTGATAATTAAATTAATTGTGTTATTGTTTTATGTGTAGCGCGTTGTGTGTTTATAGGGGAATAGGGTGGGAAGTAATTTAATGTTATTTAAGTAAATATTAATTTAATTTAATAGGTATTTATTAATAATTATTTTGTTAAATAATTATTAATATGTTATTTATTTAAAAAAAAAAAATTATAAGTATGTTAATTTAACCCCTACGCGATCCTACATTTTCCCTACTGTTGCACTCACTGGAGTGGGAATAGTAATTTTACCCCTACGCTATCCAACACTTTCCCTACTGTTGCACTCACTGGAGTGGGAATAGTAATTTTTACCCCTCCGCTATCCAACACTTTCCCTACTGTTGCACTCACTGGAGTGGGAATAGTAATTTTTACCCCTACGCTATCCAACACTTTCCCTACTGTTGCACTCACTGGAGTGGGAATAGTAATTTATACCCCTGCCCTATCCAACACTTTCCCTACTGTTGTACTCACTGGAGTGGGAATAGTAATTTTTACACCCCCCGCTATCCAACACTTTCCCTACTGTTGCACTCATTGGAGTGGAAATAGTAATTTTTACCCCTGCGCTATCCAACACTTTCCCTACTGTTGTACTCACTGGAGTGGGAATAGTAATTTTTACACCTACGCTATCCAACACTTTCCCTACTGTTGCACTCACTGGAGTGGGAAGAGTAATTTTTACCCCTACGCTATCCAATACTTTCCCTACTGTTGCACTCACTGGAGTGGGAATAGTAATTTGATTTCCTCCGCTATCTAATATTTTGTATTTTTTTAGCTAATGTACTGTATAATTATTTTTAAAAAGATTTAAAATAATTTTTTTAAATTTGTTACATATATGTATTTCATTTTTATTTATATTATTGTTTTATGTGTATAGATGTATTTATAATTTATACAAAATAAATTAAACAATTTATAAGTTATTAAAATAAATATTAAAACATATTAATAATTATATATATATTATATATTATATGTATATGTTTAATGTATTTTCAAATTATATATATAACTTATAATTTTTAAGCATTTTAAAATATTTTTAACTATGTTTCTTTTAATTATATGTATTATTTACTTTATTTTACAATATTTTTTTAACTTAAATTAAAACGATATTTTTAACAACGATATTTTTGACATCGATATTTTTTTAAAATATTTTTGTACTTACCTTAATGTAGATAGGATGTCGATATTCTTGTCTTCGATATTTTTGCTGCGATATTTTTGTAGGTCGATATTGTGACCTTCGATATTTAGTCAGTGATTCATGCAGAACTACTTTTGAGAAGGTAAAATACAGAGGATGTTCATTGTCCTAGAATGACAATGAACCTACGATGAAGTTGGTGGAGGCAATTGAAAAGACACTTAGGGGCACATTTACTGACATTTTGTACCAGGTTTGCACCACAAAAGTGATGGAATCTGGCGCAAAATATTTATTTAGAATTAACTTTCTAGCGTAAATTGTGTTTTGCAATGGATTAATGCTTGAAAGTAACGTGAAGGATTGTCAGGGTGGTGTTTCATGGTTGGTATATGGGTGTTCCCTTGTAACCACCAATGATTTGTGGTGCAAAACCATCTACTAAGAATAGTAGACAGTGATTTGCACAAAAAATAAAACAGTTTTGAGAGGTGGGGTTAACTTTAAGAAATGCTTTTATTTCTCTAAACCTTTCTAATTTTGCATGTGTGTTGCACTGTATAGCACACTACCAAAGTGGCAAAAGTTTTAAAAGTTTGTCTAGGCATAGTATTTTGTGTTGGAGAGGCACGGTTTCAGTACAAAACCTATGCTAGACATCACACACACTCTTCAACTATGGTGCATATTTTAGTAGACATGGCACTTTCCTGCTCTCTGGCTCTCACACAACGCTGGGCAGCAACTTTGGTTACTGCACAACGTGGCGTGACATCTTTGTAGTTCTGCCCCATAGTCCCTAGAATAAATGCAATTAAGATAACAAATTAATTCATCTTGTTATGCACTCGTAGGGTTGCCACCCATCCTCATATCCGCTGATGAAATCTGCAACTGATGTTGATGAATACAGCATGTTTAATGCGGCACAATCTGTGCCGGTGGATGCACGTAGGGGTATCGACACTCGCTTTTGGGGACCAGGACTCAGTTTTCATTATCAGACCCAGAGCAAGAAAGAGAAAGGCAGGAAATGGAGAAACTGAGAAGAGAGAGATATGAAAACAGTGACAAGGGAAGAAAGCAAGGATGAGAAAGAATTCACAAGAATGAGTGAGCTAAGAGACAGGAAGTGCAGGGTGCAGAATCCAAACCAGACAGCCTTTGCATTCAGCATGATTGTCTGGGGGCTCCTGTGAACAACCTTGCGCCCCTGCACTTTTTTTCAACAAATGAAGCACTGACTAACATAAAGTCCGACTCTTTTCAGTAGAACAGCCTCGGGCTACATGAAGATCTGAAATCTGCAGAAACAAATACGAGTCACATTGTGATGGAATGGAATGACGCTATGTTACAATTTAACTCTCTCAAACTGAGACACAACAATTCCCCGTCCTGGCAATTCGATATAAAATGCTCAGGGAAGCATTCATTGCGTGATGACGCAAGTGCTGAGGAGGGCTCATGGCGTCACCTTTGTCATAGGTGGTTTAACTCTATGAAATGTCGTTTAAATGTATGTGCTGAGTTTGTAACTCTATCAGTTACCTCGACCCTCGGTATGACCATCCCAATATTGATAACCATGCAATTAGCTACTGGTCGATATATGCGCAAACCATACAACTACTTAACTTAAACTATAAGCATCCGTTACAGACTCCACTAAATCTATCGATGCCTGTGCATAATGTTAAAATGTACTTTTCACATGTGTACTCCTGACTACGTCACAGTGCGTTCCAGTTATCAAATAGTGTACATGCAGCTAGGAATGTGTGCATGCCAACGTTAACTATAAGGTCAGTGTCGGTTTGACACTATGGGGCAGATTTACAAGACCCTTGCAACACTTTTACGACGCCGTTGCATCACTTTTGTGATGCAGCGGTGTCGTGAACAATGAGCAATGTTGAAACACATTTACAACGTGACCCATCTAGGGAGATGCGTCACGTTGTAAAGCCCTGCGTCACATTATACCTGCGTCAGGTATAATGTATGCAGGGTGGGCGTTCCCACGAAAGAAAGCCTCGTGAAAGTGACACAGTGAAATCTACAAGATTTCACTGCGTCACTTCTACGACGCCACTGCGTCAAGACCTTACGCAGGCGTAAGGAGTGACGCAGCACAATCGGAATAGGCATTCCTGAGCATTGCTGGAGTTGCGTCTTGCTTGCGACATGACTCCAGCAATGCGTTACCTTTACGCCAACAGATGCATCAATCCTTGCGCCATGGTGCGCCGCATTCCAAATGCGAGGCATCCATGGTGGCGCAAGGGTTTTTTTGCGTGACGCAATTGAACTGAAGCATCTCTGCTAATATGCAGAGATGCGTCAGTTCTTGTAAATCTGCCCCTATATATGCTAAAAGGAATCAAAGGTCTTCTTGGGAAATTTTCACAATTTCAATTTAGAGATAACATTGTAGGTAAAGTTTGGGTTTATGTCTTACGTATATTGTATCAGCACCACTGCTTAGCTTACCATCTGACTGTTTTACAGACTGGATAAAATAACCGCGTGTACAACATTAATAGTTTATAGTTTACAATATGCTGGAAATATCCCAGTCTCAATAAAAGAAAGTGTTGTCTAGAAACGCTTCACGCCCGCCTCTGGAGCCCTAGGGCGACTCAGAATCAGAAAGGCGCCTGCAGGTTTGTTCCCTCAGGTGCTGTGCCTGCCTCACCTCGTCATGTTAGAGGAACTGGAGGGTTATGTAAATGTTTGTGTATTCCTGCTTTTGTTTTACATAGTGGTTTACGCCACCAGCGTTGCTTCAGGGTGCTTTCTTGTATTGTCAACACTGACTTGTGTAGGTAGGTACCATAAATCACATTGGCTTGTCTTTCTAACAACTGCCACATATTTGTGCTGTCAGTAGATGGCGCCAGAGACTGTTTCATGTACAGCCACATATCAACGAGAACCAGCCTTCATGTTTCCATTACGAAGATGGGCTCACCCATAGGCAGGAACACTGGAATGATGCTATTTTGTGGCCGCAGTATTTTCTACATCATTATAGATTTGTAGCGTTTGCCAAATAATTCATCACCTGCTGCATGATCTGAAGATGGTAACCGTGGGGCATATTATCAACGGCCAGCGATAATATTCCTATCGCAGGCTATCTCTGGAATTTATCGCCCTGGTAGCGCGTTATTAACAACGCGTTTCTCCAGGGCGATAAAAATTCCAGAGATAGCGAGGTTATCGCCGTTTTGCAGGGAACATCGCTGGTTTTCCAGCGATGTTCCCTGCAAAACGGCGATAACCTTGCTGATACGACCCTGTGGTCGTATCAACATAATCCACCCCCTGTGTCTAACATAGGTAAGTCAGGATTTTAGCAGACATTAGATTTTGGCGAAAACGGCCGTTTTCGCCAAAATCTAACATCTGCTATAATCCTGTGGGCTGCCTTGTAAATATTGCGATGTGAACATCAGCGATATTTACAAGGTAGTCCATCCGGGGTACGCCCAGTGACGCCCACTTTTCATCTCATTAGAGATGCAAAGGGGGGCGTTGGGAAGAAGAGTGCTAACCTGCGATTATGCATGTTTGCACTCTCTTGTTAATAGGGCGATAGTTTTATCTCCGCTTTTTTGGCTTTTTAAGCCAAAAAAGCGGAGATAAAGCCCTTGTAGATATGCCCCAAAGTTACTAAAAACGTCACGTGTTGCTGCGCAGTGGAGGGCCCTTTACAAAGGTTTATTGCTCACCTTTCGGTTGCTTTTTTCTGTATTTTGATGTCAAACTGGTCTAAGAGGTGAATGAACCTTTCACAGACAGTGTTAACCTGTGTAAAAGTGAAAAAATAATACTATGACAAATGTAACGCGTTATGCCGCATAATGTTCCTTTTTTTGCCTCATAATTTAATCAATTCTCTCGCATAATTTGGTCCTGTCCTGCAGCATAATTCCAGTGGCCCTGGACAACTGGTTGTTAGGTTGAATTTATGATGTATTTTATGTTTAGAAAGTCTCGACTGCTCCTCGTTCGTTTCCTCCCACCCACACCTTGCAGCACACGACATTAACCACAGTAACTGACGGCACATCTCACCTCAGCACTCACCCCTAGCAACAGGCAGTCACCTACACGGGCCCACAGCACCTTTCACCCACAGCAGCTGACAGCACATCTCACCTCACCACTTACCACTAGGAACAGGCAGTCACCTACACCGGCCCACAGCACCTTTCACCCACATCAACTGACGGCACATCTCACCTCACCACTTACCACTAGAAACAGGCAGTCACCTGCACCGGCCCACACACCTTTCACCCACATCAACTGACAGCACATCTCACCTCAGCACTCGCCACTAGCAACAGGCAAGGGAGCTCACCCACACCACCACACCGCAGCATCTTTCACCGACAGCAGCTGCCTACTAGGGCCACAGTGTCCTTGTCACACACAATTCAACACCAGCAACTCACAACAACGAACACACACAGTCAACAACTGGAATCCCCCCTAGCACTTTAAGGTACCTTTTACAACACCGCTGTCTTTCTAAGACTTCCCAAAACACCATCTTTTAATCCATCACCCACTACATCCTTCACACCCGTCTCAGGCTGCCTGTCCCCCACCCTCATTCCTCCTTGCACAAGAATCATCTCATCCCACAGATACGGTACCCTCCAGGTACAACTCCCTCAAATCCCACACTCTCAAATTCACAGTCGAAGTTCCCGCCCTCGCCGTCAGCACGACAACCGTAAGTTACTGACCGGTCACCCCGAGTACCCTGAAAACAGCAATCAACCGGCACAGAAGCAAACCCCCTACTCAGTCCGACTGCTTCACCCACAGAGGCGCGCACCCACCATGCAATCTTCTCAACAACATATTATTATTTATTTTATTTTATTTTAGTGTTTTATAGAGAGCGAACTTGACCCGTTAGGGTATCAGAGCGCTTTAAAGGAACAAAACAGTATACAGTAGGTTTGAAGTCACAAAAGTACACAATAGTATAGGAAGGGGCGGGGTGCTGGGTACATAAGGGATAGAGGGTACGTATGTACATTTTACATTTTACATAGTACTCGTGGCGATAGTCTCAAAAGTGTACAATAGGGTAGGAGGTGGCGGGGTGCTGGGTACATAAGGGATAGAGGATACGTGTGTACATTTTGCATTATACATTTACTCGTAGCGATCGTCTCAGATGACTCTGGGGGGTTGAGGCGAAAATTAAGCGAGGAATTTGCCCATAAGGAAGGTTTTGGCATCCTTTTTGAAGCGTGCCAGTGAGGGGATTCTTCTGATGGCGGGCGGGAGAGAGTTCCATACTCTTGGTGCGGCCCCAGAGAAGGCCCGATTGTAGGTTTTTATTTTCCGCAAGCGCGCAGGTTGGAGCAAGAGGTCTCTGGCGGACCTGGAGTTTCTGGTTCCTCCAGATACCACGAGTTTCTGTGCAAGATATGCAGGGGAGTTTGAGTATAGTGCCTTGTACGTGATGCATGCCAGTTTGAGTTGAATTCTGGCCTCGAGAGGAAGCCAATTCAGAGCTTTCAGATGAGGTGAAATGTGATCGAATTTCCTTGTGCCAGTAAGAAGTCTGGCGGCCGCAATGAGGCAGGCTTTTAAAGGTGCCAGGGAGATCTTGGGTAGCCCCGAGAGGGTAGAACAGCCATATTCCAGTCTAGAGATGACTAGTGCCTGGACTGCCATTTTTAGGTCGGGAGCGTCGAGGAAGGGTTTCAGTTTCCAGAGGTAGCTCAGGTGGAATCTGGCTGATTTAGCCATCGAGTTGATGTGCTCTCGCATGTTCAAGTTGCAATCAAGGGTTATGCCCAAAGATTTGGTCGAGTCCACAATGGTCGGTGGGCAGTTTAGGGCTGTGATAGCCTTAATCCATATCTGAATCTCAGGGTTAGTTTTTGGTGGGGAAATTAGGAGAAATTCTGTTTTCTTTGCGTTGAGTTTGAGTTGATTGGAGGCAAGACATTGGACAGTCATTTTCAAGGCCTCATTCAGGGATAGAATCTCCTTGAGGGATGAGGTTTTGATGTAGATCTGGGTGTCGTCAGCATACATGTGGTAAGAGATGTTCGCGGAGCGTAGTACTTCGGCAAGCGGTTCCAGGTAAAGGTTGAAGAGGGTGGGGGACAGGGTTGAACCTTGAGGGGCTCCAACCGTGACCGGGGAGGGGGCAGACAGGTTACCGTTAATTAGGAATCTTTGTGATCGATTTTGGAGGACCTAATCCAGTCTAGAACAGAACCATCCAATCCCATCCTAAATTTGAGGCGTTCGAGTAATTTTCCATGGTTGACCGTGTCGACGGCCGAGGATAGATCCAGGAGGATTAGGAGACAAGTTTTGCCTTGGTCGAGGCCTTGGAGGGCATCGCCTACGATGTGGAGCATGGTGGTTTCAGTACTGTGCCCAGGTCTGAATCCTGATTGGAAGTCGTCAAGTAGATGAAAGTTGTTGATGTGATGGCTTAGCTGCTGTTGCACACACTTCTCCAACACTTTGGCTAAGAGAGGGATATTGGAGATAGGTCTGAAGTTGTCAGGGGAAGCTGGATCCAGAGACGGCTTTTTCAAGATGGGGAGAACTTGGCCGGCTTTCAGAGAGTCGGGTATCGATCCCTGCCTGAGAGAGGCGTTGATTATTGCAGTCCAGCTAGGAATGAAGGTATTGGGCGGCGGCAGCTAGGCAGTTGGGGGGGAGCGGGTCATTAAAGTGGTTGTTCGGGTTTAAGGTAGATAGGATTTTTGAGACAGAGTCTTCATCATAGAGCTTGAAGTTAGACCAGTGTGCTTGGTTTTTGGGTGAAGCCTGTGGGGGCAACGCGGAAGGAGGGGGCAGATCCGGAAAGGGTTGAGAATTTGTGGCGGAGCTGAGTTCGTTTCCTAAGGCTGTGATTTTGTCGGAGAAAAAGGAGGAGAAAAACATATCACCACCCACAAACAACCATGAACCTGTGGGGGTCCATCCAGGGCTGGGTATAGGATTCTTGGGGCCCTAGGCAGAAAGAGAATGCGTGAGACCCCACTAATTTGCATAGACTTGACCCATTCAGGGCTGTCTGCATCTGAATAGATGCCCCTGCTCCTGAAGCTGCAGCCCCTCACTCTCAGCCACCTACAAGCACCTCGTAACAGCTCATCAAGGGCTGAAGGGGTGAGAGTTGGAGGTGTGAGGGTTGGAGGTGTGAGGGTTGCTTATCTCCAGAGAGGGTTAAGACAGCCAGGGAGCTAAACAGCTGTGCAATAGCCATCTGCATGGGTGGGGGGTGCAGGCCTAATTGCCAGACAAACCTGAGGAATGTGTCTTCTTGCAACTGGGACTGGGGGCCCCCTTCTCTCGGGTTCCCCTTGCTACACCATAGCAGTAAGGCCAGGGCAGGGGACCCCCTAAGGTGGTGCACTTGCAAGGTGGCACCTTTCAAGCCCTGGTCTGACTCTGTCGCTTTGGTGTGGGACCCCAAGTTGTAGGGCTGACTGCGGGGCCCTGGGCAGCTGTCCACACTGCCCATGCCTAGCACAGGCCCTGGGTCCATCTCTACCCCATGGGTAGATCACTGAGCGCCCCCCCCCTTTACGATAACACCCTCCCCCGACCCTCAACAACAAACAAACCTGTGAAACCGCCATGTGATAAACCAGGCACCTGAGAAGCTGCTGTCATAGCCATAGCACTGCAATACAGCGCCTCACCCGAAAACAAGCCAACAACGCTATCCTTCAAACCTCAGATATGCGCCCCCCCCAACACCAACACTGCAGAGCTGACAGCAGTGAGAAAAATAATGGCTTATTAAACCGGTCTCTCAGATCAACCCCCACCATCACCTAAAAATGGTGGCCTGCTGAAACAGTTTGAGATGGTCCCCAACCACATCTGACGTCAAACATTACAAGACACAGAGAACCACAAATCCATCTTCCCAATCTCCGAGGTCACCAGTCCAACAACCAACCCCTTCTCATAACATTCCAAAATAACCCCTCAGGCTGAAGAGCCCACCTGTCTGCCCCAAAGAAGACTGGATCTCAAGACTTCTCCACTAATTACCAACCTTTTCCATGGTCAGATTCACCCAATCATGCTCGATGACCTCAAAGCAGCCGCGGAGGTAGAATATGTCTATTGATGCTGCTAGACCTCCGCGTGGCCTTGTAAACCACAGACCAGGGGTCTCACCGTCTCCTTCTGCTGGTCGCAGGACCCTCTGATTCCACCCTCCTTGGATTGAAACTCTCCTCTCCACCCATCTCCAGATCCTTAAGTGGACACCGTTAGCGGAGGAGCATCGCCCCACTGCTGGAGCCAGCAGATGAAAACATTAAAAATAAAATGATAATAAAACGATTATATTGTTCTTTTATTTTAAATCACAGAGCCGAGCCTTGGGGGCAGGGCCATCCTTTGACAGCAGCAAAGCATGGAGGAGTTGTGAGTGCTGTAAGTATGCATGTCGGTTTGCCCGGCCGTCTTAGGCCTGCAAAATCAACATGCACACTGAGATCTCTCCAACCCCAGTTGCGTTGCCGGGTGGAGAACAGCCGACACAGGCTCAGAGTTGCCGTGGGAGAGCAATCCATCCCACTCAGAGCAATCCCGGTGCTTCTTTCATGCTGGTTAATAGTATTCCCAACATGAGAGCTGCGTCGGGATTGGCGCTGGGGAGTCTGGGAGCCTGTGCACTAGCAGCAGAGGAACACCGAGGAAGCGAGCGGCAGATAAGTGACCTTTTATTATTTGTATTATTGTCCCCCGTGCTGACCCACGACTTGTCGCTAATAGTGACCGCCACTGACTGCTTGTTCAGCCCCTATCCAGGATCCTCTGGGGGTACAAGCAGGACCACCTACGTCACGAGCTCTCTTTAACATCTAGGTCCCCCCCTTCCTAAACATCACAGGTGTTTACAACCTACTCCAGTCCTCCACTTACAACACTCAATTCCACGGATGTATCAGGGGGAAGGAAATCCTTGGTGTCTTCCTCTGAATCATAGATAGTAAGAAGCCACCTAAAAACATAACCAATAAAAAAGAAAACTGGTTCTCAGTGAAAATACCCACCACTACCCACCCTACTCCCCAACCTCTGATCTAAGATTTTTTTTCTAGGTCAAGTCAGTAAGGAGCACCTTAAGGGGATTCAGTTTGCAGAGTTGAGCTGCCATCCATCCATACATCCATCCATCCATACTCTAAGTCAACACAGGTGCTGTTGTCCTTTGTAAGTCTGTTTGGATGCAGCATAAGCATATTTATTCACACAGTGACTACTTGAGATCTAAGTACAGAGCCAACTGTGCTGGCACCTTTGTGTGCACGCTTGGGGATGGTTTGAGCCTGAGTGGCAGAAATGAGAAAACCTCATGAGCTTCAGATGGGTCTCTTGGTCTGGTGGGTCTCGCTTATTGGAACAGGATGGAAAGCATCCTTGCGGTCCGAAAGACCCAAGAGCGTCTCCTTGGGATAGGACCAGGATTATCCTGTAAGGCATCCATATTGAATGTGATGATCTGGAAGTATCGATATTGATATTGATATTGAAAAGTTTTATATAGCACGCAAATGCCCAAGGTCGTCTTGGCACTGGCGTCTACTAAAGAAGCATTGACACTGAGGCAGGCGCATATCACAGGGGGCGAGAAAACAGACAGCCAAGTCTTAAGATGTTCAAATTCAACACAGCAACAGTGGTACAGTAGTCACACATCCCTATCTTGAGAGCAGAGTAGAATAAGTAAAGGCATCTGTGGTGCTCTGAATGCTAAAACACACCTGTTGCCAAGATGTGTATGTCTGGACCAGAGAAGCAAATCCTCGCCCATACATGAACAAAACAAAGAATAGCCGAGCACTCCTAAGTCGGTATTCTATATTAGTTGTATCAGTCTTGGTCCATCAGTACCATCATTTCTATGTTGCAAGTACAAAACACAAGTTCCCTTAGGCAATATAATCAAAAAGATCTCGAAATGGTTTCCATCAACACTTCAAATATTGGGATAAATTATGTTTTTACTTGATTCAGATATTATAGTAAAACACACAATGTTGTAACTGTGATTACAATTTCTCAACAATAACTACAGAGATTGTAGAAATGCTTCATGGATGGTTTCACCCGACACGTGTTTCGTTCCTGTTTGGGACTTTTTCAAGGCTATTTCCAAGGGTTGTGTATCGGAGAGTAGATTGATATGCACAGAAGGTCCAAGTCTTCTTATAAACCACAGGATCGTAACGACTACTCCAATTATAAGGAAACGATGTGCACAGAGCCCAAATAATATTTGAGCGCTAGTTCCATCCAATAGGGCGTGTCCAAATGTATTTCCTTTATTTCAAGCTATGAGGCCCGTAGATAACAGTACACAAAGGAAGCTGGCAAAGTCCATTTGTCACGAAACAATGATAATAATGGGCAGCCACTCGGAGGAAAGACCTTGATATGTCTTAAAATATTGTTATCAGAATGGCGTGCCGTGTGTTTAGACCTCTTTAAAACAGCTACATATCAATCAACTTTACTCAGGATATCAGAGTCGGAGGGAGGCCCAAATTCAAAGGATACCACGATTGGTCCCAGAAGGTGCTGTCCCTGCCAAACAAAAGGACCTCGGTTTTATCCGAATTGAGCTTAAGACTGTTCTTGTGCATCCACTCAACCACTGCTCTCATGCAACTGTTAAAGCGGTGCGCAGTTTCAGTTACATTACTGGGGATTGACACCACAATTTGGGTGCAACAGATGTACGAATTAACCTGGTCAGGGGGGCCACATAAATATTAAAGAGTGTAGGGCTTAGCGACAAACCCTGAAGGACGCCACACAGCAGTATGAAAGGTTTAGTACAGGCTCTCGTTCTTGAGGTCTACACCAGTCTGTATTCGCCAGAAACCTTTAGGACCAGTACCAGCAGTGAACAACCTTCTTCTCCCTGTTCCTTCAGAGTCAATCTCCTGGTGACACTCTTACTGAGAAGAGACAGAACCACTAGTTCAATGTTTCCTCTTTACATTTTGTATCACCCAGTTCAAGGAGGTAGGAACAGATGCTCAATCTGGTAACCTCACTGACCCACCTGCCACACCCAGAAAGCATGCTTTTGGTGATTTGGTGTGAGTCTTTTCAGTAGTTTTTGAGAAACTAAGATTAAAATGTGATAGATATATTGACAGTAGGACTTGAACTTAAAAAGCAGGCGTTCTAAATGGCTGAAGGGGCTTTTTGCAGCAAGAGCTCTGATTGGCAGGCTGTTATATGAACAGAAATGGTTTAGTCGCTAATACAGTACTCGGGTAATTAGGTCCACGTGTCCTGAAAATGTTTTGAAAAATCGAAAAAGAACCTAAGGGACACCCTGACCCCAGGCCCTTGTAGGGTGGTCCCAAAGGGATCTGACCTGGACTCAAAATTACATTGCAGGGCTCTTGGGGGACTCCAGAGGATGGCACGGAAAATTAATTGCAAAAAATAAATGTGGAGTGGGTGTCCGTGGGAATTGGCTGCCCGCAGGAGGTTGGATATGGCTATCAGATTGTATTTTACGTCAAAAAACCCTTGAAATTCAATGAAAAATCTGAAGGTTAAAGTGACGGTATAGTTAGTTATGGTAATAATATCTTAATTTACATTAACAAAAAACTTCAGAAATTCACTGGGAAAAAAAATGTTAAAGTGACGTTATAGTAAGCTGAAAATGTCAGTTAAAGCATATCATTTTAAACAAAAAAAATGACATCACTGACAACATCTAGAATTACATCATTGATGACAACACTGGGCAGTGTGGGGGTACAAGTTCTATTAAAATATTATGTATATGTATATATATATATATATATATTCACTGAAAAAAGACAGGTTTCAGGGACGTTATAGTTAGGCTGACATATCACTTGTACAAAAACAGAGAAATTCGGCCGTTATAGTTAGCTGAGCTAACAACTCACGCCTCCGCAATGCACTGCTGATGACATCACATATTACATCACTCATGACATGGTCAGTGACATCACTGATGACATCACTGATGACATCTCAAATGACATCACTGATGACATCACTGATGACATCATCCAGTGACTGAGTGTTTCTAAAAAGTTTAAGAATGTTATATATATATATATACGCCAAAGTGCATTGAAGAATGAGTGGGTGCATGAGTGTGTGAATGGATGATTTAGTGGGTGCATGACAGACTGTATAAGTGAGTGATTAAACGTGTCTTAGTGAATGCATGGGTGAATGACTAATCTGTGAATGTCTGTATCAGTCTGTCAGTTGGTGTGTAAGTGGCTGCATGGGTTGGTGAGTAGCTACATGAGTGTCTATATGGGTTGGGTGGGGGTGTGTGTGACTCCCTGAATAGATGTGTGAGTGCGTGATTCACTAGATGTATGGGTTCATGAGTGCATCTGCGAGGGGCTGTATGGGTGAGTGAGTGTGCGTAGGGCTGTGTTGGTGAGTGAATGGATGTCTCAGTGGTATATGTGTGAATAACTACATATGTGAAAGGCAGTATATGTGAGTGTTGGAGTATATAAGTGACTATATGTGAGAGTGAGTGATTGTGAGAGTGGTTGTATGGATGAGTGTCTGCTTGTGTCAGTGATTGCATAAGAGAGTAAGTATGTCTTAGAATCTGTGTAAATAAGTGAGGTGGTGTGTGTATAACTGTATAGGTGAGTAAATGGCAGTGTGATTGATTCTTTGGGTGACTGACTAGGTGTGTGAGTAACTCTGGGTGAGTGGTGGTATGTGACTGTCTGTGTGGGTGTATGAGTGCATATATCAGTGGCTGTATTGATGAGTGACTGCATGTATGAGTGACTGTATGGGTTAGTGAGTGGATGTGTGTCTAGATCTATGACAGTGAGTGGGTATGTACTAACTGGTATTGGTGTATCTATGGTTTCGAGAATGGTAGTCTGTATTTTAGAGTGGGTGCATCAAAGGTTATATTAGGGTGTGAGGAGGTGAATCA
Organism: Calotriton arnoldi; assembly: GCA_963921515.1. Taxonomy (NCBI): domain Eukaryota; kingdom Metazoa; phylum Chordata; class Amphibia; order Caudata; family Salamandridae; genus Calotriton; species Calotriton arnoldi. The sequence continues at coordinate 1,427,565 of CAWUFW010004038.1, forward strand.
GATATTAAGTGGATGATGTCATCAGTGATTTCATCAGTGATGTCATTTGAGATGTCATCAGTGATGTCATCAGTGATGTCACTAACCATGTCATGAGTGATGTAATATGTGATGTCATCAGCAGTGCATTGCGGAGGCACAAGTTATAGTTAGCTCAGCTAACTATAACAGCTGAATTTCTCTGTTTTTTTACAAGTAAAATGTCAGCCTAACTATAACGTCCCTGAAACCTGTGGTTTATTCAGTGAATTTCTAAGGTTTTTTAAATGCTAATTCCTAACTATAACGCACGCCATGCCATTGCAAACTGCAATGTCCCGGGGGTGGGCACCCTGGGACATTGCTGGAGCCGGCCCTGGGGGGTGGCTGTCCCCAGGGCCATGGAGGGCTCCAGGAGGGGAGCTGCGTGGCCACACTCCCAACTGATTTGAAGCCCCAGGGAGGTGGTGGTCCCCGGGGCTGGGGGTCCACAACGGACACCCATATTTAAATGAAGTGTGCCCCAAGGAGGTGGTGGTCCCCGGGGCAGTGTGGGGGGGCTGGAGCCCACACACACTTATTTTTTGCAAGTAGCCCCAGGGAGGTGGTGGTTCCCAGGGTTTCGGGGGGCCCGCAAGGCCTCCCCCGCCCATAATAAATTCAAGCCCCGGGGAGGTGGCGGTCCCCTGGGCAGCATGGGGGGAAGGACCCCCCACGCATTTTTTTCAAGAAGCCCCAGGGAGGTGGCGGTCCCCGGTGCTGCGGGGGGCCATGTGCCCCCACACATTATTAGCAAAACCCCAGGGAGGTGGCAGTCCCCGGGGCTACCGGGCCCCCGCAAACAATTATGAATTGCCCCTGGTACATGGCCCACCCGGGGGCTTAAAAAAAACAAAGTGCGGGAGCCTGCGCTTGGTTTTTTTTCTGTCGGATTCGCGTACCCTACACGAATCCCGACGACATTTAAAAAAAAAAATTGGGGGGGGCCCTAGGGGTCCTTGTGTGACCCCCTGAGCAGACCTAGGGGATCAGGGTTTTTCTACCTTGCACCGTAATCTTGTTTTTTATGTTTTTTACTGTGACTCAGTTCTACCAAGTCACAAGATGGCTGCCAACACTTTCTGGTTTGAAATGTTAGCAGCCAATCAAAATCAAGCTCGTGCTCGGGAGGGTTCGCGGATCCACCCCGGTCACCAGATACTAATATTTTTTTATGTATATATTTCTCAGAAACTACTGAACGGATTTGCACCATTTAAACAAAAGAATGCTTTCTGAACCAAGAGCTAACTTTTTGCCAAATTTGGTGTAATTCCGTTCAGCAGTTCGGGCTGTAGCTTTGTCCAAAGTTTCCTATGGAAATTAACATGGAGAAAATGCGTTTTCGGACCCCCCTTTTTTCTCAGCCCCAGCTTGACGAATCACCCCAAAACTTTCAAGACAGGAGCTGACCGGAGCACCCCATTAGTTTTGACAAGTTCGCGAAGATTCATCAAACGGCGCCAAAGATATTGGCAAAAGAAAAACTGCTTTCCTATGGAAAATCGGTCCTAACTATAACTACCTACTGGCTCCAATACCTGACCAGTCTGCACTATAAAAAACTGCAAAAAAACCAAAAATAAAAAGTGTTTTGCACACTTCTGTCAGTGGGCTATACGTGGGCTACATCTGAGTGATATTTGTGCTACATTTGGGCTCTTTTTTCTCTGGTGGCCATCTTTGGAGACTTATTTGTTATGAAGTTTCCAAATTTCCTCATTTACTGCAGTCTCCTCAGTAGGAAATGCTTTCAATTTGTTACTTTGATTCCATCAAGAAGGCATTCAGATGTGTCAGGTATATGCCATAAATTCAGAATGTTAGCACTCTAGTTGCTCATTAGATCACTGTAGTAAAGCTACTGATCACCAGGGAGTTAACTGGAAGTCTGCTGCTGGTATTGAAAGTGCATGTTTCAGTCTGCATGTCAGAATTTTTTAATGAAATAGAAGAGGATTTGAGAAGTCACTCAAAATGTGCCCTAATTTTTCTTTCTGCAGCACTAATCATAATTTCTGTGGCACAATGAACCCCCTCATTTTGTTCCTTTTTAAATTAAATGTTTTAAGTGTTACCAGTTAATTCCAATTAAGATGACTTCAGGTGTGCCATACTTTTGTCATAAGTAAGACTGTTAGCGCTCTAGTTGTTCTTTAGAACACTCTGGGAAGCTGCAGTAGAACACAAAGGAATCAATTGACAGGCTGCTCCTGTTGAAGTATAACAGGAAGATATTTGAGATCTCACTTAAAACATGTCCTCATTTTTCTTTCTACAACACTAACCATAATTTCTATGACAAAATGAACCCCCTCATTTTGTTCCTTTTTAAATTAAATGTTTTAAGTGTTATCAGTTTATTCCAATCAAGATGGCTTCAGGTGTGCCATACTTTTTCATAAGTAAGACTGTTAGCGCTCTAGTTGTTCTTTAGAACACTCTGGGAAGCTGCAGTAGAACACAAAGGAATCAACTGACAGTCTCTGCCCTTGTTGGATGTACATGTTTTACTGAGAATGTCTGACTTCATTCTCACATGGCTGAGAAAGATAATGTGAATTTACAGAAAATATGCTCTCGTTTCAGCTTCTGGAGCACCTTTCAAACCTCTATGGGAAAAGCATGAGAAAATAGTTTTCTCTCAAACATGATTCATGATATCCCAGTAGAAGGCTTTTTCACAGGGTAAAATCACCTTATAACACACCACAATTCCTAAAATTAGTATGCTACCATCAACAAATGATTTATAATGTAACTAAAGTCTGTTATCACCCTTTATACGTTCTCCTTTTGGTGACCCTCAAAATCTTCCATTCACTACAATGCATTTTAATGGGGTGCTATCATGTATATTGATTCCAAGATGGCTGCCAACATTTCTTGGATGAACTGCTGACAGCCAATCAGATCTCACGATGAAATGTGTGGTTAGGCTCCGCCCAGATATTGATATTTCTTTTTCCTTTAATATTTCAAAAACTACTGAACGGATTTACACCATTTAAAGAAAAGAGTGCACTCTGGACCAAGAGCTACCTTTCTGCCAAATTTGGTGTAATTCCATTCAGCAGTTCGGCCTGTAGCCGCGACAAAAGTTTCCAATGGAAATTAACATGAAGAAAATACGTTTTGGGACCCCGCTTTTTTCTCGGCCCCCGCTTGACGAATCACCCCGAAACTTTTGAGACAGGAGCTTACCGGAGCGCCCCATTAGTTTTGAGAATTTCGCGAAGATTCGTCAAACGGCGCTAAAGATATTGCCAAAAGAAAAAACGCTTTTCCTATGGAAACAAGGTCCTAACTATAACTACCTACTGGCGACCTCTATACTATAATGTTCCTGTAACCTTTGGCTTTTTCAGTGGAAAAAAAATTATATATATATATATCGACAACAAAAACCCAACACGGTCCAAGATACACGAACCAGAGTCTCCACGGCACAGAGGAAATCCACAACCAGGTACTTAGAAGTATTTTATTTTATTTTTTCTTGATCACACCATTTGTGCAAACGTGCAAAGGATGGTCAACGCGTTTATATATATATATATTCACTGAAAAAAACAACGGTTTCAGGGACGTTATAGTTAGTTGAACATTTCACTCGTACAAAACCAGAGAAATTCAGCCGTTATAGTTAGTTGAGCTAACTATAACTCGCGCCCCCGCAATGCACCGCTTAAGACCTCACTTTGTTACATCACTCATGACATGGTCAGTGACATCACTCATGACATCACTGATGACATCTCAAATGACTTCACTGATGATATCACTAATGACATCATCCAGTGACTGTGAGTGTTTTTAAAATGTTTATGAGTGTTAAATATATATACTAAGGTGTATTGATGAATCAGTAGGTGTATGAGTGCCTTTATTGATGATTCAGTAGGTGCGTAACTGACTGTATAAGTTATTGATTAGGTGTTTCAGTGAATGTATGGGTCACTGACTAGGTTCTCTGAATGTCTGTATCAGTCTGTCAGTTGGTGTCTAAGTGGCAGCATGGGTTGGTGAGTAGGTACATGAGTGGCTGTATGGTTTATTGATTGGTTGTCTGAGTACCTGTATGGGTGTATGAGTGTCTGTGTGGGTGGGTGAGAGGGTGTGTGACTGCTTGCATGGATGAGTGGCTGCGTGAGTCAGTGGGTGTATGGGTTAGTGAGTATAAGAGAAGGCTTGTATAAGTGACTTTGTGTGTCTATGGCTATGTCGGTGAGTGAATGGATGTGTCAGTGGTATATGGGTGAGTAAGTGGATATGTGAGAGGCAGTATACATAAGTGTTGGAGTATATCAGTGACTGTATGTGTGAGTGAGGCATTGCGATAGTAGCTATAATGGTTAGTGAGTGGGTGTGTGAGGGTCTGTATGGGTCAGTGATTATATGTTGGCATCTGTATGAATGAATGAGTGGGTGTGTGTATAACTTTATAGGTGAGTAAATGGCTGTCTGATTGACTCTATAGGTGAGTGAGTAAGTGTGCGAGCAGCTCTAAGAGCGACTGACACTGTGTGAGTGGCTGTATGGGTGACTGAGTGGATGTGTGTGTAGACCTATGAATCAGTGAGTAGGTACATACATACTGGTATGGGTGTCAATGGTTTTGAGAATGGTAGTGTGGAAGTTGGAGTGGGTGTTTGAATGGTTACATGGGGTGTGAGTGTCTGTGTCAGAGATTCTCCGGATGATGTCATCAGTGATGTCACTGACCATGTCATGAGTGATGTAATATGTGAGGTCATAAGCAGTGCATTACGGGGACGCGAGTTATAGATAACTCAGCTAACTATAACTGCTGAATTTCTCTGGTTTTGTTTGAGTGAAACTTGAGCCTAACTATAACTTTCCTGTAACCATTGTTTTTTTCAGTGAATTTGTAAGGTTTTTTAATTCTATTTCCTAACTATACCAGCCCTGTAACCTTTGATTTTTTTTCAGTGAATTTCTAAGGTTTTTTAAATGCTAATTCCTAACTATATCTTACCTGTAACCTTTGGTTTTTTCAGTGAATGTCCATGGTTTTTTAAGTAGCAATGGTCTTTGCAGAATGGCGTTGAAAGGGGGCGGGCCACTGACCAGCTCTCAGAAATACAGCTGAGTAGGACTTATAGAAAGTACCAGGAGGGCTTCTTGGTCCCCAAGGTCCTTTAGCATCCAAGGCAACTTTATTCCCCAACCAGTAGTGTGCCAGGAGACGTGTTTGCACAGTGGTGCAGAAAAGGGGTGTGGCCTCAGAACAGCTCTTAGCAAACTGACTGCGTAGAACTTGCTGGAGGTAACAAGAGGGATTCTTGGCCCCCAAATACTCTCAATAGCCAAGGGGAATCATCCCCCAACTAGTACTATGCCAGGAGGCACATTTGCAGAGTGATGCAGAAAAGACATCCTTGATGTTTGCACAGATAGTACCTGTATGATTCTATGAGTGCCATTGCCAAGGACAGACTGCGAATACCAGGTGTTTTTAACAGACTGTAAAACACATATATAGACATATCTTACATAAGGTTTCATTGTAGGTATTTAGTAAGATACTAATTTAACTTTTCTCTTTGTATTCATTTGTCGAAATAACTAAATCAAAAATGCATTTTCCTTCTTCACAACAACACGAGAGTTCACATTGACATCAGTAGTCACCAATACAAATGGTAAAGTGAAAAACAGATTTATAGACATATTTTATACAAAGTTTGAGTCTAGCTGTTTAGTAACATCATTGTTTAACTTTATTTTAACAATACATTTAACAAAAACAATAAAAAAATAACTCAACATCTGAACTCACAAATACAACATAACTACCAAACACCCATCAAACTACCCATTGTTATGCACACTCATGGGGAATTAAAAACTGTTGCCAAACTAATGCAATGTACAATCTGAAAATATCACATGACCTGGAAAGTAAGGAATATTATTGCATAATATACTGATCAGTAAAATCAATAGGACGTTTACACCCACTCCTCCTTCTTGAATCTACTTTTCCAGAAGTTTATTGTGAGCAGGTGGTAGATTTTGGCTGGAGACTTTTTTAGACTCATGTGGGACAATATTCATGTTCTATCATCTTAAAACTTTTCATAGAAAACGTCTCCAACTGCCGATCAAGCAGAAGGAAGCTGGAGGACCATCTACATCATTGGCAGCAGCAACAATTCCCGGCCATAAAGTCCCTTTAAAAGTGCAGACTGCTAAAACAAATATGGCTCCAGAGTTTTCAAGAATGGCCACGTATTGCATGGACTGTACTGTTGTTATAACAACTGGTGAGCAGTGTGTTGCAGCTATTTGCAATGCTGCCAAAAATCATACATGGTAAATTTTTCCCCCTTTTATATTTTTTGCACATTTCATAAGAAGAGTTCATAGTGAACAGCAAGAAGGCAACGCAAAGCTGAAGGACCCTCGACTTCAATAGCAGCACAACATCACAGAAGCAGAGAGTCCTTTCAAAAGTCCAATTTCAGCTTCAAGATTTGTATTCACAGTTTTCCCCGATGGCGTCATACTGCATGGATTGTGGAGTTGTAGTTAGTGCTGGAGAGCAGTCCATAGCGGCCCTTCGCGAATTGCTGAAAATGAATAATACATTTTGATTTATTGTTATTTTTGATTTTCATAGTTTTTCTACATTATCTTACAAAATGGGATCTAATATCTATGTGTTTTTCATTTTATTATCTTTCAATTTATTGTAACACTACTTACATATAACTTGCCCTATAGACAAGTTAAACTATCCCTCAACAAATAAATACACAGTTAACTTTTGCCAGGTATCGTAATTTAAATTTTCACATTTTAAATATGTCAACAGTCTGTGTTTAAATCTTCTAGTAAGTGCATCAACAACATATACAAACATACTCTTTTTTTACAGAACACTGTTAAATTTTGTAATCTCTTTTTTAAAAGTATCAACTGTAATATATGTGTCTTGTTCTACAACTTCTCCTCTTAACAACTCTTCATTTTCCCTAAAATACTGCTCAGGACTAAAGAAACAAAACTGCGCATCACCACAAACCTTTTCTGCATCTGGCACACTACCATGCAAAAGTGCTCTACTTATTTCTCCTAAACATAAAGCAGGAGTTTTCACATAATACAGCCTCCTACCTAAAGTTGACATTGTTTAGTGGTATAACTTATTTTGTGTTTTAAACTTCACCTTGGAAAGATACGTTGGAATTTTCTTAATATATCAATGGATTGCTGCCTAATACTAGAAACACTACTACAATTCCATTTGCATACAGTACCCTGACTACGCCTTCCTCGTACCTCTTCTGTAATAATTTCTTCTACATTTCTAGATACCATCACCTCTTTTGCTATAGGACTACAATTCTTCATTTGATAACTTGTCCTCTTTAATCAATAGCATGGATTAATTTGTTATACTGGATATAGCTTTCTTCATTAAAGAAAGCCTCTGTGCAAGAAGTATGTATCCATTGTCCACTAAAAATTGTACAACAGTTACTTCTATTCACTAATCTTTTCTTCTGGTTTTGTCTCCTCATGCACAACACTATTTTTTCAAGAGTCTTCATTCTATTTAGAATCAAAAGGAACAGCTTCCTCTTCAAAGCAAAGGCCGTATCAACTACTCTCACAACTTGTTCTTTCTGTTTTACTGCATCTCTTCTTCTTCTATACTTTTTTAAATTTAACACTAAATTTACAAGGTTTTAACTATGCAATCATTATAACATTTGTGCAGAACCTATGCAGCCATCTAAACACCCACTTACAACCCATGCACGCATTCAAATACTGAGGCATACGTGTGCACTGATAAAACACTCAGGCTCTACTCATGCACTCATGTAATTATGTAGAGAGTACCATTGTAGTAAATCTATCACCCATATTGTCTAAAGACTACATATTCCTCAGTAAAACTTGTAAATACATGGGTTTGTAGTTGAATACATCAATACTCCCTAGATGATTGAATGAGTGCATAGGTAGTGCCTAGGTGATTCTGTGAGGATACAATTAGTGCGTAGATTATTCCCTGACTATGTCATAACTCCATGAGTCATTCCATATCTGCATACTTACTGTCTGCATGTTTGCTTGACTATACCACTAAACCAGTACTGGGTGTTTGGATGACTGCATGAGTAGAGTCTGAATGATTCAACAAGTGCGTGACTAATGCTTCAATAATTCAATACATGCATAGATACTGGTAGGATGATTAAATGAGTGCAACTCTAGTGCCTGAATGATTGCAAGAATGCATATATAGTATATAGGTGATTTATGCAATGCATGGATAGTGCATACATGATTGCTTAAACCCATGCATGCCACCTAGCCTATTGGATGAGTGGATGAATAGTGTTTCAGCGATTGGATACTGCCCATGTATTTTTAATTGACTGAACAGGTAGTGCCTGGATACTTACATAACTACATGGGTAGTGCCCAGAGAATTGAATAAGTGCAGCAGTAGCGCCTACCTAATTAGATGAGTGCATGACTGGTGTCTGAGTGACTGCATGATTACATTGTTAAAGCTTGAGAGATTGGATGAAAGTAAGTAAACTGCTGGGGTGATTGTATTAGTGCAAAACTATTGGCTCAGTAATTAAATGACTCCATAGGTACTGGATGGGCAATATGTTTACTACAATGGTACTCTCTACGTAATTACATGAGTGTACAAGTAGAACCTGAGTGTTTCATCAGTGCACGTGTGTGCCTCAGTATTTCAATGACCGCATTGGTTGTAAGTGGGTGTTTAGATGGCTACATAGGTTCAGCACAAATGTTATAATGATTGCACAGTTACAGCCTTGTTAATTGCATAACTCAATAGATATGCCTAGGGGATTAGATGAATGTATATGTAGTGCCTGCATACTTCCATGACTACATAATTTCTGCCTGCCTGATTGCAAGAGTACATGTATAGTTTCTTGAAAATTGAATAACTCCATGGATACTGAATCACTGATTTGATGACTGCCTGCGTAGTGGCTGGGTGATTCCATGAGTGCCTGATTACTGCCTGACTGACTGAGAAAGTACCTTCATTGCTGTTAAATACATAACAGTTGTCACTATATCTCTGAATCATTGGTTATCTCCTTCTGTCAGTATCAAACTACCTGTTTTACTGTATACATGTTTTCTTCTGAACTATTCTGAGGGAAATCTAGGTATCACACTTGATATATTATTACATACATGTCCCTCTAGAAACATACATTGCTTTGTTACTGAGCGTGCACATGCATCAGTAAATTTCTAAAACAGAAAACAACATTTTGAAATGTTTCAAAGCACAAAACCTTTTGCGAATGGCATACCTACATCATTGCTTAAATACTTCTTTTGCTTCTAAAACATATATTCAGCATATCTCAAACAAAAGTTACACTCGAAATGAAGCTAGGACAAGAACTCTCGTGGTATTCTGCACTATTAATACTGTTTAAAGAAAAACACTACCCTCACCATATACATGACATTTTTTATCAGCCTTACTGAACATAGCTCACCATGTAAACATATATGCGATTTCTTAATAGATGTACACCTTCAAGCCATCTTTCCCAAAATATATACCTCTCTGCATCTTTAAGCAAACTCAAAAGTCCCACCTTATATATAGCTATGGCAAGCACAAAAACCATATATCACCATCTAAGCATATGCAAAGTGGTCATATAAGATAAAAACCACATTGACAAACACTTCCCAATACATACCTAACAAGTATTACTTCTTTCTAGTTCATATACACGCAGACAACATGTTCTCCTCTTTTATTTCTCACTACACTATTCCTGTTTAATAATGTTACTAAAAGTACTACAGCTCCCAGAATGCAAATGACAGATGTATCTATTCTGTTTGACATTTAAAACATTCTTAGTTCCTCATTGCAACTTTCCACAAAACTATGCTGTTATTTATCAATAAAATACACACTGTAATAAACAGGCACTAATTCATTTTTCTCTTGCTTCCCAAAACATTCACCATTAACCTCTTAAACACATGCCCTCTAATAGATACAGTTCATCTCATATATTTTTTCTCATCACTGTGATACTCCTTATATCAAACTCCCATATACATCTTCATTTCTAATGTACATTTTTAAAATAATTACAAAGTTATATACATACCACTGAATTCAGTTTGTAGATTATATTGTTGTTTTAGCTCTTTCTGCATAGTTTGGACACTGTTAAGATTTGTAAAAACTAATCACAAGAATGGTACACCACTCTCACACAAAGCAAGTCTAAAATGGCAACCTCTTCAACTCTATCATCATGAGAAAGACAGCAAATGAAATCATGTTTTCCATTTTAGACTACACTATCTCCTCTTGTGAGTGGTTAGTATCTGTTAAGCCTTTCCCTCTCTTTCAAAAAGAGATTCCTATCTATGTGTTCGCTATGTTTTCGAGATCATCACAGAGATATCGCGAAAACAACGGGCATCCAAACCTATATCTAGCTTCATTTTTCTGAAATTTAAATACTACACAACAGTTTATTACATAGTCCTGAGTCCTGGAAATTAAAACTTGTCATTACTTACATTGTGTCATCACTCCCCAACTTTAAAAAAAATGTTCTGTCTCTTTAACACCCTTTCCCCCAATACAGTCTTAGCTCAGTGCGCCTAGCAACCCAGTGGAACCAGTAGGTCACAAGTTCACAGCACATTCTTGAAGGAACATGCTGCTTCCAATTAAGATACAGCAGATGTGCTTTACTCCACACATTCAAAAGCATATCCATGTCTCTAATACATTTCTTTTCTTAAACAACAGCCAATAATAAAACTTCTTGCTAAGGCATCCAACACACTACCTAATTTTATTCACTTTCGTGCTGATAGCATCCACTAAAATATTTCTTTAAAAAAAAAAAACACCTCCATTTTAACTGCTTTTCCTTTTCAAAACTACCTCAATCAGCTCCAGCCTTCTCCTGACTACTATTTCTCCTTCACTTCAAAATGCTTAGAGTATGGATTGTGGGCCACAGCTATATCTATTGGGTAAAAGAGGTTGCAAAAAAGAGAGGTATTGACAGGGACTTGGGTTTGCCAAATGTGCAGATTACTTGGTTTCCCCAGAGAGGGTTCAAGTTTCATCAGTTGCTGGCTTTGGTTAAATCCATTCCCAAACTCCTCACCTCATGATTGTGCACTGTGGTGGCAATGACCTAGGCACATTGACTGGGGTAGGGATGGAAATCCTAATGAAAAAAACTGATGTCGCTTTTCCCTCACACTGTCTTGGTGTACTCTAATATATGCCAAAGACAGAAATGGAAGTGGTCAAATCAACCCTGTCCACAGATTGACGAAGCCAGGAAACATGTTAATAAAACTGTTTCTGAATGGGCTGTATCTATAACAACAATCTGCGTTTTGACATGCATGCAATTATAGAAATGATGGAGTGCACTTCATAGATGAAAGGCAACAGGTTGTTTCTAAGTAACCTGAAACTCTGCATCCGGTCTTATGTGTAGCAGCCATATACACACAAACAACACAACAGCTCCTCAGCCACCTTAGTACCCAAAATATTGTGAAATGTTTTTTTAAAGGGTTTTTTTCCTTTCGTTTTTGGAGATCTTCGCGACGACATCGCGATCCCTGCGGACACGTCACTAAAACAGAAAACAATAGCAGACACTCAATGGCCACCAACACATCCAGAAATAATATGCAAAAAAATCCATTCTGAACATTTCCCTACACAAATTACTATATACATACTTCTTTCAAAGCATGTTTAAACTCATATTTTTGTACCAAGTTTCGTTAAAATCCATCTTTCAGACCAATTTCCTGTTTTCGCGGTTATTCAGGACGTCGCGACGATGTCGTTAACCGCAACGATCGCGCCTTTCCCATAAAGTGAAAACACATACATGAACACATACTACACTATTTTACACACTAGGGGTTTATTACTGTACACTTCAAACTCATGTTTTTCTAGTGTATTTCTAGAACAACCATCTCTAAAACCTATTTTCTGTTTTCGCGGTGACTCCGGACATCGCGATGACGTCGCTCATCGCGGTCCCCGCGGTTATGCCACAAAAGCAGAGAGTAAAAGCATGATTTCAATGGCCACCACCACATAAAAAAATTATAGCTATATAATTAATTCTAACCATAACAGTAGATAACTCACTATATAAATAACTCTATAAAAACATTTATCAGTATCTCTATAACAAAGCATACTAATGATTCATTGATATATTTTTAGGTCGAGCATCAGCGCGCATGCGCTGTGCAAGACCTGCTGTAATCCATACCACCGCTTTTTTCCCGCCTCCTACTTACCATTGGCTCACTGCACTATCGCTGTTCCATGCTGCCTCCTAACTCGTTGGAATTCCTGATACGTCACTTCCCTGCGAGGCTTAGGCTCACCGGCCAATTACAGTTTCCTTATGTGTCCCTCTTCATACGTTGTGTGGTAGAACTCTTTTAATTGATGCTATTGACCATTGCTTGTGTTTTAATTTTCAGCACGCCATGCACGCTTTCAGTTTCATTTTTTTAATTTCAGCACGCCACGCACACTTTTCATTTCACAATTGCAGCGGCCGCCGCACACACTACTCGCTGCTTGTCTTCCCGTGCTTGTAAAGCAGACCCAACACAGCATGAGCACTGCAATGTTGGCTGCCGCACACACCACTCGCGGGACGCTGCTTGTCTTCCCGTGCTTGTAAAGCAGACCCAACACAGCATGAGCACTGCAATGGTGGCCGCCGCACACACCACTCCGGGACGCTGCTTGTCCTCCCGTGCTTGTAAAGCAGACCCAACACAGCATGAGCACTGCAATGGTGGCCGCCGCACACACCACTTCGGGACACTGCTTGTCCTCCCGTGCTTGTAAAGCAGACCCAACACAGCATGAGCACTGCAATGGTGGCCGCCGCACACACCACTCGCGGGACGCTGCTTGTCCTCCCGTGCTTGTAAAGCAGACCCAACACAGCATGAGCACTGCAATGGTGGCCGCCGCACACACCACTCGCGGGACGCTGCTTGTCCTCCCGTGCTTGTAAAGCAGACCCAACACAGCATGAGCACTGCAATGGTGGCCGCCGCACACACCACTCGCGGGACGCTGCTTGTCCTCCCGTGCTTGTAAACAGACCCAACACAGCATGAGCACTGCAATGGTGGCCGCCACACACACCACACGCGGGACGCTGCCATTAATTGAAATTAAATTACTCTCCATAAGGCTCTGCTCCGCAACCCCAAATAACAATTGCTCTGTATTAGTGCTTAATAGATTATCTATAGCAGCCAATGCATGCCGATTTCATAGGGAAAGGCTCGTCTCCCTAGTTAAAAACTTCAGTTCTGACTGTAATTTTCTGGTCCACAGTGAGTCCTTGCTTGCGTATGAAGCCAAAAGCTGTGCAGGGAAAAGTGGCTGGTGGCAGTCTTTCGTTTTGAGTACAGTTTTGCGGAACGAGCGATAGTCCTTCTTTATATTCTATAATAACTCACTCGATTTGGCATTCTGATTGGCGGTCCTTCTTTTATGTCGAGGGCACTTGTACAGTAGTTCCACGGCGCCAGCTCTTGAGCTAGTGGATGTTGTGAAAGCTGGCTTCCTCTGTGAAGGCAGCTGGCTTAGTAGGAAGAGGCGACAGCTGACATCTAGGGGTACTTAGCTCTCTCGCCAGTGGAGACTTAGTCCCTGCTCCCTGGTTCATCATGCATTACGCTTTCGGTCCAGACCCCATCCTAGAGACACTGCTGCTGCAGATAGAATGTATGGCACCCTGGGGTAACTTAAACGGAGTCCGTGGTAAAGGGTTAAGTGGAGCTTGTGGAGTAGGCTGTAAGGGGGTAGTGTTGGAAGGGAAGAACAGAGTGTAAGGTTTAGTTAGGGCTTTAGGAGAATCATGGGGTCGAGGAGCATAGGAGATTATGTTAGTAAAGGACAGTCGCAGGTAACGGAGGATAGAGGATGAATGTGTCCTTGCGTAACGTAACTGGTGCTCATGTTAAGCACTCCAATACCTTCGGGTCGAGTTTGCGCTATATAAATCTGCAAAAAAAAAAAAAGAGGACACTGTCACGGGCTGGATAGGACACAGGGGGGCAAGAAGCGGACCAAGGACTAGTGGGATGTGACCCCTGCCGATTTCCCTCTTATTTCCCTACAGCAGGACGAGTGGGACTGTCCCTTTAATCCCGCACCTGAGGAAAAAGAGGAAGATGAGTGCGGTACCTTTAACTGGGACTTCGCGTCCGAGGATACCGCCCACAACGATGACATCACCATAGCCGGGCCAACAAGAGTGCCGGGGAACAGGAAGAAGGTGTGTGTCATCACCGGAGGGAGAGAGGACGAGGAGTTGGAAGAGGACGTGCGTGGAGAGGAGAGAAGACTGCCGGGTGGAACTTGCGGAGCAGATACGCCGAAAGACCAAAGAAAGCCAGGAGGCCAACGACCCCGTGCTGCGTCCAGCCACGCTCCAGGAGGAGCGTGGCTCTCTCAGGTACGAGAGAGGTTTGCGGGTTGGGTTGGTCGGAGGGAGAGACCCGACGAATAGGGCAGCGACCTCCCTACCGGACTCCAAGGGTTACCCCATCCTATGCACTTCACTGTCCCGACTAGACGTGCCGTAACCACTGGTGATCCTTCACTCCCCTCCCTTGTGTGAACTAGTTCCCCACATTTACACCGTCTTTTGTATCCTTTTTCTTTTGTTTGACGGACTCTGCTCCGGAACCTCTGTGCCTGCGAGACCCAACGGGGGTGGATGCGAAAGGGGTGGAGAGAACCTGTGACTCCGGAGAACCGGGATACGACGCCATTATCCCCAACGCTCAGCAAAAGACTGGCTACTCAACGGAGACATGTGTTCCATAAAATAAAACCTTCCTTAACTCGACCTGGTCTCCTGCCCCCTCATTTTGACCCGCTACAAGTGGAGGAGAATGCGGGCATAACTCCGTACGTCTGCACACCTACGAAGGACGCCCTAATTCAACATCTGGTCAAGGGGCAGGAGAAGCTGGAATGGGCCGTGGAACGGCAGATGACGTCGGCCCAGGCAGACCGGGACATATTTAAAGACACCATAACCGCCCAGCTGGAGGGACTTCATAAGATGGTAACAGACCAGCCTGCTCCTACCCTGCGTGAACCTCGCAGTACACACCAAGGGCCGGCAGGGATTTCGTTGCAAAAGTATGTGTCAGGGGAGGACCCTGATGCATTTCTACTCAACTTCGAAAGAGCCGCCAGAGCCTGTGGTTGGCCTATAGAAAAGTGGCCTTTTTTCTTGGCGCCACTACTGACAGGTGAGGCCCAAGCAGCGTACCAGGTGGCGAACGCCACCGGAGACACACCGTACAATGACATCAAGACAATCATCCTAGACCATTTAGGACTCGATGCGGAAGCGTATAGGGTGCGTTTTCGAAAAGAAAAAGGCGCTCCGGGGGAAAACCCCAAGACACTGTTCTTTCGCTTAAAAATGGCGGCCGACAAGTGGCTAACCCACTCCACCAGTACAAAAGAAGAAATCATGGACAAAATCTATTTGGAGCAATATCTGGATGCTCTCCCCTTCAACACCCAACGATGGCTCCGCCAGCATACCCACCTGACCACGGAGCAAGCCATAGACATGGCAACCACCTTTTCCCGTGCACAGCCTAGACCCTCTTGGTGGAAAACCGAAAAACCTAATCGGCAGACGCCAGCCAAAGTTGAGAAGAGAGCACGAGCCATCCCAGAGCCAATCAAGCCCAGACCAGCAAAGGCCGACTTACCATCCTTTAAAGGACCCCAATGTTTCGAGTGCGGGGACTGGGGCCACATAGCCCGTTTGTGCCCCAGAAGAAAACCAGTTGAAGAACCCATGGAAGTGGGATACATTCCTAAGTCCATCCTCTACACCGCTGAGATGGGGAGTGTTTTTCACGTGAGTGTTAAGGTGAATGGGAGGGTGGTAAAGGCCCTGCTAGACTCCGGATGCAGACAGTCCGTGATACAGGGGGGGCCTTATTCAGGCCTCACAGACAGTACCCGACACCATAGTACATATTAGGTGTGTACATGGGGATGTTAAACCGTACCCCGTAGCCTCTGTGTCCCTTACTCTCTCTGACGGTAGGTCTTATCGTATCAGGGTGGGGGTGCTGGATAGTCTGCCCGAGGAACTTATAATAGGGACAGACAACTCCGAATTTCTGGACCTCTTACTGCAGACAGTACGTGCACAGGGTAGAAGGGCGGGATCAGGCAGGACAAAAGACGCCCCGGTACCGGCTCTTATCACCCCTGAGCCCTGGCTACTGGATAGGAGCTTTAAATTTGCTCAGGCTAACCATGCAACCCTCTTCAATGCATGGGAACAGGCTCACAGGACTCTAGACATACCTAACCCTTCTTTTCCCCGTTTCTTGATTAAAGAGGGGCTACTATATCGACAGGGTTCAAGAGGCGACCCACACCAGTTACTGGTCCCCCTTTCCTTTAGAGACCAAATTTTAGTTTTTTCCCACTCCCATCTTACCGCCGGACACACGGGGGCCGAGAAAACAACCCAGAATGTACTGAGACACTTTTATTGGCCCAGGGTATATAGGGACATAAAAGCCCACTGCCAGACCTGTGAGGTATGTCAAAAGAAGAACACTCACCGACCCCCGGCCGTTCCGTTGCAACCCCTACCAGTAGTCGGTACTCCATTCATAAGAGTAGGGATGGACTTGATCGGTCCCTTGCCAAAAACCCAAAAAGGAAATGTATATGCCTTGGTGATAGTGGATTACGCGACCCGGTATTCGGAAGCGTTTCCCCTGAGAGCACCCACTACTCGGAACATTGCGGAGAAACTTTTAGAACTCTTCTCTAGGGTAGGCTTCCCCAAGGAGATCCTGACCGATCAGGGTACTCCGTTTGTATCTCGACTTATGCGGGAAGTATGCCGCACCCTTGATCTGCGACACATTAAAACCTCAGTATACCACCCCCAAACGGACGGTCTCGTCGAGAGATATAATGGGACCCTGAAAACAACTTTAAGGAAAAGGCTCTTGGTAAACGGAAAAGAATGGGATCAACTTCTACCCCTGGCCCTATACGTTATTAGAGGTCAGGTGCAGAGCAGCCTAAGTTGCTCGTCTTTTGAAATGTTGTATGGACGACAACCAAGGACACTTCTAGAGATGACCAAAGAGGCGTGGGAAAAGGAGGAAGCAGAGGAAACCAGGGGAATGCTGGAGTATACCCAAGTACTCAAGTCCAAGATCGGGAAGTTAAGGGATCTCGCATACTCCCATCTCGAAAAGAACCAAGAGAAACAGAAAACCTATTACGATAAGGGGAAGAAGTGGAGGAAACTGGAGGTCGATGACTGGGTATTGGTGCTACTTCCTTCCTCCACTAAGAAGTTCCAGTCGGAATGGATGGGCCCCTATAAAGTCATCGAGACCATCAGAAGAACCACCTATCGCATACAGATAAAGCCCGGTCGGAGCCAAACGTTCCATATTAACCTATCAAAGAAATGGCTAGGCCCACCACCCAAGACAGCTCACCTCGTGCTGCCCAGCCATACTACTGCTGCTAGCACACTAGACCAACTAAAGATCAACGAAGACCTGTCAAAAGAAGAAAAGACCTCTCTAAGAACGACTCTGTCCCCCTTTTCCTCCCATTTTTCGGATAACCCAGGGAGGACCGTTCTAGCGGAGCATTGTATTGAGACACCGCCTGGCAAGGTTGTAAAACAGCGACCCTACAGGATCCCAGCCGCCAAAAGGAGCGCCGTGCAAAAAGAGGTCCAGGACATGCTGCAGATGGGGGTCATACGTCCTTCTAGGAGCGAATGGTCATCACCGATAGTTATGGTGCCCAAACCTGACGGCAGCACCAGATTCTGCATGGACTTTAGGGCACTGAATGCGTTATCTTCCTTTGATGCCTATCCCATTCCCCGCATTGACGAGTTGATAGAGAAGCTGGGTGACGCCAAATATATCACGACATTGGACCTTACCAAAGGCTACTGGCAAGTGCCACTGAGAGAGGAAGACCGAAAGAAGACAGCCTTTGCTTCCCCGGAGGGGCTGTATGAGTTCACAGTTCTTCCCTTCGGGCTCCATGGGGCTCCAGCAACGTTCCAGCGTCTCATGAATACGGTGCTCCGAGACTTCCAAGATTTCTCCTCCGCATATCTTGACGATATAGTGGTCTTTAGCCCGTATTGGGAGACACATCTGAAACACCTTCAAACAATCCTTCATGCTTTACAAAAGGCGGGCCTACATGTTAACTCGAAAAAATCCAGAGTGGGCTATCAGAAAGTCAAGTATCTAGGGTACGTCTTGGGACACGGGATGATAGAACCCCAGAGTGAGAAAGTTAGAGCCATAGCTGAGACCCCTTTTCCCAGCACTAAAAGGGAGATGAGAGCGTTTCTCAGGTTGTTGGGGTATTATAGGCACTTCATTCCCCAATTCTCAGAGGTAGCCGCCCCGTTGACTGATACCCTCCAGAAAAATGTGAAGCCCCAGGTCCTGTTACATCCCACCCCGCAGATGGTAAGAGCTTTCAACACTTGACTATAACCACCGGTCCCGTATTGTCTTCCCCGGACTTTTCGAGACCATTCATTCTCCACACCGACGCCTCTAATTATGGGATAGGTGTAGTCTTGTCTCAGTTATCACCTAAGGGGGAGGAGCACCCCATCCTATACATTAGCAGAAAGTTATTTCCCCGAGAAACCAAATACCCCACAATAGAGAAGGAGTGCTTAGCGGTAAAATGGGCCATAGATAAGTTAAGATATTATCTAGAGGGCCGCCCTTTCACCTTATACACTGACCACGCTCCCCTTCAGTGGATGAGCCGAAACATCGCTCATAATCCCAGGGTTCTTCGCTGGTTTTTGTCACTACAACCCTTCTCATTCGAGGTAAAACATTGCAAAGGCTCAGAAAATGGCAGTGCTGACTTCCTATCCAGGCCATTTACTCTCCCCGATCGGGAGATTCCTAGGGGGGAGGTGTGTCACGGGCTGGATAGGACACAGGGGGGCAAGAAGCGGACCAAGGACTGGTGGGATGTGACGCCTGCCGATTTCCCTCTTATTTCCCTACAGCAGGACGAGTGGGACTGTCCCTTTAATCCCGCACCTGAGGAAAAAGAGGAAGATGAGTGCGGTACCTTTAACTGGGACTTCGCGTCCGAGGATACCGCCCACAATGATGACATCACCATACCCGGGCCAACAAGAGTGCCGGCGAACAGGAAGAAGGTGTGTGTCATCACTGGAGGGAGAGAGGACGAGGAGTTGGAAGAGGACGTGCGCGGAGAGGAGAGAAGACTGCCGGGTGGAACTTGCGGAGCAGATACGCCGAAAGACCAAAGAAAGCCAGAAGGCCAACGACCCCGTGCTGCGCCCAGCCTCGCTCCTGGAGGAGCGTGGCTCTCTCAGGTACGAGAGAGGTTTGCGGGTTGGGTTGGTCGGAGGGAGAGACCCGACGAATAGGGCAGCGACCTCCCTACCGGACTCCAAGGGTTACCCCATCCTATGCACTTCCCTGTCCTGACTAGACGTGTCGTAACCACTGGTGATCCTTCACTCCCCTCCCTTGTGTGAACTAGTTCCCCACATTTACACCGTCTTTTGTATCCTTTTTCTTTTGTTTGACGGACTCTACTCCGGAACCTCTGTGCCTGCGAGACCCAACGGGGGTGGATGCGAAAGGGGTGGAGAGAACCTGTGTCTCCGGAGAACCGGGATACGACGCCATTATCCCCAACGCTCAGCAAAAGACTGGCTACTCAACGGAGACATGTGTTTCATAAAATAAAACCTTCCTTAACTCGACCTGGTCTCCTGCCCCCTCATTTCGACCCGCTACAGACACCAAACTCAAAGTGACCACCATGTTATCACGCACACGGTTTCCTCTCCTGGATTTTTGCCTGACACCACTAGCACCAGTTGTACTGAAACGTATTGTACGGATTTAAAATCATTTACCGTACACGTTTGCATTCAATTGAGTGTTAATGTAGCAAGAAAAACGGTTCATAGTAAAATATGAAAGACATAGGATAGGCTGCGGTTCCAAACAACTGGCACCTGACACTTCGTTACAGAATATACAATCTATAACAAAGCCAATCAGACTAGATTTAATGCACTAACCTATTCAAATTCATTTCTGCATACCTATCTGTCAAAACACATGAATCTGCTTTGAAAGCAATTCTATAACCAGTAACACAATATAGTTAGAACATTGCCTCTAATAGTCTCTCACGTAATTCACAGGTTAGCGGGAGCTTTCTATGTCTCAATGGCACCAAAAAATAATTTCTGCTATAGGCTGGTGCCAAACATAATCCAATTTCACGGCCTCCACCCTTATGGACAGCCTCACATCCAGCAAGCAATCTAAGCAACATGAAAAATGTCTTCCCTTCTACCTCACCCCCGACACATGCAATGGTAAAATTAACCGATTTCCAGCTGTCAATAATACTCACAGTCCTAAAACTTCTCCAAGCAGGTAATTCATTCCATATGTCTCATGATCATTGCAATATGAGCCACGCATGAGAACTCATTGTCACTCTGCAACATACACACAATTAGACAGCAAGTGTGTCTCTGAAGTGGAAATAATGCCTTAAAATTCCTTTGACACGCAGCATTCTAGCACTCTATCATATGGTACAAGGAAATGCTGGCCTCTCAATATGTTCCATCAATTCATAGATCTCTGGTCAACCAATGTGCAAACCATCTGTCAACCATAGTTCATAAGACAGTGCATAGGAGCAGATCATGTAGAGAAGAAGGAAAAAAGCTCTTGGATGCCCTTCCTTAGTGCGGGGATTTAATCAAACAACCATTTGCAATGCAATAGGTCTCACATTTGTGAGAGTTTGAGCTATTGCCATTGTAAATGACACTGCCTTTTATTTGTGTTTTGAAAACCTGCAAGCGGTGCATAAACACGCACTTTGTACATATAGTTCTTGCTTATGAGAAGCATGCTGGCAGTAACTGCGCCTCTTTTACTGCCAGATTTACTTCTCGTAGGCAACGACTATAAGTACAAAGTGTGTGTTTGAGCAAGTACAAAGTGTGTGTTTGCGCACCGCTTGAAGGTTTTCAAAACACATAAATTAAAGGCATTGTCATTTACAATGCCAATAGCTCAAACTCTCGCAAATGCGAGACCTATTGCATTGCAAATGCTTGTTTAATATTTTCACCAATATTCGCGATGACATTGATAGTCGCGATGTCCCCGCGATGGTACACGGTAAGGCCACACTGGCAGTCGCGGTGTCGTCGCGAATATCACGCGTGATTTAAAAAATCAATTTTCGACACATAACTTGTGTCACTAACACCCCCATTTCTCAACCATGGGGTCAGAGTATCTCCACCCTGACCCCTTATGTGGGCTTTCGCACAGATTTTCAGCCCCGGGAACCGTTCCCGATAGATAAAATGGTGGCGGCAACTTTCTATTCAAGTTGCGTCCAGCCAATCAGAGCATTCCTGTTGGCCCCTGCATTAGCTATTCATCGCGAAACCACCGCGAAATATCCGCAGCCAGAGATATCACTATAATTTTAAACTTACATTTCTCAAAAACTACTGAACGGATTTACAGCAAATAAGCAAAAGGCACTTCCTTAAACCGACATCTCCCACCCTGACAAATGTTATGTAAGTCTGTTCAGCGGTTCGGGCTGTAGAGGTGGCTAAAGGTTCCTATGGGAATTAACATTACAAACACAACCTTGTTTCGTGCCTCAAATTCTTGTTCCCCACTGCATGGATCACCCCCAAACTTTCCAAATCAATAGTTCCCACCATAACACTTTTTGACAAAATTTCATGCAGATTGCCAAATGATGCCAAAGTTATAGCCAAGTGAAAAAATGCTTTTCCTATGGAAACTAGGTCCTAACTATAACTACCTACTGGCGACCGCCAATAGGTAAAATATATTTATATACACAGATATGTGATCATGGACATGCACTTGCACAAAGAACAACAATAAAATAAGAAGTTATCGCAACTTGATGGGTTCGTGCCTGCTTCTTGATTGAAGTTTCCATGAGGATTGTTTTTTGCATATATATATATATATATAATTTTTTTTTTCAAGGTATCCACTGCCTCCTTGCGCCTAGGAGAGAAGGAAGATCCAGTTTGGTCTAAATTTCTAAATTCCAGTCTGATGGTGAGGAAGACCTATTGGATTACCCTTTATTTTAACCCACCCCAGATGGGTGAAATTCCCTCCAGGGCCTTTTAGCCCTTCCCCACCCTTGCACAACGGACACGAATAGACCTTCTATGTTGTGTAAAAGGATTCAGTTTGTCAACAATCGTTTAAACATGCTGGGCCATAAATCATCACAAAGTCATCGGTCATTAATACGCACCAAAGCATGCAGCTATCTAGAACATCAAACAATTAGCACATCATAAATCAAGTCATTCAATAGTTGTACATCATCGTACAGTTGTAAATCACTCTTTGGTGGATCATAAATCACCATAACCATAACCCATCATGGGGGCGTGGCCTGACAAGATGGCCGAGTAGAAGTTTCTACTGGCGCTCCCGTCGACTCCAGTAATCCTGCAACATCATGCAACTCCTGAAGGGTTAATCCCCCCCCAAAAAAGCCAGGGGAACTGACCGGTCCCACTCTGGCACCGGTCAGACACAACATTTTGCTGATTGAATGAAGTTATCAGCATGAAATGTAAGACGGCCTGTGTGAGCGACGGCAGTCATCTTCTCTGATCAGATACCGCCGCCGGATGCAGAGACCTGGAGCGGGACGTGAAAGGAGTCCGGCACTCTGTGTGAGATGGCGGTTCCAGACGAGCCACAGCTGGAAGTCCTGCGGGGAAGAGTCGGACCCCCCCGTGCACCAGGTGAGGAGGGGGCACAACGGCGAGCCTGGGCCCAAAGTCTGGAAGGTGGCCGATATAGAAGCGGCGGCATTGGGGTGCGGCCTGGGCTATGAAGCGAGCTCCGCTGGGAGTAACAGGCCGGCCGACCTCCTCCCTGGCCTGTGCCTGAACCCTGGGGCGGTTCCATCGACAGCGTTGCAAGGCAGAACAGGCTTGAGCGGGTGAGTTGGAGTGCACGCCCCCCCCGTTGAAGAAGGTGATCGCGAGTCACGTCCGGGAATCCCGCAGTGGAGGGACATAGGACGCATATGTGGTAGGTGAATGGGAGCGGAGCAGCACAACTAGGCCTGCCGACCAGAGGGGGGCCTGAGCAGATGCCGCAGCGCTATTGTGAGGCCCAGGCTGGGAAGAGGACATAGCAAGAGGCGAAAGACGTGCCTGGAGGCCAGCCGCTGGGCCGCAGCCTGAAGGAAAGCAGTTTGGTTCCTGGGTTGGGTGCCCGCGGCCGCCCCAGAGCACCAGACAACCAGAAAGAGACGCCTGAGGCGGTGCAGCCTGGAAGTTGGCTCAAACATAAGAGCAGATGACGCGGTCTCTGGCAAATCAAATCCGGAAGACCGGTACCGGCCCAAAGAGGCAGGCTGTGGCACTGGTGAGAGGAGACCCCAGCTGGGGAGACCCGGGCCAGCGTGGGGCTGACGAGACTTCAGTTTGAGTACTGGAGGTCAGAGATCTGTAGCCCGTGACTTGACGACGCTGAATAAATGAACCAAGGGGATGGAGGGTCTGATCACAGGCGATTAGGTGAGCGGCATGATGTGACAAGTGCGACCCAATGGCCTGGCATTGAAGGCAGTGGAAACCAGAGGATAGTGCCTTCTCCCCCTTTGCATAGCTGCCTATACTGGTGAGACTACCCTACCTGATGCTGGGGAAGGTCACAGGAACCGTGCTCAGATAGTGCTGCCTGTATACTTGAGGCTACATACTGGTGAGGACCTCGTGCTGGGAAGGTCTAGAGCTAGAATAACACTTGGGGCTGAGGGAGTGGACTGTGCCTGATACACCCCTGGAATCCCAGTTGGTATAAAGACTGGAAACCATGGTGAAACAGAAAGGGAATCGAACAGCCCAGGTATTAAAAGTACAGAGAATCCAAATATTTCTTCAAGTATTTTTATTTGCAGCACACCAACATAGAGCAGTCTGGTCATCACCAAGGTCCAGTGCAACTGACCTTTCAGCTGACCAGTAACAGTGTGACACAGTTCCATATGGAATTAGAATGCAGAACATAACATGCAGAAATCTCCAGGAAGTAACATGTAAGAATATAATATATCTCCCTTATATAAGAAAAAGAAAGAAAAAGATACAAGGGAGAAAAATAAATAGAAATAAATTAATACAAAACTTATCTTACAAAATCCGATAATTTCAATGGTAACTGTCTACTGCGACAGGAATCTTTGACTCTAGAAGCAACTGTGTCTTCATGACAATAAGTAGTTTCAGTGACATTGAGTGTTTCAAAACGCGAACTAATGGCAATATCCTGGTTCATGCTGTGGGCAGCATTCTTGGAACCGACACAAGAATTATCATTGGATTCATTGTACCCATTGGAACCACAAAAACCATCAGGACATCTTGCAACTCGTTTTACATTCCGCAACTTACCATCTTGTGTGACAACACTGTTTTCAAAAACTTTGGTAATTTTAATGGGTTTACCAAATTTACTTGAACATTTGCTAATGAGACCAGGTTTCCTGATTTTTACCCAATCTCCAATTTTAAAATCATGAATCTTAGTTTTCCACTTCTTGTCATACCACACTTTTGTTTTACTCTGTTTGTCTTTCACTCTTTCTGCAGTACTATACAGAATCTCCCCATTCAACATGTTTTTCTAACATTTCTCCTTAAACCACCATGGACATATTTTGGATGTAGGATCTCTTCCTTTCAAAAGACGAAAAGGACTAATCTCAGTGACAGTACGTGGGGTAATCCGATATAACCATAGTCTTTCTCTTAACAAATTTTTCCAATCACCCTCCAATTTGACAACATCAGAAATATCACCCTTCAAAACCCGGTTGAAACGCTCAACTTGACCATTTTCATGTGGCGCATATAGTGATTTGGTAACATGTTTTATGTTATGACATTTTAGAAACTCCTCCATCTCAGCAGAAGTAAGCTGCACACCATTATCAGTCACAAGGGTCAACCTTCCCTCGCAAAAATTTCTTTTAAAAATTCCAAAACACTATTGGTAGTTGAAAGAGAAACAAACTTAACCTCCAGCCATTTTGAGTGGTAATCTACAAGTACTAAAGCATACCGGGAGTCAGATGGTAAACACATGAACGGACCGGATATATCAAAAGCCAATTTTTTCCACGGTTCATCAGGCCACTCAGAATTCTTAAGAGGAGGTACATTAAGTTTCAACATCTTTTCACGAGATATACACACATCACATTCTCTGACGGTGCGATCAACCATGCGATCCATTCCTGGCCACCAAAAATAATTTCTAACAAGGCGTTTCATGGCGGACATTCCAGGATGGGATTTAGGAGCCAATTTCAAAATTAAATCATGTACTCCAGAAGGTGGCACACACTTCCCACCTTTATACATAAGTTCTCCATCCAACTCTAACTCATCTGCAACCTTAAACATGGGCATAACCGCTTCATTAATATCTTTCTTCCTGGGCCAACCTTCCAAAATATATTGCTTAACCATTTGCCATAATAAATCTTCTTTCTCACATGACCTCCATTTATCCTCAGAAATGTCCTCAAAACCTCCTACAACAACATCTTGAATAGTGGTAACAATTTCAGAATCATCAAAACTCTCACCAACATGTTCTTGACAAGGATGGCGTGACATAAAATCTGCTGTAACATTATTTTTGCCAGGAACAAACTCAGTCTTAAAATAATACTCCTGTAACCTAGAAGTAAGTCTCGCAATACGTGCGGTGGAGTTCCAACCTCCACCTGGTGACAAAATATTAACTAAAGGTTTGTGATCTGTCCTTAACGTGCACTTACTTCCCCAGACATAATTTTGATAGTGTTCAATTGCCCACACACACGCCAATAACTCTTTCTCAATGACGGCATATCTGCGCTCTGTTTCATTTAAAGTCCGGGAAGCAAAACAAACATTCCATTCTTCATTTCCACACTTCTGTGACAAAACACCTCCGATACCATACAAACTGGCATCCACCGTGATAACACACTCTTTGTTCATACAGAACGGTCTTAAGGTGGGGGCTTTCACAATATCTTCTTTGATAGATATAAACGCTTCTTGCTGTTCTTTTCTCCACTCGAAAATTGCTTTGTGTCTTAATAACTTCCTTAAAGGTTCCATTTTTGTTGCAAAATTGGTTACAAATTTACTATAATATTCACACATGCCTGCGAAAGACAACAATTGTTCCTTGTTAGTTGGGGCAGGAGCATTTTCAATAGCATCAACATTGGATTTCTTTGGTACAACACCATTACCTGTAAGCGTGTGTCCTAAATATTCTACTGTCTCTTTGAAAATCTTGCATTTATGTGCCTTAAGAGTCAGACCATTGTTCTTCAACCTTTCACATACTTCTGTTAAATGTTTCAGATGCTCTTCCTCATTGGATGAAAATATCAAAATGTCATCTTGAAAACATTTTACAAAATTGTCTACATCTCTAAAGATATTAAACATGACTCTTTGGAAAACCGAGGCTGCCAAGGCTAACCCGAATGGCATCCTGGTATATTGATACAAACCCTGCGGGGTAATAAACGCAGTTAACATTTTAGACTCTTCTGTCATTGGGATCTGGTGATACGCTGACCTTAAATCTAGCGTTGAAAACACTTTGGCACCCTCTAACATGGACACGACTTCATTTATGTTAGGAAGGGGATGACAATCCATGACAATACCTGCATTTAATGCTCTCAAGTCCACACATACTCTCAATTTTTGGTCCGGTTTGCAAACAAAAACAATGGGTGAAACCCACTCAGCAGAATCTATAGACTCAATGATGCCTTCAGTGACTAGTTCACTTAACATGTTCTTTAACTCTTCTCTGACATTGATTGGTACACTTCTAAGTTTTTGTTTAACAGGTATTATGTTACTCTTAAGTCTAATATGATGTGAATATTCTTTAAGTTTTCCCAACGCATCTGTAAAAACTTCTTTATACTTTTCCTTAATAAACTTTTTTTTATCTTCACAACTAGTGACAGATATATTCTTAAAATAAACAGTTTCATCTAACGTAACCGGTTCCTCCAACCGGGGATTTAGAATTATACCTAGTTTCCATTGGTCTTTGCAACCTAAAACATTTACTCCTTTAACTGCAATATACAATTTTATTTGTGCTACTCTGCTTCTAAAACGTAAAATTGTATTGAAATATCCTTACATAGCCATTCTGGTACCATCATAGCTCTCCGCTGTAATGTCAGGGGGCAAAATCTCTTTTATGTCAAAAACTTCACTACGTTTTTCCATGAAGTACATCTTAGATATTATAGTCCATGGTGAGCCTGAATCTGCCATGAGACTTAAATCTACACCTGAAACTTCAACAGTACACATAGGTGCTTTTCTTACAGGTTTGTCTTCTGTATCCTTAATATTGGCAACTCCCTCTACTAGAGAAACCACAAAACCCTTGTTGTTCTCAACACATGGAACACATTCATACTTATGTTTCTCTTAATCTCTCTCTAACGTACACAAAACCTTCCCACGCATTTGAGGTGCATACTTCCTTTGATCTTTACACACATTAGCGAAATGTCCCATCCTTCCACATTTTCTACACTCCCTGTTTATAGCTTGACATCCCCCAAAAGATGCCATGTGTGTTTTACTGCCACATCTGTAACAAACTATACTTCTATCACTCTTATCAAATTTTTTATAACTACCATAGTTATTGTTACGAGATGTATTAAAACCAGAATTTGCCATGTCACTTCTTTGATCCTCAAAATGTTTAACTGCACACACTTCTTCATTTTTTTCTGTCTTATTGTTCACGTCCCTTACAGTGTGCATCCATTTTTCAGTTTGTTCAAAAGCTTTAGCTGTGGAAATAGCTTCCGAAAGCTTCGGGTCACCCATCACCCACAATTGTTCTTGTGTTTTTTTATTTTTAACATGGATGATAATTTGATCTCTTATCATTTCATCACACATGTTTCCAAAATTACACTGCATGCTCAAGGATCTTAAAGATGTTAAAAAGTCATCAAACGATTCATTTTCTCCTTGTGCTCTTGTGTAAAATTTGAATCTATTTAAAGCAGTGTTTGTGGTAGGTTTAAATCTTTTCTCCATTCTAAGTAATGCCTCATTATAAACATTTGTAACTTCACCGCCTTCAGCAGTAGTAATTTGGGGTAGGGCTCTGAAAATCACTTGCCCTTCTGAGCCCAGACAATGTAAAAATATACTTTTCTTTCTCTCTGCACCCACACGTTCCCCATCAATTGCTCTCATGTAGTTAATAAACTCTTCTTTCCATCTTGACCAAGATATGGGAGGATCTCCTTTGGTTTGTAAAAACTTGGCAGGTGGATCAAATTGCATTTTGCCAAAACTTTCTAGTAAATGCTTTCTTTGCACTGATGAACACAAGTGTACACTTTGTCTCAAAAAGTTTTCCTCTTTTTTTAATATATATATATATAAATAAAACGGTTAGTGTTCTCACTAACTTGCGAACTTCAAGAAAAGGACTTACTTGTGATCAAAACGTGGATAATATCATCAAGCTACTATCAAAATGACCGCAGAACGTAATTGTTATTGTAAATGTGTTTAAATTCTCTTAATAATGCCACTTTCATCCATATTCGTTAATAAACGTGTCCCGCGTATGTGTTGCTATACGCATTGCTAGGGACACAAATCCTTCGTAAAATTTTCCAAAATGGCTCCCACGTTGCGTGTGTCACGTCACGACGTTGCGCGTATGCGTGGCAACGTTGCGTGAACACGTTTCAGAGATTGAGAAGGCTCAATGCAGAAATCTCCGTCAGCGCTGAAGATTCCAAGAACAAAGATGCAGCGTGCACCCAGGTATTTACATTCAAATCTACGCGCTCGCAGTGCGCGTACGCATGTAATTACTTTCTAAATCCATGCGCTCGCGGTGCGCTTACCGTTTTTTTTTTAGTGGTCCTCCTGAATCGTGAAACAACTTAAAGTTGTGCCAATTCCGTATAGAAGCAGTCCCAAAATCCGGAATTCCTTTACCAGAAGCATATAAACACCCGCAGACTGTTCTTTTCCAGTAGAACTGAAGCAAGTTTCCCAACTTGATTTCGTAGGTCCAGGAACACGCCGCTCCTGTGCTGCAGCTCGTAGTTGACAGCAGTGTTCCTCAGCTCGTCGCCAATTATTAAAAGTACAGAGAATCCAAATATTCCTTCAAGTATTTTTATTTGCAGCACACCAACATAGAGCAGTCTGGTCATCACCAAGGTCCAGTGCAACTGACTTTTCAGCTGACCAGTAACAGTGTGACACAGTTCATATGGAATTAGAATGCAGAACATAACATGCAGAAATCTCCAGGAAGTAACATGTAAGAATGTAACACCAGGCCAACAAAATTCTAAACTACGCGTACCCCCTCCCCCCGGACCATGGACCTCAAGTAGCAACCCTGAATGAACAAGACAAGAGGGTACAGCACACTGCAGATCAGACCCCCTCCATTGTGGATGTGCTAGTGGCAATCCACTCCACACGACACAAAATGATACACAAAATAGACTCTGTCACCATTGAAGTCAATTTGCTCTGCTGTGATCTTCACAAAGTCTCAGACAGTGGATACTTTGCTGGCCGACATTCATGCCTTTGCATGACAGTGTGACTGACCTCCAAAAACATGTGGTGCACCTGGATGACCGAGCGGAAGACTCTGAAGGGAGGTCGCGCAGGAACAACCTGTGCTTTGTAGGATTTCACGAGAAGGCGGGAGGGCCGTCCACAGAATTATTTATAGAAGAATGGATCGTCACTGCTCTTGCCCCTAAGGAGCTTTCTAAGTTCTTTACTGTTGAGCGTGCACATAGGGCTCTCGTCCCTCTGCCTAGACCTGGCTCACCCCCAAGAGCCATTATAGCCCCGCTATTCAACTTTCAAGATCGGGACGCCATACTGCAAATTACACGCACACGAGGTCCGTTACTGTTTGAGGGACATCAGATATCTATCTATCCAGACTACACACAGCGTGTACAAGACCAACAAAAAACGTTCTTGATGGTGAAGTGGTGCCTACGAGACCTAAATCTAAAATACAGTCTCCTCTTCTCTGCCAAACCGAGGGTCGAAAGCAATGGGAAAACTTTGTTTTTCTTTTCTGCAGCAGAAGCAAGTGACTGGCTGGACTCCCATGGCCACCCTGGGGCATGTCTGGTGCCCTCAACGGATTCTCCTCGGACAGCTGGATCAGCCCAGCTGCCTCAGGTACGAAAGAAGCAAAACCCCTGGCAGACCAGTAACAGGATCCGAAGCCCTGACCGTGTCCGAGTGTGCCCGGATGGAACGCTGCAGGTCCCGGACGCTGTTCCGGACTCGAGGGAGTCGTACCTTGCCCAGCATATGGATAGTGGCCCAAATGAAGACACTAGTAATTAAGGTGGGAAGACCCCTAACGGGGTATAGAGACATGTAATGGGCCCATACCACTGTAATACCAATACTCTGAAGAAGATGACTGAAAGCAAAGTTCCCTTAAAGGAGAAATGAGTGCACAGGTGGTGTAACGGGGGGAGACATCTCCAATTCAGGCTAAAAGTATTTGACGGGGGGCCCACCCTCAGAGGCAGGCACCTGGCTGGAGAGCTGGAGGCTCGACCTCGCACCCTGCTGGCTGACCAGCCACTAACGTAGTAGAGGGTTGAATAGACTTATAAACTGAGTAAAGCGGAAAACTAGGAATTTTGGGGGAGTTGTAATTGACAGCATGAGTTCATGGTTTCTTGTTCTTTTATGTTGTAGGATTCATTGGGACATGGGGCGACCTTTGCACACCCTCACCTTGTTTTTCTTAGTTTGAGAAGGGGGTGCGTTATTGCCCAAGGGGAAGGTGGAGAATATTCATGTTGGGGATCGGGTAGGGGTGATGCCCCCACTTTCGTGTTGAGAGGTAGAGCCGGAAGTGATGACTGAGTGTCCAATGGTGCACAAGATGTTTGAGGAAGCGACAATGAGAAGCGTTGGTGTGTATGGCATTGGTGCTTCATGGCAGCCACCATGACTAAGTTGATTACATGGAATGTCCATGGTATAGCTGCCTTTGAAAAGCACAGGAGAGTATTTGACTATCTGAAGCGGTATAAAATAGCCGAGGCATGCTTGTAGGAGACAAACATTTGGGGGGACTCTCTACCAAGCTTGAGGAAACGTTGGAGGGGGCAATTATATGCCACCTCGTACTCTGCATTTGCTAGGGGGGTTCTAATTTGGGTGGCTCCTGGGGTTCCCTTTCAGCACTTACGCCATATCACAGACCTTCAAGGAAGATATGTTATCCAGCACGGCAAGCTAGATGGCAGGGAACTATGTATTATTAATGTATATGCCCCTAATGGTGATTTTCCCTTGTTTTTCCCCACTTTGATGGAAGCGGCATCCCCATACTTGGGGGCACCGCTGTTATTGACAGGAGATGTTAACTGTGTTCTTGACAGCTCATTGGAACATGAAACCCCACGACTACATACTAAGCCCCGACTGACTGGGGCATTACGAGATATCCTAGAGGTCATGCACTTAAGCGACATATGGCGAGAACGCCACCCAACCACCTGACAATTCTATTGCTACTCCCTGGCTTCTGGAAACTTTAGCCGATTGTACTACTGGTTCATCTCCGACGATCTCAGGCCGAGTGTGGGTGGGATAACATATCTACCTAGATACCTCTCAGACCATTCACCTGTATTACTAGGCTTTGGGGGACTGGGGTTCACTCCGAGATACCCCTCTGGCGCCTGGGTGCTGAGGCCTTGACATACCCTCCGTTTGCAGCTGAGCTATCGGAGGCTCTGGAACGTTACTTTGAGGAAAACTGCCTTGACCCAGTGCTTGAGTGGGAAACCATGAAAGTGGTCATTAGGGGGTATGTATTAAAACGTCTTACAAAGTCCGCGGACAGTTGGAAAAAGATGTAGCTACACAAAAAGCAAAGCTAGGCAGACTGGAAGCAGAGATTCCTATGGCCCCTCATAAGTTGACAGAGTGGTGTGCTACAAAGGAGGCCCTGCTAACTGATCTACGTAGGCTAGGGAAACACGTACATACAGCATACTGTCAAAGGCTGCACAGGCGAACCAGAGCCTTTCTGGCACGCCTGGTTCGACAGGAATCCCCTGCGTCCCCATTCTCCAGCTCCGGGATAATAGCGGGGAAATGGTTTACACACAGAGTACGATTGCCGAGGCTTTGGCGAAACACCTCAATGACCTATATGCGAACCAATCCCTGCCCCCACCCAAGCAATTTCCCCAGTTGCACCCAGAAACAAATGAGGTTCTGGGGGCCCCGATCACAAAAGAAGAGCTGATGCTGGCTATTAAATGTCTTAAACCTGCCAAGAGCCCTGGTAGTGACGGGCTGCCAGGTGAACTTTACCAGAAGTTCACCCCTCTGTTAGCCAACAGATTGTTGGAGGTCTATAACGAGGCATGGGGGACTGGTGCCCTGCTGCACTCCAAATGAGAGGCGGTGGTAGATATGACACCAAAACCCGACAGAGACCCCTTATTACCTAACTCCTACTGGCCGATATCCCTTCTAAATAGAGACGTGAAAATACTTAGTGGGATTCTGGCAGCGCGCCTTCTCCCCAGAGTACCTCACCTTATTCATACAGACCAAGCAGGGTTTATACCGAAGCGCAGTACCGCCAACAACCTGCAGCGCTTGGCGCATGTGTGGCATGCCCCCCGCTTAATGGAAGACCATTATGCACTGGCACTGTTGGATATTGAACAGGCCTTTGACTCGGTAGACTGGCTATATATTTGGCGGGTCCTCAGGCGAGTTGGTGTGGGAGCTGGGTTACTCAAATGGGTTCAGCTACTCTACGCAGCCCCTATGGCCAGAATCAGAGTTGGAAGATTGGTGTATAAACTGCTCGCTCTCTGTCGTGACACCCGCCAGGGGTGCCCGCTTTCCCCACTCTTATTCATGGTGGCTACGGAACTCTTGGCGGCTGTCCTGCGAGAGAGATTGGGACCCTGGGGGATCAAGCTGGGGGAGACCAACCATGTTTTCTCCCTATATGCTGATGACACATTGGTTTACCTCTGGCACCTGGCAAATTCGGTGCCCATCCTCCTTGCGGAGTTAGGAAGGTTTGGAGAAGTCTCGGGTCTCCGTATAAACCCTAGGAAATCCAAGTTGATTCCCATTGGCAGGATGGCCGAGGTGCCACACACTGAGCTACCACAGGAGGAGCTCCCAGGGGTAGGTGAGGGAACGCGATATCTGGGGATACGACTGGCAAATACTGCTCCCTCCTACTTAGATTTCAACATTGGAAGAGTGATTGAAGGAATACGTGGTTCCGTGCGATTTTGGCGTGAACTGCCGTTATCCCTAATGGGTCGAATTGCAGTTGCAAAAATGATTATCCTCCCTCGATGTCTATATGCATTACAACACTTGCTTTACAATATCCCACGGCACTACTTCCAGGCGTTGGATGGCTTAGTGGCAGACCTCCTATGGGGCAAGAAGCGAAGAAGAGTACGGCTGGCAATGTTACAAAGAACATGGGCTAGGGGAGGGCTAGAGGTTCCCTGCTTAGAATTCTAATACATGGCATCCCAACTACAACATGCAATCCATTGGTTGGACAGTGACGATAATTGGGAGAGACATCTCCTGGCAGGCACACATATGGGCCGCCCGCTGACAGAGCTTTTGATGCTTGGACGAGGAGCCCCCACCCCCAACGGCCCCATACATTGTGCGGCATGTGGCCATAACATGGGAAAACGTGGTGCGTCGGGTGGTGCAGCGTGTCCCTTATGCGCCGGATATGCCTTTATGGGTGCTACGCCCTTTCGCCTGTATCGCTGAATCTATGTCGGTGCGACGGTGGAGGGAAGGGGGGTGTCAAACACTAGGAGATCCGTACTTAGATGAGAAATTTAACACTCACAAAGAAGCAAGGGCCACCTTTAATTTAGGGACAGGACAATTTCTAAAATAGGAAAAGATCTTGAGTGTGGCAAGGGAGATTTGGCCGGTATTCTCTGAAGAACCCCCCAGCACTAATACACTAAAGTGATGCTGTATATGGCACTGGGTAGGCGACTGGTGTCCCACCTTTATAGAGCCTTAAGGGACAATCTACCAGGTGGGGCACTATCAGTACAAGCAAAATGGGATGTGTTGGTAGAGGAGCCCTTGACAGAAGGAGAATG
Organism: Calotriton arnoldi; assembly: GCA_963921515.1. Lineage (NCBI taxonomy): Eukaryota > Metazoa > Chordata > Amphibia > Caudata > Salamandridae > Calotriton > Calotriton arnoldi. Next base: position 1,462,069 of record CAWUFW010004038.1, read on the forward strand.
GGAGAAAATATGTGAAGGTGTGCAGAAGGAGAGCTCCAATGCATGCTTCAAACTCCTTCAATCTAATCTAGTTCACCAGGTATATCTCACCCCGTACATTACACATATTATATCCAGCCCGCAATGATTAATGCCCAAGGTGTAAAGTGCACGCGATGGATTTTCTACACATGGTCTGGACCTGCCCGATGCTACTCTCCTACTGGGATGACATGCTCGCACGTCTTTAGAGGGCCACAGGATGGGCAATCCCTAAAGAGATTCAACAAGTATTGTTAGGATTGTTGCCTACGTGTAAGAAGCTAAGCAGATGGTTTGTTCTTCTGGGGTTGGTCCTGGCTAAGAGACGCATTGTTATAGCTTCGACCCAGGCCCCCACAGATTGAGGAATGGATGAAAGATATGTGCCAGTGGGCAACCGTGGAAATGGTTCGAATGAAATTTGTTTGGAAGGATGAAAAGATCGCTGATGATCTCCAGGCATGGTCCTATATGCTAACAGAATTAAAGGAGGAGCAGGCCTCAGAGACACAAAGGGCCTCAGGTGAAAGGGCATCAAGAACATGGCCACTGAGCTTCCGACAGGAACAAGACTAAGATACCGGTTAGGCATCATTAGATGACGTCAGGTGATCATATACAATGTTATCAATCAATCAGGGGGTATAAAGCGCGCTACTCACCCATGAGGGTATCAAGGCGCTGGGGGGTGGGGTGGGGTGGAGGTGCAGCTCCGGTTCAGCCGAAGATCCAGGTCTTGAGGGTCTTCCTGAAGGTGTGCAGAGTAGGGGAGCGTCTGATGTTGACTGGGAGTTCGTTCCAGGCTTTGGCCGCGATGTAGGAGAAGGCTCTTCCACTCGCTCTGGTTCTGCGGATGCATGGGGTTTCTGCTAGGGTGAGGTCGGTGGAGCTTATATTTCTTTTGGGTACGTGGAAGGAGACTCTATCATTGAGGTATTTGGGTCTGATGTTGTGGAGGGATTTGTAGGCGTGGGTGAGTAGCTTGAAGGTTACTCTCTTCTCGACGGGGAGCCAGTGGACGTCACGCAGGTGTTGGGTAATGTGCTCATGTTGGGGGATGCCGAGGACGAGTTTGGGCCGCGGTGTTCTGATGGTCTGTAATTTGCGTAGCAGGGATTTGTTGATTCCAGCTTAGAGGGCGTTTCCGTAGTCCAGTCTGCTTGTTATGAGTGTGTGGGTGACGGTCTTTCTGGCTTCAGGGGGGATCCACTTGAAGGTCTTGCGGGGGGATGCAGAGGGTGTTGAAGCAGGTGGAGGCCACAGCGTTGATCTGTCGGGCCATGGTGAGGGTTAAGTCATTTTTCCATGGCTCTATGATTTGACATGGATGTGAGGGGGGGAGTGAGTTAACAGACTATTGTGGCGTGATTTCCGTAGACATTATGCAGAGGTGGACCAAGTGGGCCCATGTATTACTAATACGAGATCTTGACTTTAACATGGTTCATGTGTCCTTGTAATGATATACGCGTTATTCAAAATGCTCCCAAAGTTATTTTTAAAAAAATTGCATAACCCATCCTATGACAGCACTTTTGCTCTAAGGCCTCTTCAGTATCGAGCGCAGCAGTTTCTAGGCTTCCCTTGCTACCAATTTGTGGCATTCACAGCCTTCTGGCCGTGTCTCTGCTGCAAGTGCCGGATCCACCCTACCCCTCTCTTGGCCCATTGTTTGCCCTCCAGCATCCTTGCCGTGAGGCATCCCAAGGACCCTGTGCGGGCCGTTCTTCTTTCTGAACTACCATGTTATTATTGTCATTTATTGGTGCTGTCTCCGCCATGCAGCCGACAGTTCCAGTACAGCCCTCAGCTCCCCCAGTCACTGCGTTTAACTGCTCCTAAAAATATCCTAAAAGCTCAAGTGTCCCCATGATGTTCAGGAGGAACATGTCCGTCCCATTCCAGGATAAGTGGACCCAGTCCTCTATGTAGTAACCAGGGATCTTAAGATTAATGAGACCATTCCTGACAAATACCCAACCCATGCCCTTGCAGAACTTGCTCATTGAGATATTAAGCTTCCTGGGGGACCTCTCAACTGCACCATGGCTCACCGCACCCCTCCACTCAAATCGTTCTATCACGTCAGACCAAATAACATCAACGGAATGAACCAGACTGGATACAGTCAATAGGTCCGCCTTTATCGTTTCCAAGAGTTTCCGTTTCCCAAGCTCTGTGAGATCATTTCCACTTAAGTGTAGTAGGGCAGCATTTCTCAACATCTGCAGAACTTTGCCCACTCTCAGCAGCAGTTGTGCCACCACATGCCTGGTTTGCCCATCCATACCACTGTGGTGTTGCACAGTCAGATACCTCTGTAGTGCTCCTGCGAACCTGCCCAGCACTGGGCCCTCGCAAAGTAAGAGTGACAGTGTACGTACAGTGTAAATGAGGTCCAAATAAATTTTTGCAAATCAGACTTATTCTAGTACACCACAGAATACTTCTTCAGTGTGTCTTTGGTCATGCTCGCTTTCCTTCCCATGTAAACTTTTATCTGTGAAAAGGCCCTCTCAACATTGGTACTTGAGACGGACAATGCCAAAACAGCCAGCACACAATTTGCTAACTCTGGCCACTGACATAGCTTTCCATGCCAATACTGGTGCACCTGCCGGTACCGGATCAGTGACGTGACGCCAACGGATGGGTGGTGTCGAGTTTCAAACAGAGGGAACTTAAGTATATAGCGATTGGGGCGGGCCTCCCCTTTGAGATTCGAGTGAGTAATGGCGCACGGGAGGAAACTATAAGCTCCTTTTTTTCTCTCACGAATATTATCGACCTATAATACAGGGAGTAAAAAGAGATTCCCTGAAACGAGAGTCAGGATATTCCGGATGAGGACGGAGGTATTTACGCCGCATGTACATCCGCATTCAGCGAAATAAGGTTCCTTTCTTTCCATCAACCTCGTATAGTTACTAAGAGGTATTTTTAGATGCTACGGCTAAAACAAGTCTGCTAGAGAGTCTCATATACAGTCTTGGGAAAGATGGTGTTATAAGTTATTCCATCGAAACGCGTCGACGCTCCTTTTTTAACATAATCCGTGAAGAGGCTGGAACCATAGATTTATTACCAACGCAGCAGTATCAGGTTTCAGTGTTTGACTATTGTGATATCACGGATGTGTGGATTTTTATGACATATTGTGCTCTCTTTAATGTGTACTCTCTTTTTGTGACAATGTTTTTATGATGTGTATAATGTTTTGAATTGATTTTTAGATTCTGTGTTAGTGATGCCACAAAGGATTTTTTATTTATGAAATGATTAATGTATTTTTTGATAATTCTACCAATAAATAGATCTATATATTTTTAATATTTGTATTGTACTGCTGGCCTTGGGTATATGCTTATATTTCCCTTATACACCTGGAGGATGAGTAGTGCATGAGTTAGTGTGAGAAGGGTGAACATGTGCATGTGTGGATAGAGAAGTAATATGAGTCTTCAAGTTTAGTCCAAAGGAAATACTCTTTATGATACAGTTGTATTAAACCCTATTCCTTTGGTTTAAGGGGTTCCTCTCATTTTTCTTACGCACCTGCAGATTGCAATTCTTTGGGACAGGTTCTCCAACATATGCATTGAACTGGGTGCATATGCACTCAGAGTTATTGAAGCGGTCAAAAATGAAGCAGTACTTTTCAAAGTCCGTAGAAAATTCACTTTTATGGAAGGGATCTAGAACTTGTGCAGAGTACCACAGTGAGGCTTCACTGACTTCAAATGCCATGGTTGGTGGTGAAGGGACCATCGGCTAAATGCACAGTTGGGATGACTCTTTCTTTGATGCCACACAAAGCACAAAATGAGAAATATTTGCATTTTAGTTCCTGCCCATAACCAAACAGTGCTCCAGAATGGACTAAAAAGTCAATAGCATTCTTCTATAACTCTGAAGATTGCAAAGATGCTTTCAGCATACCATCTAGCAAGTGGCAAGGATCTCTTACAGGGAAGCCCTTCAGCTCAAGTATTGATTTTGGCAGGTCATCCCCCAACTTTTTCATATACGTAGCTGAATCGCTGCAAATACAAACAATATCACACCAATCTTTGAAGAATTTGTTTAGAACTTTTTGCAGCAGCATTCCAAGTGACACTGCGTTTCATGTTCTCCAAAAGTCTGGTGCCATGTTTTCACTACTATCCCAGATGTTTGGTGACAGCACTCTTTTCACATATACCGGTCACTACACCTTGGATTAAATGTTTAAAGCCTGGGGTGCTTGGCAATTCACCTACTATCAATTCTGACTCGCTAGAAAAGAGGACTGATGTATCAAAAGGGTTTTACCCATTCTCTGTCTGTGGGTAAATGTGATGGTACATATCGGGAAAGATTCTTATGAAACCAGCCATTTACCTATCAGTGAAAGAATGAAATGCAGCCAAAAACTCAAATATGATTAAATTTCCTGAGTCTCTGCAGTTTATAAAACAATTAAATAAGACCTAAAACATGCTTCTAAGCCCTGCATCTTTAGACCAAAGATCACAAAACTGAAACAAGCAAAAGGAAGAAGAAACAATATTTTAGTTACATCCCTAAACAACAAAACTCAAGCAGAATAATGTTAGCCCAGTCTTTCTTGCTGCTACCTTGTATAACAAAGTTATATTGTGTAGGCCTCTGCAGGAAGAAATAAAAATGACTCTTTCACTCTCCTTTCCCTTTCTTTGAATGGAATTTAGTTTGTGGTTGTGCTAGTGTTTATCAGTGTTTATATGTTTACACTGGTGAGGGCTATTTCCCTTTCAGTGGGGTTTTATCAGTTATTATAGGTTTAAACCTAAAACAGGATAGCCTAGGTATGTACCATCTTGGTGGATAAATAGAGGGAGACCCCCTTGCAGACTAATCTTAAGGCAGCCCTGTGCTAAGCAGACCGAGCAGAATTTGGGGTTCGATGCAATTTAGGTGTGTGAACTTGCCCTATCCTTCTTGATCAGTTTTAGATCACCTCAATGTTAGTATCCTGTGACCATTTCCTATGTGGACATCTTGTAGTCATATGCATTTAGTGCCCGGGTTGCTCCTTGCGGGGAGGCACCAGCTCGCTGACCCTTTAGGCCCTGAAAATGTCCACAGCAAAAGTGGTCTTGAACAGGCCCAACTCCCCATATGCTGTGCAAGACTTCGGGCAGTGCTTGCAACAGTTCTCTCAGTCTGGGAAAATCAATGGACAGCCTTGGGTCCTTCTGTCTTACTTTGATGCGCCCCCACCCTTGCATTGCTGTTCGGCAATAAAAGGAATTTGTGTGATCCGCACCCATGTGTAGCTTCGAGAAATATGCCACTGCGCGTAAACACACTTGGGCCCAAGATTTGGTTTTTCCACTAGTGAACGTCCAATGTATAAACTTTGCAACCTCTCCATCCGCTATCCCCACTTGCATGTCTGCAATACCTGCTACCCTTTGGAAGAGTGCTGAGCACTTATGTTACTTGCAAGTTGCCAGCAGTCTTAGATGCAAGAGCCTGGTCAACCAAGGCCGCTAGGTAGGGTCTACCAGATCTCAGAACCTTCTTGGAAAAGGCATAATCTCCTGCTCTGCTTGAGGTGCCAGCTGCCACAACCTTGCCCACTGAAACCAAGAGAGAGCAACCGCGATTGAGTTATCACATCCTGACACATGCCTAGCTCTAATTGCTATGTTGGCACTCAGCTAGCAGCTATCTAGGTGCCGCAACAAGCCTAACACTCTTGGGCACCGTGCTGCATCTAGGTTCAATGATTGCACCACTGAGGGATTATCTGACCACAGCATTACTTGCTTGTTTGAGAGTTTGTCTTTCCATAGCGAGAATGCCACCACAAAAGGGAAATGTTCAAGTAGCCTTATGTTTTTTGTAAAGGCCTTCTCAAGCCATGAGCCCAACCACTGCGCTGCGCAACAGGCTACACCCAGAATGGCCCCGAAACCTCTGCTCCACGATGCGTCCGTGAACAGTTCGAACTGCTCCGCCGTAACCCAAGGTTTGCGACATACTTGTGTTCTGTTTTTTACCCGCATTGCCTTTCCCCTTTCTGCATTCGCTAGCTGGGTGAGAGCCAGCACAGTTGCTGCAGGTGTGCCAAAACTTGCAAGCCTGGTCCCACTTACATTCACCTTTCTCAAACTTCCAGCATGTTGTAGCATGGCTTTTTCCAGCCCTCCTTCCAGAGCATGGGATGGAAATGGAGGTTCTTGTGTGCTCACCCCTTCGCGGGCTGCCACCATGTTATGGGTGAAGCCAGTCACATCTTGATGATCCTAATCTAGGATGGGCCACTTTGTGTCTTTTCTTTAAAGCACGAGAGTACATGTCTCATGAGAGTACATCTCATAAGAGTACATATCTCACAAGAGTACATATCCCACGAGAGTACATCTCTCCCAAGAGTAACTCTCATGAAAGTATATATCTCACAAGAGTACATATCTCACGAGAGTACATATCTTGAGATTACGTCTCATGAGAGTACCTATCACACAAGAGTACATATCTCATGAGAGTGCGTCTCATGAGAGTACACTAGAGAGTAAGGTAACCTGCAGACTAATGATGATTGTTCTAAGTCACTTGCTAGAAAAGCCAGGTTTTTTGCTTCTTCCTGAAAACCGGATGCCCAGAGATAGCACGCAGATCTAGAGGAAGTTTGTTCCCAGCCCTTGATCTGAGATAAGAAAATGATGTTCCTCCAATTCTGACGTGGCAAATGTTAGGGATGCTGGCTAGATGGCCCAAGTTGAGCCTAAAGCCCTGGGAGGGGCGTAAGCACAAATCCTTCCCCTCAGGTACACTGCTCCTTTCTCATAAAGGGTCTTATGAGCTAGGACCAGTATCTTAAAAATAATCCTCTTTTTAATGGGGAGGCAGAGGAGCGCTTTCAAATGCGAGTTCATGGCGCAAGATTAAGGATTATTCTGGCTGCTGCATTCTGGACCACTTGCAAACAACTCAGAAGTTAGTCAGGAAGACCCAGATCAAGTACATTTCTATAGTCGAGCCTGGAAGTAATCTAGGCCTGGATCACCTTTTTCCTAAATCTCGACAGATAGGAGAGGTAAGAATTCTTTCAAAGTGCTTAGCAGCCCAAAACAAGAGCCCACCAGAGCCTGAATTTGAGGTTGGAAGGACAGAGCACTGTCAATGTTGTCAATCACAGGGGAATCACGTAGAGTTGCTTTATGTATGATGTGCAAGTGTAAGGCTTCTGAAAACCTACAAGGCTGGTGAAGGACCCTGGATCTGTATATGGTATGCCACTAGATGGTTATACTGTGCACAGAGTCCAGAGATTCCCCAGAAGTGCACAGGGCTAAGTGTAAACCCAAAGTGCTCTATAAGTGGTAGTGTGTGCGAGCACCCTTAGGCCTAACACAGAGGAGTGTAAGACATTTATTGCACAACATTGAGCAATAATTGACACACAACTCAAAAAGGAGATCCACACCAATTTTATAAGAATAAGCTTTGGTTAAGATTTAATTTAAAACCAAGATGTTTGCAATAAGGTAAGTACGTTTGAAAGGGAAAGTACTTAATACTTTCAGAAGTTGACAGTACAATCTTCTAAGAGTTCAATGTTATCCTATGGAGGAAAACAATTATGCGGTTATACAGGTAACTACTCAACTTACAGTTACAGTCTTCAGGACCAAAGGTCAGCAAGGGTCAAGGGTTAGGTGAGTACCAAAACTTCACCACCAGCGGCACAGGGGCAGCCGGGTGCTGAGGTTAAAATCAGAGTTCAGCACAATGCGTTTCAATGGCGACTGGGGGTGCTCGAAGCCACACTGCTTGCAGGTAGGTAAAACGGTTGCAGGGGCTAATTTTTGGGGGTTAGAGCAAGTACAAGGGGTGCCACAACGCAGCACCAAACATACACCACCAGCGGCACAGGGGCAGCCGGGTGCAGGGTGCAAATACAGCGTCTGGCTCCCAATGCTTTCCAATGGAGAACTTGCTTCGGACAAACAGGCTGCAGGCGTCGCACCGATGGTTGCAGGAGGGAGACCAGTGACAGCAGAGGTAAGTAGAGATGTAGGGGGTCGTAGGGGCACCATCCGTTCAGCTCACCAAGGCCCAGGAACTTCGGGTGCAGGGGTACCTTTAGACGACGGATTCTTCTCACCGGAGCCGGTCGGGTTCAGTGGAGAGCCCATGGATTCAGGCTGCAGGATTCATTGTGGAGTCCAGGAGGGGTCAGCCAACACTAGACTTGAGGTCAGAATCACTGGGGAACCTGTTCTTGGTCAGTGGTCCACCTGTACATGGGCCAGAAGAGTCGGGTGCAGAGTGGGAAGGTCTCGCTAATCCGGAGGGCACCAGAGTCCGTTGTGTAGGTTTCTTTGTGGACAGAGCCGCTGTCCTCGGGAGTCTCTGGTCTCTGTTGACGGACAGGCAGTCTTCCTCAGGTTCTGAATGTCACTGGCTGCAGGACAGGCATCATCGTCTTTGCAGGGTCTTTGAAGCTGGATACAGGCCTGTAGAGCTGGGGACAAGTCAGTAGTCGTCTTCAGGCTTCGATGCACGGTGTCTTCTTCGTCTTTCTTCTTAGGTTGGTAGGGAACTCACTTCTAGGCCTGGAGGAGCCGCATAAATACTAAATTTAAGGGCATTTTAGGGGAGTAGCAGGTAAGGCCAATGGGCACCTTACCTGGGGAGACTATACCCTCAATTATGCCACCCTCCTGTGGGAGGGGGCATAGACCTACACCTGATTAGAGGGGTCTCTCCATATTCAAGATGGCGGGAACTGGAAGATGTGCTTCACCTCGCTTCCCCCCACCTAAGGGGTGGAGTTGGAAGAGGTGGGCACAACACCTATTCTCCTATGTTTTCCCACCCAAAGTGGGGGTGTAAACCAGGCGATGCCTTCTGCTGCTGGCAGCAGAGGCTGGAGGTCACATTACAAAGGTGACAGGCCTTTGAAACTTGCCTCTCGAGCACTGTGCCCATCCTGGGGGTGGAGGTGTGACACCTCCATCCAGGATGTGCATAGTTTCTGGTCCAAAAGAGCATAGGCTCTCCACCCAGGGGTCCAGAAACATGTCTGGTGGTGGCAGGCTGTCTACAGCCAGTCTGTGACCACACCAGAGTTGGTAGGCTTTCAGAGGGCACCTCTGAGGTGCCCTCTGAGTACATGGTACAATATATCCTATCCCACACTGGCATCAGTGTGGGTTTATTGAAAGGAGTAGTTTGGTACCAAACACTCCTGGTTTCAGTGAAGCCATCTGGGTGCTGGGGAACTCAAGTTGTCGAGTTGTAGCCCATGTACTCTCTATGGTTTCCCTGGCACTTACAATATCTAAGAATGGCCTTAAATATTGTAGGGGCATATCTCCTCCTGTAGATGTGCCCACCAATGTGGTATAGTGCACCCTGCCTTAGGGCTGGAAGGCCTGCTAGAGGGATGACTTGCCTATACTTTAGCCAGTGCTAGTTGGTATGGCACACAGGTAGTGTGCCATGTCGACTTTGTCGTTTTTCTCTGCACCAGGGCATGTGTGCTGCAGTGGCAGTCAACATGGCCTAGGTGAGGGGTCCAGGGGGGCCCTCTTCAGTCCCAATGCCCTAGGTACCCGGGTACCATTTACTAGGCACTTACAAGGGGCCTGAAGGACCAATTGTAGAACAGTTTTTACGGAAGAAGCACTGGCACAGGGGACCTGGTTGGCAGGGACCCTGTGCACTACAATCGAAACCACATCAATACCAGGTAAAAAGTGGGGGTGACCATGACAAATGAGGCACTTTCTCACCGCTGGTAAACACTTCATTAACATACGGGAAGATGCCCATGATATATGCAGGTATGGGTCCTTGCTGCGATTAATATCTGGACCCCGGCTAAATTGAGTGAGTGGTGAAGCTGCCACTGACTAGAAATCCCCAGGGCACCCCTGAGGAGTAATTTTGTCTGGATAGCTGATAGCCCACCATATTTGAGGCTACGGGACTGTACACACTGAAATTATAGTTTGGCCTCTAGGAGGGCATCTGCAGGGATAATCATTATGAGGAAAGGAGACCCTAAACAAAGCAAGCTACTATTCGACCAGAGGAAGTTGACCCGCAGAACACATCCTGCTTCCGACACTGAAATGGGTGACACAGAAGGATTTGCCAGAGACTCGCAGGTGGGCCAGGACACCATTCTACGGTACCTGAAACTTGATGCCACGACCTTAATCCTGATACCAAGATAAACACTATGTCCGCCAGATTGGACCGGGTAACTGAATGCAAGATTCAACAATGTAGAAAGACAAATATCCGATTTAGAAGATGACGCAAACCTCAACACTGACCAGCTGAATGGAATGGAAAAATTGCTCACCACAGCAACTGCCAAAATGAGGATGTGGAGGTGAGATCGTGTTGCAACAATATCAGGATCCTGGGAGTGGCTGAATCTAGAAGCACAGTCCTGTCAGACACCTTTGTTGAAGACTGCTATCCTACCTCTTTGGGAGATGTAGCTTCAGAGGCATGCTCTTAGTTGAATGAGCCCACAGATTCCTAGGCCTATACCCAGCTCTTGGAGCGCCTCCAGGACAAAAATGGCAAGGCTCCTCAATATTCGAGACCAGGATACGGTTTTATGTATAGCTAAGGAGCAAGGCCTTCTATGACATCAGGGTGCAAAGCTGTCTGTTTTCCCCGATTTTAAGCAATCAGTCCAAAATGCATGAAAGAAATACAATGAGGTCAAGAAAACACGGTGCGACAGGGGCATCAAGTATGGAATGTTGACCAAGCAGACCCATTGCTAAATCTCCGCGAAAAGTGGCAGGCAGATGTTGGGGAGCTGGAGGAGGAAGACTGGAGGGAGGCTCTTGTGTCGCCCAGAGAGTTGGCAATATCATCGAGACTACGTCTTGTCCAATTAAAAATACTCCACAGGTCATATATCACATGCACTGCACTGGTTAAAATGGGCAGACTCGAAGACGCGGGGTGTAGAAGAGCATGTGGTGGTATTGGCACCTTTTTCCACATCATTTGGGAGTGTGCACCCATCCAAAGATACTGGAATGCAATAATTACATGTATGAAAGAAGCGTATGGAGAAACAGTTGTCCTGACTCCTACAGTGTGTCTCCTGAATGTGTGGGAACCTACTGATCTTGACCGTGCTGGGCGGCTGTGGACTACCATGGGATTGATGATTGCGAAACGCAATATTGCTTGGAGGTGGGGGGTGGCGGGAGTGCCTACTCTGGCTGAATGGAAGCGAGACATGGATTGGTGTATGATGGCAGAAGCGGAAGTATATAAAAATAGAGGATACCCCCGGAAATGGGACCGGGTCTGGGGAAAGTGGAATGTATTCAGGGGAAATATATGTAACCCTCCACAGGCTCGAGGGGCGGCGGCGGGGAGATTGATGGACGGAGGGGAAGAACTAACTACTGTTCAAAGATGAGATATAATGGGCCATTGATGTCTTGCCTATGAGGTGCAATGTAAACCTGTGCCCGGGAGGGCTAAAAGTGAGGTACTGCTATATAATTGTATTAATTAAATGTTTAATAAAAAGTTTGATTTTAAAAAAGTATGGAATGTTGTATCCAGCGAGACTGAAGATTGACCGGACAGAAAATCTCATGTATTTGGCACTGCGGCCAAGGTTTCATCCATCAGCAACAAGAATCTTAATACCAGAAAGTAACTGGTGCGGTCGGAAGACCATGAGCCCATGAGAAGTATGGATGGTACAGACTAACACAACACCTGATGATTGTCCCTAACATTCGTATTAGCGCTGAAACATATCACTGCCTTATATCTGTTATTGCAAACCAGCCAGATAGATCCTGATTTAATCACTTTTCATGTGATAAAAGTATTTATTTTCAGATTGTAATCCCTGTCTGAATTATATAAATGCAGAAAATATTACTTCACGGGAGAGAGCGGCTCACAGAGTGTTGCCATCACCCATGGTGAGACACACCCTTGTGCTTTGGGAAGCATTATGGGGTTTTCAGTGCAGGTGTGGAGGTGGGACAGTATTGGGTTGTTATGGTTGTTGTCTTGGTATCCACGCCATAAGGAATGAATCACAGAGTTGCTGCACCATCATCAGTGGCTTATGACGCTTCTCTGACGTTAAACTCCTTTTTAGATGACTGCGCAGTTTAGCAAAACACGGAAACTTATAGCATGGAATATACAAGGTCTCAATAATCGCCACAAGAGCTACAGGTACTCACCTACCTCAAACGACTTGGAGCAGCTAATGCCTGTCTACAGGAAACCCACTTAGTGCCGAGAGGCTCGCTTGCATACGCATCTTAACGCAGTGGATATAGGTTTTTGTTACTCTCTTATGCCAGAGGGGTGTGTATTTTAATACACAAAAGAGCAAACTCCAAATGATGTGACCAACAGGAAGACTCTAATGGGAAGTATGTTGTACTAGAGGGAGTGCGATATCCTCTCAATACAGACATACCGCAATGTTTCCATTCAGCTCTGCTGACGTTAAGGGGTTTTCCCATTTACCAAGAACATTTGAAGATACTCATATCCCCATTGATTAAGGAAGGGCAGACCAAGGAACTCTCACCCCTCTCCAATCGAAACAAGCCAACGCTTGCCTGAATATGGTTCTCCATTCGTCTCTAGACTGCTTTGGACTTAGGAGTGATGGCAAACCATCCACCCTCTGAATTATTCTAGAAATAATGCATCAAATCTGTGTAATAGATAAGAGGCACCAGAGGTGTGGGGAAAAAAGAGATGCATGTTTTATTCGGCACTCCACAGAACACAGTCGCGTATAGAAACTGGCTGGCCATGAGAGATGTGTTCCCTTGGATCACGGATGTCACACATCTTCCTCGTACATTGGTCGATCATTCACCAATTAAACTGGTACTGGCAATTCTGTGCTTCAGGTATTGTTGAACTGGTAGGAGGTTCCTTGGTGATGATCTCTTTGACCCAGTTGACTAAGGGAGATACAGAAGACCACCCTATAATAGTTTAGAATAAATTTGGGCACCTCGACGACACATACAACTTTATGGGAGACACTTAAAGCCTACATCCATGGTATCGCCATCTCAAAATATATTGGGATATTGAAGGACAAAGGAGTGCAGATGGGGAGGATAGAAGTTGGTATAAAAGACTTAGAAGGTAGGATCACCCAGATCAAAGGTAATGCATATCTCCGTTCACAACACCTACTGTTCCAATCCTATAGCGATTGGGCTGAAAGAGAAGTTGTCATTATTGGGAAACACGCACAGGCTCGAAAGTCCGGGGTAGGTGAAAGGAGACTCTAGCCTGGCTATTAAAGGGACACAGACAAAGGAACCACAACATACAGCTGCAAACATAGGAGAGGAGACCCTGATAAAGAATGGGGACATAGTTCAGAAACTGGTCCAGTACTTTCAGCAATAGTACACATCCCATTCAACAGAATCAAGTGACTCCATACCAACATATCTAGAGGAGGTGGCAGTGGTGTGGATCGAGGATGCACTGTCTGAGCAACCCCATGTCTTCAGGGGAGGCAATAGCAGCACTTGAGAGCACTTCAGAGCCTGCCAGGCCATTAAGCCCCACGAACCCAAGGCCTCACGGGCGAGTTCTATGAAGCGCAGAAACATATTCTGCCCCAGCTATTGGATGTGTACCCTGAATTTCTCGAAACGGGGATATTGCGCGCGGTCACTGCGTGAGGCTGTAAAACCCGGGAAAGACCTCACCGCTAGCACCTCGTGTAGACCTACAGCCCCAATAAACCTTGATAATAAAATTCTGGCAAAGGGCATTGCCTCGCAGATGTCCCTGTTGATGGAAAAGCTGATTTACTCCGTTCACTCCGGGTTTGTATTCATTTTTGTACTGTTTTTGCCATATTGTACCAGAGAGGTCGCCCTGTTGGACACCCAAGAAAATGTTTGACTTCCTAGTATGGCCCTTATTGATGGCAGATTTACAAAAAATGGGCATTCCTAATGGCTTTGTCAAACTGATTCAGCTACTGTATCCCTAATCGACTGCTGGCATCCATGCCAATGGGCCTTCCTCATCTCCGGGGCCACTACACACGGCTGCCCGATGTCTGCCCTGCTCTTCATCATTGCTATGGACCCACTTGCGCGACAACTACAGGAGAAGCGAATACAGAGAGGGATCTCCTTCTGGACAGGTCATTTGTTGCTCTTCATGTGTGCCGACGACACACTCTGATTGATAGGGAAACCAGCCAATAACCTCTTAGGGTTAATATGCAAAGTCATTTGTTTTGTTCGATATTCTGGGCTCCATATTAATTGGTCAAATTCCAACCTATTTCCGCTCACAGACTACGTGATCAAAACAAACTTTGGGGTATATTATCAACGGCCAGCGATAAGTGATAATTTTGTTATCGCAGGCTATCTCTGGAATTTATCGCCCTGGTAGCGCGTTATTAACAACGCGTTTCTCCAGGGCGATAAAAATTCCAGAGATAGCGAGGTTATCGCCGTTTTGCAGGGAACATCGCTGTTTTTCCAGCGATGTTCCCTGCAAACGGCGATAACCTTGCTGATACGACCCACAGGGTCGTATCAGCATAATCCACCCCAATGTTAGGGATAGGTAAGTCTGCATTTTAGCAGACGTTAGTTTTTGGAGAAAACAGCGGTTTTCTCCAAAAACTAACGTGTGCTAAAATGTTGAGCAGCTTTGTAAATATCGCGATGTGAACATCAGCGATATTTGCAAGGTAGTCCACCCGGGTACGCCCACTTTGCATCTCATTAGAGATGCAAAGGGAGGCGTTGGGAAAAAGGGTGCTAACATGCGATTATGCATGTTAGCACCCTCTTGTAAATAGGGCGATAGTTTTATCTCCGCTTTTTAAGCCAAAAAAGCGGAGATAAAGCCCTTGTAAATATGCCCCTTAGACTTTCCCCGTGCACTGGGTGGAAGACTGAGTCCAATATCTGGAACTCTGTTCGCCGGGTAGATTATGAGACTGTCATTGACTGGATAACAAGGGAAGTTGAAGGCTGGATCAAACTGCCCCTATCTGGCTGGGACAGTGGCATTCAGACTACTCTACTTATTCACTAATATACCCATCCCTCTCACGAAAATATTGTTCCTACCCTTACAAAAGCATCAGTTTTGAAGTACTAAGGGGCATATTTATTTTTAAAAATGTGCAGCGCAGCAAGCCACCTTCCTGCGCTGCGTGACAGGAGAAGGGCACCATATTTAACATTATACAGCGCATTCCTGTCTTTTTCCGGCGCTGGCACACAATGTGCTACCTAGCACCAATGCAGGCACCCTTGCACCATGGTGCAAGGACCACCCACGCTCCACTCATGGAAAGACTCCGTGGAGCAGAGTAACACAACGCAGCGATTTGCGCTGCGTTGCCTTACTCTAGATTTGTCAAGCCGCGCAGGGCCATGCAAGATGGCATTGCGTGGCTTGATAAGTCTAACTTAAGAGTTACATTGCTCTTGTGCCCAATTGCATGGTGCAATGGGCGACACAACTCTTTGATAAGTTTGGCCCTAAATCTTGAATTATTTTACTTAGTGGTGCAATATCACTTTGCCTGGAGCTGGTACCACCCAGACACTCAGTTCCAAGGCCGGACTGGTCGTACTGGGCAGTGGGCGTTTCCCTGGGAGGCTGGAAGGGTGAGAGGCTGGTTTTGTTACTGGGGGGCCGGTTTTGCAGTGCTGCACTGTCGGCCCCCAGTAACAAAATCAGCAGACCAGCATAACCCACACAGCAGTCATTTTCGTGTCCAGCCTCCCTGTGCTTTGAACTGTGGTATAGTGTTTACAGCACTGGCTGCAGAGTTCTTTGTATATCGAGCGACAATAAACATGTCAAGATATCTCTGGAGATTAAACTTCCTGCTGGAGTTTTGTCCAGTGGCAGTTTTTACTCATCTAAGGTAGCGCAGAGGGTTAATATGCCTGCTCCAAAGAATGTGTACCACGCAGATCACATAAATGTATTTTATGTGCATAGCTCAGTGGGTTACTGCTTCTGTCACAGAGATTCTTTTGTTACTGTGCAGTTCATAAGTTACAATCGTAGTCTAGCACAGTGAGCTATGAACTGCCATCAAAGAGCTGCATGCAAACTACATAGTACCGGTTAGATAGTTGTGTTTTTTCCAGTCTTTCATTACACTAATATTTCTAAAAAGGGTTTGTTGGGGAGAAATACATTCTTATTAGTAAATGTAACTCTAACCACTGTGTTATGTTTTGAATTCTGAATTTGTGCTTCTCCAGCCCAAGCACTCTTAAAAAATGCTTACACCTCGTAGTGCCCTTGGTCTTATGAAACATTTTCTATACACAGACTTAGACATGTATTATTCATTGTCTTTTTGTGTGTTTGATGTAAAGTGCTCTGACACCATAATCTGGAATGAGAGCTGCTATAACACAAATGAAATACATGTGAGAGAGGGGCGATTGGAGATGAGGGGCCCTGTTAGAGGGTGATAGTAAAGGAATCATTAAAGGGCCCCAACAAAGATTGTTTATTCCTGGTGCACTCTAAGGTCATCATTTACTATGCTTCAAAAGCTAACACAATTGAATATATAATGGAAAATGTGTTGTAGAATGCACCATTTTTCCACAAATTTTCTTGGGGGTGTAGTGGTCGTGCTCGCTCGCTGCGCAACCTACGGGGGCTGATTTGACAAAATGTGCCTGGGCTGCTTTGGGTTCCCAGTCCGTCCCTGCTCGGTTTCCATACTGGAAGCCTGAGTGAGACCAAACTGAGTGTAATACTCTTAGTGGTACTCTTACAGCGAGGCATCCTCAGAGGCTTGAGAGAAGTCAAAAGTATTGCTACAGCATGCTGGGCACGGCAAAATTGGGCCAAAAATGTGGATTTTTTACTTTATACTCCCCTGTGGTACTGTGAGACCAAAATCCAATCTTGCCTTTCAATCAATCAATCAAGGGCTTGTAAAGCACGGCTACTCATTGTACTGATTGCCCTGGAGGCCGTATGCTGGATGAGGGCCGGGGTTTTGTGGCCGCGGCTGACGGCTGCGGATCACTGCGGATCTCCTCCCCCCAGTGATGCTGGTTAAAGAATCCTTACAGGAGCGTCGCTTAGAAATGGAAGGATGCTCTGCCCTGTAAACAAATCATCTGGTCTGTGTGCGATGATACGTGCGCCAATGAAGGTGACTTGTATTCTCAACTCTACTGACCTGGATTACGATTCCGCTTTCCATGCGGCACCTCTGAAGAGCCAGAAACCCCCAATTAAGCTTAGCAAAGAAGAAAAGAATTCACTTTGTTGAAACCAGAGTGCTGCTCCACAAAATGGCGGAGCCGACCATCGCGGCTATCCAGTGAGTGGTAGGCTCTCCTAAACCTCGCCAAAACAGCTGCCAACCGCCTGCGGTGACCTACAAGGATCTGCCTGCAGATATGGTCCCCCGCTGTACGTTTTCATTAATTTAATCGAGATGAACGCAGAAGTTTCCCTCACTTAACCAGCATCGTGTTGCCTGATCCTAAGATGGCGGTTCTTCGTCTAGTTTGTGTTGCAGTAGTACTTACTCCCTTCATGCTGACCTAACATCCCCTTGCATAAGCGGCCCTCACTATTGCTCTGCCGCTATCAAGGGAAGCCCACACAACTCTCCCATCGTTGAGTGGATCAAGCTTTTGCAATGCCTGACATCATAATGGTGCCTGCATATCTGGTTCCTGGAAGCTTTGCCACCGTGTGCACAGCAACCCACTAGCAAGGCTCTGCCTGCTTCCATTTTACACGAGAGCCCCACGAGTTGGAAGGAGAGCTGCGCACTTAGCAGGACAGATTTGCCCCGCAGCCCCTATGCCTCCAATAAAAGTATCCAACAAGGTCTCCTACTACTTCCCGTCAGCTGAGAAGGGCCCAGCACACGACTAAGGGGCGCAATATACTCAAATAGCGCTTACCAGAGATGACCTAGTGGCAGCGCTGCGAAACTTTAAAAAAGAACTGTACTCGGAGACCGAGCAATATGGCCGATGCCCGGTGGAGCTGCCTAGACAGCTATAGAGGAGATCGGCCCTGGTTCACCCCCTCAGCCGTCACCTACCCAGCCGGACATTGGGCACTGTTCTCCCCGTCTCCCCGCTGTGTCCCCTTCCTCCCCCTCTCTCTGACGAATTACCGTAACATTGCTTCTTTTTTCTTATGTTTTACTATGCTCTTGTAACGTATGTAATTTGTAACTTGTAACTCAATGATCCTCATGTAAAGCGCTCTGATACCTCCGGGTCTAGCCAGCGCTATATAAAACTCGTCAAATAAATAAATAAATACTCGCCGATGAGGGTCTCAAGGTGCAGGGGGGAGGCTGCTGGTCCCTCTGGGTGTAGGATCAGTAGAAGAGCCAGGTCTTGAAGTCCTTCTTGAATTGGGTCAGCGACACGGATTGCCTGAGGTGGAGGGGCAGGGTGTTCCAGGTCTTGACAACGAGGTAGGAGAACGAACTTTCACTGGTTCCGGTCTTGTGGATCCTGGGGACGGAGGCTAGGGTGAGTTGGCACCTTTAAGGGTGCAGCATGTTGTACAGTGCTCTAAAGAGAGATGGGAATTATGGGAAATGGGAGATCTCTCTGAGCAAGGCATAGTCATGACATTAGCACATCTCATCCCCACGTACAGAATGTTCCTCTTAGAGCAGTCCAGCTTTGCAAAAAACAACAGACAGTAAACAAATATTTATTAAGATTCCCCAAAGTTCATCCCCCCCAACAAACACACTGCCACTCAGTGGGTCTCACAATTGTAAAGCTTGAGCTACGAGGCCATTCACAAGCACTACACCTGCTTTGGAAGTGGACCTAGGTTTAGAAATCACAGATGAGCAGTGGCAGTATTGCTGCACACAAACTAAACTGGCATCAATGGACAATAGGAAGAAGATACTACATTTTAACTGCTTATACCTTGCAGAGAACCAGGCCAGGGTAGTAAACACCAGATCACATCCGTCTCTGGGATGCAATTCAAAGCATGCAGGCTTCTTCCATTGGGCCTGGGACTGCAATTCTATACAGAAATTCTGGGGAGATATAATTACGACAGTGTCGTCCATGATAGGAGGTACACAGTGGAAATGCAGCCAATGATAGCGCTGTTGGGATATGTTGAGAGGAAACCAGTGCGCACGCAGGTGAGTCGTTATTTGCTTTTCTAATGGCGAAAAGGAGGATTGCAAATTTGTCAGGGAGGGAAATGCACCCCAAATAAAAAATACTGGCTAAAAGATGTGATGAAATGCAACACCAGGGGGGAGATTCTCAAACATTTTGTGCTGGGTTAGCGTCACAAAATTGACGCTAACCAGCACAATTTTTGTTTTTCCTGATTCACTGAAAAGTACCCAAAAGTAATGCAAAGCAGTGCAAAATGCTGCTTTGCATTACTTAGAACCACGGGGTGTTACATAGGTGGTACATGGGCGTTCCCATGTGACCACCCAAGCTCTTTAATGCTAAACCCTATCTATTAACATTAGTAGACAGGGTTTAGTGCCAAAAATTAACTCCGCTGAGAAGCAGGTGTAAAAGGAGAAATGTTTTCATTTCTGCTTGCTTTTCTGACTTTGCATGTGTGCTGCACATGCAAGCGTGTTTCATTGTATGCAGTAATGCACCATGGCATGTTGATACTTTCGTTTTAAAATCATAACAAAAAAATAATACATACAAATCCACTACACTATCTCCATTGTGTCTCAGTTTGGAGTAGAAAGAGAACATCTGGCCACTTCTCCCACTGCCACCCAAAGTCCAACGTTTGTCTCACTGTGGGTAACTTTGGAGAAGAAATAGTACATCTGACCTTCCTAAAGTCCAACACTTTGCTCAATGTGGGGAAATGAAAATCTCATTCCACCACAGTCCAACACTTTCCCCAATGTTGCTAAATTTGGAGTGGGAATAGTAGATTTGACCCTCCCAAACTAAATCACTTTCACCAATGTAGCGAACTGCCTAATTTAAATGTGGGTGGATGGCCCGTTTCTCCGCTAGAGAGGAGGAGTAAATTACTCTATTGCCCATATAGAGATGCCTCCCGCCTAATTTAGAAATGACCGCCTTGCTGAAAGTCAATTCTATAGCATTGGCAGGAGCCGTTGTCACTGTGGTTCTTGTCAATGCGTTTTGCAGTTTGGTACAGGGCTCCATCAACATGATGGAGTCTTGCCCCAAACTGTTTTCTTTTTTTAGTCCAGAAGTGGGATTTGGCAGTTTTCTCTGCCCCTTACCACCAGGGTTTTCCTGGCAGTGACAAGCAGTGAAAACTGACCTCTAATTTCACCCATATGAATCAAGTAGGTGGAGGGGTTTAATCACAGCGTAGATGGAGTCGTCTTCACCATGAGTAAGCCTATGGTACGCCAGCATTTAAATCGGACAGGCAGACCACTATTTGGAAGGGAGGGAACATCGTTGCTCTTGCGACTGAGTTTCCTCTCTGCCAACATATAAATTTGGAACTAAGTTTAGAGTGGGAGTAGTAAATCTAATCCCACCAAAGTCCAGCACTTTCCACAACGTGGGTTACTTTGGAGTGGGAATAGTAAATATGATATCCATAAAGTGTTCCCACTTGGTAATATTTTTAATTTAGTAGTCTACATACTTTTTAATTGTACAGATTTCTAAACACATCTTTCAAAATATATAATTTTTAAACAAGAATATTTTTAAATAATCTCAACTTTATTGTAACATATTTTTTATCAACATAAAATAATAGTTTGTTTTTAGTGCAAAGAAATGAACTCTTTTCATAAAATAGACGTTTAGTGTGCATACATTTTTGCAAGTAGGGTTACAATTTATTTAAACTTGTTCTATAGTAATTTGTGTACATAAAGGTAATCTTTTTCACATTGGTTTTTCTAATACATTTTAGTATAATAAAAAGTACCATACAAAAATTGTTAGTATTTGTTTTTCAGCATTTTTAACACATGTTTATTTTACATTATGTATACGTTTGCAAACAAAAATACATTGCAACATTTTTAACATGTTCTTTAATAATTTACAAATAATAATAAAAATATTTTTTTCTTCTATCCATTGTTTCCTATGAAATGTGCATTTTTGTATCTCTAGTTCCTGCCATATTTTACCATTTTTTTTCATTTTGTAGTCTATATTCTTCATTTTGGGCTATTCGGGGAGTTTGTGACAGCAGTCTGGAAACTGCTCTCCAGTTCAAGTAAGAGTAATTTGCAGTTACTTTGCAAAGGTTTAATGTTTGGGGGAGGTGTTGAGTCAGTTAGGGTAGTGTTTGTTAGGTAATGTTATTTCAGTATGTTGTTTCTTAGTGTAATATATATTAGTTATTTAAAGTTAGTGTAGTAGACCTTATTATAAATAATCATATTTTATGTACATTGTATGTGTTTTCTATGCTTGTTTCTAATGATTTTCTCCAGTGCTGTATTTTATATGTGAGTTGTTAATGTTGCTTGGGTGGGTTTATAAGATTTTGCTATACATGTTTTTATTTTGGATATCAGAGATTATTTTTCATCTGAACGCATTTTTTCAAGGTAAAATACTTGGTAATTTTGTAACCCCCAAATTTTTTTTCTTACTATTCCCACGCCAATCTAAACAACCTGAAGGGATAGTGTTAGACTTTGGAGTGGTTAGATTTACTTTTCCCACTCCAATCTAAACAATTACAGGCAAAGAGTTGGATTTTGGAAGGGATAAGATTTACTATTTAGTTGTCAATCTACACAAAAGTTGGGAAAGTGTTGGATTTTGGAGGGGTTAGATTTACTATTTCCACTCCAACATAAGCAAAAGCAGGGAAGGTGTTGCCCTTTGGAAGAGTTAGATATAACAGTTCCATTTCTCGGCATTTTCAATACCTTAAATACCTAGCACCATAAAAATATTAAAAAATATTTAAAAAAATAAAAGCACTATAAATAGATAAAAATAAATGTGATAGAATAAATGCAGTTGCCTCCCTATGCCTCCAAACCCTCCCAATAAAATGCAAAATAAAAAATAAATAAAACGTTAATAGCATTAAAAAAGCAATTAAATATTCCAAATAAAATTAAAATAAATAAGTATAAAATTAATTTAAAAAAGTTTATTATTGAATACACTTATCAACAAATTAACAAATAACTGACATAACAATACTCAATTAAATAATTTGAATAATTCATTATCAAGTAGTCATAATTATTCTAAAAAACTCATTATATATAAAAAATAATTAATATTTTCAATAAGTCCCAATCCCATTTCGCTATAAACCCAGCACCCAGCTACAAAATTATAAATTAGCAATTACATTATGGCATAACCTCCCATAGGGAAATGGAAGTTTTTATTGATGCCTGCAGGGATTAACAGGGGGCACCATAGGTGCCCCCTCTGCCCCCAACCGGAGGCCGCATGGAGAAGGGGGCCCTGCTAGGGGCCCCCAAAGTCGCTTTCCGACAGGCTTTCCATGTTGGAAAGCCCGACATGGAAAGCCTGTGGGAAACCGACATCGTAATCCCGACGGCGGAAACGCCGCCATTAAGGGATTACGTGCTGGTTCTACGCCAAAATGACAGGCCAGTATCACTTATGACCACCATCATTGTAATACGGCGGTCAAAAGTAAAATCTATGATGTCGGTCAGAAAGCCTCCGACCGCAGGTCAGAGGCTTTCCGACCAACATCATAATATGCCCCAAATTCTTATCTTCTATATTCTGTCTGTCAATATTTTTGACTTGACAATATTTTTGACACAATATTGTTGCACCCTGAGATTTTTTAAACAATAATTTTGTCAATCTTTGGAGGAACTCATCTGCCAAACTCTAGATCAGGCCCTCAGTATTCGCAAGTCAGACTCTTCTCAGGTCACAGACTTCTTGGGTCAAATTTATCTCAGGTTGCAATCTCCTCAGGTCACATTCCTCAGGTCACAGTCTCCTCAGGTCACATTCCTCAGGTCACAGTCTCCTCAGGTCACATTCCTCAGGTCACAGTCTCCTCAGGCCACATTCCTCAGGTCACAGTCTCCTCAGGTCACAGTCTCCTCAGGTCACATTCCTCAGGTCACAGTCTCCTCAGGTCACAGTCTCCTCAGGCCACATTCCTCAGGTCACAGTCTCCTCAGGTCACATTCCTCAGGTCACACTCTCCTCGGGTTACTTTCCTCAGGTCACAGTCTCCTCAAGTCACATTCGTTGGCTTACAATCTTCACAGGTCACACTCTTTTCAGGGATTAATCTGATGCCTGAGAAGAGGCACACAGGTGTAGAAGCTTCTAGCACCTCATTCAAATTTACTGGTGGTGCTTCATTTGAGCAGGTGTCTACCTGGAACAGCCTTAGAGCCCAGGTTAGCACACCATGGGACGTATCATGATGATCTGCGTTGGCTCAGTGCAGATCTGTATAGAAAATGGGGGGTTTGATCCAATAAGGCCTATCTGTGGGGAGGGATCTATATGAAATAGCACAACATGTATATCCCCCACATAGCCATCAATCTATTACTAATTTTCCATCACAACATCCACATTAATCCAGTGTGTTAAGGAATTAATCTCATGATTTCTTTTCCATTCATTTGTAACAAGAGACTTTTTTTCGTTTTGCCATTGGTAACTCCACCTGCAGTATATGTACAACATCAAGTCAAGTAAAACAAACCACAATAAATTGGAAAACTTGTATACAAAACTGATATAGAGAAGAAAAAAAAGAAAAATATTGTCATAAAGTGAAAAAATCATAACAATTACAGATAACGAGTTTAGCATGATCCAGGCAGTTGGGGCCAGACCGCCCTTGTGTGGTGGCCCTCCCGCTTAGCTCTGAGTGGCCCTCCCTGCTGGCGGCTGAGTGACAGCTCGCTCACCCTGCCTGACTCAGTCTGACATTCAGTGAATTCCAGCCACTTAAGAGTGTCAGCTCTGAAAGGACACAGCAGTGTCCTTGCCTTTGTCTCAGGCCGGCGCCTGCTGGCGCTCTGTGCTGCGAAAATGTCACTGGGGAGGTGGGGCCCGGCCCCGGAAAGCGCTGAGAAGGCCACCTCACTCATAATCAGGAGAACCTTTTAGTAAAAGTCAGATTCTTCTACTAAAAACCTGTTGAACTTTGGAAGGAGCGCGTGACAGATGCAGACTCGTACATGACAGATCAATTATTAAAAATGTGTATTTCATGGGTCGCTCTCTAATGAATGCCCATTTGCGGCTCAGAAACATTGCATATATCAGGCTGTGCTGTAACCCTGGGTAACAGCACTTATTTTGTGAAAGTTTGAACAGAAGTTACACACAGATTCGTGCATCAGGCGCATTGGCTCACTGAGCTATCCGAGCAGGATGCTATCTGTTCAGAAAGTAGCTGAGACAAGTCTGAAGAAGCTCTGGGCCATTCACAGTTTGAGGACAGGGTGGGCTTTGTTGGCGAGTAATAGGGTGTCTAGTGCCCCTGTTGTAGGTTAAGGGGTGTCCCTCAATGCTAAGACTCTTCCGTTTACATTAATATTTAGCTGAGTTTTACCTCCTCTCACCTTGACAGCATTTGGTTCCTCCTCCACCAAGACGTTTGCATTCTTGACACAGGGCCAGATGTACGACCATTTGGAATTGCGACTCGCAAATTGCGAAAAACAGCGAGTCTCAATATGCGACTCGCAATTCCAAATGTACAACAGTGTCAGAGACACTGCTAGCGATTCTCAATGGGGTCGCAAAATGCGAGGCTCATCAATATTCATGAGGCACTCACATTTTGCGACCCCATTGAGAATGGCTGGCCCTCCCAGGGATGGTGGCCTGCTGGGCTCAGCAGACCACCATGTCTGGGCCTGCTTTTAAATAGTGCAGCTTTTTTTTAAATGCAGCCCGTTTTCCTTAAAGGAAAACGGGATGCATTTAAAAAAAAAAAAATGAAACGTTTTCGTCTCATTTATTAAGGGCAGGCAGTGGTCCCTGGGACCACTGACTGCCCTTAAAAATATTTTCGCATGCATTTGCTAAGGGGAAGGGCTCCCTAGGGACCCCTTTCCGTTTGCGACTGCATTACCACCTACTTGAAGTAGGTGATAAATTGCAACTGTTTTGCGGTCGCAAAACAGTCATACATAGGGCTCAGAGTCGCAATTTGGAAGGGACGCCCTTGAAACGCCCCTTCCTAATTGCGAGTCGCAAACGCTTTTTAGCGAGTCGCAAATAAATTGCGACTCGCTAAATAGCGTTTGTACATGGCCCGGTAGGGTTTGTGCATACAAAAACGGGTCGTACATCTGGCCCATAGAGTGGTGGGGGTAACAAGTACCGTGCATCCATTTCAAAACTGCTAGTTCCTTAAAGAATGGCAAGTTTATAATGTAAAGTTGATTATGAAACAGCAGACATTTTGCCAGGACTTTTAAAGGGAATTAGTAAAGCGAGCTGAGGGGCAATAGGCTGAAAAAAAGTTGTGAGTGTTGCCTCTGCTCCCTCAGTGATGCTGGAACAATTTCAAAGTGGGGATGCTGCCATGAATGTCACCAGAGGCATAAGGACTGTGAAAAATCCAAACATCACACAAAGACCGAGGACAGCAAGTGAGCCCCGCGCATTCAGTGGAGAGTGATGAGGGTGCGGGTGTAGCCGGTGGTGCGTCTCACTGTTGTAAATATTAGGGGTGGGCAGTAAACTCCGTTCCTCCAGCAGAGTTTGCAGAGTTTTGTCCACTCTGCGCTTCAGTTTGGCAAAACTACACCAACCACCGTGTGGTGGAGTTTTTCATGCACGTGGCGTGCCATCGCTAAGTTGGCGAGCGTGAGCGAGAAAAAACAATCGCTAGACTGCCTCCCCGCAAGATTTCTCAATGCGGGCGCTAGACCACTACCGTTAGCATTGAGAAAGTTGCCGTTCGCATTGTGAAAGCTGCCACTCGATGTCAGGGCAGGTCAGAGTAGATCTCTTAGCGCCCCCAAGTTACGCCTGTTAGGAGGAGACACATTCAAACACAGCCTTGCCAAGTCTCGCCGGGTCATATCTTTGCGATGGGTCTCTTTCTAGCTCCGCTGTCTGTTCCTATCACTGCGGCGGAATTCTAAGATGGCCGCCCGAGAAGACCAATCGGGTTGCCAGTCTAGTGTTTTGACCGCTTTTCCTGCTCAGCTGTGCTCGCGCTAGCTCGCACGATGCACTACGCACTTCAACTGAAGATTTTGAGGAAACGGCTGTGTATCCAATTCATAGCCGTTTTCCACCTCTAAATAGGAGTTTTCGGAAGGCATTTCTGTTGGGAGTCAGGTTTTTCACAGTAGGTACACTGTGAAGAAGGTGAGTCTTGTCGTTGAAATTAACAGCGATAGGATTCGTTAAAACTTGTGTTGTTTTTCTGAAGAGAGTCTCTTCGAGCCTTCAGTCAACAGTCATTTTGAGTTTAGCACCTAGTAGGAAAGTGGAGAGGTGTGGTGCAGCAGCCAGGGCAGCTGACTTCGGAGCACAGGGTTCACGGTTCGATCCCCGGCTCCGGCGGCAGCTCAGCTCAGCACCATGTGACTCTGGGCAATAGCTCACTTAATTTCCACTACGGCCCCCCAGCGCCTTGAGACCCGTAAGGGTGAGTAGCTGCGCTATATAAAAACGGACTTACTTACTTACAAACAAGGCTAACACAGGTAACAGAGGCTTGGTAGAGAAGTTGTAAGGCAGACCTAGACACTAGGGTAATTACATCGTATATTCCATCTTCACAGTGTCCTAACGAGAAGTCTACCAATAATAGGCACCAGCGGTGTTCCAGCCTAGAATTAAATTCCTACCAGAGAGCAGCAAGCCACAAGGAAGGGACAGGTATTTGAGATAAGGGGTGGAGTTTAGTGTGTATAGTTGGTAGTTGGTGTTATATGACCTTCTCTGTTTCAGGTGACGACTTGGTGCCAAACAAGAGTTCCAGTCCAGTAGAAGAGTAGCAGTGGCAGTCTCTCTTTTCATCCCAATCCCCTTTCCCCCCCTTTGCTGCTCGTGAACTTGGTTCGCAGTAGCGGAGTAGGGGACTGAGGAAAATTCATCTGCTCCTGCGGAAAAATAATCAGTTCTGGTACAGGTACTTGACAGATTGAAGTGCCCCACCCAAAACTTCCGCCCGAGCAGTATGGCAGAGGGAATTGACGTTAAGGCTTTAGTGTCGATACTTGATGGGATACAAAAACAATTGAGTGATACAATGTCTGAGAATAAATCCCTTAGAGAAGAGGTTAGAAAATCCAGTCAAGAGGCCCAATTTTTGAGTCAACGGTTTGAGGCATTCTCAGCTAGTGCCATGGAGGGAACCAAGGAGAATAAGTCACAGACATTTACTCCAGCCCCTTCGGCGGCGGAGTTAACTACTCAGGTAATTCATGCTATTTCCCCTACAATTCCACTGGCAGCACCTGAAAGGTTTAGTGGGGATCCTCATAAGGCCCAGATATTCCTCACTCAATGTTCTCTACATTTTCTTTGTCGACCCATAATTTTTAAGGAGGATCAATCCAAGGTGGCTTTCATGTTGTCCTACCTGAGTGGTGATGCTGCCGCCTGGTCCATGCCGTTAGTAAACAATAATGATCCCATCTTATACGAGTTTGAGGATTTCAAAAGAGAGTTTTTGCGCATTTTTGATCGAAGGTCTATCTCTCAAACCTCTGACAACGAGCTTTTAGATTTAAAGCAAGGCAATCGAGATTTGGTCGCTTACTTGGCACAATTCAATAAGTTAATTGCAGAAACTAATTGGCCTGAAGCCAAGAGGGCAGCAATCTTTTATAGAGGACTCAAAGATGAATTGAAGGATGGTTTAGCACAGATACCAAAGCGGCCCACCGACATCTCCGAGTTAATTGATCTAGTCTTACAGATTGATCAGCGTCAGAGCGAAAGGAAAAGTGAACGCCGCAAAGATTTGAAATATTTCCCTCCTCGTTTTGATCGAGTCAGGTCGGATAACTCTAAGAGAAAAGATGCTCCTTCGGAGGAAGAACCTATGCAAATCAGCTCTGTGCGAGGTCCTTTATCCAAAGAAGAAAGAGAGAAGAGACGAACAGGCAAACTCTGCATGTATTGTGGTAACTCTGGACACTTTGTTAATGTGTGTCCTAAGAAACCCAGGAATAATGCCTGGGTAAAAGACAGGCTCCACCAGTAGAGGGAGTTGCTCTGGTGGAAGCGAATGACAAGTCGACTCCGGATTCGCAATTTATTGCCAACACTTTACAATCCTCAGCACCCCATTTAATTGTTTCTGGTTTGATTAAGTTTGGAGATTCTGAAGTGGATGAGATTTCAGTAATGATAGATTCGGGAGCTACTGGCAATTTTTGTGATATTAAGTTCGCCAGATCCCTTGGAATCCGATTTGTCAAAAAGGAAAGGTCAGAATCTGTTCGAGCCGTGGATGGAACCAATTTATCTTCCGGTCCCATTGTTTATGAGACCGAGGAAATATGGCTGAAGGGGCCTAGTAGTCATTTAAGTCTTCTGAAGTTCAGTCTCATCGACGCACCACAATTCCAGCTCATTCTGGGTTTACCCTGGCTGACTGAACATAATCCCCGAATTGACTGGGCTAAGAGATCCATTGACATGAACTCTGATTATTGTAAAGGGCATTGCCATGACTGGATTGTCAATTTTCCCCCAGCTTCTCCACCTCTGTTTTTGGCCAGTCAGTCTAAATCAATCTGTTTTATGGAAACCCAGGAGATTCCACTAGAGTATCAAGATTTGGCTTCGGTTTTTGACGAACAGGAAGCTAACAAGTTACCTCCACACCGAGAGTATGACTGCAAGATCGAACTGGAGGCAGGCGCTTCGCTGCCGTGCAGTAGAATTTATGCGCTTTCTGAAAAAGAGTATCAGCATCTAAAAGAGTACATAGATAAGTATCTTGCCAATGGCTTTATCCGCCCTTCGCAGTCACCAGTCTTCTCTCTGCTTTTTTTTATCTCTAAAAAGGATGGAAGGTTGAGAACGTGCATCGACTATAGAGCTCTAAACCTCATCACCAAGAAGAACAGATATCCATTGCCCCTAATTTCCGAATTGCTTGATCAAGTCAAGGGAGCTAAGGTGTACACGAAATTAGATCTAAGGGGAGCTTACCATCTAGTACGCATGGCAGAAGGCGAAGAATGGAAGACTACGTTTCGAACTCGGCTGGGTTTATTTGAGTACCAGGTCATGCCCTTTGGCTTGTGTAATGCGCCTGCAGCTTTTCAGCATTTCGTGAATGACATTTTGAGAGAGTTCCTGGACCGTTTTGCAGTCGTGTATATTGACGATATTCTTATTTTTTCAGCCAACTTGAAAGAACACATTCAACATGTACGACAAATCCTGA
The DNA here is from genome assembly GCA_963921515.1 of Calotriton arnoldi. Lineage (NCBI taxonomy): Eukaryota > Metazoa > Chordata > Amphibia > Caudata > Salamandridae > Calotriton > Calotriton arnoldi. Next base: position 1,491,481 of record CAWUFW010004038.1, read on the forward strand.
AGAAGTTGCTTGAAAATCAGCTTTTTGTTAAATTGGAGAAATGTGTCTTTCATTCAACTCAAGTGGAATTTTTGGGTTTCCTTTTGTCCCCTGCAGGAGTGTCTATGGATGATGCCAAGGTGAAAGTCATTAGAGATTGGCCCTCTCCACGTAATGTGAAAGAGGTGCAGAGTTTCATTGGCTTTGCCAATTTTTACAGGCGATTCATTCCTGGTTTCTCTGAAAGGGTATCCTCTCTTACTCGCCTTTCGAAGAAGGGAATCAAGTTTGAGTGGACTACGGTAACGGAGGGTGCTTTTCAAGAATTAAAGAAGATCTTTATCACGGCCCCAGTTCTTTTGCATCCTAACCCAGAAGAGCCTTTCTTCGTTGAGGCTGATGCCTCAAATTTGGCCATTGGTGGAATCCTTTCTCAGAGACACAAGAACACCGGCCAGCTCCATCCAGTGGCGTTCAGATCTCGAAAATTGTCACCAGCCGAAATGAACTACTCTATTGCTGATAAGGAGTTACTAGCTGTTAAAGACGCTTTTCAAGAGTGGAGACATTATTTGTTAGGTGCTCGACATAAGGTAACTGTGTTTACAGACCATCGAAACCTTCAGTTTCTGAAATCAGCACGTACACTAACTCCCAGACAGTTGAGATGGTCTTTGTTTTTTGCAGACTTCAATTTTGTGCTGACCTATAAGCCTGGTTCTGCTAACGGTAAGGCTGACGCCCTGTCTCGTCTTGACACTGGAGAAACTGAAAGGGTGTTGGAGAAGGGTCTGATCATTCCAAAGGAGAAAATAATTGGTGTAATCAATTTCCCTGAATTGGAAGACAAATTAAATAAATCCTTCGCCGATTTGAAACTTAATGATTGGGCCAAAGAAGGTACAGGAAGAGAAGTAAGAAATGGAAGGCCTTATTTCAAAGGAAAGCTCTATGTGCCAAATGAAGAGCTTCAAATGATGATGATTCGACATTTTCATGATGAGTTAATGGCTGGTCACAAGGGGGTTAAGAAAACCTTGGAGTTGATTCAAAGAGAATTTTGGTGGCCGGCAATGGAAACTCAGGTGGGACAGTATGTTGCCTCTTGTGAGCAGTGCATAAAAGGGAAGTTGGTTAGACTGGCTCCACAAGGCTTGTTGTTGCCTTTACCTCCAGCTCCTTATCCGTGGCATACTGTCTCCATGGATTTTATAGTGGAACTTCCCTCTAGTCAAGGTTTCACAACTATCTGGGTGGTGGTAGATCATTTTACTAAAATGAGTCATTTTGTCCCCCTAAAGTCCATTCCTACCTCAACTCAATTATCTGCCCTTTTTACTCAACATGTAGTTAAGGCACATGGCATTCCCAAGATAGTGATTTCTGATCGGGTTCCTCAGTTTATCTCACACTTTTGGAGGGCTTTTCTCAAAAGGTTAGATGTGGATTCTCGTCTGTCTACCAGCTTCCATCCAGAGACTGATAGACAGATAGAAAGAGTTAATCAGTAATTGGAGCAATATCTGCGTCTCTTTTTGATGGAAAATGAAGGGGAATGGCCAAATTTAATTTGGGCGGCGGAATTTGCGTACAATAATGCCACACATTCTTCCACTGGGTTTTCTCCTTTTTACCTAAATTCTGGTAGGCACCCTAATACCTTTGTAGGAAAACAAGAGAGTGAGGTTCCAGCAGTCGAGGTAGTGGTTCAAGAATTAAAGAAGGCTTATCAGGTTGCTACTAGCAATTTAATTAAAGCTAAAAGTTCTTACAAGAGGCAGGCTGACAAGAAAAGACGTCCCAATCCCACTTATGAGTCAGGAGACAGGGTGTGGATTTCGACCCGAAATATGCACCTGAAGGGAAATCGAAAGTTTCAACCTAGATTCATTGGCCCTTTTCTGGTAGAGAGAATGATTAATCCAGTGAGTGTGAAGGTTCGTCTTCCCCTAGGTTAAGAATTCATTCAGTTTTTCATGTTTCTCTTCTAAAGAAGAATCCCCCTGGTTTGAGAGTCAAGGAGCCACCAAAGCCTGTTCCAATTCAATCTGAGGAGGAATTTGAGGTAAAGCGCATTTTGGATTCACGATTCAAGAAAGGAAAGTTATATTACCTCGTGGCTTGGAAAGGTTTTGGTCCGGAGGAGAGAACTTGGGAACCTCAGATTAATCTGCATGCACCTAGGTTGGTTCGAGAATTTCATAGGACTTACCCTAATAAGCCCAAAGAGAGTGAGGGAGGAGTTTTGGTGGGGGGTACTGTCAGGGCAGGTCAGAGTAGATCTCTTAGCGCCCCCAAGTTACGCCTGTTAGGAGGAGACACATTCAAACACAGCCTTGCCAAGTCTCGCCGGGTCATGTCTTTGCGATGGGTCTCTTTCTGGCTCCGCTGTCTGTTCCTATCACTGCGGCGGAATTCTAAGATGGCCGCCCGAGAAGACCAATCGGGTTGCCAGTCTAGTGTTTTGACCGCTTTTCCTGCTCAGCTGTGCTCGCGCTCGCTCGCACGATGCACTATGCACTTCAACTGAAGATTTTGAGAAAACGGCTGTGTATCCAATTCATAGCCGTTTTCCACCTCTAAATAGGAGTTTTCAAAAGGCATTTCTGTTGGGAGTCAGGTTTTTCACAGTAGGTACACTGTGAAGAAGGTGAGTCTTGTCGTTGAAATTAACAGCGATAGGATTCGTTAAAACTTGTGTTGTTTTTCTGAAGAGAGTCTCTTGAGCCTTCAGTCAACAGTCATTTTGAGTTTAGCACCTAGTAGGAAATTGGAATTGGACTTTGCTATAATTTCCTGAATCGTTCCTCGCTAACATTGAATTCAGAGGCCACAGAGTATCTTCCTTTAGAGTGTTCTTGCTTGTATTATTCCAGAGGAGAGCACTTATCTGTGAGACAATTGTTACAGAGACTTTTCATTTACAGTTAGAGTGAATTTGGAAGTCAACAGTTATAAAGACTATTTTCCACTCGGAAAGACAGACTAAAGATAGACTTTAAGTTCCAATACATCGACAAGGAAACAGTTGCAGAAAAGAAACCAGTAGTAGATATAGTTATATATATATATATATATATATAAGTGTACTTACCAACGACCATCAGGAGTTCAGTCCATGAAGAGATAGGAGTGTAGCGTCTGTCAGCACAGACTATCCTGCAAGAGAAAAGAAGTAAAAGAGAAATAAATAATCTGCAATAAGAAACAAGGCTAACACAGGTAACAGAGGCTTGGTAGAGAAGTTGTAAGGCAGACCTAGACACTAGGGTAATTACATCGTATATTCCATCTTCACAGTGTCCTAACGAGAAGTCTACCAATAATAGGCACCAGCGGTGTTCCAGCCTAGAATTAAATTCCTACCAGAGAGCAGCAAGCCACAAGGAAGGGACAGGTATTTGAGATAAGGGGTGGGGTTTAGTGTGTATAGTTGGTAGTTGGTGTTATATGACCTTCTCTGTTTCAGGTGACGACTTGGTGCCAAACAAGAGTTCCAGTCCAGTAGAAGAGTAGCAGTGGCAGTCTCTCTTTTCATCCCAATCCCCTTTCCCCCCCTTTGCTGCTCGTGAACTTGGTTCGCAGTAGCGGAGTAGGGGACTGAGGAAAATTCATCTGCTCCTGCGGAAAAATAATCAGTTATGGTACAGGTACTTGACACTCGATTAGAAAATCTACTTAAATGGCTGAAAGAAGCAGCGCTCTCTGGCGCGCAGCGTGGTGCCATTCATGATGATTTTACAGTGCGGGACAAGCTACCAGCGCTAAAAATCAGCACGACAGACCGGAATTCCACCATTCGCGGAACTCTGCTGAATCTTGGAGAGTTTTTAGGTAACTCCGTGGTATTCTGCAGAGTAAAACTCCACGAGTCCCGCCCACCCCTAGTAAATATGTTACTAAAGCATGCTGTGGTAGCGCACCCTCACTCAACACAGCACGTTTTCCATTGAAACGGCCACATTTGCACTGACATGCAGTTATACTGATAAAACTATGTAGCGCCTAAATAATAATGTGTGGAAATTGTTTTTCAACAAATATTTACCATTTGCACATCACCAAGTAAACTGATTTTTTTATCCTGATAAAATCTTTGCTTCCATTACGCTTTGAATTACAAAAAATGTTCTTCATTTGTGATTTCGTGACTGCTGATTTTTTTTTAAATATTTGGACAAATATTTAACATATATTAAAAATGTTATGCGTTAGAAAATAAAAACTGACATCCTACTGCCTTTCCTTTCACACTCCCTGGACTCCAGCTAGATTGTCAGGTGTTCACTTTACAAAACCCTCTAACTTTGCAGTCAGAGAAAGAATAGTAAACACCAATCTCCATGTTAAAACAATAATTAGCAATTTGTCAGAAGACAGAGTCTGACATTTGTCCTCTATCATTAAATGCACAGTGAATGTGAAAAGATAAAAACAAATTGTGAAGGAATCTTTATGCTTGTTCACTTTCTGAACTCCAACATGGGTATTTTGGGGGTGCTGCAGCACCCCCCCCCACACCTACTTCCAGCAGCTATGTGCACATTGCATGGTTATTTTGGGGGTGCTGCAGCACCACCCACACCTACTTCACTGAGAACCATAGAAGGGTTTGCAATCCTGTAACTGTGTCTAAATTGAAGTGTGTGGTATTTGGTGTGCTCTGAGATTAAAGTACAAGCAGTGCACTGGAGAATACATTATTATGTTGGCGGTTGATTGCCGCCTTCTGAGCACTTGCCCCCACACTCTCTCCCTGAGAGGCCTGTGACTGCCCACACTCACTATCGTAAGAGTCAAGAGCAGAAAGGGTTGTACTTGGCCCAGTTTGCACAGCCATTGTTGGACGTACCATGGGAAACCAGCCGCAAATGACCTTTCCCACCACAGATGGGAGCCAGAAGCCCCTGTCCTCCTTATGCCCCCCCACCCAACCCCTGCGCTTGGGCTTTGACACCATCCAAACTTCAGCTGCCCTTTGTAATGCGTTCTGTTGGTATGTTGCTATCACAACATTTCTTAAGGAGATGCTCAATAAATAAAAATATAAATTAAGTACAGAGTCCCATTCGACTTGCCAGGATACCAGGGAATATTTACATTTTAGTTGGACATTACCTCCTCGTAACATTTTCCCCATAATTAATGACATATTGAGGCCGCCGTGAATCCTAGACACACCCCAACAAAAGTAAAACTGCATAAAAGCCCCTCCCACCCTCAACACTTCCTGTTTTAGTTGTGTCTCATAGACACACCGTATGGTTCGCTACTGAGTGACGACTCCAGCTTTGCTTATTTATTGTTGTATTGATGACTTTACAAAATTCACAAGGATCGGTGTCTGCATTGTGGAGCATGCGGGCCGGGAGCAGCGTTCCAAGGACCTGCCCTGGAGATGTTGCACTGGGCGCTTCGCTGTTCCTGATTTCGGGGCAGCGGGATAAGGGGGGCGAGCTTTCGGCACCCCCGGGGCTGCTGAGCACCTGTGGAGGACACCAAGGAAGGAAAAAGAGTCTGGCTTACCGCTGCGTCGCCGCGCTTCCGCGTCTTCTGCCTGGTGGGAGGAGTGGAGGAGGAGGCAAGCGGTGGGTGTCCCCAAGGGCGGCTAAGTACCTGGAGGGGGCACTGATGTAAGCGCCAATAATAGGGGAGCGCTGTTAGAAGGCGCTATTGTGGAACTCATGATAAAGTACAAATGTATAGTAAAAGAGAAGGTAAACAAGCAGCCAAGAGCTATAGCTCAATGCTGCAGAGACTTGCCTCTGGTTTCAGTGTCACATTCAGGACAGGGGTGTAAGTTCTGCCAATGGGATTAATGCAAACTTTATAATGATAAAGTTTTTGTCAGCATTTCAATTTTGGCTTATTGATTAGAATTCAAGTTTAGTCATGCACCTATAGTCATGAACCATGGGTTCCAAAACAAATACACCAGCCCTTTGTCCAGGTTTACAGAATTTTGCAGGGGCTCGGGTTTAATGATGAACTAATATTTCATATAAAGTCCTGTGTGTTCATTGCTGTGACCTTTTGTTTCTATTGACCTGAATTCTCACTCAGAGACTGGTATGTGGTTTTGAAACACAGGTTTAAGTGCATTCTTCTTCTGTTGGTCGTAGGTACTGATACGGGTGAACAATACCGTTCCTGTGACTTTTCTCATTTTTGGACCAGCAGACACCTCAAGATACTGGTCATGCCTGGAGGAAGCCAGCCAGGTGACACCCTTATCCATGGTTAATGTGTTGGGTGTGAGGTTCACTCTTAACGATTTTAACTTGTTCGGTTGTACCTTGTGTCTTGAATTGTAATTGCACTATTGGGGGGCTTCTTAATTGAATTTGCTGCTATTTCTGGAGTGTGTTATACTCCTTTTGATAACTTTTACCTGCTTACACGAGGCTGCTCGTTCACGGGCGGCCATCATCTTTTGCCACGCGTTTTGCTGGTTAGCGCTCCAGTCTATGCACGCCGTCCTGCCATTACCCTATTTAATGGACACGGATCGGACGCGCAGCAGGCGCGCCTAAGGCAAGCCCGTCTGCGCCCGTCCGTGTCCGACCGGGGCCAGGGGCCATGACCTCTGGTCCGACCAAGAGGAATACCATAAGTTATTCCCACAAACAGTTGGTGGACCTCAATAGTGCGCCGCATTCTGACTGTGTGTCATTCAATCCTGAGACCACGGATTCTAGCTGCCCCCGCTGTAGCTTTGTATTTGACACACAGTCATATAAGGGATGTAGTTCATTAATTACTCCCCCACGGATTAATAATGCCCAGGGTAATTCTTTTTTAAAACCCAGCAATGCATTTGATAAAGAATTTACTTTTTTTAAACATAAATTGTCGTTCACTCCCTAAGCATAAGTCAGATATTTTTGACCTCTTGACAAATGAGCAGCCTGATGCTATTTTTCTTACAGAAACATGGCTGCATGGGAGCTCTGGCCCTGATGTAGCGATCGCTTTACCATCCAATTACGCAATAGTTAGGAGAGATAGGGGAATCAAAATGGGGGGAGGCATCGCGATCATCTATAACAACTCCTACACGTGCAAATTTGAAGATCTACCTTTTGTGGGCTGTGAGGCTGCGTTATTCAAACTTGCCGTAACCCCCCAGTTCACTTTTTCAGGCATTTTGCTCTATCGCCCCCCTGGGCCTGCTGGGTCATGGGCTGATTCACTTCCTGATTTAATTACTCCCTACCTCTTGGATGCCGCTAATTTTACTATCCTGGGTGACCTGAACCTGCATTTTGATGACCCGACATGTGCTATTAGCGCTGCACTTATTCGAGATCTAGCAGCTATGAACATTCTGCTTTGTAATTCGGGCTCCACCCATGCTGCTGGCCATTTATTGGACCCCATTTTTTCCAATCTGCCCAACATTTGCTGCCCCCCAGTTTTTCCAGTACTCTGGTCGGATCACTTCTTGGTGGGCTTCCGGGTCAAATAAGATTTATCTAGCCTATCCTCGATTGCTCTCGGCCTTAAGTCCAAATCAAGAAATTGGGAAAAATTGGATATTGAAGCTTTTAATAAGCTCCTATCTAAGACTGCCCCTACTTTTAGCCCAATTTCTACAGCAGACGTGGATGCCATACATAACTGGATCCTTAATTCCATTGATGCCTGTCTCCCGTCGTCTGTCAAGAAGGTGAATAATCACCGGCCACCTGCCCCTTGGTTTTCTGAGAGGCTAAAAGTGGGCCTGGGCGTAGTTCGCGGAGTTTTGCTACGCGGAACTCCGCAAAGTTACAAAAAACTCCGCGAAGTTCCGCGCGTGGCGGAGTGCAGTGCGAACTGCAGTTTGTGCTTGTATTCCTGCCGCTCGGGTCGAAATTCTACCCGAGCAGCAGCTCGCACTAGCGAACTTACCTTTTGCGATCGCGAACTTACCGTTTGCGATCGCGAGCGGGGAAAAAACTCCGCTGCACATCGCGAAGCGGAGTTTTCTGCACTCCGCGAGCTCCGCGGAGTGCGGAGTGCAGAAAACTCCGCAAACTCCGCGAACGGAGCGAAATTCACCACCCAGGCCTAAAAGAAAATGCAAAGCGTCAGAGAGACGCTGGAGAAAGAACTACGCTCCAGACGCTAAACTAGCATATAAAAAGGCAAAAAGAGATTACCATTCACTCTGTAAAGTTGCGCGCGCGGAACATGTGACTCTTACTATTTCCAAGGCACAGAATAATTCTAAGACGTTGTTTAAGCTTGTCAAGGAACTGTCTGGCGCTGCTTGCCAACCCACCTGTCGCAATGTGAAGATCTTGCTATGTTCTTTCTCAGTAAAGTTGAAAAAATATACTCCATACTTAATGAGTCCAAGCCTATCAATGTCATACAGCAAACTAAGAATTCTTCTCAGTCAACTAGAAGTACGGAACCGCAGGTCTGTGTGTCCACTGCACCTATCAACAATCTGGAAACTTGGGTGCCCCTAGATAGAAATTATTTTAGGCGGATTTTAGACAGCATTAGATCTGGTTCTCCCAGGGACCCTATCCCCATCACTGTGCTTCAGAAACTCGAACAGTCCTCTCTGTTGTTAATTATATGGTTGCTCAATATCCTGTAACATAAAGACAGGGGTGCGCTACATTCTATTTAATCAGGATAGGAGCCAGGTTCATTAAAATTGTTTTGAGTGGACTTCTATTTCCTGTTTTAATCCACACATAGTCTAGTGACCCACTTCACACACATCTACACACCCCTTTTTTTAGGCCCCTCACACCCACTGCACCAATACGGCATGGAATAAAAGATCTCCGCCAAAGAGCCCCTCATAGGGTGCCCGTCAGGTATTGCAGCGCCGACCTGACGAGGAGCATGCCCTATGATGAAGCATGACACCTAGCTGGCTGGGTGTGTGAGGGCACTTATTCCGAAAGGAGGAATTCACCTTTTCCTCCCTATGTTCAGTGTACATTGTTTGACACTTAGCCAACCCTTTATCCCTTCACCTGGTAGGAACTGCATGCTCATCTTGTTGGATTACTTTTGGGCATGTATGCTGGACCTGTATAAAAGCCCATAGTCCCCCTCTTTGGTGACACTACTAGTGTTTGCACATCATTTGGTGGACTAAAATATTCTTGCCAGAAAAGACTTCAACTAGGCCAAGTTCTATCTCAACAAGCAAGGGGACACACGGTCCCCAACTCTGCCAAGGATCTCAGATCAGAGCTTCTTGTGTGCATTGGACATGATCTTAAATCTAAAATGGGTTTATATTTATTGGAAATCAAGTGTGCAGACAGGTGAAGCAGGAAGATTCCTTTTTCACAAGACTTCTATCAGAGCAAGTGGACATTACCAGGTCCTGTCAGAGGTGGGATCTCCTAGGGCGGATATATTTACATCATCACTGATGTAGGAAAGTGCCTCTTTTGACATGGTTACCCCCCACTTTTTGCCTGGTATATAATGCAACTTGACCGAGAGTGTGCTGGGTCCCTGCTAACCAGGTCCCCAGTACCAGTGTTCTTTTCCTAAACTGTACCATTGTTCCACAATTGGCACCCATTTGGGATCCCTGTAAGACCCTAGTAAGTGGTACCTCTGGTACCTAGGGCCTTGGAACCAAAGAGGGTCCCTAAGGGCTGCATCTCAAATTGTGCCACCCTAAGGGCCCCTCACCAAGCTCATGTAAACTGCCATGGCAGCTTGTGTGTCTTGGTGCAGAGAAAAATGAAGGATCAACATGACACACACCCTTGTCTGCCATGCGGATAAGCAGAGTCCAGGCCACCGCCTTGCAGCTCCCAGGCCCGACCGATGCCACAGATGGCCAGGAGAAGGTACTCATGCTCTGGAAGGTCAGATCTGTTACCCCACCAAGTGTGAAGACACCAGGACCAACTGGAGCCATGCAGCACCAACCCCCAGGGTACCGTATGTCCTGCACCAAACACTAACAGTGAAAGTCCAGTCCGGATTCTCACTGCATCAGGACCAAACAGCCATCGAGGGACATCAGCATCACTGAGACCCATGTAGAGAGTGGCCCAGCTGCCTTGATTTTTCCCCTGCCAGCTGTTTGTCTCTGACCGCGAGGTGTCTCTTTGCGCACCGAGCCCAGCCAACCAAACCACTCTGCGCCTGAGCTGCCTGGTCCGGGTACCAACAAAGCGGCTGTGCCCCCTTGCTCCAAGACCCTTTGTGAACTAAGCCCCTATTTCGGAGCTCTCTGACTTGTGTGTCGGCAATAAACAATATTACTAGCTGCCTCAGTTTGTTGCTGGACCTGAAGCGGGTCTGCATTTTATTTTTATTGTACTAATAGTAAATAAATATTCACTCTTGATACAATAAAAATGGACCACAAAACAAGGAGGTTGTAGTGTAGCTGTGGAGCCCATAAAGGAGAGCCGCCACTGGTCCAGGGACACCTATCCATCAAACCAATCCATCCACTCAATCATCTATCCTTTCACTTATCCACTCCCCTTTCATCCATCCATTCATCCATCCTTTCAATCATCCATCCTTTCACTCCATCTATCCATCCTTACACTCTATCCATCCATCATCCTTCCTTTGGCTCACCCATCTATCCACCCTTTTACTCAGCCATTCATTCTTGCACTCATCGATCCATCCTTCGTTACATCCATCCATTAATTGTTCCATCCATCCATCCACTCATGCATCCCTACATTTACCCTTTCACTCAGCCATCCATCCTTTCACTCTCATCCATCTATCTAGTCATCCATCAATTTACCGTTTCCCTCATCCATCCATCCTTTCATCCATCCATCTACCCTGCCTTTCACTCATCCATCCATTGTTTTACTCATTCATCTTTACATATATCCTTTCACTCATCCATCAATATTTTCACTCCATCCATGCATCCACTCATCCATCCTTTTACACTTCCACTCATCCATCCATCCTTTCACTCATTCTTCCATTCATCCATCCTTTCTCTCATCATCTGTTGATCCATCCTTCCACTTGTCCATTCATTCACCCTTTTACCTGTCCATCCATCCACGCTCACTTTCACTCATACACACTCTCTCCCTTTTCATTCTTCCATTCTTACATCCATCCTTTCACTCATCCATCCATGCATCTATCCATCTATCAGTCCATCCTTCCACGCATCTTTCACTCACTCACCCTCCCAAGTTCATTATGAGCCTTTGTCTGCCAAACTGCAGACAGAAGAGGCCCATAAAGAACCCCACTCCCTCTGTAGCTGCTAAAGCAGGGATGTGGGTGGGGTGGGGGCAGATGCCCGATGCAGTGGCTTAACTGCACAGCTGGTTCCTTCCTTCTCTTGGGCCTCTAAGATCAAGATAAGGAGCACTCTGTGTGCTCAGCTCCATAATGTTTTTTTCAAAGTGAAACCAAATGCAGTACTAAACATGTGTCACTGCCAGGAAAGCACCCCCTGCACCCCTCCTACAGACTGCCCCTCTGTGATAATCATCAAATTGTTGCCACCCACTCCCTCCTTGTCCTCATCAGCCTGCCCCACCCACAGCCGTTGAAGTGCATGGAGTTTTGTAACTCCTCCCAGGGCCACTGTTCATGCACCCCAAAAGCAACAGGATCCACGGCATTCTAATTCAGCACTCCCTCTCATGTGAAGTGACTGCTGCACTCCCTCTCATGTGAAGTCACTGCTGCACTCCCTCTCTTGTGAAGTCACTGCTGCACTCTGTTACAGTTGAATGAAAGATACGTAGTCCAGTGATGTAGCTCAGGATCACAGCTTTATTATTAAGATCAGATCCATATTAAGCCTCAATGTTAGGCCCCACCAGGAGCAGCCTCCTTGCTGCTCAGCCCTTCCACATCAACTGATTCCTTCTTCCACACCAACCTTCTCAACATTCTGATGACATCACCATAGGCTGAGCAGCAAGGCAATGGCAACAATAGAGAGGATGCATTAATCATTTGCTAGATTATAACACATCCCCCCTTCATCAAAATTGTAAAAATAGAGGCATGCGAGATCATAGTACATACATGCAATATACCCAACAATTAATAAATGTGTGAAGGTGTACATACACATAAACGACATGTCACATAAATAATGGATGTATGTAAGAAGAACATACACACAGGCGACATGTCCAAGAGCTTTAAGAATAACATCAATCTTTAAGAATATCATCAAATACTGCATCAAACACCACCTCCCAATCCCATCCACAAAAGATGAGAAAAACACTCATATGTTCCAATCTTTAAAAATAACACACCCATCCCACCTGGGAAACCTTCTATTGCACACACTTGCAGGACTAGGGACACAAAATACTCCCACTACTGCACACACCTGCAGGAACCACCCGCAGGACCAGGGACAACCCTCTATTGCACACACTAGCAGGACTAGGGACAACCCTCTACTGCACACACTAGCAGGACTAGGGACATAACACACTCCCCCTTCTGCATACACTAACAGGACTAGGGACAAAACACACTCCCCCTTCTGCATACACTAACAGGACTAGGGACATAACATACTCCCCCTTCTGCATACACTAACAGGACTAGGGACACAACAAACTCCCCCTTCTGCATACACTAACAGGACTAGGGACATAACATACTCCCCCTTCTGCATACACTAACAGGACTAGGGACACAACATACTCCCCCTTCTGCATACACTTGCAGGACTGGAGATAAACCCTCTACTGCACACACTAGCAGGACTAGAGATAAACTCCTCTACTGCACACAATAGCAGGACTAGGGATAAACTCCTCTACTGCACACACTAGCAGGACTAGAGATAAACCCCCCTTCTGCACACACTAACAGGACTAGGGATAAACCCGCTACTGCACACACTAGCAGGGTTGCAGGACTAGTGACCCTACATACTGCCTCTACTGTATACACATACACCTGCAGGATTCGGGACACAAAATACTCCCACTACTGCACACACCTGCAAGAACTTTGTCGAGCAACATCTTGTCCAAACACCTTTAAAATAAAATAAAACACATGTGCATAGATCTCCCGGCACAGTTCAGACGAATAGTAGTACTCAAGTCAATGGAACAACGATGCCGATATGAGGGAAAGCTGCTCTCGAATACTTTGCTCAATCTTCAGCAAAGGTGTGCACCATACCTCAATAGAGAGAACAATGTCCATCTGAATGGTGGGAACAAGGGATCCTTGGAACGGTCAACAAAATAAATCCAACGTAACCAATGTTGGTACCCGTGACTTCTCGTTCCGGGATTGCGACGACACTCGCCTTCACACAATATGTGGTTGGCAAGATTGGCGCTCACGTTAAACTGTGCTAAATCCTTGCAGCCTCCACCAATCCAAAGATGGCGGCACGCATACGTGAAGGGTGCTGGATGGCTGCAGGCACGCAGGTGAGGTAAAACTTCCACAATCAGCCAACATCACGAACGCAGACGTCACAACAGCTTGAGAGGAACGCCATGCGACACCACAAGCTAGGTAAGATATGCGCGAGTTCACCAGCAGAATGTCATAAGCTTTCAAATGGTGCGCACAGCAACGGTCACAGTCTATCCAAATGTAAAGTGGGCATCATTTAAAAATGGTGCAATACTTCGAGGAAATGAACACAAGCATGTAATCGACACTGTCCATAACTAGTTTTTCCGGCACATCTCCCAACGCGCATGAGAAAGATCTTGAATCCAAACTTTGAAACAAAAGTTGGGAAAAAAAACAAACGGCTTCCGAAAAAAAAAACCACTTCTAGATGTTGAAGTCACACAGTGTGGAACCAGCCCCAAGAGTGGTGCACAACGGTGCTAACTCCAGAAAGACAAGTTAGTTACCCTCGCACACAAAACCAGTGAATACATTTCACTTCGTGACAGGGATACTTCTTCACTCCAAGCACTCCTTCTTGCTCGTCGGTTACAAGAGACAGCAGGACAGCAGGGAGATACCAAGCAGGAAAGGTTGGGAATAGAAAGAATATTTGTCCTCAGAGCGCAGGACAGGAACAGTTCATCGAAAACAGGCAGGCTTTAAGACAACGAAGGAAAATCTAAGATAAACTGGCACTTACAGGTTGGGGCGACCGATGAAGTGGTCACTGGTGGGGCCTTAGGGGTGCCAGGTTTCTGAAAATCCACAGGTTGAAGTTTCATTTACTTGGAGTTCTTTTAGTTTCCTTTAGTTTCTTTAGTTTTAAAAGTCCATTCTCCATAGAAGTAGCACGCAGGTTCTTTAAAATCGTCGCCAGTGTTACAGTTGAATGAAAGATACGTAGTCTAGTGATGTAGCTCAGGATCACAGCTTTATTATTAAGATCAGATCCATATTAAGCCTCAATGTTAGGCCCCACCAGGAGCAGCCTCCTTGCTGCTCAGCCCTTCCACACCAACTGATTCCTTCTTCCACACCAACCTTCTCAACATTCTGATGACATCACCATAGGCTGAGCAGCAAGGCAATGGCAACAATAGAGAGGATGCATTAATCATTTGCTAGATTATAACAAGTGAAGTCACTGCTGCACTCCCTCTCATGTGATGTCACTGCTGCACTCCCTCTCATGTGAAGCACTCCCTCTCATGTGATATGTCTGCTGCACTCCCTCTCATGTGATGTCACTGCTGCACTCCCTCTCATGTGAAGCACTCCCTCTCATGTGATATGTCTGCTGCACTCCCTCTCATGTGAAGTCACTGCTGCACTCCCTCTCATGTGAAGTCACTGCTGCACTCCCTCTCTTGTGATGTCACTGCTGCACTCCCTCTCATGTGAAGTCACTGTTGCACTCCCTCTCATGTGAAGTCCCTGCTGCACTCCCTCTCATGTGAAGTCACTGCTGCACTCCCTCTCATGTGAAGTCACTGCTGCACTCCCTCTCATGTGAAGTCACTGCTGCACTCCCTCTCTTGTGATGTCACTGCTGTACTCCCTCTCATGTGAAGTCACTGCTGCACTCCCTCTCTTGTGAAGTCACTGCTGCACTCCCTCTCATGTGAAGTCACTGCTGCACTCCCTCTCATGTGAAGTCACTGCTGCACTCCCTCTCTTGTGATGTCACTGCTGCACTCCCTCTCTTGTGATGTCACTGCTGCACTCCCTCTCATGTGATGTCACTGCTGCACTCCCTCTCATGTGAAGTCACTGTTGCACTCCCTCTCATGTGAAGTCACTGCTGCACTCCCTCTCATGTGAAGTCACTGCTGCACTCCCTCTCATGTGAAGTCACTGCTGCACTCCCTCTCTTGTGAAGTCACTGCTGCACTCCCTCTCTTGTGAAGTCACTGCTGCACTCCCTCTCTTGTGATGTCACTGCTGTAGCTTGAACCTGTGGCTTGCTCAGTAGGACATGCAAAGTTCACTAGAGTTCACCCAGGAGATTCAGCCCACCACCTCAGGGCAGTCATTTCTTTTCAGCTGCTCTGTGTTTATTTTCCCTGTTCTTGCCTCTTACCCAGGGTGGCAGGACAATGCCCGTTTTGCCCATGAACACCAGTCACCCCTGACTCTGAGAAGGTAGGTCTAATCTCTTGTAGTTTTTGCATATCAGGAGGCAGGTACACTTTGCTCAGCTGGGGTAGAAGGCAGCTCCCCCAGAGCCATATCTTCTTCCCTTGCTGAGTCGCAGGGAGTGTCATTGCTGAAATCAGTAAGACTGCAGTATGGGTTACGCCCTCTACCTTTGTGTGGCTTTGCAGGGCAATGCATGAAATTGACCTAGAGGAGGTTTTGGGGTCAAAAAGTGCTTTCTCGAATGAGACAATGAAGGAGACTTTTGATTCCAAATAAATAAAACTGGGTTCTGCGTGAAAATTCAGTTGTTCTTTTCTCTGTGATTACTTGCTATATCTTAATATTTAATTAATTATGGGGGAAACATGATGAGGAGGTAATGCTTGAATTATCAGTAATTGCATTACTCGGAGTTATTAGCGAATTAAAGCACACATTTGTAGTACTTTGAGGTAAACCCCTTTCTGTTAAGACAGCGCAGCTTGCTTCCGGTTAGTGGCAGGAGGAGCTACGTCATGCTACGGACGACAAGCGAATGAGAAAGTCTGCCGAACACCGTCACTGCCCTGACCAGTCTGTTGGAATGCCAGCCCCCGGGGGAAGTGAAGGTCGCAGACCAGTCTTCCCCCTGGGCACTTCGCGCAGGGCCGGAAGGACAAGGTGGGGAGGGGGTCATAGGGAACAGGGGAAGGGGCGGGAGTAAGGGTGGGGGTATAAAGGTGTTGGGAAGGGAGGAGCCAGCCTCTTCTCGACACCTAGCACCACCAGGAGGGTAGGATTTTCTTGGTTAAATTAGTGCAGTTTAGTGGTTTGCAGTCGGGGCCTAGCTTGTTTGCGGCTGTCCGAGGCCCCCGCAGGGGACCACTAAAGAGGGCAGCCCTCTAGTAACATCTGGGCACCCCACAACCCCCCCCCCTTAGGGGCAGGGACTCGGGGAGGAGTCCCCCCAGCCTGGTTGTGGCGCGCGAGCCAGGTGTCACTTCCTGGGCCCGAGGACAGGGGGAGGGGTATATAGGCCTCCCCCACCATTTTGTCCTCCTCTTTCACGCGCCTGACACGCCGTCTTGGGACGTGTGCCACCTGGACCCCGGCCGAGCCTGTGTGCACGGTGAGTGAACCCCCAACACCCCAGCCCCACTAGTGGGCAGTCCCCCAGGCCGGGTTGCTTAGCCCGGCCATTGCCGAGGCTTCTGTGCGCCTGAGGGCGAGGTGGGGGTTGTGGTTGCTCCCGGCACGCCCAGGCCAGCATCCTGGGCGCAGGCTACTCATACGGGTCATGCGCCCCCGGGGGCATCGGGGCGAGACAAGGCCTGGTGTCTGGCCAGGCTCCCGGGTCACCGGGGGCTTGAGAGCGGCGTAGGAGGAAGAAATGCTTAGGGGGGGGGGGTTGGAGCGCTGCGGGCGCCGTTTAACCCCCTACCTCCTTCTCCTGTAGCTTGGCGGGGTTTTGCAGACTGCTTCACGGGCCTTCCCCAGGAGCTGCAGATGGTCGCGGGAGTGTTGATCCACCCCCCTCCCACGCCGTCTGGTTGGGCGGTTTGTCACGCTGTCCTGAGGCTGAGGTCGGGTGGTCGTCGCGTCGTGAGGCTAAGTGAGTGCGGCCAAATGCCCTTCCCCTCACCGTCCCCCTCTCCCCCGGGTCTCACCACGCTTGGCTATGCCCGTGTGGGACCCAGGCCAAGCTGCAATATCCCTGGTCCGGCCCCCGCAGGAGGCCCACCGGGCCGGTGCGGACCCTGCAGGGGGGGCTGTGGCATGGGATTGGGACGGGGGCAGGTTTAGGGGATATATACTCATCTTGGCCTCACGTCCCACAGGCGACCGCTAGAATCAAGCAGCCCCATTAATGGGAGCAACCAGCTCCAAGGGCCATCGCCTCTTTACGGGATCAGTGCCCTGGAGGCACCGGTGGCGCGGCGGCTATGGGCGGCTATTAGCGCAACGTAGCTGGTAATTGCCACTACAGCGGGCTCACAGGTTAAGAAATGTAGCCAGGCCCCTCAGCCCGAGTCGGCGCTGACCCGCGCAACTGTTTGGCCCGCTGGCTGCCTGCTTGAAAGCCCGGCGCAGCTTCACACGGGATGTCCCCCCCCCCCATTTTTTCGCAAGCGGTCCTGGGGCTAAAACTGCCGGTGGCCTTGTCTTGCGCCGTCGCTGGTGAGGGGGCGGGGGGACACAGAGACTGCACCCGCATACTGAGGTCATGAAGGGCACTTACAGGTGCTACCAAGACCGGTAGGAGCTTTGGCGGGGGACAGTCGGTAGACTACCATCCAAGTTTGCCGCCGGGCAGCACTGTTCGTGGGAAGTACGTGTCGCTTCGCTGCCTGAGCTGCAGGTAGCAGCGTGGAGCATGCGCACTGGGCCTCCGGCTTGCTACTACATGTGCCAGTGGAGGACTCACCCAGCCCCTTCGCCGTGGTCAATTCCAGTGCCCCGTTTACCGTGGTTGCGCCAAGGTTTAGGTGGGTTGGGGGCAGCGCCTTGGGAAGGGGAAGAGAGCCCACGCTACCAAGCGGATCACTCACCTGAGTAGGACAGGAGAGGAGCATCGTCCTGCACAAAGTGTGCCCAGGCCTGCGTTCGTGCCTTGGGTTCAGTCTGGGCCTCCAACTTGGTCCCCGTCCATGCGGCGCATGCCCCAGCTACCCGGGTCTAGGCTTAAGCGCTAGGTGCAAGCACGTGGGTGCGGGCTTCGACTCACGACCCCTGGGAGGATGCGAGGGCCCCCACCTTATTATTGGCACACATGGGGCCGCGCACCGCCCCAACACAACCTTTAGGCGGGGGGGCTTTAATTACGATTGGTGCTCGGCGTCGGTCACGAGCACTGGTCTGAGTGCCGCCCCAGTGGATCACGGGTCCTCAAGGGCCCATGTGATGGTTGGCAAGAAAGTGCAGCAAAGATTGCAGAACTAATTTTTCTGCAGTGGAAATATGTCCTGCGGTTAAGGAGGTGTACTGTATTAAGGGGGTGTATTTAAAGTGTGACCAGCCGGCTGTGGAGGTTAATGAGCAGGGCCTAGTGTCACGAGGACAACATTCCCTAAATTCTGCAATATGCAGTGCTCTGATGTTTATTTGTCTGGGTTATTCCACGTGCTTGAATGGCAAGCTGGCCATGTGGTAGAGGTGCCCTTTGTCAGAAGAATGAAAGTTTGCACCTTGTGACCTTGATTTGACAGCCTGACCGGTAACCAAAAGCAGCCCTGAATAGTTCACCTGTCAACCTATGGTTCACTGAGCAAGCAAGTGCCTCTACCTCTCCGGTGGGATGGTACGGGCAGTTGGTTTCTAACCATATTCACGTTTTAAGAACATGGGGTTAAATGCGGGGAGACTTTTCGGTTTAGCCCCCGCACCCAGGAGCATTGTTAAGTGGAACCGACCTCCATCGGACCAGATTCCTGTGCGCCATCCTGTCCCTAGCTGTGGGCAAACTTTGGGCGTCTGAGGCACTAAATGTGCGCAAAGTTTGGACATAGTTGGCTGCAGAGCTGCTTCTCAACCTGTGTAAAACATGTACATAGCTTGGGTGTTTATTAACCAGCGAAGGGCCAGTTGGCATTTCAGCGTTTCCCAGGCATGCAACTGGAGGGACAGCTAAAATGCAGATAATTTTACAATGTTCCCCTCTGCCATGGGGCCGCAGGGTGTTAAGGCCACGAGCCTGGTCCTGACCAAAGCAAATGGTTGGGCAGCCTTTTGACTTGAATTGCTACTGCGGTAGTGCGCTTCTCACAGCCAATGAACAGGCAGTTTTCCCGGTTATATTACCACGGGGGAATGTCTGAACGACGGGGGAGTGACAGGGGACACTGTGCAGGGAGCGGCTGCGGGCACCATTAAGGGAATACTCAGTGTGAACCGAGAGTCAGCGTCGCCCAGCGCCAGCCATTCAGCGGCCTTTAAGAGGAACCAGCAAGGTCACACAAGGTATATTCAGCGAGTATACTTGTGAGTGTAAGATGTCTTTGCTTCATAAAATGGTCACAAATGCTGATGAACTTGTTCAAACCTTTGCCCGGAGGGCCAACGAGCGGGCAGTGACTTTTAAGTGGCACAACAGATTGGAGTCTGGTCGGGGGCACAGAATTGCGTGTCGGTAGGCCTCTAGCCCGTGCACTCGCCCACCTTCACCATGTCTTGAATTTGTTGTAAATTTACTTTTGGATGTAGTCCAGTGTCAAGCGCCTACACGCGGAAGCACGGTGCTGCTCGCTGTGGCCATCGGATAGAGGGGGGGTCTGCGTTTCCCTTGCCGGTATTTTCGCAGAGCTTGGTTTGAGCCGGTGGTTTCTGGAGCTTGGCATCGGCCGCCGGCCCTTGTGGTCGCTGCCACATGGTGGCGCTGTTTGTGTGGTTTGTTGTGTGGTTAAAGATGAGCACAGCAGTTGTTTGTTGTTTAATGTGCATTGGAGACAACTAGTGCCCGCTCCAAAATCATTCTTCGCATCTGGCGGTAGGCTCAAGCATCCTGTGAAGCGGGGCAAATCACTTAAGTTACCTCGAGCAGTCTGAGTTGTCGCACTCATAGGAGTGGCGAGGTTAGTAGTTGTGCGGGCAACTAATAAGCATTGACTAAGCCAATGGATGGGCTTGTTGTAGGTGTAGTGCTAGAAAATGTCAGGCATAGTCTTGATGTCACTCACAGATGCGCTGGAATTATGCAAACATCATACATAGCAATCTGCGACAATGGCAGCTATGGATGGGGCCGAGCTAGCATGCACGTTCAGCATCCTCAAACTAGGCCTGTTCCAAGATAGGCAACCTGATTATGGAGCACTGAGCCTGGCCAGCGCACCATTTTGCTGTCTGCTTGCGGTGACTCAGTCCAAAGTGGGATTTGTCGGTGCTCCATGAAATGGACCCGGTTCTCCTTACGGACAAAGAGTAGGTACGAGCATATAAAGATAATCAATATTTCGGGTCATTTAGCTATTAGCTGCCCAGTTGTGTGAGCAAATAACCTGCAGGTAATTTTGGAAAGTGAGGCTGCTGAGTTGCTCAAGCATTGTCTGCCTCGTTTCAGGGCCAGTGATTGTTACTTTTCAAGGTTGAGACTCAATTTCTTAGTTACATTTTGTGGTGCTTGGATAGGTTGCCAATATTCATATAGCACAGCGATAAAGTAGTAGTTTTGTGGAATGTTGGAATGGGAGGTAACTTACAAGAAACGCATTATAGTTCTGGGCGTCTTCACTACAGGCTAACAGTGCAGGTACGGTGCTCTGGTTGTGTGCCTTGTTTTACCAGTTTTGGGTCTTGGACACCAGGGTTGTTGACTCCGGCATCGTGGTTGACGCAGTTCATGGGTACTGAGCTGCGTAGTGCCGGTGAGAATTGCCAGGTTGATGATAGATGCAGCTTCCTCCATGACTTTCCAGTTCACTGGAAAAGGGCAGTTCGCTGAAAGCACCATGGTTCAATAAAATAGCTAGCCCAGTGTGGGGCGGATGCCGGCACGAGCCAAGTTTGTCTCCAATGCGAGGATTGTGCACCGCCATTTCATTTCAAAACTGCTGCCGCTTTCTGGTTTCGGCACATGGCATGCGCGCATGTGACCTGTCTGGCTGTTGCCGAAGTACGGAGGGCGCTGAGGGACTCCGGTGGTCTCTACGATTCCCTGATAAACTGCTTCTAGAGGTTTCGTTTGGCTACGGCTGGGTTTTACCCACATTTACCTGCTTCATGGTGCGGTACAGGATCTCAGTTGATTCGGGATGTGATGTTGCTTAGTGGTAATGGTCTCATTTGCGGTTCAACTTGCTTTCGAGTGAATTGAGACATTTTATTCAATGGTCAACACATTAAGAGTGACAGACCCACCATTTAAGAATGAAGCATTCTCAATACGCTATGCAACGAAGCTTAAATTAGGGCTTAATTTACCTTATACAACTAAACAAGCATTGTCTAAGCCAATGGTAGTGACATATTGCAGGTATAGTGTGGTTTTGCAGTATACAGCTGGAGGCAATGACAGAAGCCGCGAAATGCCAGCCGGCGGCACACTAAGCTTATACAAAATGCCAGCGTATGGGTCACCCACACACATATGCATTGACCATGCATCCAGGAGGTGCAGACACAGCATCCCTCAGTGCAGATGACGGATGAGTTTGCAGGCTATAAGGACATGGTGATCCACCCATGCCTTGGTTTAGGCGAAGTGGCACACAGAGCCACCTTGTAGGGCATGAGATAGTGTAAATTCACGCCATGTCTACATGTTTATTGGCTGGTGCACCGCTGGTCATCAGTCTGTACCCTCATACTGGGGATCATCCTGGTAAGGGGGCACATTAGGGCTTAGTCACCCCAGAATGATATGCACAAAGAGAGGCGCTGCGAAAGGCTGAGACTGCATTGGGCAATTGGCTACGAGGGCCTTTATGAGGAACATCTGCTGGCACCATATAGAAACAGGTACCGTGTACACTGGGTGGGCATTCCTCTGCAACCAAGGGCAGGTTTCAGGTTGCTTCAGTTAAGACATATTCACCCGTGCTTTAGCCAGGGCAGCAGGCGGGTGGTGGTGGTTGTCATCTAACAAGTGTGCTGCGGTGCAAAACAGTTTGGTAAACTCTGCGTTAGAGCCAAATGGCGACAGGGTATTATAGACCATCTGGCATTCCCAATATTCAGGAAAGGGCAGGTAGTTGCACAGAATGTTCCCCTCTGGTTCCCACAGACTTGTCTGCCCCCTGGGTTACACTTCTATGGGCTAGAACCTGAGACTGGAAGGGGCATCTTCTGTGACCGGTGTCCCAAATACGTTGATAGTCAACGCTGGGGTAGATGTACCATGTAGGGCATGATTACTACTTGGGTTGTCCCTAAGTTTTGGGGTCAAACTAGGTTGGAGCATTAAGTCTAAAGTCCTTAGGAAGCATCCAGCATTCCTTCAATCCAAGCAAGGGCAGTTAGCGATAGATAAGTATCAGCGAGTGGGTAACATACACCGGCTATTCAGCGACATCGTGCCCCGGGGTCACGCGCGCTTCACAAAACACAGAGCTGCAACCAGAAGGGTGCCAAGTGGCAAAAACCAGTAAATTGGTTTAAGATGTGTGTCTCTGGCCTTACAGCTGTTTGAAGCAAGTCTCATTTTGAGGTACGCCCAGGTGAAAATTGGGTGCTTCTTAAGGTTCTCATGACCAATGCGGTTTGTGGTATCTCCCAGCAGATCCACTGAAAGTGTACTGCAGCTAACATGAAACTGGGAATCTGGGATTCCGCCACTTTTGCGAGTTTAAGAATCCAGGGTCAGAGATGGTTGTAGGTACTGGCATCTGTGTTCCAACGGCAGTTTAACAAGCGAGGTGCACTGCGTAAGTTGTAACTACACGAAAGGGTGAGGTGTCGCCAATAGCGGGCATAATACATATATGGTCAAACCAGATTTCACACCAATAAGGTGTTCACCAGGGTTAGCACTCAAAGGGGTCTGTGCAATTGTCTGGTCAACGGGGTGAAGTAAGTGCACCCCAGAACCAAGGGTAGGTGACCTGTTGCTGCAGTTAAGCTCAAAACCCCGCACGGTCAGCTATATTAGCCACGCTTGGTGGGCGCGGTCAGCCAACATAGTGTGCTGCCGTTCCAATAAATGGGGTAACAAGGTGTCAAGCACAATGGGCTACTATGTCAATAGAACATTTGGCACGCCCAGTGTTCAACAAAAACTAAAGTTTAACGGAGCAGGTAATTTTCCACCGCTGAGGATGCTCCGTGTTGGCAGTGGGTATCCCCCCCCCCCCTATTTGGGAGTATTCTAGGATTGGGGTAAAGTAGGACTTAGTCAATCTTGAATGTCAGGCACCTTATTGCAGACAGTACGCACTGTGCAAATCAGACAGATTCTCTAAGCGGGTATTCCTAGGGGGTTTCACCACAGGGAGCTGAGCGGGCAAAATTCCCATAAGGAATAAGGGATGCAGGGGAAGTGCTGGAGGGCAGCCTTGCTCATTGTCACATTTGCCAGCTATGAACATTCCTGTGCGTCATGATTTAGCAAGCAAAGGGACTGTGCTAATGTTAAGTATAATCCTTCTCGCCCTAATAGCCAAAGTAGGCAGGCGGGTGAAGGAGCGGTCTCCTAACATGTGGGCTGCTGTCCCAGAGATGGGAGACACAGGTGTCCAGGCACACACGGTGCTAGAAGGGCGGCAGCTAGGTGAGATCAGCAAATAGATGGGGCAAGGTGTGCGATAGTGTCTGAATTCGTTCCGGCCAGAGTTGGCACGGGGAGGAGTTATGTGAGGCAGTGGAACTTTCACGCAGAAGGGTGAATAGTTAATTGCACAAGTCACAGGCCAAAGGGGCTTTGGTTTCATCAGACACTAGCTGATTCAGGCTACCGTCAAGGGCTATCGTGAGATACATGGGGTTCATTTATCACCGGTAGGGATGTATCCCTTTCTTCTAGATTGGCGGGAGGCTCTAGAGAGGAGAGGTTGCAGGTAAGACCATAGCTGTTTTGGGGGGCTCTGGCGGCGACGGTGGCCGCCTCCAGAGCTGTGGCGGAGTTACAGGGCGATCTGGAAGCAAATGGGTACAGAAGGGTACCTCTGCGCGGCACCATAGGGGGTGCCAGAGCCAAATCCCTGGAGCCTCATGGGAGGTTCCGGGAAAACCGTGTCGGCGCCCCGTTAGTCCTTCGGGCGGTTGTGGGCCTGAACAACTGGGGGTTTGCTATGCTACGCTCCGCCCTGAAAGGGGCGTGAGTAATAAGGGACCATGTGTCACGTGATCCGGGAAGAGGATCACCAGAAGGGGCAGCACAGATGGGGTTCGCCCCAGTGCTGCTTGGCTCTTCAGGCGGGCAGGCGGCCCAGATGGTTGCCTGCCCTTGGATTGCCCGTAAGATAACCCACCATATTACATAACGTTGTATGTAATAAACCTGCAGCAATTTTACCCAAACAGAAAATGTGTGGTGTGTTTTATTTATTAGCATGCATGCTACGTTGGAGGGGTGGGGAGCGTTGCCAATGGTGGTACTATGCGGCTGTCCGAGGCCCCCGCAGGGGACCACTAAAGAGGGCAGCCCTCTAGTAACATCTGGGCACCCCACACCCCCCCCCTTAGGGGCAGGGACTCGGGGAGGAGTCCCCCCAGCCTGGTTGTGGCGCGCGAGCCAGGTGTCACTTCCTGGGCCCGAGGACAGGGGGAGGGGTATATAGGCCCCCCCCACCATTTTGTCCTCCTCTTTCACGCGCCGGACACGCCGTCTCCCACCCTACCGCTTACCCGGCGTGGTTCGTGGCAGGCAGGAGGCAGAGAATGTTGTAATGTTGTCTTTTTCGTTGCAGGCGGAGTTACAGGGCGATCTGGAAGCAAATGGGTACAGAAGGGTACCTCTGCGCGGCACCATAGGGGGTGCCAGAGCCAAATCCCTGGAGCCTCATGGGAGGTTCCGGGAATACCGTGTCGGCGCCCCGTTAGTCCTTCGGGCGGTTGTGGGCCTGAACAACCGGGGGTTTGCTATGCTACGCTCCGCCCTGAAAGGGGCGTGAGTAATAAGGGACCATGTGTCACGTGATCCGGGAAGAGGATCAGCAGGCGGCCCAGATGGTTGCCGGCCCTTGGATCGCCCGTAAGATAACCCACCATATTACATAACGTTGTATGTAATAAACCTGCAGCAATTTTACCCAAACAGAAAATGTGTGGTGTGTTTTATTTATTAGCATGCATGCTACGTTGGAGGGGTGGGGAGCGTTGCCAATGGTGGTACTATGGGCAGGGTGAGGTATAGTTAGGGCAGCAGGTTACCCCCCCAGTTTGGCTGGAGCCTACCTGGTTCAGCAGAGTATTCATGGCGTCACCCGATAGCGAGGCGGTGCGGGCCACCTTGCTGGTGCTCGGCCAAGCAGGGCGTCCTGGATCAGGCGTGGGTGGGGATGTCCCGACCCATGCGGTCCGCATCTAGTGGTGTTGCGGCGACAGTGGCGACATGCATCAATGAGCCGCCACAAGCCGGAAAAACTACAGGAGCCAAGCTCGGGGGCAGGAGAAAAAGCCTGCCCGTGTGGCTGCCGACGCGAAGGATTGCGAGGAGCAGGTGAGCGGACCGGGGCTGTGCGATCGGGAGCCGGGGCCGCTGGAGCCAGGCGCCGGCAAAGACCAAGCCCAGATTGAGCCCTCAGGGGAGGGCGGGCCGTTCGACCTCTTGAGGAGGCCCTCCCCTGAGAGAAGTAAAAAGGCAGGAGCAGGCAGCCTGGGCCCTGCTTCAAGAAAGTCCAGATGGGCTGGGGCCCAGGTGCCAAGGGACCACACATGGCTTACCATGTCTTGTTGGTGTTTTGAGGGACACCATGGGGATCAGAGGGGGGGGAGGGGACTATTCCCACAGTTGGCATATGGGGACAAAGCCCAGAGGTGAAGGTTCACAGTGGGTATCTGGCCACCCAGAGCGGGGGGACCCAGATTTGGTAACTGAGGGCACCAAAAAGAGAGGGGTGGGGGAGGGGGATTTCCCCCCATCGGTACCCAGGTGGGAGGGCTTGGATTTGGAGGAGCGCATCAGGGAGCAGCGCAGGATCATTCAAGAGATGGAGGAGAGATGGGCCAGGATGTGCGAAGAGAGAGAAAAGAAGGAGCAGGCATCCCAGATGGGGGGAGGGGGCCCCGCAGGCAGGTGTCCAGGTCAGCGGGGTTCAGGAGCTGAGCAAGGGGTCCAGGAGAGGAAAGTGGTCTAGGTGGAGGACAGTCGCCCCTCAGAGATGGGCAGAGGGACAGCCAGCACGGCGGTGAGGCCAGGTGGTGCACAGGCCCCCACAGGTTGGAGCAGCCTGTAGGGGGTGGGGGGTGAGACCGGCAAATGAGGCTGTTAGAAGGGGTTTGACACCAGCGGGGCGCATCCAGCCCTGGGGCACTGGTCTGAAGCAGCAGGGGGGTCTGCAGCGGCCTGCCCTCCCATGAGGGAGCGCGCAGTGAGCACGACAGTGAAGGATTGCGTCAGAAAGAGTGGCATGAGTACGAAAGGACAGCAGAAAGTGGCGTATGATGAGATGCTGGGGGCAATGGAGAGTGAGGCAGAGATAGTGTTGGATTACAGGAATGAGAGTGATTTCTCGCAAGAAATGTGCATGCGCGGGCGCATGCGCAGTTTTCACAAAGATCATCCAGAGACGACGAGGAAGAGGAGGAGGGCAGCCCGGGGATGCCGCAGTCCAGGTAAGTGTTTTTTCTTTTATTTTTAATTCATTTGTAATTAATTGTTAATAGGGGGGGTGGAGGCGGGGGCTGGTCAACTCCGCTGCACTACGGAGTGTGCGGAGATTTGCCTACTCCGCATTCTCCGCGGAACGTGAAGTAGGCAAATCTCTGCACACTCCGCGGGCGGAGCGGAGTTCTCCGCCCGCGCCTACACTTATCTTGGCCAGAGGGAGGGTCTGTCAATGATTTCCTTCCGGGGGAAGTCTCTAGGGTGGTGTATGCCTCAGTGAATGATGCCATCCGCTTGGTGAAGGTGTATGGGCAGGGAGCGGAAATGGCGAAATGTGACGTCAAATCTGCCTTTCGTTTGCTGCCCATACACCCGGTGGATTTTCCGCTACTAGGAATGCAATTTGAGGGTGCCATATATGTGAACAAAGTCTTGCCAATGGGTTGCACAATTTCCTGTGCCCTGTTTGAAATGTTCAGTACTTTCTTGCAGTGTGTCTTTACAAAGAGCAGCGGTCACCGGAGGGTGTCTCATTACCCTGACGCTTTTGTGTTCATAGGGAAAGGAGCCTCCGGGGATTGTGCAAGGGCACTACATTACTTTGAGGGACTGACACAGGTCTTTATGGTGCAGTTGGCGCCAGAGAAAACAGCAGGCCCCCTTTGCAGGCTGACCTTTTTAGGCATCGACCTGGACTCAGTGCAATGGATGGCGCGGCTATCCAGAGAAAAAGTGGTGGACATCCAGGCCTTTTTGTTGCAGGTGGTGGGTGAGAGGAAGATTGAGCTGAGAGTGGGGCAGAAGCTGCTGGGTGTCCTGAATTTTGTGTGCAGGGTGGTGAGAGCAGGGAGAACTTTTTGCTGGTGCCTAGGCATGGCTATGTCAGGAGTGGTGCTGCCCCACAACAGGGTGAGGATTTCAATGGGGATCAGGGCAGATTTGGGGGTGTGGCAAACATTCTTGTCTGATTTCAATGGTGTGTCGTTGGACTTTGTGGAGGAAAACACAGTTTGGCAGGTGCACATTATTTCGGATGTGGCAGGAGCTTCAGGTTTTGGACTGTTCTGGGATGGATGCTGGTGTGCAGAGAAGTGGCCGGCACACTAGTTGAGGCAAGGGCGCAACATTACATTCTTGGAGTTTTTTCCGCTGTTGGTGGCATTTGGGGGGCTGAACTAGAGAATCGGACAGTGCTTTTTCATGTGGACAACATGACAGTGGTTGAACTGGTGGAGAGGCAAAAAGCGAGAGATTTGAGGGTTTTGAGGCTGTTGCTGATGTGTTTAAGGCTGAATGTTGTGTTTCGTGCCAAGCATGTACCAGGTGCCAGCATTGACATCGCTGACCCATTGTCTCGTTCGCAGTGGCAGCGATTCTGAGGACTGGTGCCGGGAGTGGACGAATGCAAGTCAGAGCTACCGGACGGCATCTGGGCCTGGGGGGAGTGAGAGTGATAGGCCTGGTCGAGAGGTCTTTGGCGGAATCCACAAGATGGATCTACAGGCTGGCGTTGGCCGAATTTGGGGAGTTCATGGGGCAGTCGGTAGCTACACTGAGCTGCAAGCGTCGGGACACTGAACAAGGAGTTTTGAGTTTTGTTTTACGTTGCATGGACAAAGGCTTATCACAGACAACAATAGCGGAGAAGTTGGCAGGGATATCTTTTTACAGCAAGTTATACTTAGGTTTTGATCCTGCCAAAGATGAGATTTTGTGCAGGATGCTGAAGGGTTGGGGACGTGAGAGAGAGGTGGGGGAGTTCGAGGTAGGCCATAACATTTGAACTGTTGCAAGAGTTGTTGGGGTTTTTGCCACAATGTTGTTGTGACCCATTTGAGGTGTCAATCTTCAGACTATGTATGATTTGGATGTTTTTTGGGGCTTTTCGGGTTTCGGATTTTTTGGGGACGGCGTGACAGGTGGGGGTGTCATATGGGGAAGTGCGATTGGACCAGGGGCGGTTGGGAATTTGGCTCAGTCGCTCTAAAACAGATCAGGCGGGCAGAGGGAGATGGGTTTGTTTGAATGAGAGTGGCTGCAGTGGTGTATGTCCGGTGCGAGAATGGAGGGAGTGTGTGTCGAGACCAGGGCGGCAGTTGCCAAGGGTTTTTTGTCATGCGTCAGGAGGGCGAGTGATGGCGTTTCAGCTGCTAGCGGTTTTGCACATGGCTTTACGCAGGGTGGGAAAGGAACCGGCCGAGTTTGGCACACACTCTTTCCACATTGGGGCAGCCACAGCGGCGGCGCGTTTAGGGTGGTCTTGGGGCAAAATCTGGCAGATTGGCAGATGGAGGTCCAGGTGCTGCGAGAGATATGTGCGCAAGTAGAGGCCTGGAGCTAGGGGCAGAGCTGGGGATAAGGGGTGTCTGTGCGGGGGGGTTCTGCTGGGCTAATCAATGTCTTTTCTATCATAGGATGCGTGAGCGGCCCGGGAACCAAGACGGTTACCTGGATCGTGGGACCCTCTTTCGTACACTAGGCAGCCAAATATGCAGACCAGCAGGTGTATGGACGAAACCTGGGCTCGAGGAGCAGTTATCACGAAGTCCTTTGGTGGGGTAAAGGGGGAATGCGATGGGGGGCGTTATTGCCATGGTTGACAAAAATGGTACTGCAGAGCGGCTGCCCAGATATGCTAGTAATACACCTGGGAGAGAATGACCTGGTGCGTTTGTCAGGCCTGTCGCTACTGCAGCACATGCAGAGGGACTTGAAGGCGATAAAGAGGAACTTTGCTGGAACATGCCTCATATGGACCGAGTTTGTGCCTCGCAAAGAGTGGAGGGGGGCTGTCAAGCATGCAGCCATTGATAAGGCCCGCAGGAAATTGAATAGGGCAATGAGAGTTTTTTGCCAGAAAAGGACATTAAGGTGATTGCCCATGGGGGTCTCAGGTTGGAGGAACCGTTACTGGTCAGGGACGATGAGGGGCACCTTTCGCAGAAGGGAAACGCATACTGTATGATGGAAATGCGGGATGTGATTAGTAAGTTATGGAAGGAGTCCATTTGGTGCCGCAGGGAATACTGAGGGGCAAAAGGTGTACAGGATCTGTTGGAGAGGGGAGCATTTAACCGCCCTACGGGGTTACCTGTTTGGCGGTACTTTGGAGGGGTGGTGAGTCACATACGGGCGGATCCACCCCTCGGGGGGGGAGGGTATACAGGTGACTGATGGCGGGGTGCGGGATGCAATGATGCAAGGAAGAAATTCATGAGAGGATGTTTGAAGTACAAGTGATAGGGGACAATGGGGATATGAAGGAGGTCGCAGAGTGAAAGGGGAGGAATTAAACTGGTGAGATGGTTTGAGAGTGGCTGGGGGAGAATGAGAGGCATGGTTATGAAAGTTATATGTTTACAGTGATGCATTGTTTAATAAAGTTTAATTGTTGCAACCGTGTCCTAATAAAATGGCCTTTTACGCTTCAATAACAGCTTGGAGTGTGGTTATTGTGCAAGGAGAAACACCATGGCTACTACCTGCCATCTTCTCCACCATCACCGCGGGCGCCGGCAGTCTGCAGCATCGGGTAAGTGGGCGGCACAGGGGGCAGGTTGAAGGTGTTCTCGGAGTTCTCGGCACCCATTGTGCTCAGGGGTTCAGGGCACGCGTGAGGGCCTCCACTGCAGCCGAGGCACAAAGGGAGCAGCTGGCGGGGCTCCAGTGCAGATTCCTCACTGCGCTCCTCCCCCGACGCTCTCCTCACAGGCGAAGCAGCATCAAGGCACTAGCTGCAGGCCGAAAGCCCAGCTCGCGGAAGCGGCCCAATAGGTCAGGTGCGGCTTGCGAGCAGGGCTGCCTGACTAGTTGCCAGGAAACTTGCTGACTGCCATACAACTCCCACTGTAGTGAACTGCCACAAAAAACATTTACACCCCCAAACCCTTGTTCTCCAAGGGATACCACAGCGCTACAGTGCCACAGCGCTACAGGGCCCTCTGCAACTTTTGGAAGCGCCTTGAGTGGTCGGGTGCAGCTTGTAAGCAGGGCACTGCACCTTATCAAATCATCAAAACCTCAAAAAAACAAAAGGACTTTCAAAGAACCACAAGACCCCCTTAGGCAGAAGGAAAAAAGAAGTCTACAGTACTTGCGAGATCAGTGGGGGGAGCTCTCCACACAAGACTCTATGCTGCTACCACACTCTTTCTCTGCACCTACCAGCTCTCTGAATCAGGTGTAAAAAAAGCTCCTGGCTACCATCAAAATGAAGTAAGTGACACAACCACCCAGCACTTCCCCCGCTCAGTAACATCTTACAATTGGGTGCCAGCGAGAGCCTGGCTAGCAATAGCGACCCAGTACACAGCAGGAAGCCATTGGCTAGGCAACCAATAAAGCGAAATACCTAAACAAACAACAATAATAAAGAACTATTAGCATGCTCGGGCCCCCCTCACTGCCAGTGTCCTAATCCTAAACAAGGAGATCAACTGGACTTACCAAGGCCCACCAAGGGGGTGTGGAGGCGCTGCGTCTTGCAACACAGCCACCGGGTGATCAGCTCTGTGGCAGAACCAAGGAACTCTGTGAGCCCTAAGCTGACCCCCATGCACAAGACATGACCTCCATGCACAAGATGCGCTGGTCATCAGCCTGATGCCCTTGTGGTGCTATGCCTGTGCACACAAACAGCAGACATTCTACTGCCCTACGCCCTCCCTTGGTGCTGTGGCTGCATCCCCACTCCGACCCTACTTAATGGAACTCTGCTCTCCTGGTTTTTTGGGTCTTGACTTGGGTGCATCTTGCCATTTTGAGATGGTTTCCTTCGATGCCCACGACCCGGATCCGCCATTTTGTTGATTCTTGTCCTTTCCTTCGGTCCATTGGATTCCATCCTGCCGACCTTCAGACATTTCTCTTTTGCGGACTGCCTTATCTCTTTCTCCCCCTCAGGTCCCCCTCTCTCCCTCTCACCAATCTCAGCCTCCGACTCTTCTCCCCCTACCGCTCTCTACCCCTTTTGATGTTTTATTTCTCCGTTCACTCTGTAAATATGTAATATATACTTGTCCAAGCCTAATCGCTGGTAAAATGTAATCCTGAGTAAATTTACTATTTGTATATATATATAACTCTAACCACTAGTATATGTAGTAGGCCTTTGTACTTACTACCATTCCTATGTGATTTTTAGAGTTTATCTGTTTGTATCTCTTCCTTGAGTGACTTTACAACTTGTACATTTGCAATTTTTTCTGCTTGTATCTCTTCCTTGTGTGACTTTACAACGTGTACATTTGCAATTTTTTTCTGTTTGTATCTCTTCTGTAACTCATGTAATCCTAAATCCTTATGTAACGCAACTGGTTCTTTTGTAAAGCGCTCTGACACCTTCGGGTAATGTTCGCGCTATATAAAATCGCAATAAATAAATAAAATTTTTTTTTAAAAACAGTAAGGTAGGAGCAGCACTGTCAACCTAGCACTGCACCCGGCGCGCTCGTGCCCCCTTTCTGACACGGCATTGGCACCGCAGGACATACCAGTGGATCGGGGAGAGGAGGGACCAGGGCCTCTGCCCAACTGCTCTGGCACTAGGTGCCATCCCACCCATGAGGTCTGGGAAAGTCAGGGGAGAGTCCCCCCCCAGCCACCACAAGAAGGAAACGGGGCAGAAATAAAAGCTTCCCAGCCTAGGCAATGAAACACGGAGAATCAAATGAAAAATCCATACAACGGCCAGAGGAGTATCCCCTAATCAACCTCTTTGACAAACAAGAAGAGGAAAAGGCAAAACCGGGGGCAGAAAGAAAAAACTCAAACGTCCTCCAACAAACTGACTGTCAGCGCTCTTCTCGAGCAATGAAAAGCTCACGAGACTGCACACTCCCTTACTGCCTTCACCTCCAGCAACTGCCACAAACATCATTGAAGTTGTTTCAGATCACCCCCCTCTGTCGGGGACCCCTGCACCCATGCTAAGCATTCCGAATCAACAGCCAAAGCTTACACATCTCACCAAGCCCACAAAAAGCAGCGATAAGGGAAGCCGGAGTCCCCAAAAGTATCATGAAGAAGGAAACGGCAACACCCCCAGCACATAAGTGTGCAGTCCAATAAAAGAACTGTCCTGGTCAAATGTGGCCCCCAAGGAGGGCTCTACTAGCTCCACTAGAGCAGACTACAGGCTTTGCACCCCAAACTCCAATACCCCACCAGGCGGATTAGGGGTGCTACCCGTAGGAACCCACAAAGGGACAGAAGACGCAGAAGAAACGGACGACGAGGCACTCTCCTACTTAAAAAACAGAGAATGGGAGGAAATACTGACAACCTACTCACACCACTCTGAGCAACCACCTCAGACCCCCGGCAATCCAGTCCCCAACCCTCCCAGGAAGCCAGCAAACCAGACGCAGGAGGGGCTCAACAACAACAAGCACGTACAACACCTGAGCGACCCTCCTGAACATGGTACAGCTATCTGCGGAAGCACTCCAGTATCAAAGAGGGGCTCAACAACAACAAGCACGAACGACACCTGGGCAACCCTCCTGAACATGGTACAGCTATCTGCGGAAGCACTCCAGTATCAAAGAGGGGCTCAACAACAACAAGCACGAACGACACCTGGGCAACCCTCCTGAACATGGTACAGCTATCTGCGGAAGTACTCCAGTATCAAAGAGGGCTCAACAACAACAAGCCACGAACGACACCTGGGCAACCCTCCTGCACATGGTACAGCTATCTGCGGAAGCACTCCAGTATCAAAGAGGGGCTCAACCACAACAAGCACGAACGACACCTGGGCAACCCTCCTGCACATGGTACAGCTATCTGCGGAAGCACTCCAGTATCAAAGAGGGGCTCAACAACAACAAGCACGAACGACACCTGGGCAACCCTCCTGCACATGGTACAGCTATCTGCGGAAGCACTCCAGTATCAAAGAGGGCTCAACAACAACAAGCACGAACGACACCTGGGCAACCCTCCTGCACATGGTACAGCTATCTCCGGAAGCACTCCATTATCAAAGAGGGGCTCAACAACAACAAGCACGAACGACACCTGGGCAACCCTCCTGCACATGGTACAGCTATCTGCGGAAGCACTCCAGTATCAAAGAGGGGCTCAACATCAACAAGCACGAACGACACCTGGGCAACCCTCCTGCACATGGTACAGCTATCTGCGGAAGCACTCCAGTATCAAAGAGGGGCTCAACAACAACAAGCACGAACGACACCTGGGCAGCCCTCCTGCACATGGTACAGCTATCTGCGGAAGCACTCCAGTATCAAAGAGGGGCTCAACAACAACAAGCACGAACGACACCTGGGCAACCCTCCTGAACATGGTACAGCTATCTGCGGAAGCACTCCAGTATCAAAGAGGGCTCAACAACAACAAGCACGAACGACACCTGGGCAACCCTCCTGAACATGGTACAGCTATCTGCGGAAGCACTCCAGTATCAAGAGGGGCTCAACAACAACAAGCACGAACGACACCTGGGCAACCCTCCTGACCATGGTACAGCTATCTGCGTGAAGCACTCCAGTATCAAAGAGGGGCTCAACAACAACAAGCACGAACGACACCTGGGCAGCCCTCCTGAACATGGTACAGCTATCTGCGGAAGCACTCCAGTATCAAAGAGGGGCTCAACAACAACAAGCACGAAACGACACCTGGGCAACCCTCCTGAACATGGTACAGCTATCTGCGGAAGCACTCCAGTATCAAAGAGGGGCTCAACAACAGCAAGCACGAACGACACCTGGGCAACCCTCCTGAACATGGTACAGCTATCTGCGGAAGCACTCCAGTATCAAAGAGGGGCTCAACAACAGCAAGCACGAACGACACCTGGGCAACCCTCCTGAACATGGTACAGCTATCTGCGGAAGCACTCCAGTATCAAAGAGGGGCTCAACAACAACAAGCACGAACGACACCTGGGCAACCCTCCTGAACATGGTACAGCTATCTGCTGGAAGCACTCCAGTATCAAAGAGGGCTCAACAACAACAAGCACGAACGACACCTGGGCAGCCCTCCTGAACATGGTACAGCTATCTGCGGAAGCACTCCAGTATCAAAGAGGGGCTCAACAACAACAAGCACGAACGACACCTGGGCAACCCTCCTGAACATGGTACAGCTATCTGCGGAAGCACTCCAGTATCAAAGAGGGGCTCAACAACAACAAGCACGAACGACACCTGGGCAACCCTCCTGCACATGGTACAGCTATCTGCGGAAGCACTCCAGTATCAAAGAGGGGCTCAACAACAACAAGCACGAACGACACCTGGGCAACCCTCCTGAACATGGTACAGCTATCTCGCGGAAGCACTCCAGTATCAAAGAGGGGCTCAACAACAACAAGCACGAACGACACCTGGGCAACCCTCCTGCACATGGTACAGCTATCTGCGGAAGCACTCCAGTATCAAAGAGGGCTCAACAACAACAAGCACTGAACGACACCTGGGCAACCCTCCTGAACATGGTACAGCTATCTCGCGGAAGCACTCCAGTATCAAAGAGGGGCTCCAACAACAGACAAGCACGAACGACACCTGGGCAACCCTCCTGAACATGGTACAGCTATCTGCGGAAGCACTCCAGTATCAAAGAGGGGCTCAACAACAGCAAGCACGAACGACACCTGGGCAGCCCTCCTGAACATGGTACAGCTATCTGCGGAAGCACTCCAGTATCAAGAGGGCTCCAAGCAACAACAAGCACGAACGACACCTGGGCAACCCTCCTGAACATGGTACAGCTATCTGCGGAAGCACTCCAGTATCAAAGAGGGGCTCAACAACAACAAGCACGAACGACACCTGGGCAGCCCTCCTGAACATGGTACAGCTATCTGCGGAAGCACTCCAGTATCAAAGAGGGGCTCAACAACAACAAGCACGAACGACACCTGGGCAACCCTCCTGAACATGGTACAGCTATCTGCGGAAGCACTCCAGTATCAAAGAGGGGCTCAACAACAACAAGCACGAACGACACCTGGGCAACCCTCCTGAACATGGTACAGCTATCTGCGGAAGCACTCCAGTATCAAAGAGGGCTCAACAACAACAAGCACTGAACGACACCTGGGCAACCCTCCTGAACATGGTACAGCTATCTGCGGAAGCACTCCAGTATCAAAGAGGGGCTCAACAACAACAAGCACGAACGACACCTGGGCAACCCTCCTGAACATGGTACAGCTATCTGCGGAAGCACTCCAGTATCAAAGAGGGGCTCAACAACAACAAGCACGAACGACACCTGGGCAACCCTCCTGAACATGGTACAGCTATCTGCGGAAGCACTCCAGTATCAAAGAGGGGCTCAACAACAACAAGCACGAACGACACCTGGGCAGCCCTCCTGAACATGGTACAGCTATCTGCGGAAGCACTCCAGTATCAAAGGGCTCAAGCAACAACAAGCACGAACGACACCTGGGGCAGCCCTCCTGAACATGGTACAGCTATCTGCGGAAGCACTCCAGTATCAAAGAGGGCTCAACAGCAAGTCAGCAACAGCAAGCACTGAAGAACGACACCTGGGCAACCCTCCTGAACATGGTACAGCTATCTGCGGAAGCACTCCAGTATCAAAGAGGGGCTCAACAACAACAAGCACGAACGACACCTGGGCAACCCTCCTGAACATGGTACAGCTATCTGCGGAAGCACTCCAGTATCAAAGAGGGGCTCAACAACAACAAGCACGAACGACACCTGGGCAACCCTCCTGAACATGGTACAGCTATCTGCAGGAAGCACTCCAGTATCAAAGAGGGGCTCAACAACAACAAGCACGAACGACACCTGGGCAACCCTCCTGAACATGGTACAGCTATCTGCGGAAGCACTCCAGTATCAAAGAGGGGCTCAACAACAACAAGCACGAACGACACCTGGGCAACCCTCCTGAACATGGTACAGCTATCTGCGGAAGCACTCCAGTATCAAAGAGGGCTCAACAACAACAAGCACGAACGACACCTGGGCAACCCTCCTGAACATGGTACAGCTATCTGCGGAAGCACTCCAGTATCAAAGAGGGGCTCAACAACAACAAGCACGAACGACACCTGGGCAACCCTCCTGAACATGGTACAGCTATCTGCGGAAGCACTCCAGTATCAAAGAGGGGCTCAACAACAACAAGCACGAACGACACCTGGGCAACCCTCCTGAACATGGTACAGCTATCTGCGGAAGCACTCCAGTATCAAAGAGGGGCTCAACAACAACAAGCACGAGACGACACCTGGGCAACCCTCCTGAACATGGTACAGCTATCTGCGGAAGCACTCCAGTATCAAAGAGGGCTCAACAACAACAAGCACGAACGACACCTGGGCAACCCTCCTGAACATGGTACAGCTATCTGCGGAAGCACTCCAGTATCAAAGAGGGCTCCAACAACAACAAGCACGAACGACACCTGGGCAACCCTCCTGAACATGGTACAGCTATCTGCGGAAGCACTCCAGTATCAAAGAGGGGCTCAACAACAACAAGCACGAACGACACCTGGGCAACCCTCCTGAACATGGTACAGCTATCTGCGGAAGCACTCCAGTATCAAAGAGGGGCTCAACAACAACAAGCACGAACGACACCTGGGCAACCCTCCTGAACATGGTACAGCTATCTGCGGAAGCACTCCAGTATCAAAGAGGGGCTCAACAACAACAAGCACGAACGACACCTGGGCAACCCTCCTGAACATGGTACAGCTATCTGCGGAAGCACTCCAGTATCAAAGAGGGGCTCAACAACAACAAGCACGAACGACACCTGGGCAACCCTCCTGAACATGGTACAGCTATCTGCGGAAGCACTCCAGTATCAAAGAGGGCTCAACAACAACAAGCACGAACGACACCTGGGCAACCCTCCTGAACATGGTACAGCTATCTGCGGAAGCACTCCAGTATCAAGAGGGGCTCAACAACAACAAGCACGAACGACACCTGGGCAACCCTCCTGAACATGGTACAGCTATCTGCGGAAGCACTCCAGTATCAAAGAGGGCTCAACAACAACAAGCACGAACGACACCTGGGCAACCCTCCTGAACATGGTACAGCTATCTGCGGAAGCACTCCAGTATCAAAGAGGGCTCAACAACAACAAGCACGAACGACACCTGGGCAACCCTCCTGAACATGGTACAGCTATCTGCGGAAGCACTCCAGTATCAAAGAGGGCTCAACAACAACAAGCACGAACGACACCTGGGCAACCCTCCTGAACATGGTACAGCTATCTGCGGAAGCACTCCAGTATCAAGAGGGCTCAACAACAACAAGCACGAACGACACCTGGGCAGCCCTCCTGAACATGGTACAGCTATCTGCGTGGAAGCACTCCAGTATCAAAGAGGGCTCAACAACAACAAGCACGAACGACACCTGGGCAACCCTCCTGAACATGGTACAGCTATCTGCGGAAGCACTCCAGTATCAAAGAGGGGCTCAACAACAACAAGCACGAACGACACCTGGGCAACCCTCCTGAACATGGTACAGCTATCTGCGGAAGCACTCCAGTATCAAAGAGGGGCTCAACAACAACAAGCACGAACGACACCTGGGCAACCCTCCTGAACATGGTACAGCTATCTGCGGAAGCACTCCAGTATCAAAGAGGGGCTCAACAACAACAAGCACGAACGACACCTGGGCAACCCTCCTGAACATGGTACAGCTATCTGCGGAAGCACTCCAGTATCAAAGAGGGCTCAACAACAACAAGCACGAACGACACCTGGGCAAC
This sequence comes from Calotriton arnoldi, assembly GCA_963921515.1. Lineage (NCBI taxonomy): Eukaryota > Metazoa > Chordata > Amphibia > Caudata > Salamandridae > Calotriton > Calotriton arnoldi. The sequence continues at coordinate 1,529,896 of CAWUFW010004038.1, forward strand.
CCTCCTGAACATGGTACAGCTATCTGCGGAAGCACTCCAGTATCAAAGAGGGGCTCAACAACAACAAGCACGAACGACACCTGGGCAACCCTCCTGAACATGGTACAGCTATCTGCGGAAGCACTCCAGTATCAAAGAGGGCTCAACAACAACAAGCACGAACGACACCTGGGCAACCCTCCTGAACATGGTACAGCTATCTGCGGAAGCACTCCAGTATCAAAGAGGGGCTCAACAACAACAAGCACGAACGACACCTGGGCAACCCTCCTGAACATGGTACAGCTATCTGCGGAAGCACTCCAGTATCAAAGAGGGCTCAACAACAACAAGCACGAACGACACCTGGGCAACCCTCCTGAACATGGTACAGCTATCTGCGGAAGCACTCCAGTATCAAAGAGGGGCTCAACAACAACAAGCACGAACGACACCTGGGCAACCCTCCTGAACATGGTACAGCTATCTGCGGAAGCACTCCAGTATCAAAGAGGGGCTCAACAACAACAAGCACGAACGACACCTGGGCAACCCTCCTGAACATGGTACAGCTATCTGCGGAAGCACTCCAGTATCAAAGAGGGGCTCAACAACAACAAGCACGAACGACACCTGGGCAGCCCTCCTGAACATGGTACAGCTATCTGCGGAAGCACTCCAGTATCAAAGAGGGCTCAACAACAACAAGCACGAACGACACCTGGGCAACCCTCCTGAACATGGTACAGCTATCTGCGGAAGCACTCCAGTATCAAAGAGGGGCTCAACAACAACAAGCACGAACGACACCTGGGCAACCCTCCTGAACATGGTACAGCTATCTGCGGAAGCACTCCAGTATCAAAGAGGGGCTCAACAACAACAAGCACGAACGACACCTGGGCAACCCTCCTGAACATGGTACAGCTATCTGCGGAAGCACTCAGTATCAAAGAGGGCTCAACAACAACAAGCACGAACGACACCTGGGCAACCCTCCTGAACATGGTACAGCTATCTGCGGAAGCACTCCAGTATCAAAGAGGGGCTCAACAACAACAAGCACGAACGACACCTGGGCAACCCTCCTGAACATGGTACAGCTATCTGCGGAAGCACTCCAGTATCAAAGAGGGGCTCAACAACAACAAGCACGAACGACACCTGGGCAACCCTCCTGAACATGGTACAGCTATCTGCGGAAGCACTCCAGTATCAAAGAGGGGCTCAACAACAACAAGCACGAACGACACCTGGGCAACCCTCCTGAACATGGTACAGCTATCTGCGGAAGCACTCCAGTATCAAAGAGGGGCTCAACAACAACAAGCACGAACGACACCTGGGCAACCCTCCTGAACATGGTACAGCTATCTGCGGAAGCACTCCAGTATCAAAGAGGGGCTCAACAACAACAAGCACGAACGACACCTGGGCAACCCTCCTGAACATGGTACAGCTATCTGCGGAAGCACTCCAGTATCAAAGAGGGGCTCAACAACAACAAGCACGAACGACACCTGGGCAACCCTCCTGAACATGGTACAGCTATCTGCGGAAGCACTCCAGTATCAAAGAGGGGCTCAACAACAACAAGCACGAACGACACCTGGGCAACCCTCCTGAACATGGTACAGCTATCTGCGGAAGCACTCCAGTATCAAAGAGGGGCTCAACAACAACAAGCACGAACGACACCTGGGCAACCCTCCTGAACATGGTACAGCTATCTGCGGAAGCACTCCAGTATCAAAGAGGGGCTCAACAACAACAAGCACGAACGACACCTGGGCAACCCTCCTGAACATGGTACAGCTATCTGCGGAAGCACTCCAGTATCAAAGAGGGGCTCAACAACAACAAGCACGAACGACACCTGGGCAACCCTCCTGAACATGGTACAGCTATCTGCGGAAGCACTCCAGTATCAAAGAGGGGCTCAACAACAACAAGCACGAACGACACCTGGGCAACCCTCCTGAACATGGTACAGCTATCTGCGGAAGCACTCCAGTATCAAAGAGGGGCTCAACAACAACAAGCACGAACGACACCTGGGCAACCCTCCTGAACATGGTACAGCTATCTGCGGAAGCACTCCAGTATCAAAGAGGGGCTCAACAACAACAAGCACGAACGACACCTGGGCAACCCTCCTGAACATGGTACAGCTATCTGCGGAAGCACTCCAGTATCAAAGAGGGGCTCAACAACAACAAGCACGAACGACACCTGGGCAACCCTCCTGAACATGGTACAGCTATCTGCGGAAGCACTCCAGTATCAAAGAGGGGCTCAACAACAACAAGCACGAACGACACCTGGGCAACCCTCCTGAACATGGTACAGCTATCTGCGGAAGCACTCCAGTATCAAAGAGGGGCTCAACAACAACAAGCACGAACGACACCTGGGCAACCCTCCTGAACATGGTACAGCTATCTGCGGAAGCACTCCAGTATCAAAGAGGGGCTCAACAACAACAAGCACGAACGACACCTGGGCAACCCTCCTGAACATGGTACAGCTATCTGCGGAAGCACTCCAGTATCAAAGAGGGGCTCAACAACAACAAGCACGAACGACACCTGGGCAACCCTCCTGAACATGGTACAGCTATCTGCGGAAGCACTCCAGTATCAAAGAGGGGCTCAACAACAACAAGCACGAACGACACCTGGGCAACCCTCCTGAACATGGTACAGCTATCTGCGGAAGCACTCCAGTATCAAAGAGGGGCTCAACAACAACAAGCACGAACGACACCTGGGCAACCCTCCTGAACATGGTACAGCTATCTGCGGAAGCACTCCAGTATCAAAGAGGGCTCAACAACAACAAGCACGAACGACACCTGGGCAACCCTCCTGAACATGGTACAGCTATCTGCGGAAGCACTCCAGTATCAAAGAGGGGCTCAACAACAACAAGCACGAACGACACCTGGGCAACCCTCCTGAACATGGTACAGCTATCTGCGGAAGCACTCCAGTATCAAAGAGGGGCTCAACAACAACAAGCACGAACGACACCTGGGCAACCCTCCTGAACATGGTACAGCTATCTGCGGAAGCACTCCAGTATCAAAGAGGGGCTCAACAACAACAAGCACGAACGACACCTGGGCAACCCTCCTGAACATGGTACAGCTATCTGCGGAAGCACTCCAGTATCAAAGAGGGGCTCAACAACAACAAGCACGAACGACACCTGGGCAACCCTCCTGAACATGGTACAGCTATCTGCGGAAGCACTCCAGTATCAAAGAGGGGCTCAACAACAACAAGCACGAACGACACCTGGGCAACCCTCCTGAACATGGTACAGCTATCTGCGGAAGCACTCCAGTATCAAAGAGGGGCTCAACAACAACAAGCACGAACGACACCTGGGCAACCCTCCTGAACATGGTACAGCTATCTGCGGAAGCACTCCAGTATCAAAGAGGGGCTCAACAACAACAAGCACGAACGACACCTGGGCAACCCTCCTGAACATGGTACAGCTATCTGCGGAAGCACTCCAGTATCAAAGAGGGGCTCAACAACAACAAGCACGAACGACACCTGGGCAACCCTCCTGAACATGGTACAGCTATCTGCGGAAGCACTCCAGTATCAAAGAGGGGCTCAACAACAACAAGCACGAACGACACCTGGGCAACCCTCCTGAACATGGTACAGCTATCTGCGGAAGCACTCCAGTATCAAAGAGGGGCTCAACAACAACAAGCACGAACGACACCTGGGCAACCCTCCTGAACATGGTACAGCTATCTGCGGAAGCACTCCAGTATCAAAGAGGGCTCAACAACAACAAGCACGAACGACACCTGGGCAACCCTCCTGAACATGGTACAGCTATCTGCGGAAGCACTCCAGTATCAAAGAGGGGCTCAACAACAACAAGCACGAACGACACCTGGGCAACCCTCCTGAACATGGTACAGCTATCTGCGGAAGCACTCCAGTATCAAAGAGGGGCTCAACAACAACAAGCACGAACGACACCTGGGCAACCCTCCTGAACATGGTACAGCTATCTGCGGAAGCACTCCAGTATCAAAGAGGGGCTCAACAACAACAAGCACGAACGACACCTGGGCAACCCTCCTGAACATGGTACAGCTATCTGCGGAAGCACTCCAGTATCAAAGAGGGGCTCAACAACAACAAGCACGAACGACACCTGGGCAACCCTCCTGAACATGGTACAGCTATCTGCGGAAGCACTCCAGTATCAAAGAGGGGCTCAACAACAACAAGCACGAACGACACCTGGGCAACCCTCCTGAACATGGTACAGCTATCTGCGGAAGCACTCCAGTATCAAAGAGGGGCTCAACAACAACAAGCACGAACGACACCTGGGCAACCCTCCTGAACATGGTACAGCTATCTGCGGAAGCACTCCAGTATCAAAGAGGGGCTCAACAACAACAAGCACGAACGACACCTGGGCAACCCTCCTGAACATGGTACAGCTATCTGCGGAAGCACTCCAGTATCAAAGAGGGGCTCAACAACAACAAGCACGAACGACACCTGGGCAACCCTCCTGAACATGGTACAGCTATCTGCGGAAGCACTCCAGTATCAAAGAGGGGCTCAACAACAACAAGCACGAACGACACCTGGGCAACCCTCCTGAACATGGTACAGCTATCTGCGGAAGCACTCCAGTATCAAAGAGGGGCTCAACAACAACAAGCACGAACGACACCTGGGCAACCCTCCTGAACATGGTACAGCTATCTGCGGAAGCACTCCAGTATCAAAGAGGGGCTCAACAACAACAAGCACGAACGACACCTGGGCAACCCTCCTGAACATGGTACAGCTATCTGCGGAAGCACTCCAGTATCAAAGAGGGGCTCAACAACAACAAGCACGAACGACACCTGGGCAACCCTCCTGAACATGGTACAGCTATCTGCGGAAGCACTCCAGTATCAAAGAGGGGCTCAACAACAACAAGCACGAACGACACCTGGGCAACCCTCCTGAACATGGTACAGCTATCTGCGGAAGCACTCCAGTATCAAAGAGGGGCTCAACAACAACAAGCACGAACGACACCTGGGCAACCCTCCTGAACATGGTACAGCTATCTGCGGAAGCACTCCAGTATCAAAGAGGGCTCAACAACAACAAGCACGAACGACACCTGGGCAACCCTCCTGAACATGGTACAGCTATCTGCGGAAGCACTCCAGTATCAAAGAGGGGCTCAACAACAACAAGCACGAACGACACCTGGGCAACCCTCCTGAACATGGTACAGCTATCTGCGGAAGCACTCCAGTATCAAAGAGGGGCTCAACAACAACAAGCACGAACGACACCTGGGCAACCCTCCTGAACATGGTACAGCTATCTGCGGAAGCACTCCAGTATCAAAGAGGGGCTCAACAACAACAAGCACGAACGACACCTGGGCAACCCTCCTGAACATGGTACAGCTATCTGCGGAAGCACTCCAGTATCAAAGAGGGGCTCAACAACAACAAGCACGAACGACACCTGGGCAACCCTCCTGAACATGGTACAGCTATCTGCGGAAGCACTCCAGTATCAAAGAGGGGCTCAACAACAACAAGCACGAACGACACCTGGGCAACCCTCCTGAACATGGTACAGCTATCTGCGGAAGCACTCCAGTATCAAAGAGGGGCTCAACAACAACAAGCACGAACGACACCTGGGCAACCCTCCTGAACATGGTACAGCTATCTGCGGAAGCACTCCAGTATCAAAGAGGGCTCAACAACAACAAGCACGAACGACACCTGGGCAGCCCTCCTGAACATGGTACAGCTATCTGCGGAAGCACTCCAGTATCAAAGAGGGGCTCAACAACAACAAGCACGAACGACACCTGGGCAACCCTCCTGAACATGGTACAGCTATCTGCGGAAGCACTCCAGTATCAAAGAGGGGCTCAACAACAACAAGCACGAACGACACCTGGGCAACCCTCCTGAACATGGTACAGCTATCTGCGGAAGCACTCCAGTATCAAAGAGGGGCTCAACAACAACAAGCACGAACGACACCTGGGCAACCCTCCTGAACATGGTACAGCTATCTGCGGAAGCACTCCAGTATCAAAGAGGGCTCAACAACAACAAGCACGAACGACACCTGGGCAACCCTCCTGAACATGGTACAGCTATCTGCGGAAGCACTCCAGTATCAAAGAGGGGCTCAACAACAACAAGCACGAACGACACCTGGGCAACCCTCCTGAACATGGTACAGCTATCTGCGGAAGCACTCCAGTATCAAAGAGGGGCTCAACAACAACAAGCACGAACGACACCTGGGCAACCCTCCTGAACATGGTACAGCTATCTGCGGAAGCACTCCAGTATCAAAGAGGGCTCAACAACAACAAGCACGAGACGACACCTGGGCAACCCTCCTGAACATGGTACAGCTATCTGCGGAAGCACTCCAGTATCAAAGAGGGCTCAACAACAACAAGCACGAACGACACCTGGGCAACCCTCCTGAACATGGTACAGCTATCTGCGGAAGCACTCCAGTATCAAAGAGGGGCTCAACAACAACAAGCACGAACGACACCTGGGCAACCCTCCTGAACATGGTACAGCTATCTGCGGAAGCACTCCAGTATCAAAGAGGGCTCAACAACAACAAGCACGAACGACACCTGGGCAACCCTCCTGAACATGGTACAGCTATCTGCGGAAGCACTCCAGTATCAAAGAGGGGCTCAACAACAACAAGCACGAACGACACCTGGGCAACCCTCCTGCACATGGTACAGCTATCTGCGGAAGCACTCCAGTATCAAAGAGGGGCTCAACAACAACAAGCACGAACGACACCTGGGCAACCCTCCTGCACATGGTACAGCTATCTGCGGAAGCACTCCAGTATCAAAGAGGGCTCAACAACAACAAGCACGAACGACACCTGGGCAACCCTCCTGAACATGGTACAGCTATCTGCGGAAGCACTCCAGTATCAAAGAGGGGCTCAACAACAACAAGCACGAACGACACCTGGGCAACCCTCCTGAACATGGTACAGCTATCTGCGGAAGCACTCCAGTATCAAAGAGGGGCTCAACAACAACAAGCACGAACAAAACCTGGGCAACCCTCCTGAACACGGTACAGCTATCTGCGGAAGCACTCCAGTATCAAAAGGGGCTCAACAACAACAAGCACGAGACGACACCTGGGCAACCCTCCTGAACACGGTACAGCTATCTGCGGAAGCACTCCAGTATCAAAGAGGGGCTCAACAACAACAAGCACGAACGACACCTGGGCAACCCTCCTGAACACGGTACAGCTATCTGCGGAAGCACTCCAGTATCAAAGAGGGGCTCAGCAACAGCAAGCACGAACGACACCTGGGCAGCCCTCCTGAACACGGTACAGCTATCTGCGGAAGCACTCCAGTATCAAGAGGGGCTCCAACAACAACAAACACGAACGACACCTGGGCAACCCTCCTGAACACGGTACAGCTATCTGCGGAAGCACTCCAGTATCAAGAGGGGCTCAACAACAACAAGCACGAACGACACCTGGGCAACCCTCCTGAACACGGTACAGCTATCTGCGGAAGCACTCCAGTATCAAAGAGGGCTCAACAACAACAAGCACGAACGACACCTGGGCAGCCCTCCTGAACACGGTACAGCTATCTGCGGAAGCACTCCAGTATGAAAGAGGGCTCAACAACAACAAGCACGAACGACACCTGGGCAACCCTCCTGCACATGGTACAGCTATCTGCGGAAGCACTCCAGTATCAAAGAGGGGCTCAACAACAGCAAGCCACGAAGCGACACCTGGGCAACCCTCCTGAACATGGTACAGCTATCTGCGGAAGCACTCCAGTATCAAAGAGGGGCTCAGCAACAACAAGCACGAACAACACCTGGGCAACCCTCCTGAACATGGTACAGCTATCTGCGGAAGCACTCCAGTATCAAAGAGGGGCTCAACAACAACAAGCACGAACAAAACCTGGGCAACCCTCCTGAACACGGTACAGCTATCTGCGGAAGCACTCCAGTATCAAAAAGGGGCTCAACAACAACAAGCACGAACGACACCTGGGCAACCCTCCTGAACACGATACAGCTATCTGCTGGAAGCACTCCAGTATCAAAGAGGGGCTCAACAACAGCAAGCACGAACAACACCTGGGCAACCCTCCTGAACACGGTACAGCTATCTGCGGAAGCACTCCAGTATCAAAGAGGGGCTCAACAACAACAAGCACTGAACGACACCTGGGCAACCCTCCTGAACACGGTACAGCTATCTGCGGAAGCACTCCAGTATCAAAGAGGGGCTCAACAACAACAAGCACGAACGACACCTGGGCAACCCTCCTGAACACGGTACAGCTATCTGCGGAAGCACTCCAGTATCAAAGAGGGGCTCAACAACAACAAGCACGAACGACACCTGGGCAACCCTCCTGAACACGGTACAGCTATCTGCGGAAGCACTCCAGTATCAAAGAGGGGCTCAACAACAACAAGCACGAACGACACCTGGGCAACCCTCCTGAACATGGTACAGCTATCTGCGGAAGCACTCCAGTATCAATCTAGCAAGATGGACATGCAACTTTCACGTCTCAATACCTTGGCCATCTTTGTGGCTGAGGTCAATGACAAGCTTGTGGAATTAAATTCACTGATCAAACGGGTGCAGTTAGACACCACATTTACATACGCTCAAATAAACTGCCCTTGTACCAACATCGTTGATAAGCTTTATAGCCGGGTTCAAATAACGCCCACTGGCACAGGGGGCTCAACCCATTGGCGGGAAATCCCCAGACCACAAATCAACCAACCACAATGACCACATAAGCCCTCAGCCAACCGGCAAAAGTCCCAGTGGAGTGCAAATCCAGCTCAATTGCCAGCAGTGATCTCAGAGGAAATAGAGTCCTCAACCAGCGAGACACCGAACACTGTCAGGAACGGCCCCAGCACAACTGCAGACATTACAACGCAGGAGCCGCTGGTAGACACAGCTGCCTCTCAGCCCAGCTCAAACGGGGTCGGGAGTGTAAAACACAATGTCAAATACAGACGGGGACAAAGGAGAAAGGGGCGGAACAAAAAACTTGTCAATGAAGAGAGCGTGTATCCCCTTTTTACCTCAACAGCAAGATCAAACAGAACGGATCATCAAGCCCTCCTGGAAGAAGAGGAGGGGGTCATGCAGGGGAAAGAGTAGCTCCCTTCCCCAACAAACCGACAAGGGGGGCACAAACAGTCAGCAGGGCCGGACTGGCCGTAGCGGGCACCGGGCATTTTCCCGGTGGGCCGCCAGGGTGGGGGCCGGTTTGGGCCCCTGGGGGGGGCGTTTTGGTAACCGGGGGCCGGCAAAACCGGCCCCCTGTAACAAAATCGGCTGAAACCGGCTCTTGCAAACAGCTCGGTCGCATCTCCCCTCTCCCCCCCCCACCCGGGGCCGGCCGAGCAGTTTGCCAGGGCCGGTTTCGGTTCCCAGTCCTGCCCTGACAGTCAGCGACTACTAGCACCAGGCCTCCTGCCAAAAGCATACAGGGCTCACTGCCCAGTCAATCAACTGTGATAATTAGCTAACCAAGTATAATAGGGGCGCTGTCAACAGGATCACAGGCCGACCTCCCGGCTCCACCTGCCTCCGGTTTCCAGGGCTCACTGCCCAGTCAACCACCTGCAACAATTAGCAAACCAAGCACAGAAGGGGCACCGTCAACAGGTCCCGAGCTGACCCCCCTGGTCCTTCCTCCTCTGTACTCCTTAGAGACTCCCAAACAATCACACGTGCACAAGGAGCTCTATGACTGAGTCTGCTCTCTAGCACTGTTGCGACAAGATGCGACGCCCGCAGCACATTGGCGCTAAGCCAAGCTCATTAACGCTCACAGCCCACGAACCCCCGTCCCTCGCCTGCCCCAACCAAAGGGACTCGCTCAGTAGTTCCTCTGAAGCCAATGCACCCAGCATCAACTTACAAGAGATTGCAATATACTTAACTTATAAGCATTACTCGGGGTATGTTTTTCACCATAATTAATTAACACCGCCGTTTTAGGGCCAGGCCAACTGTAGCATGTGGAGACTTGAGTCAACTAAAACAGGAAGTGGTGAGGGTGGGAGGGGCTTTTATACAGTTTTACTTTTGTAGGGATGTGTCTGGGAGGCGCGGTGGCCTCAATGTGCAATTATTTATGGTGAAAAAGTTCTCGGAGTAATGCAATAATTACTGGTAAGTAATTGAAGCACTCACAGGCATATTGTCGAGATGTCGCAGTTCTCTTTTTCACCACCAGGGAGCGGCAGCAGACTATTTTCTGAAAGAAATGCCATACGCTTAAACATATCACTGTTCTCGATTCTGGAGACAAAATGAAAGCAGATTGTACATGTACAACCCACCAACCAAGATGCCAAGCTGAGTCCCCTCGAGCTCACATTCATCTTCAACTATTTATCTGCCTTCAATCGCCGATTCATTCACATCAGCCACAATAAAAGCAGTTCACGCCATTGTTCTAGGCACCGCTGTTAAGTAGCCCCTGCCACGAGGGGACGTTCTCGCAGTTTCAGACACCAGCACAATGCATGCTGGGACATGCAGTTCCACTTCTTCCGCTCGCAGTCTGGGCTGTCCTGCCCTGTATAGTTAGTGGATGCTGCTTGTGATACGTGGCCTCAGTGTGTACATACCGTACCTTGCATGCGTGGAGGGCCGTGACGCAACCACCACTGGGCTGGGAGGGCCCCCAGTCAGCTGCTGTGGGCTGGGCTGGATGGTGGAGAGAAGTCCACAACGAAGGGTAGGTTCAACCCCCGGCAGCAACTGCCGCTCCAACGACACTCCACGTTCCCTTACAGAACCACCCTGAACCCACGAGCACCCACCCAGTAACATTCCAGAACCCAACACACCCCTCTTCCTTCATAACACAATGAATGTAACTAAAACAAGAAGAAAATAACAAGGCAAACAGAACAGACCAAATTGGCAAAAAGAAGAAAGTACAATAAAAGCAATAACACGCACAAAGTAAGGAATAAGAACGAGAGATCCAGAAATGAACAGGAACTACATCATGACGTAATCTTGAAACTTGGAAGGAAAAGATCTCAACCTGGCAGAAGCACCCCTGGCAGCAGCACCCCTCGCGGTGACGCAACCAGACAGAACACCCAACCTCCCATGAGCACTGCCAGGCACGGCCACGGGAGAAGAATGAACACCGATTGTTGACATAGCCAACCTTGGATTCGGGCACCACAGAAACAGCACATTTGTTCCATACCTTGCCGTTCTCTAACACCACCACATGATCTTTCACCACAGACACTCTTCTAGGTGCCGAAAAGCGTGACTCGCCCTTGCGGATAAGGCCCGGTTTCTTGACTCTGACCCAATCACCAACATTAACAGACAAAGCACCAGCATTTCCAGACCTAGTGCCATACTTGGCTTGAACAGCAGCTCTGACACCCACCACATCCAACAACTTCTCCTTATCAACCTCTTTCCTGGACATCCACTCCTTGTTCAACTTGGACCCTGCAACTCTACCCCTGAGTAAAGTGAATGGAGCCATGCCAGTGCTAACATGAGGAGTAGTTCTCACCGCCCACAACATGCCGCCAATGCAAGCCATTAACCAAGGCCAATTGCAAATGTTCTTTGATAACACGGTTAAAGCGTTCTACCAAACCATTGCTGCAGGGATGATAAAGAGAAGTCAGGATATGTTTAACACCAATGTCTTTGAGAAAGTCTTGCATTTCCTTGGAAACCAATTGAGTTCCATTGTCCGACACCTATTCTTCTGGAAAACCCTCCCTGAGAAACACATCTTGAAAAAATGTGATGGCAGACAAAGAATTCACATTATCCACGAACCCGACCTCAGGCCATTTTGACATGTAGTCAATGAGAACCAAAGCATACTTGGGTGGACTCCCAATCAACCCAAAGGGACCGGCAACATCAAAGCAAGTTTACACCACGGTGAGTTTTTCACTGCCACAGGATCAACCGGGGAAGGATGAGTCACCTGAGACTTGTCGCTCACAACACAAATGCAGCAGTCACGAACATAGTGTTCAACATCTCTGTCTAATCCAGGCCACCAAAAATCCTCCCTAACTCTGCGTTTCATGGCACGAATACCCAGATGACCTTCATGGGCTAAGTCCAAAATCCTCTTGCGCATGCACACAGGAACCACCAGTAAACCACCTCTCCTTAACACCCCATCAACCACAGATAACTCCTCACCGATCCTTTTGTAAGGAATCAAGTCAGAGGGACAATCCTTGTTGGCGGGCCACACACCCGATAAAGAATCAATGACCATATTAATTTCAACATCACTTGACAAAGCTTGCAACCATTCTTGCTCAGAAAGAGCACCACCCACAGTATTTTCCAAGGAACACACCGCACAAACCATTTCCAAGTCATCAGGTGATTCCACGCACACATTTCCCGTAAGGGGTAACCTGGATAAGCAATCGGCTACGAGATTCTTGGCACCAGCTACATATTCCAGGCGGTGATGGAATTCTTGCAGTCTATACTGCCAATTTGCAATACGGGGAGTAGCCCTCCCACCACCTTTAGTAGTGAAAAGGTCAATCAAAGGTTTGTGATTGGTCCTTAAAACAAATTTATTGCCCCACAAGAAATTCCTAAAATGTTGAACACCCCACCACAAGGCTAAAGCTTCCTTTTCGATGGTTGAATAGGTACCTTCAGCGCTCTTTAATGTTCTAGAAGCAAAAGCAATTGTTTCTTCGCAACCATCTGCTCTTTTCTGCAAAAGAACAGCACCCAAACCCACATTACTTGCGTCTGTGGACACGATGCATTGGTCATTGATGTCAAATAATTTAAGAGGGCGGGCATGGACAATTTCATGCTTTATCGATTCAAAATTGTTGCTACAATCATCATTCCACACATACTTGACATTCTTTTTCAAGAGATCACGCATAGATGCAGTTTTGCTGGAAAAGGTGCTCACAAATTTGGCGTAGTATTCTACCAACCCCAAAAAGGAACGAAGCTGGTCTTTGTTTGTAGGTGTGGGTGCATTTTGAATAGCCTCCATTATTTTGAGTTTAGGTTCAACACCTTATTGGAAATATGGTGACCAAGATAATCCACACCCTCTTAAAGGAACTTGCATTTGTCCTTTCTCAAAGTAAGGCCACTAGATCTGATAATGTCTAAAACACGTTTAACTTGATCATCATGTTCCAACTCTGTCTTACCATGAATCAGAATGTCGTCTTGGAAACACACGACTCCTGCAGTGTCCTTGAACAAATTGTTCATTAATCGCTGAAACACTGCAGAAGCCGAGGCAAGACCAAAAGGCATTCGTTTGTAGCGATAGGCACCCTCAGGAGTAACAAAAGATGTGAGATGTCTAGACTCCTTACACAGTTCTATTTGATGATAAGCGGAAGAAATGTCCAATGACGTGAAAAACTTGGCACCCTCCAAGGTAGCCAACATCTCACTGATGTTCGGCAAGGGTTGGCGATCAATCCAAATGTTGGAATTGAGGTCCCTCAAGTCCACACACATCCTCAGAGATGTGTCAGACTTACGTGCTAAAACGATGGGAGCCAACCATTCAGAACCTTCAATGGGCTCAATCACACCCATACCAGACAATCGTTCCAGTTCGCATTTGAGCTCCTTCCGGAGGCTTAAAGGTACCTTGCGCACTTTGTGAACCACAGGTCTAGCACCATCCTTTAACACGATGCGATGCTGAAACCCCTTTAATTTCCCAAGCTCCCCATTAAACACTTCAGGGTAATCTTGAATCCATTTGTTGCTTGGAATCTGAGCAACCACACACACACTGCACGGTGGGGGTGAACTATAGAATTGGTTGACAGCCCTGCGGGATATCACCATGTCAGGATGATTGGGGTCCAATATGATGCCAAGGGCACCTTGTTCATCCCACCCCAACAAATTTGCACCCTCCTTCACAACGTACACGGTACCATTGGCCAAATCCTCACTAAAAGCAAGGTCAGCCATAAACTTCCCCACCACTTCTACTCTTTTCCCACCATAAGCGAAAATTCTGATGTTGGATTGTTGCAACTGGATGCCATCCAACTCCCCAAAATGCTTTGCATTAATAAGCATGAAAGGGGAACCAGAATCGGCTAAAAACCCAAAACCCTTCCCGTTGACATTCACTTTACATGCAGGAGATTTCCTCTTGATGGACCCTATCATGGAAGATATTTCCACAAAACCTTCAGAGTGTGGGGAAGAAGAGGACACATCAACAACTCATAACACTCTTCATCCGAATCAGTCATATTTTGTGCAATTGTTTTCACCAACTGTGCAGGACTTTTTTTCAAAGAAGTGGCTTTACACATTCGAGCAAGATGACCCCTTTTCCCGCATTTGAAGCATGTTTGATTTAAGGCAAAATAGAATTTAGCATTCCCTAAATGCTCCCACCGCAGAAACATACAACCTCTACTTGCTCACTTTTGGCTTTAGGTTGTGACACAGGATGTACCGGATTGGTAATGGATGGATCCCTTAAGGGCTTTGAAACTGGGTTTGGTATTCAATAATTTAACCTCACCAGGTGAAGTAGTACTACTCATCTCTTTTACACAGAATTGAGGGTGTTCAATACTCCTGGCTAAAGAAAGGGCAGTCTCAAGGTCGGGATCATCGGAAGCCAAAAGTTTCTCTTGAATCTTCCTGTTGCTAATTCTTTCAATAAGTTGACCTCTGATAATTTCATCCCTAAATTCTCTGTAATTGCAAGTGACCGCTAAAGTCCTGAGGGCTGCCACAAAGTCATCAATGGACTCGCCGGGAATCTGAGCACGTTGTAAACATTTGTGGTGCTCGAGTACATTTCTTTTAGGATTGAATCTTTTCTCCAAAGTTTTGACTATAGAGGCATAATCATCAATTAGAGAGTCCCCTTCATCACCACCACTCACAAGAGTGCTTACCAGTTCCAACGGTAATGTTTTCAAAATGTTTCTGCCTTCCGAACCTAAGTTGTAAATCAATAAAGCTTTTTTCTTTTTTGCAGTAAAAGTGTCACCATCAATGGCCTCCAGGTAGGCATCAAAAGTATCTTTCCATTGCTGCCAATGCAATGGCGGAGTACCTGCTATTTGCAAAAAGGGTGGAGGTGCCATAACATGATCCATGGCCATGCGTGGGTGAGTTGCTGCCCAAACACAACGCAAAGTATAGCTTACACCACACAGTCTAATAATCACCCATGAAATTGCAATACACTGCTAAAAGTGATTGCCAAACAGCTTATAACAGAATTATTCCAGTTGAACACACAAGGCGAAATCAGCACATGCTAAAATGATAATAGAGAATAATGCGTGAGGAAATATTGAAAAAGAAGATGCAGTCTCAATGAAGTTTGGGTTTAGAAAAAAAAAAAGTTTTTTAAATTACCAAAAGCCAGGTGTGCGCATCACCGAATGCGCAGTGCAATATGTGGACGTTCAATCAGGATATCTAGCTTGAGGTGTGCGCATCACCCACGCGCGGAAATGAGGTAAAGTGGTGTACGTATTACCGGCACGCAGCTCGATGAAGAATTGACTGAAGACTTAACACTGCCGGATCCAAAATGGCGGATGCGTCAGACGTGCAACGTGAGGCGTGCGTCTGACATGCAGAGAAGGCGTGCAGCTGAGTAGCAGGGAAGGCTTGTGAAGTATGGAGGCCTGCGATGAATGGGAGTACGGCCCACCGCATCAGCGAGCCAACAACGGTAACAAGGAGATGCGCGGGCCTCAGGAATGAGGAAGACTCACCAGTGGAGGTTGTACCCCTGAGCCAGAACTCCAAGGCCACACTTACACGCGCTCTGGGCTCTCCGCCCACTCAGGAGAACGCCCTGCAGAAACCAAAAAGAAACGTCCAAACAGCAAGTGCACAGCTGCGCAGAGCGGAACATTGGCGTGGCACAGCTCCAATACTTCACGGAGGGGCGATGGAGCTAACAGACAACTCATCGCCAGTGAAGAGAAGTCCACAACGAAGGGTAGGTTCAGCAATTCTTAATTACATCTGGTAGTCTTTAATCCCCGGCAGCAACTGCTGCTCCAACGACACTCCACGTTCCCTTACAGAACCACCCCGAACCCACGAGCACCCACCCAGTAACATTCCAGAACCCAACAGATGGGCTGAGGCTTCAGCCCCATCTAGGGTGACCAACCGTCCGTAAATTTCACGTACCGTCCGTAATTTGGACCTCACGTCCGTTGTCCATGAGGATCCCTTTTACGGACGCCTTTTGTACGTAATTTTGGGCCCTGCAGGGAGCAGCACTGCTCCCCTGGGGAGGCCTCAGCTCCCTGATGGGGCAGCCTCGCACTCACCCTCGGAGCACAAGAGCAGCCCCACCCGCCCATTGTCATTCTGTATGCAGGCTGATTGCCACATACAGAATGACAATGGACAGTTTGAGCTGTTTCAGCATGTGGTGGACCTCCGCCTGCACAGTAGCGGCCGGCAACATTAACAGCTGGTGAGGCGCCATGCCCAAAAATCTCACTAGAAGTATGTTGCTGGCCACAGGGTCCGGAGGCCTCCTCTCTCTTCTTCTGGCACATGTTGAAAGCTAACACGATGTGCAACATTTGAAAATTAACAGAGGGTGTAACGTGTTTTAAATAAAAGTTCAATCATTTTAAGGCCAATTTATCACACAGTATTGTTTAAAATCAAAAAAAGCTGAGCAGCGAAGACTCCTGAAGGGCTGTTTATCGGTGAGTCGAGTTCACAAAGAGGCATGCTAGTGTTGGAGGGCTGCAGGCTGCCCCTTCTCTCCAGCCTGCTCGCTCAAATCAGAGAGGCGAACACTCAGCAACTGGCTGTGCATAAAAGACAAGAACCGCCCTCTTCATTCCTGGAAAGGTGAGGAAGCATGCCCCACTCCACTGTAACTTTTGGGATTCCTAGCTCTTGCACACGAATCCACAGACCCCCCGGATGTGTTTCATTGGTGTCTGAAGTGTTACGCATGTTTGTGCATTTCGGTTTATTCAACAGAACAGGATGCAATCGTTTTTCAGTGAACGCGTGTAAAAGTGTTAGGTGCCCTAATCTCATGTTGCTGTATCAGCCTTCCATCTTCACTAGATCGATAAAATTATGATAATTAATTTGTGTAAGGAGTCTAACAATACAGATCGGGTATACAGCGCCAACTAACCTTTCGGAATGAATGTGCGCTTTACAAGTGCACTTTATGTCGTTTATGGGTTTTTCAGTGAATGATGGACTAGGGTCATCCAAGGTCACACGCGCACCCATTATGCACATTTCACAGAGCTTGAAACCTGACAAATGTACATTTCTTATTGTCTTGCAGTACATTACAGCACGGACTCTGGTGGAGCGCGATGCCCGAAAAAACTCCCTAAAAGTATGTTGCTGGCCACAGGGTCCGGTCGGCGACTCTCTCTTCTGGCGCTCTCAGACTTGGGCGGAAAGGGAGAACTTCCTCCCTTGTGCCATGTGAATCCAACCAATCCCGAGGAGCAGGCTAACCCAGCGCTCATTTTGAGGCTGGGCGCCTGCGACTGCAATCCCTCAGCTGTTTCTCAGCCCTGGGATTGCAGGCTTTGAAGTGCGCAGGTCAGATTGGTCGGCTGGAGACAGCCGGACAATCGTTCATGCGCACTGGCAGGGGGCTGACGAAATCAGCCCGCCCTCGCGCTGTCGCAGCGGGATCCTGCCACACATGATAAAATGGTATTTTTTACCACTTTATGAATGTGTGGGTCTGCTGCGCTGGCAGCAGGCGGGACGATGCTCCTCCGCCATAACGGGGGAGCCGCCGATGTCCTGCCACGGTCCAGGGCAGGGCATTCTGTTAGGGTTAGAGGGAAGAAATGTACAAAACAAACGTACAAAGTTAAAAAGAAGAGGTTATAGTTCTTACACAGTCTCATCATTTCAGAGCTGAAGCATTTTTAATATTATATACAACGAAGCCATAGTTACTGCTTTTTAGGTCTCGCGCCTAGCGTTGCAGTGTGCAGCGCGAGACCTCTTGTATGGACTTCAGAAAGCTAACCACACGCTCGTGCGTGTGGTTTTGCTTTCGCAGGCTGGCATTGGCTGTAGCGTGCTTTTTTTTTTTTTTAAACGGCACGCAATTGGGCAAAGGCGGGCGCATGTCCCGCCTTTGCTCCGCCCATTCCCGTCCGTGTCTAGGACGCGCATCAGCGCGCGGCACAGACGACAGGCTCCCTCGCCCCATCGCTCCTCTGTGGTGCGCGCGCACCACAGGTTTCGATTCCGTGCTTGTTTTCCCTCTCCATTGGGGTTTCTGCCTCAGCCAACTCCATGTGAACCCAGAGGGTATAAAGCAACCTCCCGCCCTCTCCTCCTCTGCACCTTCACAGCGCACTTTCACACACTAAAAGCACACAACTTTTTCTTCCACATGTGGAAATGCACAGCTCTGCAAACAATGGTGCCTTAAAGCCACTGCACTGAAGTTGTAATCTCGGTACCTGTGCTCCAGTGGCCCCTGTCTCCAGGTGCTCCCCTGGCCCTGCGCCTCCTCTCCGGCAGTAAACACAAGCCCCAGCAGACAGGGGTATTTAACACCCGCCCCTGCCCAGCCCCCCCTTCACTGGTGGCTAATGAGCCCCGGACTGGAGGAACAAGTTCTCTTTGAAGATCCCCAACGAACCAGAGGCCGGCAGAGCCCAGCCCCGGACCAGAGCAGCAGATTGGGAAGGATGTAAAATGGGCCCCTCCTGTATGCATGTGTACTTCTGTGCAGCCAAACCAGGGGTGCACAGGAATTTAGACCCCTGGGGCCCCGTGCAACTGAATCTGCTGCACTACTGATAGTTGCACCGTCTGTAAAATGGTATAAAGAGTTCTGAGGCAGCTGGTGTCATAGGAAAAGCTTAGTAAATAAATGTACTATATGTCAAAATTAAATGATCATACCAGGCCATCAAAGAAATGCAGAACACCAACTCACTGTTATCCTTGAAGTGCTTACCAAGGCTGTTATCTGTGTATAGCACTCCAGAAACTTAAAATGAGGCTTGTGCTTAAAGGGCCCGAGGCTGCTTCTATCTCTCTGGGTTTAAAGGGCGCCGATAATTCCATACAAACAACATGTTCAATCGATTGTGGAAGACAAGGGGGCAATCGGTTTGGAGAATTCATCATATTTTACGCAAGAGAGCAGCTCCTAAAAATTCAGTTCTCTTGCTAGACTGAAGATAGACTGCTTTCGGTTCAGAAGTATGACCATACCTGCATTAATGAGTTTTTTTGTCTCTTAATTGGCCCATGTGAGGAAGTTCTTTGATTCTGACTCAGATGAGACATTTTCTTGTAAATTTGCTTAGTTTGTGCACTGCTGCCGTGCAGGCAGGATACCTACGTCAGCTGAACACTTGCTGCTGACGCCTATTTGCATCTTACAGTTCGCAGGTTCGAAAACCAGCAGTTGACTTTGCCTTTCATCCTTCAGGGGTCGATAAGATACCTAGAAGTGTGTTCTAGAATCTTCTGTAATTCCAATGCTGTTAAACAAAAACGATGCTGTCGGGCACTGCAGGTACTACAGGTCTCATTCATTTCTATGCTTAAAACCAGGCTAAAATTGTCTTTGCCCTGTGTATTTTATTTAAATTAGGGAGATGAGGAATCGTATGTTGAATGTTAGAAATTAGGTTCATGCTCTCTCCAGCTAATCAGAGGTTATGTAACATCTGTCTTCTATTTCTTCGGTCAATTAATATGGGTACATTAATAATCTTCCTACTCCTTCTGAATAAAAAAATCCTGATTTTTTTTAAAAATACACAGGCACATATTATATTCATATTTCTTTACTTACTAAAGGTTAGCAGCAACGAACACAAGCATACCCTGCAGCCACGGTAAGGGGCACAGCACGCCCTGAAGCCACGGGCACAGCACAGCACTGCATACCCTGCAGCCACGGTAAGGGGCACAGCACGCCCTGAAGCCACGGGCACAGCATACCCTGCAGCCACGGTAAGGGGCACAGCAATGTTATAGTATTTATTTACATTTATAGCAGTTTTATGTAGCGTGAACGTGCCCAAAGCATTTACAATGCAATATGGCCTTGTAAATGACAATGCCTTTTATGTATGTGTTAAGAAAACCTACAAAGTGTGTGTTTGCGCGCACCACTTGCAGGTTTTCAAAAAACATAAATAAAAGGCAGTGTCATTTACAATGTCAATAGCACAAACTCTCGCAAATGCGAGACCTGTTGCATTGCAAATGCTTGTTTATTTATTTTATGCAACTAACATCCATTGACAAAGCCAATAGTCATGGCTTGTTGTAGGTCTAATGTTACTAGATGCAATGATAGAAACAGCAAAATACCAGTCGGGCGGCACATTATGCTCAGCACATATTTTTAGCTGAGGTGTTTTAAGCCACGCCCTTAATTACATCAGACACGCCCCTTGGCGAGACCCCCAGCTTTTTCATCCCACTTAAAGCCCTAGAAACAACACCATGTCACAGTCACCTCACGTCCTGGCACTGTGCATCATGCATGACTCATGACTTCCAAGTTTTCAGATTGCCTATGTGCAGGGGCATAGTGAACCCTACCCCACCCCACCCCTTGCTTTAGGAACTACAGCGAGGGTGAAGTTCTTGATGGGCCTCTTCTGTCTGCAACTGGATGGGTGGGTGGATGGGTGAAGGGGGGATGGAAGGATGGGTGGCTAAGTGAAAGGGAAATGGAGAGAGAAAGGGAGGATGGATGGATGTGTGAAAGCATGGATGAATGATTGACAGAATGGATGGGCGAATGGGTGCATGGATGAGTGAAAAGAAGAATGTAAAAATGGATGAGTGAAAGAATGCATACATGACTGAAAGGGAGGGTGGAGAGCTGGAAGAAAGGATGGATGGATGAGTACTGTGTGGATGGATGAGTAAGTGAAAGGATGGCTGGATGGGTGAAAGGGTAAATGGATGGATGAGTGAATGGATGGGTGGAAGAGTGGATGGATGAGTGAAAGGATGGCTTGGGTGAAATGGTAAATCGTTGGATGGATGAGTGAAAGGGTGGGTGGATGGAGGGATGGATGAGTGAAGTGATGGATGGAAGGATAGATGATGGATAGGTTTGCAAATTGTTGAATAGGTTTGGATATGGATGGGCACACAGATGGAAGGACAGAATGAATGGTGAAAGACTGAATGATTGATGAAAGAATTAATAGATGACAGAATGTAAATTTGAAATGGTGGCTATCAGGGGTTTGATGGAAGTATGAATGGCTAGATCCTTGGACAAGAGAGCTCTTCTGGGGAGGGTTGTGAAGACTTACTTTGCTTTCTTGGTGCCATAAGAGCTTTAGTTCAAAGTGGGAGGTATTTACAATTTTCTGGCTACTCCCTTGCCTATGTGTTACTATTCTGTATTTGCTGTCTGCTTATGTGTGGGATCCATACATCATGCATACGACATTTTGAGTGACACCCAACTGCTACTTGAATGTTACACTAGTAATTGTAATTGTTCGCGTGTTTTGTTTTAGGTGTAAGGTTTTAGGGAGAGCCTCATAGTGCCATGAGCTGTGCTTGAGATGTATATTGTGTTTGTAGCAATAGGCAAGGCATCAAAAATAAACTATGTAATATTTTATCGACAGTACATTCTTTAAGAAAGCTGCAGGGAGAAGCACCTTTGTGACTTCCGTCAGCTTGTGCAACTCGCTGCAAAGCCCCCATAAGTAAAGTCAGATTCCATATTTTAAGTTCCTCTTGCTGAAACACCCATAATGCGTTCCCTATAGTGGGTTCATCACAGCAATCCTCCCTTTAGTTCACCTATGCTTGCCGCGTTACATCTCACAATGGCACTCAGATATGAGATGCTAGTAAAGTCTATCCGAGCAGATCTTCCTGAGCACTTTTCTCACCAAACATGCCTGCTCAGGACCATGAGTTGTAAACAAAATAGACTGGACAACCCAGTGCAGTAACCATATAAATAGATTATTATCATATGACATACCACAAAAAGACCTGCACAGTTGCTCACAGCTGCACGCATACCAAAAAACCGTGAAGTGCACGATTGTCTCAACCTAATTAAAACTTATTTTGACTTGTACTTAAGTGGTTGTCTATTTAGTTACTTTTATGCTATCGCGCCACTTCCTCTGATATGTCTGTAAAACTTACCTTTCGTCCCGAAGTTTTGTCCTGAATTTTGACCTTCTGTCCTGAAGTTTTGACCTGAGTTTTGACCCTCTGTCCTGAATTTTTACACTCACCGTCCTGAATTTGCCCCCATGCAAGTTGGTCACCCTAGCCCCATCTTGAATGTTTGCTGGCCTCCCAGAGACGTTTTGCAGTCTGATGTCTTGTTGCTTTGTAGGCTCCCTGCCGCACACTCTCTTGGGGACCAGCAAGGGTCAGAGCGCCCCAGATGAAGACAAGTGCACAGTCCGAATAACACAGACATCAAAGGTACAAGCTCATCAGAAGAGAACTGGGAGCACGACAAGGATAAGATAGAAACAATCGCAGAACACATTTCCTGTTCAAATCCGTGAAAGTAGAACAAACATGGAGCTATTTCCGCATGTGAGGCTCCACCGTGAAGTTCACAGCTTGTCACAGGCGGCAGTGATGTCACCTTTTTAATTCTGATCCTCAGGGTACCAGAGTTTAAAATGTACAATAATTATTGCATCTCAAGCCGGGCCACTGGTAATGAGGGCCAAAGTGCTTCGAGGACACTCATAGCACGAGGCATTCAGCGTTGCATTCTGGCCCCACCTTGTGTCTTTCTAACACAGACGTGTAGTCCCCAAGTATTGTCTTACTGCGGTCATCTATGTATAACCTGCAGGACCTGGGTCTAGACTCCAGCCGGGGCTTCGCTGCCTTTCCTCCTTCTTGGGTCGATGAAGTGGGTATCACTAGGTTCACCACGAAACACTTGTGCTTACAGTGCTGACAAAGGGCGCCATCTGCTGCAGCACGTGCTGCATGAAACAGGTTATTTGTTACAATAAAAAATGAAACTAAAAGTTACAACACAGACACCACAACATTTGGATCCTGTGGCTCAGTGGGTTAATGTGTCCACTCCAGGGAGCTGTGTTTGACGCCATGGTGACAGGTTCAAATCCTGAAAGACAGTGGTGTAAGGGAACCTTAGGGCCCCCCTGCAAGGAGTGGCGAAGGGGCCCTTGGCAATACCCTCGAGCGGGCAAGCTGAGGGGGGCCGTCTTTAGATATAGAAAACTGCCGCTCCCTCCCCACCCCCCCCCCCCTCCACCTGAGGGCACTGCGGGGGTGTCCGTTACGCCCCTGCTGGAAGGTTTACTCAGCCTTTCATTTTTCTAAAGGTCGAAAAAAATGAGCACCATTGTGTGAGATAACAATTGATGCCTATTATCTGTCAGTGCAATACAAAAGGGGATGATGGACGGAACGTTTGAGCCAATCAAACACTCACCCCCAGTCAACTGATCTGGGTTTAATCCATCATCATTCTTTAGCTCACTCCACCACCCCAGTTCAGACATGGCCATATGCAAATCAGTCTGACCCTGTGCCTCATGGGAACAGTCCAGCCCGAACTGCCAAGCCATGTCTTCCCTGGACCGGAAACAAGCATCCTAGGACCGGTTTCTGGCATTTCCAGCCGTCATCAGCCAGGCTTGCTTGAATCCAGTGGCAAAGTGAGCAAGGGACCCACGTCTGGGCATACCCCGCCAACTTAGGGCGACCAAAGCAATACAAAAGGGGATGATGGACGGAACGTTTGAGCCAATCAAACACTCACCCCCAGAAAAACTGATCTGGGTTTAATCCATCATCATTCTTTAGCTCACTCCACCACCCCAGTTCAGACTTGGCCATATGCAAATCAGTCTGACCCTGTGCCTCATGGGAACAGTCCAGCCCAAACTGCCAAGCCATGTCTTCCCTGGACCGGAAACAAGCATCCTAGGACCGGTTTCTGGCATTTCAGCCGTCATCAGCCAGGCTTGCTTGAATCCAGTGGCAAAGTGAGCAAGGGACCCACGTCTGGGCATACCCCCGCCAACTTAGAGCGACCAAGCGATACAAAAGGGGATGATGGACGGAACGTTTGAGCCAATCAAACACTCACCCCCAGTCAACTGATCTGGGTTTAATCCATCATCATTCTTTAGCTCACTCCACCACCCCAGTTCAGACATGGCCATATGCAAATCAGTCTGACCCTGTGCCTCATGGGAACAGTCCAGCCCGAACTGCCAAGCCATGTCTTCCCTGGACCGGAAACAAGCATCCTAGGACCGGTTTCTGGCATTTCAGCCGTCATCAGCCAGGCTTGCTTGAATCCAGTGGCAAAGTGAGCAAGGGACCCACGTCTGGGCATACCCCGCCAACTTAGGGGCGACCAAAGCGATACAAAAGGGGATGATGGACGGACGTTTGAGCCAATCAAACACTCACCCCCAGTCAACTGATCTGGGTTTAATCCATCATCATTCTTTAGCTCACTTCCCTGGGAAGACATGGCTTGGCAGTTCGGGCTGGACTGTTCCCATGAGGCACAGGGTCAGACTGATTTGCATATGGCCATGTCTGAACTGGGGTGGTGGAGTGAGCTAAAGAATGATGATGGATTAAACCCAGATCAGTTGACTGGGAGTGAGTGTTTGATTGGCTCAGCGTTCCGTCCATCATCCCCTTTTGTATCGCTTGTTCGCCCTAAGTTGGCGGGGTATGCCCAGACGTGGGTCCCTTGCTCACTTTGCCACTGGATTCAAGCAAGCCTGGCTGATGACGGCTGGAATGCCAGAAACCGGTCCTAGGATGCTTGTTTCCGGTCCAGGGAAGACATGGCTTGGCAGTTCGGGCTGGACTGTTCCCATGAGCACAGGGTCAGACTGAATTGCATATGGCCATGTCTGAACTGGGGTGGTGGAGTGAGCTAAAGAATGATGATGGATTAAACCCAGATCAGTTGACTGGGAGTGAGTGTTTGATTGGCTCAAGCGTTCCATCCATCATCCTTTTGTATCGCTTGTTCGCCCTAAGTTGGCGGGGTTATGCCCAGACGTGGGTCCCTTGCTCACTTTGCCACTGGATTCAAGCAAGCCTGGCTGATGACGGCTGGAATGCCAGAAACCGGTCCTAGGATGCTTGTTTCCGGTCCAGGGAAGACATGGCTTGGCAGTTCGGGCTGGATTGTTCCCATGAGGCACAGGGTCAGACTGATTTGCATATGGCCATGTCTGAACTGGGGTGGTGGAGTGAGCTAAAGAATGATGATGGATTAAACCCAGATCAGTTGACTGGGGGTGAGTGTTTGATTGGCTCAAGCGTTCCGTCCATCATCCCCTTTGTATCGCTTGTTCGCCCTAAGTTGGCGGGGGTATACCCAGACGTGGGTCCCTTGCTCACTTTGCCACTGGATTCAAGCAAGCCTGGCTGATGACGACTGGAATGCCAGAAACCGGTCCTAGGATGCTTGTTTCGGTCCAGGGAAGACATGGCTTGGCAGTTCGGGCTGGACTGTTCCCATGAGGCACAGGGTCAGACTGATTTGCATATGGCCATGTCTGAACTGGGGTGGTGGAGTGAGCTAAAGAATGATGATGGATTAAACCCAGATCAGTTGACTGGGGGTGAGTGTTTGATTGGCTCAAGCGTTCCGTCCATCATCCCCTTTTGTATCGCTTTGTTCGCCCTAAGTTGGCGGGGGTATGCCCAGATGTGGGTCCCTTGCTCACTTTGCCACTGGATTCAAGCAAGCCTGGCTGATGACGGCTGGAATGCCAGAAACCGGTCCTAGGATGCTTGTTTCCGGTCCAGGGAAGACATGGCTTGGGAGTTCGGGCTGGACTGTTCCCATGAGGCACAGGGTCCGACTGATTTGCATATGGCCATGTCTGAACTGGGGTGGTGGAGTGAGCTAAAGAATGATGATGGATTAAACCCAGATCAGTTGACTGGGGGTGAGTGTTTGATTGGCTCAAGCGTTCCGTCCATCATCCCCTTTTGTATCGATTTGTTCGCCCTAAGTTGGCGGGGGTATGCCCAGACGTGGGTCCCATGCTCACTTTGCCACTGGATTCAAGCAAGCCTGGCTGATGACGGCTGGAATGCCAGAAACCGGTCCTAGGATGCTTGTTTCCGGTCCAGGGAAAACATGGCTTGGCAGTTCGGGCTGGACTGTTCCCATGAGGCACAGGGTCAGACTGATTTGCATATGGCCATGTCTGAACTGGGGTGGTGGAGTGAGCTAAAGAATGATGATGGATTAAACCCAGATCAGTTGACTGGGGGTGAGTGTTTGATTGGCTCAAGCATTCCGTCCATCATCCCCTTTTGTATTGCTTTGTTCGCCCTAAGTTGGCGGGGGTATGCCCAGACGTGGGTCCCTTGCTCACTTTGCCACTGGATTCAAGCAAGCCTGGCTGATGACGGCTAGAATGCCACAAACCCATCCTAGGATGCTTGTTTCCGGTCCATGGAAGACATGGCTTGGCAGTTCGGGCTGAACTGTTCCCATGAGGCACAGGGTCAGACTGATTTGCATATGGCCATGTCTGAACTGGGGTGGTGGAGTGAGCTAAAGAATGATGATGGATTAAACCCAGATCAGTTGACTGGGGGTGAGTGTTTCATTGGCTCAAGCGTTCCATCCATCATCCCCTTTTGTATCGCTTTGTTCGCCCTAAGTTGGCGGGGGTATGCCCAGACGTGGGTCCCTTGCTCACTTTGCCACTGGATTCAAGCAAGCCTGGCTGATGACGGCTGGAATGCCAGAAACCGGTCCTAGGATGCTTGTTTCCGGTCCAGGGAAGACATAGCTTGGCAGTTCGGGCTGGACTGTTCCCATGAGGCACAGGGTCAGACTGATTTGCATATGGCCATGTCTGAACTGGGGTGGTGGAGTGAGCTAAAGAATGATGATGGATTAAACCCAGATCAGTTGACTGGGGGTGAGTGTTTGATTGGCTCAAGCGTTCCGTCCATCATCCCCTTTTGTATCGCTTTGTTTGCCCTAAGTTGGCGGGGGTATGCCCAGACGTGGGTCCCTTGCTCACTTTGCCACTGGATTCAAGCAAGCCTGGCTGATGACGGCTGGAATGCCAGAAACCGGTCCTAGGATGCTTGTTTCCGGTCCAGGGAAGACATGGCTTGGCAGTTCGGGCTGGACTGTTCCCATGAGGCACAGGGTCAGACTGATTTGCATATGGCCATGTCTGAACTGGGGTGGTGGAGTGAGCTAAAGAATGATGATGGATTAAACCCAGATCAGTTGACTGGGGGTGAGTGTTTGAT
The DNA here is from genome assembly GCA_963921515.1 of Calotriton arnoldi. Taxonomy (NCBI): domain Eukaryota; kingdom Metazoa; phylum Chordata; class Amphibia; order Caudata; family Salamandridae; genus Calotriton; species Calotriton arnoldi. Next base: position 1,557,266 of record CAWUFW010004038.1, read on the forward strand.
TGGCTCAAGCGTTCCGTCCATCATCCCCTTTTGTATCGCTTTGTTCGCCCTAAGTTGGCGGGTGTATGCCCAGACGTGGGTCCCTTGCTCACTTTACCACTGGATTCAAGCAAGCCTGGCTGATGACGGCTGGAATGCCAGAAACCGGTCATAGGATGCTTGTTTCCGGTCCAGGGAAGACATGGCTTGGCAGTTCGGGCTGGACTGTTCCCATGAGGCACAGGGTCAGACTGATTTGCATATGGCCATGTCTGAACTGGGGTGGTGGAGTGAGCTAAAGAATGATGATGGATTAAACCCAGATCAGTTGACTGGGGGTGAGTGTTTGATTGGCTCAAGCGTTCCGTCCATCATCCCCTTTTGTATCGCTTTGTTCGCCCTAAGTTGGCGGGGGCATGCCCAGACGTAGGTCCCTTGCTCACTTTGCCACTGGATTCAAGCAAGCCTGGCTGATGACGGCTGGAATGCCAGAAACCAGTCCTAGGATGCTTGTTTCTGGTCCAGGGAAAACATGGCTTGGCAGTTCGGGCTGGACTGTTCCCATGAGGCACAGGGTCAGACTGATTTGCATATGGCCATGTCTGAACTGGGGTGGTGGAGTGAGCTAAAGAATGATGATGGATTAAACCCAGATCAGTTGACTGGGGGTGAGTGTTTGATTGGCTCAAGCATTCCGTCCATCATCCCCTTTTGTATCGCTTTGTTCGCCCTAAGTTGGCGGGGGTATGCCCAGACGTGGGTCCCTCGCTCACTTTGCCACTGGATTCAAGCAAGCCTGGCTGATGACGGCTGGAATGCCAGAAACCGGTCCTAGGATGCTTGTTTCCGGTCCAGGAAGACATGGCTTAGCAACTCGGGCTGGACTGTTCCCATGAGGCACAGGGTCAGACTGATTTGCATATGGCCATGTCTGAACTGGGGTGGTGGAGTGAGCTAAAGAATGATGATGGATTAAACCCAGATCAGTTGACTGGGGGTGAGTGTTTGATTGGCTCAAGCGTTCCGTCCATCATCCCCTTTTGTATCGCTTTGTTCGCCCTAAGTTGGCGGGGGTATGCCCAGACGTGGGTCCCTTGCTCACTTTGCCACTGGATTCAAGCAAGCCTGGCTGATGACGGCTGGAATGCCAGAAACCGGTCCTAGGATGCTTGTTTCCGGTCCAGGGAAGACATGGCTTTGCAGTTCGGGCTGGACTGTTCCCATGAGGCACAGGGTCAGACTGATTTGCATATGGCCATGTCTGAACTGGGGTTGTGGAGTGAGCTAAAGAATGATGATGGATTAAACCCAGATCAGTTGACTGGGGGTGAGTGTTTGATTGGCTCAAGCGTTCCGTCCATCATCCCTTTTGTATCGCTTTGTTCGCCCTAAGTTGGCGGGGGTATGCCCAGACGTGGGTCCCTTGCTCACTTAGCCACTGGATTCAAGCAAGCCTGGCTGATGACGGCTGGAATGCCAGAAACTGGTCCTAGGATGCTTGTTTCCGGTCCAGGGAAGACATGGCTTGGCAGTTCGGGCTGGACTGTTCCCATGAGGCACAGGGTCAGACTGATTTGCATATGGCCATGTCTGAACTGGGGTGGTGGAGTGAGCTAAAGAATGATGATGGATTAAACCCAGATCAGTTGACTGGGGGTGAGTGTTTGATTGGCTCAAGCGTTCCGTCCATCATCCCCTTTTGTATCGCTTTGTTCGCCCTAAGTTGGCGGGGGTATGCCCAGACGTGGGTCCCTTGCTATCTTTGCCACTGGATTCAAGCAAGCCTGGCTGATGACGGCTGGAATGCCAGAAACCGGTCCTAGGATGCTTGTTTCCGGTCCAGGGAAGACATGGCTTGGCAGTTCGGGCTGGACTGTTCCCATGAGGCACAGGGTCAGACTGATTTGCATATGGCCATGTCTGAACTGGGGTGGTGGAGTGAGCTAAAGAATGATGATGGATTAAACCCAGATCAGTTGACTGGGGGTGAGTGTTTGATTGGCTCAAGCGTTCCGTCCATCATCCCCTTTTGTATCGCTTTGTTCGCCCTAAGTTGGCGGGGGTATGCCCAGACGTGGGTCCCTTGCTCACTTTGCCACTGGATTCAAGCAAGCCTGGCTGATGACGGCTGGAATGCCAGAAACCGGTCCTAGGATGCTTGTTTCGGTCCAGGGAAGACATGGCTTGGCAGTTTGGGCTGGACTGTTCCCATGAGGCACAGGGTCAGACTGATTTGCATATGGCCATGTCTGAACTGGGGTGGTGGAGTGAGCTAAAGAATGATGATGGATTAAACCCAGATCAGTTGACTGGGGGTGAGTGTTTGATTGGCTCAAGCGTTCTGTCCATCATCCCCTTTTGTATCGCTTTGTTCGCCCTAAGTTGGCGGGGTATGCCCAGACGTGGGTCCCTTGCTCACTTTGCCACTGGATTCAAGCAAGCCTGGCTGATGACGGCTGGAATGCCAGAAACCGGTCCTAGGATGCATGTTTCCGGTCCAGGGAAGACATGGCTTGGCAGTTCGGGCTGGACTGTTCCCATGAGGCACAGGGTCAGACTGATTTGCATATGGCCATGTCTGAACTGGGGTGGTGGAGTGAGCTAAAGAATGATGATGGATTAAACCCAGATCTGTTGACTGGGGGTGAGTGTTTGATTGGCTCAAGCGTTCCGTCCATCATCCCCTTTTGTATCGCTTTGTTCGCCCTAAGTTGGCGGGGGTATGCCCAGACGTGGGTCCCTTGCTCACTTTGCCACTGGATTCAAGCAAGCCTGGCTGATGACGGCTGGAATGCCAGAAACCGGTCCTAGGATGCTTGTCTCCGGTCCAGGGGGGACATGGTTTGGCAGTTCGGGCTGGACTGTTCCCATGAGGCACAGGGTCAGACTGATTTGCATATGGCCATGTCTGAACTGGGGTGGTGGAGTGAGCTAAAGAATGATGATGGATTAAACCCAGATCAGTTGACTGGGGGTGAGTGTTTGATTGGTTCAAGCGTTCCGTCCATCATCCCCTTTTGTATCGCTTTGTTCGCCCTAAGTTGGCGGGGGTATGCCCAGACGTGGGTCCCTTGCTCTCTTTGCCACTGGATTTAAGCAAGCCTGGCTGATGACGGCTGGAATGCCAGAAACCGGTCCTAGGATGCTTGTTTCCGGTCCAGGGAAGACATGGCTTGGCAGTTCGGGCTGGACTGTTCCCATGAGGCACAGGGTCAGACTGATTTGCATATGGCCATGTCTGAACTGGGGTGGTGGAGTGAGCTAAAGAATGATGATGGATTAAACCCAGATCAGTTGACTGGGGGTGAGTGTTTGATTGGCTCAAGCGTTCCGTCCATCATCCCCTTTTGTATCGCTTTGTTCGCCCTAAGTTGGCGGGGGTATGCCCAGACGTGGGTCCCTTGCTCACTTTGCCACTGGATTCAAGCAAGCCTGGCTGATGACGGCTGGAATGCCAGAAACCGGTCCTAGGATGCTTGTTTCCGGTCCAGGGAAGACATGGTTTGGCAGTTCGGGCTGGACTGTTCCCATGAGGCACAGGGTCAGACTGATTTGCATATGGCCATGTCTGAACTGGGGTGGTGGAGTGAGCTAAAGAATGATGATGGATTAAACCCAGATCAGTTGACTGGGGGTGAGTGTTTGATTGGTTCAAGCGTTCCGTCCATCATCCCCTTTTGTATCGCTTGTTCGCCCTAAGTTGGCGGGGGTATGCCCAGACGTGGGTCCCTTGCTCTCTTTGCCACTGGATTTAAGCAAGCCTGGCTGATGACGGCTGGAATGCCAGAAACCGGTCCTAGGATGCTTGTTTCCGGTCCAGGGAAGACATGGCTTGGCAGTTCGGGCTGGACTGTTCCCATGAGGCACAGGGTCAGACTGATTTGCATATGGCCATGTCTGAACTGGGGTGGTGGAGTGAGCTAAAGAATGATGATGGATTAAACCCAGATCAGTTGACTGGGGGTGAGTGTTTGATTGGCTCAAGCGTTCCGTCCATCATCCCCTTTTGTATCGTTTTGTTCGCCCTAAGTTGGCGGGGGTATGCCCAGACGTGGGTCCCTTGCTCACTTTGCCACTGGATTCAAGCAAGCCTGGCTGATGACGGCTGGAATGCCAGAAACCGGTCCTAGGATGCTTGTTTCCGGTCCAGGGAAGACATGGCTTGGCAGTTCGGGCTGGACTGTTCCCATGAGGCACAGGGTCAGACTGATTTGCATATGGCCATGTCTGAACTGGGGTGGTGGAGTGAGCTAAAGAATGATGATGGATTAAACCCAGATCAGTTGACTGGGGGTGAGTGTTTGATTGGTTCAAGCGTTCCGTCCATCATCCCCTTTTGTATCGCTTTGTTCGCCCTAAGTTGGCGGGGGTATGCCCAGACGTGGGTCCCTTGCTCACTTTGCCACTGGATTTAAGCAAGCCTGGCTGATGACTGCTGGAATGCCAGAAACCGGTCCTAGGATGCTTGTTTCCGGTCCAGGGAAGACATGGCTTGTCAGTTCGGGCTGGACTGTTCCCATGAGGCACAGGGTCAGACTGATTTGCATATGGCCATGTCTGAACTGGGGTGGGGGAGTGAGCTAAAGAATGATGATGGATTAAACCCAGATCAGTTGACTGGGGGTGAGTGTTTGATTGGCTCAAGCGTTCCGTCCATCATCCCCTTTTGTATCGCTTTGTTCGCCCTAAGTTGGCGGGGGTATGCCCAGACGTGGGTCCCTTGCTCACTTTGCCACTGGATTCAAGCAAGCCTGGCTGATGACGGCTGGAATGCCAGAAACCGGTCCTAGGATGCTTGTTTCCGGTCCAGGGAAGACATGGCTTGGCAGTTCGGGCTGGACTGTTCCCATGAGGCACAGGGTCAGACTGATTTGCATATGGCCATGTCTGAACTGGGGTGGTGGAGTGAGCTAAAGAATGATGATGGATTAAACCCAGATCAGTTGACTGGGGGTGAGTGTTTGATTGGCTCAAGCGTCCAGTCCATCATCCCCTTTTGTATCGCTTTGTTCGCCCTAAGTTGGCGGGGTATGCCCAGACGTGGGTCCCTTGCTCACTTTGCCACTGGATTCAAGCAAGCCTGGCTGATGATGGCTGGAATGCCAGAAACCGTTCCTAGGATGCTTGTTTCCGGTCCAGGGAAGACATGGCTTGGCAGTTCGGGCTGGACTGTTCCCATGAGGCACAGGGTCAGACTGATTTGCATATGGCCATGTCTGAACTGGGGTGGTGGAGTGAGCTAAAGATTGATGATGGATTAAACCCAGATCAGTTGACTGGGGGTGAGTGTTTGATTGGCTCAAGCGTTCCGTCCATCATCCCCTTTTGTATCGCTTTGTTCGCCCTAAGTTGGCGGGGGTATGCCCAGACGTGGGTCCCTTGCTCACTTTGCCACTGGATTCAAGCAAGCCTGGCTGATGACGGCTGGAATGCCAGAAACCGGTCCTAGGATGCTTGCTTCCGGTCCAGGCAAGACATGGCTTGGCAGTTCGGGCTGGACTGTTCCCATGAGGCACAGGGTCAGACTGATTTGCATATGGCCATGTCTGAACTGGGGTGGTGGAGTGAGCTAAAGAATGATGATGGATTAAACCCAGATCAGTTGACTGGGGGTGAGTGTTTGATTGGCTCAAGCGTTCCGTCCATCATCCCCTTTGTATCGCTTTGTTCGCCCTAAGTTGGCGGGGGTATGCCCAGACGTGGGTCCCTTGCTCACTTTGCCACTGGATTCAAGCAAGCCTGGCTGATGACGGCTGGAATGCCAGAAACCGGTCCTAGGATGCTTGTTTCCGGTCCAGGGAAGACATGGCTTGGCAGTTTGGGCTGGACTGTTCCCATGAGGCACAGGGTCAGACTGATTTGCATAGGGCCATGTCTGAACTGGGGTGGTGGAGTGAGCTAAAGAATGATGATGGATTAAACCCAGATCAGTTGACTGGGGGTGAGTGTTTGATTGGCTCAAGCGTTCCGTCCATCATCCCCTTTTGTATCGCTTTGTTCGCCCTAAGTTGGCGGGGGTATGCCCAGACGTGGGTCCCTTGCTCACTTTGCCACTGGATTCAAGCAAGCCTGGCTGATGACGGCTGGAATGCCAGAAACCGGTCCTAGGATGCTTGTTTCCGGACCAGGGAAGACATGGCTTGGCAGTTCGGGCTGGACTGTTCCCATGAGGCACAGGGTCAGACTGATTTGCATATGGCCATGTCTGAACTGGGGTGGTGGAGTGAGCTAAAGAATGATGATGGATTAAACCCAGATCAGTTGACTGGGGGTGAGTGTTTGATTGGCTCAAGCGTTCCGTCCATCATCCCCTTTTGTATCGTATTATCTGTCAGTGGCACCAAGATACATACTCGGAGTGAACTCGCACACTACCAATATGCCTGTCATGTTCATGTTAACGCATAAAATAAAGAGAAAGTGCCAGAAACACTGAAAAACAAAATTCCATCACAAACAGCAACTGCAGCAATGGTGCTGTGTTTTATTATATAGACAGAGCGGACATATCACACCAGCAGCAGTGGTGTTGTGTTATATTACACACACAGAACAGACATATCACAAGTGCAGCAGTGTTGCTGTGTTTTATTACAAAGACAGAGCAGACATATAACAAGTGCCGCAGTGGTGCTGTGTTATATTACACAGACAGAACAGACACATCACATCTGCAGCAGTGGTGCTGTGTTATATTACACAGACAGATTAGGCATATCACAAGTGCAGCAGTGGTGCTGTGTTTTATTACACAGACAGAGGGGACATATCAAACCTGCAGCAGTGCTGCTGTGTTTTATTCCTCAGACAGAGCAGACATATCACATATGCTGCAGTGGTGCTGTATTTTATTACACAGACAGAGCAGACATATCACACGTGCAGCAGAGCTGCTGTGTTTTATTACACCCACAGAACGGACAAATCACACTTGCAGCAGTGGTGCTGTATTTTATTACACAGACAGAACAGACACACCACAACTGCAGCAGTGGTGCAGTGTTTTATTACACAGACAGAACAGACACATCACATCTGCAGCAGTAGTGCTGTGTTTTATTACACAGACAAAACAGACACACCACAACTGCAGCAGTGGTGCAGTGTTTTATTACACAGACAGAACAGACACATCACAGCTGCAGAAGTGGTACTGTGTTTTATTACACAGACAGAACAGACATATCACAGCTGTAGCAATGGTGATGTGTTTTATTACACAGACAGAGGAGACACATCAGACCTGCAGCAGAGGTGCTGTGTTTTATTACACAGAGGAGACACATCAGACCTGCAGCAGCGGAGCTGTGTTTTATTACACAGACAGAGGAGATACATCAGACCTGCAGCAGTGGTGCTGTGTTTTATTACACAGAGGAGACACATCAGAACTGCAGCAGTGGTGCAGTGTTTTATTTCACAGACAGCGGAGACACATCAGACCTGCAGCAGTGGTGCTATGTTTTTTTACAGACAGATGAGACACATCAGATCTGCAGCAGTTGTGCTGTGTTTTATTACACAGACAGAGGAGATACATCAGACCTGCAGCAGTGGTGCTGTGTTTTATTACACAGACAGAGGAGATACATCAGACCTGCAGTAGTGGTGCTGTGTTTTATTACACAGACAGAACAGACACATCACAAGTGCAGCAGTGGTGCTGTGTTTTATTACACAGACAAAACAGACACATCACAACTGCAGCAGCAGTGCTGTGTTTTATTACACAGACAGAACAGACATATCCCATCTGCAGCAGTGGTGCTGTGTTTTATTATACAGACAGAACAGACATATCACAACTGCTGCAGTGGTGCTGTGTTTTATTTCACATAGGAGAAATATCACAACTGCAGCAGTGGTGCTGTGTTTTATTACACAGACAGAACAGACATATCACAACTACAGCAGCTGTGCTGTGTTTTATTACACAGACAGAACAGGCACATCACAACTGCAGCAGTGGTGCTGTGTTTTATTACACAGACAGAGGGGACATACCAAACCTGCAGTAGTGGTGCTGTGCTTTATCTACAAACAGAGGAGACACATCAAATCTGCAGCAGTGGTGCTGTGTTTTATTACACAGACAGAGGAGATACATCAGACCTGCAGTAGTGGTGCTGTGTTTTATTACACAGACATAGGAGACATATGACAACTGCAGCAGTGGTGCTGTGTTTTATTTCACAGACAGAGGGGACACATCAGTCCTGTAGCAGTGGTGTTGTGTTTTATTACACAGAGGAAACACATCAGAACTGCAGCAGTGGTGCTGTGTTTTATTACACAGACAGAGGAGACACATCAGACCTGCAGCAGCGGTGCTGTGTTTTATTTCACAGACATAGGAGACACATCAGACCTGCAGCAGTGATGCTATGTTTTATTACACAGGCAGAGGAGACACATCAGACCTGCAGCAGTGGTGCTGTGTTTATTTAACAGACAGAGGAGACACATCAGATCTGCAGCAGTGGTGCTGTGTTTTATTACACAGACAAAGGAGACACATCAAATCTGCAGCAGTGGTGCTGTGTTTTAATACACAGACAGGGAGATACATCAGACCTGCAGCAGTGGTGCTGTGTTTTATTACACCGACAGAACAGACATATCACACCTGCACCAATGGTGCTGTGCTTTATTACACAGACAGAACAGACATATCCCAACTGCAGCAGTGGTGCTGTGTTTTATTTCACAGACAGAGGAGACACATCAGACCTGCAGCAGTGGTGCTGTGTTTTATTACACAGAGGAGACACATCAAACCTACAGCAGTGATGCTGTGTTTTATCACACAGGCAGAGGAGACACATCAGACCTGCAGCAGTGGTGCTGTGTTTTTTTTTACAGACAGAGGAGACACATCAGACCTGCAGCAGTGGTGCTGTGTTTTATTACACAGACAATGGAGACACATCAGTCCTGCAGCAGTGGTGCTGTGTTTTATTACACAGACAGAACAGACATATCACAACTGCAGCAGTGGTGCTGTGTTTTATTTCACATAGGAGAAATATCACAACTGCAGCAGTGGTGCTGTGTTTTATTACACAGACAGAACAGACATGTCACAACTGCAGCAGTGGTGCTGTGTTTTATTACACAGACAGAACAGACATATCACATCTGTAGCAGCGGTGCTGTGTTTTATTACACAGACAGAACAGACATATCACAACTGCAGCAGTGGTGATGTGTTTTATTTCACATAGGAGAAATATCACAACTGCAGCAGTGGTGCTGTGTTTTATTACACAGGCAGAACAGACATGTCACAACTGCAGCAGTGGTGCTGTGTTTTATTACACAGACAGAACAGACATATCACAACTGCAGCAGTGGTACTGTGTTTTATTTCACATAGGAGAAATATCACAACTGCAGCAGTGGTGCTGTGTTTTATTACACAGACAGAACAGACATATCACAACTACAGCAGCTGTGCTGTGTTTTATTTCACAGACAGAACAGACATATCACACCTGCAGAAATGGTGCTGTGTTTTATTACACAGCCAGATGAGATACATCAGACCTGCAGCAGATGTGCTCTGTTTTATTACACAGACAGAACAGACATATCACAACTGCAGCAGTGGTGCTGTGTTTTGTTACACAGACAGAACAGACATATCACAACTGCAGCAGTGGTGCTGTGTTTTATCACTCAGACAGAACAGACATATCACAACTGCAGCAGTGGTGCTGTGTTTTATTACACAGACAGAGGAGACACATCAGACCTGCAGCAGTGGTGCTGTGTTTTATTACACAGTGGGGACACATCAGACCTGCAGCAGCGGTGCTGTGTTTTATTTCACAGACAGAGGAGGCACATCAGACCTGCAGCAGTGGTGCTGTGTTTTATTACACGGAGGAGACACATCAGACCTGCAGCAGTGATGCTGTGTTTTATTACACAGGCAGAGGAGACACATCAGACCTGTAGCAGTGGTGCTGTGTTTTTTTTACAGACAGAGGAGGCTCATCAGACCTGCAGCAGTGGTGCTGTGTTTTATTACACAGACAAAGGAGACACATCAAATCTGCAGCAGTGGTGCTGTGTTTTATTACACAGACAGAACAGACATAGAACACCTGCACCAATGGTGCTGTGCTTTATTACAAAGACAGAACAGACATATCCCAACTTCAGCAGTGGTGCTGTGTTTTATTACATAGACAGAAGGGACATATCAAACCTGCAGCAGCGGTGCTGTGTTTTACTTCACAGACAGAGGAGGCACATCAGACCTGCAGCAGTGGTGCTGTGTTTTATTACACAGAGGGGAGACATCTCACCTGCAGCAGTGATGCTGTGTTTTATTACACAGGCAGAGGAGACACATCAGACCTACAGCAGTGGTGCTGTGTGTTTTTTACAGACAGAGGAGACACATCAGACCTGCAGCAGTTGAGCTGTGTTTTATTACACTGACAAAGGAGACACATCAAATCTGCAGCATTGGTGCTGTGTTTTATTACACACACAGAGGAGATACACCAGACCTGCTTAAGTGGTGCTGAATATTATTACACAGACAGAAGGGACATATCACACCTGCACCAATGGTGCTGTGGTTTATTACACAGACAGAACAGACATATCCCAACTGCAGCAGTAGTGCTGTGTTTTACTACACAGACAGAGGGGCATATCAAATCTGCAGCAGCGGTGCTGTGTTTTATTTCACAGACAGAACAGATATATACCTACTGCAGCAGTGGTGCTGTGTTTTATTACACAGACAGAACAGGCACATCACAACTGAAGCAGTGGTGCTCTGTTTTATTACACAGACAGAGGGGACATATCAAACCTGCAGCAGTGGTGCTGTGTTTTATCTACAAACAGAGGAGACACATCAAATCTGCAGCAGTGGTGCTGTGTTTATTACACAGACAGAGGAGATACATCAGACCTGCAGTAGTGGTGCTGTGTTTTATTACACAGACATAGGAGACATATCACAACTGCAGCAGACAGAGGGGACACATCAGTCCTGTAGCAGTGGTGCTGTGTTTTATTACACAGACAGAGGAGACACATCAGACCTGCAGCAGCGGTGCTGTGTTTTATTTCACAGACAGAGGAGACACATCAGACCTGCAGGAGCTGTGCTGTGTTTTATTTCACAGACAGAGGTGACACATCAGACCTGCAGCAGTGATGCTGTGTTTTAATACACAGACAGAGGAGATACATCAGACCTGCAGCAGTGGTGCTGTGTTTTATTACACAGACAGGACAGACATATCACAGCTGCAGAAATGGTGCTGTGTTTTATTACACAGACAGAGGAGATACATCAGACCTGCAGCAGATGTGCTCTGTTTTATTACACAGACAGAACAGACATATCACAACTGCAGCAGTGGTGCTGTGTTTTGTTACACCTACAGAACAGACATATCACAACTACAGCAGCTGTGCTGTGTTATATTTCACAGACAGCACAGACATATCACACCTGCAGAAAAGGTGCTGTGTTTTATTACACAGACAGAGGAGATACATCAGACCTGCAGCAGATGTGCTCTGTTTTATTACACAGACAGAACAGACATATCACAACTGCAGCAGTGGTGCTGTGTTTTGTTACACAGACAGAACAGACATATCACAACTGCAGCAGTGGTGCTGTGTTTTATCACAAAGACAGAACAGACATATCACAACTGCAGCAGTGGTGCTGTGTTTTATTACACAGACAGAGGAGACACATCAGACCTGCAGCAGTGGTGCTGTGTTTTATTACACAGAGGAGACAAATCAGAACTGCAGCAGTGGTGCTGTGTTTTATTACACAGACAGAGGGGACACATCAGACCTGCAGCAGCAGTGCTGTGTTTTATTTCACAGACAGAGGAGACACATCAGACCTGCAGCAGTGGTGCTGTGTTTTATTACACGTAGGAGACACATCAGACCTGCAGCTGTGATGCTGTGTTTTATTACACAGGCAGAGGAGACACATCAGACCTGCAGCAGTGGTGCTGTGTTTTTTTTACAGACAGAGGAGACACATCAGACCTGCAGCAGTGGTGCTGTGTTTTATTACACTGACAAAGGAGACACGTCAAATCTGCAGCAGTGGTGCTGTGTTTTATTACACAGACAGAGGAGATACACCAGACCTGCTTAAGTGGTGCTGAATATTATTACACAGACAGAAGAGACATATCACACCTGCACCAATGGTGCTGGGCTTTATGACACAGACAGAATAGACATATCCCAACTGCAGCAGTAGTGCTGTGTTTTACTACACAGACAGAGGGGACATATCAAATCTGCAGCAGCGGTGCTGTGTTTTATTTCACAGACAGAGGAGGCACATCAGACCTGCAGCAGTGGTGCCGTGTTTTATTGCACAGACAGAGGAGATACATCAGACCTGCAGCAGTGGTGCGGTGTTTTATTACACAGACAATGGAGACACATCAGTCCTGCAGCCGTGGTGCTGTGTTTTATTACACAGACAGAACAGACATATCACAACTGCAGCAGTGGTGCTGTGTTTTATTTCACATAGGAGAAATATCACAACTGCAGCAGTGGAGCTGTGTTTTATTACACAGACAGAACAGACATGTCACAACTGCAGCAGTGGTGCTGTGTTTTGTTACACAGACAGAACAGACATATCACATCTGCAGCAGTGGTGCTGTGTTTTATTACACAGACAGAACAGACATATCCCATCTGCAGCAGTGGTGCTGTGTTTTATTATACAGACAGAACAGACATATCACAACTGCTGCAGTGGTGCTGTGTTTTATTACACAGACAGAACAGACATATCACAACTACAGCAGCTGTGCTGTGTTTTATTACACAGACAGAACAGGCACATCACAACTGCAGCAGTGGTGCTGTGTTTTATTACACAGACAGAGGGGACATACCAAACCTGCAGTAGTGGTGCTGTGCTTTATCTACAAACAGAGGAGACACATCAAATCTGCAGCAGTGGTGCTGTGTTTTATTACACAGACAGAGGAGATACATCAGACCTGCAGTAGTGGTGCTGTGTTTTATTACACAGACATAGGAGACATATCACAACTGCAGCAGTGGTGCTGTGTTTTATTTCACAGACAGAGGGGACACATCAGTCCTGTAGCAGTGGTGTTGTGTTTTATTACACAGAGGAAACACATCAGAACTGCAGCAGTGGTGCTGTGTTTTATTACACAGACAGAGGAGACACATCAGACCTGCAGCAGCGGTGCTGTGTTTTATTTCACAGACATAGGAGACACATCAGACCTGCAGCAGTGATGCTATGTTTTATTACACAGGCAGAGGAGACACATCAGACCTGCAGCAGTGGTGCTGTGTTTATTTAACAGACAGAGGAGACACATCAGATCTGCAGCAGTGGTGCTGTGTTTTATTACACAGACAAAGGAGACACATCAAATCTGCAGCAGTGGTGCTGTGTTTTAATACACAGACAGGGAAGATACATCAGACCTGCAGCAGTGGTGCTGTGTTTTATTACACCGACAGAACAGACATATCACACCTGCACCAATGGTGCTGTGCTTTATTACACAGACAGAACAGACATATCCCAACTGCAGCAGTGGTGCTGTGTTTTATTTCACAGACAGAGGAGACACATCAGACCTGCAGCAGTGGTGCTGTGTTTTATTACACAGAGGAGACACATCAAACCTACAGCAGTGATGCTGTGTTTTATCACACAGGCAGAGGAGACACATCAGACCTGCAGCAGTGGTGCTGTTTTTTTTTTTTACAGACAGAGGAGACACATCAGACCTGCAGCAGTGGTGCTGTGTTTTATTACACAGACAATGGAGACACATCAGTCCTGCAGCAGTGGTGCTGTGTTTTATTACACAGACAGAACAGACATATCACAACTGCAGCAGTGGTGCTGTGTTTTATTTCACATAGGAGAAATATCACAACTGCAGCAGTGGTGCTGTTTTTATTACACAGACAGAACAGACATATCACAACTGCAGCAGTGGTGATGTGTTTTATTTCACATAGGAGAAATATCACAACTGCAGCAGTGGTGCTGTGTTTTATTACACAGGCAGAACAGACATGTCACAACTGCAGCAGTGGTGCTGTGTTTTATTACACAGACAGAACAGACATATCACAACTGCAGCAGTGGTACTGTGTTTTATTTCACATAGGAGAAATATCACAACTGCAGCAGTGGTGCTGTGTTTTATTACACAGACAGAACAGACATGTCACAACTACAGCAGCTGTGCTGAGTTTTATTTCACAGACAGAACAGACATATCACACCTGCAGAAATGGTGCTGTGTTTTATTACACAGCCAGATGAGATACATCAGACCTGCAGCAGATGTGCTCTGTTTTATTACACAGACAGAACAGACATATCACAACTGCAGCAGTGGTGCTGTGTTGTGTTACACAGACAGAACAGACATATCACAACTGCAGCAGTGGTGCTGTGTTTTATCACACAGACAGAACAGACATATCACAACTGCAGCAGTGGTGCTGTGTTTTATTACACAGACAGAGGAGACACATCAGACCTGCAGCAGTGGTGCTGTGTTTTATTACACAGTGGGGACACATCAGACCTGCAGCAGCGGTGCTGTGTTTTATTTCACAGACAGAGGAGGCACATCAGACCTGCAGCAGTGGTGCTGTGTTTTATTACACGGAGGAGACACATCAGACCTGCAGCAGTGATGCTGTGTTTTATTACACAGGCAGAGGAGACACATCAGACCTGTAGCAGTGGTGCTGTGTTTTTTTTACAGACAGAGGAGACACATCAGACCTGCAGCAGTTGAGCTGTGTTTTATTACACAGACAGAACAGACATAGAACACCTGCACCAATGGTGCTGTGCTTTATTACAAAGACAGAACAGACATATCCCAACTTCAGCAGTGGTGCTGTGTTTTATTACATAGACAGAAGGGACATATCAAACCTGCAGCAGCGGTGCCGTGTTTTACTTCACAGACAGAGGAGGCACATCAGACCTGCAGCAGTGGTGCTGTGTTTTATTACACAGAGGGGAGACATCTCACCTGCAGCAGTGATGCTGTGTTTTATTACACAGGCAGAGGAGACACATCAGACCTACAGCAGTGGTGCTGTGTGTTTTTTACAGACAGAGGAGACACATCAGACCTGCAGCAGTTGAGCTGTGTTTTATTACACTGACAAAGGAGACACATCAAATCTGCAGCAGTGGTGCTGTGTTTTATTACACACACAGAGGAGATACACCAGACCTGCTTAAGTGGTGCTGAATATTATTACACAGACAGAAGGGACATATCACACCTGCACCAATGGTGCTGTGGTTTATTACACAGACAGAACAGACATATCCCAACTGCAGCAGTAGTGCTGTGTTTTACTACACAGACAGAGGGGCATATCAAATCTGCAGCAGCGGTGCTGTGTTTTATTTCACAGACAGAGGAGACACATCAGACCTGCAGCAGTAGTGCTGTGTTTTATTACACAGACAGAACAGATATATACCTACTGCAGCAGTGGTGCTGTGTTTTATTACACAGACAGAACAGGCACATCACAACTGAAGCAGTGGTTCTCTGTTTTATTACACAGACAGAGGGGACATATCAAACCTGCAGCAGTGGTGCTGTGTTTTATCTACAAACAGAGGAGACACATCAAATCTGCAGCAGTGGTGCTGTGTTTATTACACAGACAGAGGAGACATATCACAACTGCAGCAGACAGAGGGGACACATCAGTCCTGTAGCAGTGGTGCTGTGTTTTATTACACAGACAGAGGAGACACATCAGACCTGCAGCAGCGGTGCTGTGTTTTATTTCACAGACAGAGGAGACACATCAGACCTGCAGGAGCTGTGCTGTGTTTTATTTCACGGACAGAGGTGACACATCAGACCTGCAGCAGTGATGCTGTGTTTTAATACACAGACAGAGGAGATACATCAGACCTGCAGCAGTGGTGCTGTGTTTTATTACACAGACAGGACAGACATATCACAGCTGCAGAAATGGTGCTGTGTTTTATTACACAGACAGAGGAGATACATCAGACCTGCAGCAGATGTGCTCTGTTTTATTACACAGACAGAACAGACATATCACAACTGCAGCAGTGGTGCTGTGTTTTGTTACACAGACAGAACAGACATATCACAACTACAGCAGCTGTGCTGTGTTATATTTCACAGACAGAACAGACATATCACACCTGCAGAAAAGGTGCTGTGTTTTATTACACAGACAGAGGAGATACATCAGACCTGCAGCAGATGTGCTCTGTTTTATTACACAGACAGAACAGACATATCACAACTGCAGCAGTGGTGCTGTGTTTTGTTACACAGACAGAACAGACATATCACAACTGCAGCAGTGGTGCTGTGTTTTATCACAAAGACAGAACAGACATATCACAACTGCAGCAGTGGTGCTGTGTTTTATTACACAGACAGAGGAGACACATCAGACCTGCAGCAGTGGTGCTGTGTTTTATTACACAGAGGAGACAAATCAGAACTGAAGCAGTGCTGCTGTGTTTTATTACACAGACAGAGGGGACACATCAGACCTGCAGCAGCGGTGCTGTGTTTTATTTCACAGACAGAGGAGACACATCAGACCTGCAGCAGTGGTGCTGTGTTTTATTACACGTAGGAGACACATCAGACCTGCAGCTGTGATGCTGTGTTTTATTACACAGGCAGAGGAGACACATCAGACCTGTAGCAGTAGTGCTGTGTTTTTTTTTTACAGACAGAGGAGGCACATCAGACTTGCAGCAGTGGTGCTGTGTTTTATTACACAGACAGAACAGACATATAACACCTGCACCAATGGTGCTGTGCTTTATTACAAAAACAGAACAGACATATCCCAACTGCAGCAGTGGTGCTGTGTTTTATTTCACAGACAGAGGAGACACATCAGACCTGCAGGAGCTGTGCTGTGTTTTATTTCACAGACAGAGGTGACACATCAGACCTGCAGCAGTGATGCTGTGTTTTAATACACAGACAGAGGAGATACATCAGACCTGCAGCAGTGGTGCTGTGTTTTATTACACAGACAGGACAGACATATCACAGCTGCAGAAATGGTGCTGTGTTTTATTACACAGACAGAGGAGATACATCAGACCTGCAGCAGATGTGCTCTGTTTTATTACACAGACAGAACAGACATATCACAACTGCAGCAGTGGTGCTGTGTTTTGTTACACAGACAGAATAGACATATCACAACTACAGCAGCTGTGCTGTGTTATATTTCACAGACAGAACAGACATATCACACCTGCAGAAATGGTGCTGTGTTTTATTACACAGACAGAGGAGATACATCAGACCTGCAGCAGATGTGCTCTGTTTTATTACACAGACAGAACAGACATATCACAACTGCAGCAATAGTGCTGTGTTTTGTTACACAGACAGAACAGACATATCACAACTGCAGCAGTGGTGCTGTGTTTTATTACACAGACAGAGGAGACACATCAGACCTGCAGCAGCGGTGCTGTGTTTTATTTCACAGACAGAGGAGACACATCAGACCTGCAGCAGTGGTGCTGTGTTTTATTACACGGAGGAGACACATCAGACCTGCAGCTGTGATGCTGTGTTTTATTACACAGGCAGAGGAGACACATCAGACCTGTAGCAGTAGTGCTGTGGTTTTTTTTTTACAGACAGAGGAGGCACATCAGACTTGCAGCAGTGGTGCTGTGTTTTATTACACAGACAGAACAGACATATAACACCTGCACCAATGGTGCTGTGCTTTATTACAAAAACAGAACAGACATATCCCAACTGCAGCAGTGGTGCTGTGTTTTATTACATAGACAGAGGGGACATATCAAACCTGTAGCAGCGGTGCTGTGTTTTACTTCACAGACAGAGGAGGCACATCAGACCTGCAGCAGTGGTGCTGTATTTTATTACACAGCGGGGAGTCATCTCACCTGCAGCAGTGATGCTGTGTTTTATTACAGAGGCAGAGGAGACACATCAAACCTGCAGCAGTGGTGCTGTGTTTTTTTTTTACAGACAGAAGAGACACATCAGACCTGCAGCAGTGGTGCTGTTTTTTATTACACTGACAAAAGAGACACATCAAATCTGAAACAGTGGTGCTGTGTTTTATTACACAGACAGAGGAGATACACCAGACCTGCTTAAGTGGTGCTGAATATTATTACACAGACAGAAGAGACATATCACACCTGCACCAATGGTGCTGTGCTTTATTACACAGACAGAACAGACATATCCCAACTGCAGCAGTAGTGCTGTGTTTTATTTCACAGACAGAGGAGGCACATCAGACCTGCAGCAGTGGTGCTGTGTTTTATTACACAGACAGAGGCGATACATCAGACCTGCAGCAGTGGTGCTGTGTTTTATTACACAGACAGAACAGACATATCCCAACTGCAGCAGTAGTGCTGTGTTTTACTACACAGACAGAGGGGACATATCAAATCTGCAGCAGCGGTGCTGTGTTTTATTTCACAGACAGAGGAGACACATCAGACCTGCAGCAGTGGTGCTGTGTTTTATTACACAGACAGAGGCGATACATCAGAGCTGCAGCAGTGGTGCTGTGTTTTATTACACAGACAGAACAGACATATCCCTACTGCAGCAGTGTATTGTATTGTATTGTATTGTATATAGCATTTATAAAGCGCAACAAACACCCTTCGGGTACCCTGGCGCTAAAGATATGTGAACACAGACCAACGTAAAGCAGGAGGACAGAACCTAAAATGGGCAATACTCAGAGACGACAGGATCAATTTCTGGGGAACAGCCACGTTTTGATCCTTTTCCTAAACAAGGACAAGGTACTACATTGTCTGATTTCAAGTGGCAGTTCATTCCAAAGTTTCGCGGTGGCAATACTAAAAGTTCTTCCTCCTAGTCTGACCCTGTTGAACTTGGAGACCTTTGCCAGACAGGCAGAAGAGGATCGGAGGCTCCGGGTAGGAGTATACCAGACCAGTTTCTTCTGTAGCGGCTTAGGGCCGAATCCATGCAGAGCCCTAAACCCTATACATAGGGATTTGAAATATATTCTTTGCTGCACCGGGAGCCAGTGTAGCTCAGATAGACACAATGAGGCAGAAAAGCCTTGTGGTCTAGACAGAGCTAATTTCGCTGCCGTGTTCTGAACACGTTGCAGTCGCTGAATCAGATATTTGGGGGACTCCAACAGTAAGGCGTTGCAGTAGTCAAGTCTGCTTAAAATAGCGCCTCATACTATCAAGGCTCTGACCGAGATGGGAAGCAACGGAAGGATCTTTCTCAATGCTCCAATAAGACCAAAACAGCACCCCACCGTCTTATTCACTTGCATCTCCAGTGACAAGTTGGCATTGAACATGACTCCCAAGTTTCGCACCGTCTTAGACGGCGCCAGGGGAGTAGATGTACCAAGAGGCCAAGAAGTACCAAGTGGTGCTGTGTTTTATTACACAGACAGAACAGGCACATCACAACTGCAGCAGTGGTGCTGTGTTTTATTACACAGACAGAGGGGACATACCAAACCTGCAGCAGTGGTGCTGTGTTTTATCTACAAACAGAGGAGACACATCAAATCTGCAGCAGTGGTGCTGTGTTTTATTACACAGACAGAGGAGATACATCAGACCTGCAGTAGTGGTGCTGTGTTTTATTACACAGACAGAGGAGATACATCAGACCTGCAGTAGTGGTGCTGTGTTTTATTACACAGACATAGGAGACATATCACAACTGCAGCAGTGGTGCTGTGTTTTATTTCACAGACAGAGGGGACACATCAGTCCTGTAGCAGTGGTGTTGTGTTTTATTACACAGAGAAAACACATCAGAACTGCAGCAGTGGTGCTGTGTTTTATTACACAGACAGAGGAGACACATCAGACCTGCAGCAGCGGTGCTGTGTTTTATTTCACAGACAGAGGAGACACATCATACCTGCAGTAGCTGTGCTGTGTTTTATTTCACAGACAGAGGAGACACATCAGACCTGCAGCAGTGATGCTATGTTTTATTACACAGGCAGAGGAGACACATCAGACCTGCAGCAGTGGTGCTGTGTTTATTTAACAGACAGAGGAGACACATCAGACCTGCAGCAGTGGTGCTGTGTTTTATTACACAGACAAAGGAGACACATCAAATCTGCAGCAGTGGTGCTGTGTTTTAATACACAGACAGGGGAGATACATCAGACCTGCAGCAGTAGTGCTGTGTTTTATTACACCGACAGAACAGACATATCACACCTGCACCAATGGTGCTGTGCTTTATTACACAGACAGAACAGACATATCCCAACTGCAGCAGTGGTGCTGTGTTTTATTTCACAGACAGAGGAGATACATCAGACCTGCAGCAGTGGTGCTGTGTTTTATTACACAGACAGGACAGACATATCACAGCTGCAGAAATGGTGCTGTGTTTTATTACACAGACAGAGGAGATACATCAGACCTGCAGCAGATGTGCTCTGTTTTATTATACAGACAGAACAGACATATCACAACTGCAGCAGTGGTGCTGTGTTTTGTTACACAGACAGAATAGACATATCACAACTACAGCAGCTGTGCTGTGTTATATTTCACAGACAGAACAGACATATCACACCTGCAGAAATGGTGCTGTGTTTTATTACACAGACAGAGGAGATACATCAGACCTGCAGTAGTGGTGCTGTGTTTTATTACACAGACAGAGGAGATACATCAGACCTGCAGTAGTGGTGCTGTGTTTTATTACACAGACATAGGAGACATATCACAACTGCAGCAGTGGTGCTGTGTTTTATTTCACAGACAGAGGGGACACATCAGTCCTGTAGCAGTGGTGTTGTGTTTTATTACACAGAGAAAACACATCAGAACTGCAGCAGTGGTGCTGTGTTTTATTACACAGACAGAGGAGACACATCAGACCTGCAGCAGCGGTGCTGTGTTTTATTTCACAGACAGAGGAGACACATCATACCTGCAGTAGCTGTGCTGTGTTTTATTTCACAGACAGAGGAGACACATCAGACCTGCAGCAGTGATGCTATGTTTTATTACACAGGCAGAGGAGACACATCAGACCTGCAGCAGTGGTGCTGTGTTTATTTAACAGACAGAGGAGACACATCAGACCTGCAGCAGTGGTGCTGTGTTTTATTACACAGACAAAGGAGACACATCAATTCTGCAGCAGTGGTGCTGTGTTTTAATACACAGACAGGGGAGATACATCAGACCTGCAGCAGTAGTGCTGTGTTTTATTACACCGACAGAACAGACATATCACACCTGCACCAATGGTGCTGTGCTTTATTACACAGACAGAACAGACATATCCCAACTGCAGCAGTGGTGCTGTGTTTTATTTCACAGACAGAGGAGATACATCAGACCTGCAGCAGTGGTGCTGTGTTTTATTACACAGACAGGACAGACATATCACAGCTGCAGAAATGGTGCTGTGTTTTATTACACAGACAGAGGAGATACATCAGACCTGCAGCAGATGTGCTCTGTTTTATTATACAGACAGAACAGACATATCACAACTGCAGCAGTGGTGCTGTGTTTTGTTACACAGACAGAATAGACATATCACAACTACAGCAGCTGTGCTGTGTTATATTTCACAGACAGAACAGACATATCACACCTGCAGAAATGGTGCTGTGTTTTAGTACACAGACAGAGGAGATACATCAGACCTGCAGCAGATGTGCTCTGTTTTATTACACAGACAGAACAGACATATCACAACTGCAGCAATGGTGCTGTGTTTTGTTACACAGACAGAACAGACATATCACAACTGCAGCAGTGGTGCTGTGTTTTATTACACAGACAGAGGAGACACATCAGACCTGCAGCAGCGGTGCTGTGTTTTATTTCACAGACAGAGGAGACACATCAGACCTGCAGCAGTGGTGCTGTGTTTTATTACACGGAGGAGACACATCAGACCTGCAGCTGTGATGCTGTGTTTTATTACACAGGCAGAGGAGACACATCAGACCTGTAGCAGTAGTGCTGTGGTTTTTTTTTACAGACAGAGGAGGCACATCAGACTTGCAGCAGTGGTGTTGTGTTTTATTACACAGACAGAACAGACATATAACACCTGCACCAATGGTGCTGTGCTTTATTACAAAAACAGAACAGACATATCCCAACTGCAGCAGTGGTGCTGTGTTTTATTACATAGACAGAGGGGACATATCAAACCTGTAGCAGCGGTGCTGTGTTTTACTTCACAGACAGAGGAGGCACATCAGACCTGCAGCAGTGGTGCTGTATTTTATTACACAGCGGGGAGTCATCTCACCTGCAGCAGTGATGCTGTGTTTTATTACAGAGGCAGAGGAGACACATCAGACCTGCAGCAGTGGTGCTGTGTTTTTTTTTACAGACAGAAGAGACACATCAGACCTGCAGCAGTGGTGCTGTGTTTTATTACACTGACAAAAGAGACACATCAAATCTGAAACAGTGGTGCTGTGTTTTATTACACAGACAGAGGAGACCTGCTTAAGTGGTGCTGAATATTATTACACAGACAGAAGAGACATATCACACCTGCACCAATGGTGCTGTGCTTTATTACACAGACAGAACAGACATATCCCAACTGCAGCAGTAGTGCTGTGTTTTATTTCACAGACAGAGGAGGCACATCAGACCTGCAGCAGTGGTGCTGTGTTTTATTACACAGACAGAGGCGATACATCAGACCTGCAGCAGTGGTGCTGTGTTTTATTACACAGACAGAACAGACATATCCCAACTGCAGCAGTAGTGCTGTGTTTTACTACACAGACAGAGGGGACATATCAAATCTGCAGCAGCGGTGCTGTGTTTTATTTCACAGACAGAGGAGACACATCAGACCTGCAGCAGTGGTGCTGTGTTTTATTACACAGACAGAGGCGATACATCAGACCTGCAGCAGTGGTGCTGTGTTTTATTACACAGACAGAACAGACATATCCCTACTGCAGCAGTGTATTGTATTGTATTGTATATAGCATTTATAAAGCGCAACAAACACCCTTCGGGTACCCTGGCGCTAAAGATATGTGAACACAGACCAACGTAAAGCAGGAGGACAGAACCTAAAATGGGCAATACTCAGAGACGACAGGATCAATTTCTGGGGAACAGCCACGTTTTGATCCTTTTCCTAAACAAGGACAAGGTACTACATTGTCTGATTTCAAGTGGCAGTTCATTCCAAAGTTTCGCGGTGGCAATACTAAAAGTTCTTCCTCCTAGTCTGACCCTGTTGAACCTGGAGACCTTTGCCAGACAGGCAGAAGAGGATCGGAGGCTCCGGGTAGGAGTATACCAGACCAGTTTCTTCTGTAGCGGCTTAGGGCCGAATCCATGCAGAGCCCTAAACCCTATACATAGGGATTTGAAATATATTCTTTGCTGCACCGGGAGCCAGTGTAGCTCAGATAGACACAATGAGGCAGAAAAGCCTTGTGGTCTAGACAGAGCTAATTTCGCTGCTGTGTTCTGAACACGTTGCAGTCGCTGAATCAGATATTTGGGGGACTCCAACAGTAAGGCGTTGCAGTAGTCAAGTCTGCTTAAAATAGCGCCTCGTACTATCAAGGCTCTGACCGAGATGGGAAGCAACGGAAGGATCTTTCTCAATGCTCCAATAAGACCAAAACAGCACCCCACCGTCTTATTCACTTGCATCTCCAGTGACAAGTTGGCATTGAACATGACTCCCAAGTTTCGCACCGTCTTAGACGGCGCCAGGGGAGTAGATGTACCAAGAGGCCAAGAAGTACCAAGTGGTGCTGTGTTTTATTACACAGACAGAACAGGCACATCACAACTGCAGCAGTGGTGCTGTGTTTTATTACACAGACAGAGGGGACATACCAAACCTGCAGCAGTGGTGCTGTGTTTTATCTACAAACAGAGGAGACACATCAAATCTGCAGCAGTGGTGCTGTGTTTTATTACACAGACAGAGGAGATACATCAGACCTGCAGTAGTGGTGCTGTGTTTTATTACACAGACAGAGGAGATACATCAGACCTGCAGTAGTGGTGCTGTGTTTTATTACACAGACATAGGAGACATATCACAACTGCAGCAGTGGTGCTGTGTTTTATTTCACAGACAGAGGGGACACATCAGTCCTGTAGCAGTGGTGTTGTGTTTTATTACACAGAGAAAACACATCAGAACTGCAGCAGTGGTGCTGTGTTTTATTACACAGACAGAGGAGACACATCAGACCTGCAGCAGCGGTGCTGTGTTTTATTTCACAGACAGAGGAGACACATCATACCTGCAGTAGCTGTGCTGTGTTTTATTTCACAGACAGAGGAGACACATCAGACCTGCAGCAGTGATGCTATGTTTTATTACACAGGCAGAGGAGACACATCAGACCTGCAGCAGTGGTGCTGTGTTTATTTAACAGACAGAGGAGACACATCAGACCTGCAGCAGTGGTGCTGTGTTTTATTACACAGACAAAGGAGACACATCAAATCTGCAGCAGTGGTGCTGTGTTTTAATACACAGACAGGGGAGATACATCAGACCTGCAGCAGTAGTGCTGTGTTTTATTACACCGACAGAACAGACATATCACACCTGCACCAATGGTGCTGTGCTTTATTACACAGACAGAACAGACATATCCCAACTGCAGCAGTGGTGCTGTGTTTTATTTCACAGACAGAGGAGACACATCAGACCTGCAGCAGTGGTGCTGTGTTTTATTACACAGAGGAGACACATCAAACCTACAGCAGTGATGCTGTGTTTTATCACACAGGCAGAGGAGACACATCAGACCTGCAGCAGTGGTGCTGTGTTTTTTTTTACAGACAGAGGAGACACATCAGACCTGCAGCAGTGGTGCTGTGTTTTATTACACAGACAATGGAGACACATCAGTCCTGCAGCAGTGGTGCTGTGTTTTATTACACAGACAGAACAGACATATCACAACTGCAGCAGTGGTGCTGTGTTTTATTTCACATAGGAGAAATATCACAACTGCAGCAGTGGTGCTGTGTTTTATTACACAGACAGAACAGACATGTCACAACTGCAGCAGTGGTGCTGTGTTTTATTACACAGACAGAACAGACATATCACATCTGCAGCAGTGGTGCTGTGTTTTATTACACAGACAGAACAGACATATCACAACTGCAGCAGTGGTGCTGTGTTTTATTTCACATAGGAGAAATATCACAACTGCAGCAGTGGTGCTGTGTTTTATTACACAGACAGAACAGACATGTCACAACTGCAGCAGTGGTGCTGTGTTTTATTACACAGACAGAACAGACATATCACAACTGCAGCAGTGGTGCTGTGTTTTATTTCACATAGGAGAAATATCACAACTGCAGCAGTGGTGCTGTGTTTTATTACACAGACAGAATAGACATATCACAACTACAGCAGCTGTGCTGTGTTTTATTTCACAGACAGAACAGACATATCACACCTGCAGAAATGGTGCTGTGTTTTATTATACAGACAGAGGAGATACATCAGACCTGCAGCAGATGTGCTCTGTTTTATTACACAGACAGAACAGATATATCACAACTGCAGAAGTGGTGCTGTGTTTTATTACACAGACAGAACAGACATATCACAACTGCAGCAGTGGTGCTGTGTTTTATCACACAGACAGAACAGACATATCACAACTGCAGCAGTGGTGCTGTGTTTTATTACACAGACAGAGGAGACACATCAGACCTGCAGCAGTGGTGCTGTGTTTTATTACACAGAGGAGACACATCAGAACTGCAGCAGTGGTGCTGTGTTTTATTACACAGACAGAGGGGACACATCAGACCTGCAGCAGCGGTGCTGTGTTTTATTTCACAGACAGAGGAGGCACATCAGACCTGCAGCAGTGGTGCTGTGTTTTATTACACAGAGGAGACACATCAGAACTGCAGCAGTGGTGCTGTGTTTTATTACACAGACAGAGGGGACACATCAGACCTGCAGCAGTGGTGCTGTGTTTTATTACACAGAGGAGACACATCAGACATGCAGCAGTGATGCTGTGTTTTATTACACAGGCAGAGGAGACACATCAGACCTGTAGCATTGGTGCTGTGTTTTTTTTTACAGACAGAGGAGGCACATCAGACCTGCAGCAGTGGTGCTGTCTTTTATTACACAGACAAAGGCGACACATCAAATCTGCAGCAGTGGTGCTGTGTTTTATTACACAGACAGAACAGACATAGAACACCTGCACCAATGGTGCTGTGCTTTATTACAAAGACAGAACAGACATATCCCAACTGCAGCAGTGGTGCTGTGTTTTATTACATAGACAGAGGGGACATATCAAACCTGCAGCAGCGGTGCTGTGTTTTATTACACAGAGGGGAGACATCTCACCTGCAGCAGTGATGCTGTATTTTATTACACAGGCAGAGGAGACACATCAGACCTACAGCAGTGGTGCTGTGTTTTTTTTTACAGACAGAGGAGACACATCAGACCTGCAGCAGTTGTGCTGTGTTTTATTACACTGACAAAGGAGACACATCAAATCTGCAGCAGTGGTGCTGTGTTTTATTACACAGACAGAGGAGATACACCAGACCTGCTTAAGTGGTGCTGAATATTATTACACAGACAGAAGAGATATATCACACCTGCACCAATGGTGCTGTGCTTTATTACACAGACAGAACAGACATATCCCAACTGCAGCAGTAGTGCTGTGTTTTATTGCAGAGACAGAGGAGACACATCAGACCTGCAGCAGTGGTGCTGTGTTTTATTGCACAGACAGAGGAGATACATCAGACCTGCAGCAGTGGTGCTGTGTTTTATTACACAGACAGAGGCGATACATCAGACCTGCAGCAGTAGTGCTGTGTTTTATTACACAGACAGAACAGATATATCCCTACTGCAGCAGTGGTGCTGTGTTTTATTACACAGACAGAACAGGCACATCACAACTGAAGCAGTGGTGCTGTGTTTTATCTTCAAACAGAGGAGACACATCAAATCTGCAGCAGTGGTGCTGTGTTTTATTACACAGACAGAGGAGATACATCAGACCTGCAGTAGTGGTGCTGTGTTTTACTACACAGACATAGGAGACATATCACAACTGCAGCAGTGGTGCTGTGTTTTATTTCACAGACAGAGGGGACACATCAGTCCTGTAGCAGTGGTGTTGTGTTTTATTACACAGAGGAAACACATCAGAACTGCAGCAGTGGTGCTGTGTTTTATTACACAGACAGAGGAGACACATAGGACCTGCAGCAGCGGTGCTGTGTTTTATTTCACAGACAGAGGAGACACATCAGACCTGCAGCAGTGATGCTGTGTTTTATTTCACAGGCAGAGGAGACACATCAGACCTGCAGCAGTGGTGCTGTGTTTATTTAACAGACAGAGGAGACACATCAGACCTGCAGCAGTGGTGCTGTGTTTTATTACACAGACAAAGGAGACACATCAAATCTGCAGCAGTGGTGCTGTGTTTTAATACACAGACAGAGGAGATACATCAGACCTGCAGCAGTGGTGTTGTGTTTTAATACACAGACAGAGGAGATACATCAGACCTGCAGCAGTGGTGCTGTGTTTTATTACACAGACAGAACAGACATATCCCAACTGCAGCAGTGGTGCTGTGTTTTATTTCACAGACAGAGGAGACACATCAGACCTGCAGCAGTGGTGCTGTGTTTTAATACACAGACAGAGGAGATACATCAGACCTGCAGCAGTGGTGCTGTGTTTTATTACACCAACAGAACAGACATATCACACCTGCACCAATGGTGCTGTGCTTTATTACACAGACAGAACAGACATATCCCAACTGCAGCAGTGGTGCTGTGTTTTAGTTCACAGACAGAGGAGACACATCAGACCTGCAGCAGTGGTGCTGTGTTTTATTACACAGCGGAGACACAGCAAACCTACAGCAGTGATGCTGTGTTTTATCACACAGGCAGAGGAGACACATCAGACCTGCAGCAGTGGTGCTGTGTTTTTTTTTACAGACAGAGGAGACAGATCAGACCTGCAGCAGTGGTGCTGTGTTTTATTACACAGACGATGGAGACACATCAAACCTGCAGCAGTGGTGCTGTGTTTTATTGCACAGGCAGAGGAGGTACATCAGACCTGCAGCAGTGGCGCTGTGTTATATTACACAAACAGAGGAAACACATCAGACCTGCAGCAGTGGTGCTGTGTTTTATTACACAGACAGAGGGGACATATCACAAGGCAAAAACACAGGAAAATCAAATCCCAGGAACGTAGGTTATTAGATGTGCACTTGTCTAAAGGGGCTTCTGGGTCACAGCCGCAGGACTTGGGGGTTGTTTGCGACTCGTGGCCACTGGTCTATCCAACTATGGCTCTGCAAGCTGGGCCAAGCACACCCCTTCTGGACCTGACTGTTGGGGGCAAGAGTGAGAAGTCAGGGGCTTCTCAGGGAGGTAGTGTGGGAGCATAGACTCAGAACTGAAACAACAGACACAATAAACCACTGCCCATCCCAGTCCTTGATTTTAGTAAAATAAAGTATTTTAATATCACAACAAGATTAAATACTGCACAATTAGATAGGAGTATAGCTACAGAGTACTCAGCCTCACAGACTGGCTCTTTGTCAAGTGACACACTCGTTACGCTGCCTCCTACCACTCCAAGCTGCCACCTTAATATCTATGGGTGTTATGTTTCATATAGGTACCCCAATAGAGGCTCAGGTAGCATCCTAACCTTTCACCTATATTCTCCCCAACCATTACACTACATAACGGTTCTTGGGACTGACCTTTTACCTAGTTACGGTACTACTTACAGGACGTGGGGTTTCCCTGAAAAACTGGCCTCATCCATTATGCATGAGGATTCTTGGAAACTCAGCAGGACTACCATCTCCTGCATATTAACTATTTATAAGGGCATTCCTTCCGTCATCCTAAGTCCGACATGACACAACAAGGTAGAACCCCTGAGGGTACCACTTTGGGTATATAAACACCATATCTGGCTGAGGCAGGCAGAGGAGAAAAGGACTTACATGCTGACACACTGACGCGAGACGCTGGGAACTACACGACATGGCGCCGCCAACGTTGGTTTGGTACTTATTTAACGGTCAAATTTGAGTAGTTCAGTCGTTCTATTCTCAGAAACCCCTACTCACATTTCCCCAGAGACATCTGGAGTGGGAAGGGAACTATCTGCCACAGCAGAGTAGGCATATCATAAGTATTGGCTGTAGGTTTATCAAGCTTGAAGGACAAACAGTTCCTATTGTGCATAAAACCTTATCTCAGTTTCCTTGAAACTTCTTCTTTTAAAAAAAAATGGCTGACAAACACGCGGCTGCGCCAGCACAACGTGCTGCAGCTGGGGAGGAAGAACAGGAAGGTGAAATAAACATTTCAGAAAATGTTAGAACTGCCCTTACTCTAAAAATAGCAGACTATGGAGTCACAGCTAGGGGTGGAACAGTAACATTCGTGATTGAGGCACACGAATCGTATAGAACAGAGGTGTTCTATTCATGGGTTAAATTCCCACAAGCAAATGCTCAATCAAATACATTGCATTCTTACTCTGAGGATGAAACACCAGACAAATACTGTCAGTATGATGACATTGAAGTTCCGCTCACCTACCAGGAACACACAAACTGGTTTAAAGGCGCCCTCCCACACACAAAAGAAAAAGTGAGACTCGGTCCGCTCAGAAGAGATGGAGCGACTTGGCCAGTCCTAGAGACTTACACAACACATCCAGACATTGACACAATGCCAGTAGCAGACTTACGTCCACTTCATAAAGAAATAATAAAACTTTACAGAAACCTGACACAGTTCGTGATGAGAACACTCACACTTCAGCCAGCAAGGGCTACACCAGCAAGACAAATTCAGGGGTCTGCAACTAAAATAACACCTCAAACGCTACACACAGTTATTGGTAAAATGCCCACCAAACGTGAGCAAATGCCATTCTGGATAGCTCAGAAAATAACACAGCTAGAGGCAGTATTTCCACACACAAGCCCTCAAGAAAAACACAGAATGCTAACAATCTGCTTGCTAATGGGGAGAGCTTCCCAGATAGAGGATTGTACCTCTTGGGGTACAGTTGCTGCCATACATATCAGAACTCATGGTATCCCTTCAGTAGCAGTAATACCAGATGTATTAACACAGATACAGAATGAGTATGGAGCAGAACCTGCTCTAAACTTAGGGATGAAATTGTTAGGAAATTTTTGCCCAGGTATCAGCTATTATATTAGCAAACATAGAAGGGGAGGCAGGAGCGGTGGCAATACACCAACGCCTGAGGGATTTCACTCCTTTACAATAGGAACGTGAATTACCTAAAATTATCGAAGACACCTATGCTGAATTAGGTAGAAAGAGTTTGGGAGCTAGAGAAACAAAACCTCAACTCATGGGTGGTCCTGAAAAGGATAACACCAAGCAAGCACTTGATTCATCCAAGAAGAAATGGGACATGAAAAAACAAAAGAACAGAGAGAATATATCACAATCCAGGGGTGGGTCTCCTCAGCAGGAGCCCTCCGAAAGGAGGTACAACCGTAGGAATTGTGATAACATTAAAAAACCTGACAGGTATCAGGATACTGATACACGTTCCTCTAGTTCCTTTCAGGGTTCATAAAAAAACTCAGAGAGGGAAGGACGGTCAGAACTCCGACAAGAAGAACACACAAAGTCCAGAGACACGCAACGCGCTTCAGACTATACTTCCAAAAAAGAAAAGAAACCAAAATCAAAACCTCAATTTAAAAAGAAGAAAGTAGCAGGTCTTAAAGTTATCCCAGAATTCTGAGGACTCAACTTCTGAACGGGGAATGGGCCCTGACGATGCTAGACAGCGCACTAGAAGTAACAATAGCTCGCCAGAACCTGATGGAATTTCTGGTGATAGCGGAGTTGAATGAATATATATCACGGTGGAAACACCTGATACGAGGGTAAGTGTCCGACATAGGTTACATGAGATAACACTCCAAATGGAGGGGGACAAACCCAGAAAAATTAAATGAAATGGAACTCATTCCTCTTGAAACAGAACATCAAAACACAAATGAAAGCCAAATATCAATTCGGCCTAACACCAATGTCTACATAAATATGCCTCTACAAGAGACATCTGCCAATTCAACAAAACCTGCTGAGAGGTTGACTTTATCCTAGAGGGATTCTTGGCTACACACCTACATACATGTTAGGTACACTTAGGTACATCTAGTTAGGGTCGCATCGTAGGAGTACGCATTTTTACTGTAATGTATTTTTATACCTGCCTGTATTCATTGTTTTAGCACTATGGTAGAAATCTTCCATACTTTTACTCTGTTGGTGCTTATAATCATTTACATCTGTTTCTGTCCTATGGTTGTTTCAGCGCACTTATTTTACACTAGAATGACGCTGGTTCAATAAATGCTTATTGAAAAACGTCCCCACCGTTTATTCTGTGTAGCTCTCTGAGACACAGTGAGCATGAGTGACTGACCGAAAAGTATTGCACTGTTTCCACGATCCCTGATAGGACAGAGTTGTCATGTTCGATAGTTGCCAAGAACTATTCTATCCTTGGTAAGAAGGGTTTCTAGTGGCACTCTGAGCTAGCTGGTATACAGGCAAACATACCCGGTGGGGGTGTCTGGAATCAGTCTGGACACCAATCCCACAGTCTATGTTGTCTAAACGCACAGATCATATATAGGTTTATAGGAACTGCACGACATGGGGAATTCCTGTCACTCCAGGCTGCCACCCCAACATCTGTGGGGAATCCCTAACACTCAAGGCTGCCACCTCAATATCTATGTGGAATTCTTATCACTCTAGGCGGCCCCCCCCCCCCACCCAAATATCTATGGGGAATTTTCAGAGATATGGACATAGGCAACTTTTAACCAAAGAGTTCACACTGGCAAAAGCTTAGCTCCCTCATGGCAGGATTATCTTTGTGCTTTCAAGACACAGCCTCACAGTGGTTTGATCTTGGGGTTCCTGCTTATGGCAGACACAGCCTCACAGTGGTTTGATCTTGGGGTTCCTGCTTATGGCAGACACAGCCTCACAGTGGTTTGATATTGGGGTACCTGCTTGTGGCAGTCACAGACACAGCCACTGCAGCACTGGAAGAGTCCTGCATTGGGGATGCTCCTCTGTGGCACTGGCAGCGTTAGGGCCACAGGACGGGTCTGCTGCTGTGGCAGGGATAACGGCTCTCTGAAGGATATGCCATACACTGGGAAGTCCTGCAGGCACTCTTCTGGGGTGCTGTTATCCTAGCTTTAGTTTCTTCATGCAGTTCCTGACATTCTGGAGGACCGGACACTCCCACACGACTCGGTTTAGCTCCTGGTTGGTTGCGATGGCACTCAACTTTTTCTAGGTACTTCACACTCCAAGAACACTGCTGGACTTCTCCTGGGCTGTCTCTCCTGCAGAATCAGGTGCTCTCATGTCCTCCGAGCAGACAGGAGGCTTCTAGGTTCTAGGCAGACCCACAGCGTCTTCAGCAAGTTGTGCACACTCCAGGAGAAGTTCATACATCTATGGGAGTTTGTCATGCAGACACTGGCCCTGGTCTCACTGCAGCTCTTTGATTACTTTACGGATCACTACCTTCCTTGGTCAAGAAGAAGTAGGAACTGGAACAAAGCAGGGGGGGGCTGGTTCCCAGGTTTATACTTATTTGCCAGACAGGGGATGCAGATCCACTATCCAAGGTCCTGGAACTGGTTGCAGAGGTTCCCTTTCTGATGTCATTTTCCGGCTGCAGTGCAGGCGCAGCCTTTCTGCAAGGTGATGGCTCTCACAGCGGGTATTGATGGTGCTGACTCCAAGTAGAAGAACCCAAAACATGGGCAGAGTGAAGTGCAAAGACAGCACCTGCCTGTAATCAGCCTTCCTGGAGTAGCAATCAAGGGAAGAGAAAAGGAAAGGCTCTGCCCAGAAACTTCTTCACCCTTAACAACAAATCTACAGCCTCATCGCAGCCAACCCTACCATCTACCAAACTTCAGTGTTCAGGAATATCCAATCAGCAATCTCTTGCTAACAAGAACCTCATCGCATTACTAAGGGCAGCCCTATCTCCATCCTCCCTCACATCAGTGTTTGCATCACCAGCTTCAGTTACAGGGGGGCAAGCAAAACACCTCTTCCCTCAGGGGAAGCTGTGTCCACCAGGCAAAACAAGGGGCATCTAAAAATGGACCCCACTGGACCCAGCGTTCATACTCCTGTCTCACACCGAATCTAGTTAGCATATGTGTGCTACACATTCACCATTCAAACACGCATGCAACATGTATAAGTAATGTCAGTGCAAGGGTCTGGATGTCACATGGAAACGGAACTGTACATGAGTGGGTCGGTAGGGCGCTCTCCCCTCTGACACAGAAAAAAGGTCTGGTCACAAAAAAGAGTACGCAGCCACCAGTAGCGGCTGATGTAAAATAAATGTGGTGCGGCGGGGTGGGCAGCGCGGAGGGGGGAAACTCGGGGGCTATGGGGGAGCTCGAGGGAGCTAAAATAATTTTTAAAAAAAGAAAAAGTACCTGCCAGCCTTCTTTACGTTGTGCTTCTCCCCGGGCTTCTCCTCTTCGCACAAGCTGAAGCTCCCAGCTTCCTCTGCGGCCAATCCCGACGCTGCTATCACCATGAGAGCAGCGTAGGGAATGGGCAGAGCGCACTGGTTTTTCACTTCATCGGGAGTTTGGAGCCCATGCCTGCTGATCTCTCCACCCAGCAACACAGCTGGGTTGGAGGGATGTCAGTGCGCAAGAGGTTTTGGCCGGCCTGAGACGGGCAGCCAAACCTTCATGCGCACTGCAGCAGACCCCGCCACTCCTTCCCTGCTGCAGTGCTGTGGCCCCCTCCCCTAAACTCAGCCGCAGGCCGAAAAATAAACTGATCTGCATTAAGAGTCTTTTATTTTTCGTTTGCCTCTGCGGGCAGTGGGGTGACGCTCCTCCACCATAGCGGAGGAGCCGCTCCTGGCTTCCACCACCATTTCATGTCAGAAAATTGGGACATGGACAGTAGTCCCATGTCAACAGAAGACGGCACTCCTGATGCACCCCTCCTGGTCACAGAACAGGTTATATAGCTTGCCATTACTATGGACTGGCCTAGGCCTCGGAGCACATATTAAATTAGCATGTTAGTTGGGCCAGTAAAAAGTCGTGATTCGCATGCATGCACTTTCGCATGCAATGGTTTACCCAGGGAAGGGGTACCCGCCTGTACACCCTTCAAGGAACTTTCCCGTCCCAATAGCACCATATTAGAACATCTGGCTATAGAGAGCCTTCGTCCTATCACCATGAACCTCATCTAGAGAGCTGCTGGCTGTGGGCACATGGACCCTGAGCACATAGCCATGCATCACTGGGCTGGCTGCTCTCAGGGAGACCCATGGATGCTTCACCCCAGCCAGAGAGCCATGGAACTCTGAACCAGCTGCTGGAAGTAGGCACATGGGCCCTGAACACATCGCCATGTGCCGCTGCTCTCAGGGAGAACCATGGTTCCTTCGCCCCCAGCCAGAGAGCCATGAAACTGTGAGCCAGCTGCTGGCTGTGGGCATAGTGGCCATCTGGCAACCGACAACCTGCTTCTCCCCCAGTCAGGTGGAGCAAGTTTGTGGGGCATGGTGGATGCAAAAACACTTTTAATCCACTTGAAAGATCTGCTCTGAAGTCCAATTAATGATTGGAAATCTAATTATATTATATTAATTTATAGTACCATTTTCTGCAGACAACAAACAATCATTGCATAATGATTTTAACAATAAACAAATCAACACTATAGCTTTTAAGCAACTGTACAGTCACCTTAGACCTGAGATTATAGGGGAAAGGGAGGATTCATATAAAAGAGAGACCAGGGGAGAAGAATGGAGGAAACACAATAAAGCAAATAAGGAAAACATTTTCATAATAAGCAGTGAAGCCTCTTCAAATAATGCATCAACATCTCTTCACGGGAGGCAGTAAAGATTTGTTAGTGAATCCTTCTCATTGGATGCAGTGAAGCCTGTCCATTGGATAAAGTGAATCATCTTAGTGAAAAGCAGTGGCGCCAACTCGTGGGATGCAATGATGCTTGCCCATTTCATAAAGTGAATCATCTTAGTGAGATGCAGTGGCGCCACCTCGTGGGATGCAGTGAAGCCTGTCCATTGCATGAAGTGAAACATCTTAGTGAAAAGCAGTGGCGCCACCTCGTGGGATGCAGTGAGGCCTGTCTATTGGATAAACTGAATTATCTTAGTGAGATGCAGTGGCGACACCTCGTGGGATGCAGTGAAGCCTGTCCATTGCATGAAGTAAATCCTCTTAGTGAGATGCAGTGGTGCCAACTCACGGGATGCAGTGAAGCCTTTTCATAGGATGAACTGGATGCAGTGTGAGCCTACCCATTGGATGCATTGAAGCCTCTTCATATAATAAAGTTAAATCTCATGGGATGCAGTGAAGCCTGTCCATTGCATGAAGTGAATCAACTTAGTGAGATGCAGTGTTGCCACCTCGTGGAATGTGGTGAAGCCTGTCAATTGGATAAAGTGAATCATCTTAGTGAGATGCAGTGGCGCCAACTGGTGGGAAGCAATGATGCTTGTCCATTGGATAAAGTGAATCATCTTAGTGCGATGCAGTGGCTTCACCTCGTGGGATGCAGTAGTGAAGCCTGTCCGTTGGATAAAGTGAATCATCTTAGTGAGATGTAGTGGCGCCGCCTCGTGGGATGCAGTGAAGCCTGTCCATTGGATAAAGTGAATCATCTTAGTGAAAAGCAGTGGCGCCGCCTCGTGGGATGCAGTGAAGCCTGTCCATTGGATAAAGTGAATCATCTTAGTGAGATGCAGTGGTGCCATTTCGTGGAAAGCAGTGAAGCCTGTCCATTGGATAAAGTGAATCCTCTTACTGAGATGCAGTGGCTTCACCTCATGCGATACAGTGAAGCCTGTCTATTGCATACAGTGAATCATCTTAGTGCGGTGCAGTGATTTCACCTCATGGGATGCAGTGAAGCCTGTCCATTGCATAAAGTGAATCATCTTAGTCAGATGCAGTGACGCCACCTCGTGGGATGCAGTGAAACCTGTCCATTGGATAAAGTGAATCATCTTAGTGAGACGCAATGGCGCCACCTCATCAATCAATCAATCAATCAATCAATCAGGGAATTGTCAAGCATGCTACTCACTTGTGAGGGTCTCAAGGTGCTATGGGGGGGTGGTAGGGGTAAGCAGCTCCGATCAGTCGAAGAGCAGGTCTTGAGGGGCTTCCTGAAGATGTTAAGAGAGGGGGCGTGCCTGATGTCGATCGGGAGCATGTTCCAGGTCTTGGCCGCGATGTAGGAGAAGGCTCTTCCGCCCATTCTGGATCTGCGGATGTGAGGGGTTTCGGCAAGGGCGAGGTCGGTGGATCGGAGGGTTCTTTTGGGTAACTGGAAGGAAATTCTCTCATCGAGGTATTGGGGCCCGGTGTCGTGGAGGCATTTGTAGGACTGGATGAGTAGCTTGAAGGGTACTCTCTTCTCGACGGGGAGCCAGTGGAGGTCTTTCAGGTGTTGGATGATGTGTTCATGTCGAGGGATGCAGAGGATGAGTCTGGCTGCGGTGTTCTGTATGGTCTGGAGTTTGCGGAGCAGAGACTTGTTGATCCCGGCGTAGAGGGCATTCCCGTAGTCCAGTCTGCTGGTTATGAGTGCGTGGGTGATGATCTTTCTTGAGTCGGGGGGGGATCCATTTGAAGGTCTTGCGAAGGATGAGGAGGGTATTAAAGCAGGTGGAGGCAACAGCGTTGATTTGTCGGGTCATGGAGAGGGAGGAGTCGAGTACCCTCTGAGGTTCTGGGCATGGTCTGTGGGGGTGGGGGGTATCCGAGGGCAGTGGGCCACCAGGTGTTGTCACAAGCAGTGGGATAGGGTCCGAGGACAAGGACCTCTGTCTTCTCCGAGTTGAGCTTTAGGCAGGTGCTGCTCATCCAGGATGCGACGTCCTTCATTCCTTCCTGGAAGCTGATTCTGGTGGTGATGGGATCCTTGGTGAGGGAGAGGATGAGCTGGGTGTCATCGGCGTAGGAGACTATGTTGAGTCCGTGCTATCTGACGATGGCGGCGAGGGGGGACATGTAGATGTTGAAGAGCTTTGGGCTGAGCGAGGATCCTTGGGGAACTCCGCAGTTGATCTCTGTGGGTTCGGAGAGGAAGGGTGGCAGTCTGATTCTTTGGGTTCTGCGGGTGAGGAAGGAGCGGAGCCAATTGAGGGCGGTTCCCTGTATGCCGGCGTCGTGGAGTCTGGTGGCGAGTGTGAGGTGGGAGACAGTGTCGAAGGCTGCGAAGAGGTCGAGTAGGATCAGGGCCACGGTGTGGCCTTGGTCAAGGAGGGTGCGGATGTCATCTGTGGCAGTGTGTAGGACGGTCTCGGTGCTGTGGTTGCTGCAGAATCCGGATTGGGAGGGGTTAAGGATGGAGTTCTCTTCGATGAACTTCGTTAGTTGGGCGTTGACGGTCTTCTCTGTGACTTTGGCCGCGAAGGGAGGAGGGAGATGGGTTGGTAGTTCTTGAGGTCCAAGAGGTCTGCCGAGGGATTCTTGAGCAGGGGCTTGACTTCTGCTCATTTCCAGACGTCGGGGAAGGTGCTGTTTCGAACGTGGGGTTGATGGTGCATCGTAGTTCCTGTGTGATGGAGGCGGCGGCTCTGTGGAAGATGTGCGGAGGGCAGGGGTCGGTGGGTGCTCCTGAGTGGATGACTTTCATCGTCGATTCCATATCTTCGGTAGTGGCTGGGGTCCAGGCGGAGATGGTGGGTTGGTTGGTGTTGATGGAGGGGGGAGTGGTTTCGGATTCCAGTGTCTGTTTGTTGAAGTTGTCGTAGAGGGCCTTGATTTTCAGATGGAAGTAGGAGCTGAGCTTGTTGCAGAGGTCCTGGGAGGGGATGGCGTCCGTGGCTTCACTGGAGGGTTTGGTGAATTCTTGAATGATGCTGAAGAGTTCCTTCAAGTTGCTGGAGTTGGCGGTGATCTTGTGCTGGATGAGGGATCGTTTGGTTGATCTGATGAGTTGGTGGTATTCTGTCATGGCGTTCTTGTATGTGGTGCAGGCTTCCGAGGTTTTGCTGTTTTGCCAATTCTTCTCGAGACGTTTGCAGATGCGTCTGGATTCTTAGAGGTCGGCGGTGAACCAGGTGGCCTTCTGGGGCGCTGTCTGTCGGGGTTGTAAAGGGGTGCGAGTTCATCCGCGCAGTTGGAGATCCATTTGTGTAGTTCTTTGGCTGCGAGATTGGCTTCAGTCGAGGTGGAGGGGGTGCTCCTCTGTGACTTTGCTCCAGTTCCTTCATGGTGGGCGGGGTGAAGGTTTGGGGGCGGAGGGTTTGTTGACGTGGAAGTATATGCAGTGGTGAGCCGTCCAGAGGGGTTGCGTGGTGTGGCTGAAGTGGATGTTGTTTCCTCCTGCGAAGATGGGGTCGAGGGTGTGTCCTACCGTGTGGGTGGGGGTGGTGACGAGCTGATTCAGTCCAAGGTTGGCGAGGTTGTCCAGCAGGGTGGAGGAGTTGGGGTCGTTGAGGTTGTTGAGGTGGAAGTTGAGGTCCCCGATGAGTATTGAGTCCATGGAGGCGATGGCGTGGAGGGCGACGAGGTCGGTGATGGAAGTGGTGAATGCTGTTCGAGGGGGCCTGTAGGCGAGGGTGCCGCATAGGGTGGATCTGGGGCTGATATGTATCTGGAACTGGAGGTGTTCTGTGGTGGACGGAGAGTCGCTTGTGCTGGAGGTGGTGAGTCAGAGGGAGTTCTTGTGGGCAATAACGAGTCCTTCTCCTGGGCAGTTGAGGCGGTCTTTCCTCTGGATCTTGTATCTGTCTGGGATGGCGGTGGTGATGTCGGGGGCGGAGGTGGAGTTGGTCCAGATTTCCGCGAAGAAGGCAACGTCGGGCGAGATGGGGTCGAGGAGGTCCCAGATCTCTATGGCGTGTCTGTGCAGGGAGCGTACGTTGAGGAGGATGCACTTCAGGGATTCGAGGGTGTTGGCATCCGGCGTGGGGGCGACTACCGTGGGGGTACAGAGGGTGGTGAAGGTTCGGCGGCAGTGTCGACAGGAGAACTGACCGTTGGTGGATTTCGGAGTGGACCGGTGGCAGTTGATGTTTCTTCGGGGGTTGAATGCGAGGAGGGCAGCAGAGTCGTAGCGGTGGGTGGTCGGAGATACAGGGTCCCTGGCGCTGGTTGCGGTCGGGTCGCGGACGGGCGCAGACTAGCTTGCCTTTGGCGTGCCTTTGGCACGCCAGCGGTGCGCCCTCTGCACGCAGCCGCCATTAAATAGGGAAGGGGGAAGGAAGCTCAGCTGGGAGGCGAGAGCAGCAGGGCGGAGGGGCCACGGGGGAGCAGCAGCAGGAAAAGGGCAGCGAGGGACGGGCATGGAGGAAAAAAACCGGGGCACAGGCATAAAATGAAAAGAAGGGCAGAAAAGAGAGGCGCAGACAAAACAGGCACAGAAATCACAATACAATACAGTGAGAAGACAGAAAAAGACACGAAGACAAAAACGGGCACAGAAATCACAATAGAGTACAGTAAACAGACAGAGCAAGACACGAGGACAAAACGGGCACAGAAATCACAATACAGTACAGTAAACAGACAGAGCAAGACACGAGGATAAAACGGGCACAGAAATCACAATACAATACAGTAAAAAGACAGAAAGAAGACACAAAGACAAAACGGGCACAGAAATCACAATACAATACAGTAAAAAGACACAAAGAAGACACAAAGATAAAACGGGCACGACGAGGCAGACAGACAACAGTGGAACAGCAGAAGAGCAAGGCTCTCCTACTGGACCACCAGGGATGAGGCGCAAGCAGGAGCCTGCGTGTGGAGGAGGGCCTCGAACACCTACCAGGGAGAGAGGTGTTTGGGGCAGCGGCAGGCGAGGCTACAGCGGAGCTGCTTGGGCAGAGAGCGGAACCTGGCCAGGAGGTCAGAGGTCCTGCTCACCTCGTGAGATGCAGTGAAGCCTGTCCTTTGGCTAAAGTGAATCATCTTAGTGAGATGCAGTCGCGCCACCTGATGGGATGCAGTGAAGCCTGTCCATTGGCTAAAGTGAATCATCTTAGTGAGAGGCAGTGGTGCCATCTCGTGGGAAGCAGTGAAGCTTGTCCATTCGATAAAGTGAATCATCTTAGTGAGATGCAGTGGTGTCACTTCATGGGATGCAGTGCATCCTTTTCATATGATGAACTGGATGCAGTGTGAGCCTACCCATTGGATGCATTGAAGCCTCTTCATAGAATACAGTGAAATCTCATGGGATGCAGTGAAGCCTGTCCATTGGATAAAGTGAATCATCTTAGTGAGATGCAGTGGAGCCACATCGTAGGGTGCAGTAAAGCCTCTCCATTGCATAAAGTGAATCATTTTAGTGAGATGCAGTGGCGCCACCTCATGGGATGCAGTGAAGCCTGTCCATTAGATGAAGTGAATCATCTTAGTGAGATGCAGTGGTGCCTCCTCGTGGGATGCAGTGAAGCCTGTCCATTGCATGTAGTGAATTATCTTAGTGAGATGCAGTTGCGCCACCTCATGGGATGCAGTGAAGACTGTCCATTGGATAAAGTGAATCATCTTAGTGAGATGCAGTGGCGGCACCTCATGGTATGCAGTGAAGCCTGTCCATTGAATAAAGTGAATCATCTTAGTGAAATGCAGTGGCGCCACTTCATGGGATGCAGTGCAGCCTTTTCATATGATGAACTGGACGCACTGGAGCAGACCCATGGGGTGCACTGGAGCCTCCTCATAGAATTCAGTGAAACCTCATGGGATGCAGTGAAGCCTGTTCATTGCATAAAGTGAATCATCGTAGTGAGATGCAGTGGCTCCACCTCGTGGGATGCAGAGAAGCCTGGCCATTGGATAAAGTGAATCATCTTAGTGAGATTCAGTGGCGCCACCTCGTGGGATGCGGTGAAGCCTCTACATCGCATAAAGTGAATCATCTTAGTGAGATGCGGTGGCGCCACCTCATGGGATACAGTGAAGCCTGTCCATTAGATGAAGTGTCTCATCTTAGTGAGATGCAGTGGTGCCACCTCGTGGGATGCAGTAAAGCCTGTAAATTGGATAAAGTGAATCATCTCAG
This sequence comes from Calotriton arnoldi, assembly GCA_963921515.1. Taxonomy (NCBI): domain Eukaryota; kingdom Metazoa; phylum Chordata; class Amphibia; order Caudata; family Salamandridae; genus Calotriton; species Calotriton arnoldi. The sequence goes on from CAWUFW010004038.1 coordinate 1,598,523, forward strand.
TGAGATGCAGTGGTGCATCCCTCATGGGATGCAGTGAAGCCTTTTCATAGGATGAACTGGATGCAGTGGAGTCTACCCATGAGATGCATTGAAGCCTCTTCACAGAATACAGTGAAACCTCATGGGATGCAGTGAAGCCTGTCCATTGCATAAAGGGAATCATCTTGGTGAGATGCAGTGGGGCCACCTCGTGGGATGCAGCAAAGCCTGTCCATTGGATAAAGATATTCATCTTAGTGAGATGCAGTAGTGCCACCTCATTGAATGCAGCGTTAGCCTGTCAATTGGATAAAGTTAATCATCTTAATGGCATGCAGTGGCGACACCTCGTGGGATGCAGCGAAGCCTGTCAATTGGATAAAGTGAATCATCTCAGTGAGATGCAGTGGCGCCATCTCATGGGATGCAGTGAAGCCTGTACATTGGCTAACGTGAATCATCTTAGTGAGATGCAATGGCGCCTCCTCGTTGCATGCACTGAAGGTTGTCCATTGCATAAAGTGAATTATCTTAGTGAGATGCGGTGGCGACACCTCGTGGGATGTAGCGAAGCCTGTCAATTGGATAAAGTGAATCATCTCAGTGAGATGCAGTGGCGCCATCTCATGGGATGCAGTGAAGCCTGTACATTGGCTAACGTGAATCATCTTAGTGAGATGCAGTGGCGCCATCTCATGGGATGCAGTGAAGCCTGTACATTGGCTAACGTGAATCATCTTAGTGAGATGCAATGGCGCCTCCTCGTTGCATGCACTGAAGGCTGTCCATTGCATAAAGTGAATTATCTTAGTGAGATGCGGTGGCGCCACCTCATGAGATGCAGTGAAGCCTGTCCATTGGATGAAGTGAATCATCTTAGTGAGATACAGTGGTGCCACCTCGTGGGATGCAGTGAAGCCTGTCCTTTGCATAAAGGGAATCATTTTGGTGAGATGCAGTGGCAGCACATCATGGGAAGCAGTGAAGCCCATCCATTGGATAAAGTGAATCTTATTGAGCTGCAGTGGCGCCACCTCGTGGGATGCAACGAAGTCTGTCCATTGCCCAAAGGAAATCATCTTATTAGGATGCAGTGGTGCCACCTAGTGGGATGCAGTGAAGCCTGTCCATTGCATAAAGTGAATCATCTGAGTGAGATGCAGTGGTGCCACCTCATAGGATGCAGTGAAGCCTGTCTATTGGATACAGTAAATCATCTTAGTCAGAATCAGTGGCGCCTCTGCGTGGGATGCAGTGAAGATTATTCCTTAGATAAAGTGAATCATTGTAGTGAGATGCAGTGGCTCCACCTCGTGAGATGCAGCGAAGCCTGTCAATTGGATAAAGTGAATCATCTCAGTGAGATGCAGTGGTGCATCCCTCATGGGATGCAGTGAAGCCTGTCATTGGATAAAGTGATTCATCTTAGTGAGATGCAATGGCCCCACCTGATGGGATGCAGTGAAGCCTGTCCATTGGATAAAGTGAATCATCTTAGTGCGAATCAGTGGGGCCTCAGCGTGGGATGCAGTGAAGCCTGTCCATTGGATAAAGTGAATCATTGTGGTGAGATGCAGTGGCTCCACCTCGTGCGATGCAGCGAAGCCTGTCCATTGGATAAAGTAAATCCTCTTAGTGGGATGCAGTGGCGCCACCTCGTGGGATGCAGTGAAGCCTGTCAATTGGATAAAGTGAATCATCTTAGTGAGATGCAGTGGTACCACTTCATAGGATGAAGTGAAGTCTGTCCATTGGAAAAAGTGAATCATCATAGTGAGATACAGTGGCGCTGCCACCTGGGATGCAGTGAAGCCTGTCCATTTCATAAAGTGAATCATCGAAGTGAGATGCAGTGACTCCACCTCGTGGAATGCAGTGAAGCCTGTCCATTGGATAAAGTGAATCATCTTAGTGAGACGCAATGGCGCCACCTCGTGAGATGCAGTGAAGCCTGTCCATTGGCTAAAGTGAATCATTTTAGTGAGATACACTGGCACCACCTGATGGGATGCAGTGAAGCCTGTCCATTGGATAAAGTGAATCATCTTAGTGAGATGCAGTTGCACCACCTCATGGGATGCAGTGAAGTCTGTTCATTAGATAAAGTGAATCATCTTAGTGAGATGCAGCGTCGCCACCTCGTGGGATGCAGCAAAGCCTGTCCATTGCATAAAGTGAATCATCTTAGTGCGATGCAGTGGTGCCACTTCATAAGATGCAGTGAAGCCTGTCCATTGGATGAAGATAATCATCTTAGCGAGATGCAGTGGAGCAACCTTGTGGGATGACGTGGAGCCTTTCCATTGCATAAAGTGAATCATCTTAGTGAAAAGCAGTGGCGCCACCTCATGGGATGCAGTGAAGCCTGTCCATTGGATAAAGTGAATCATATTAGTGGGATGCAGTGGCGCCACCTCGTGAGATGCAGTGAAGCCTGTCCATTGGCTAAAGTGAATCATCTTAGTGAGATGCAGTGGCGCCACCTCATGGGATGCAGTAAAGCTTGTCCATTGGATAAAGTGAATCATCTTAGTGAGATGCAGTGGCGCCACCTCATGGGATGCAGCAAAGCCTGTCCATTTCATAAAGTGAATCATCGAAGTGAGATGCAGTGACTCAACCTCGTGGGATGCAGCAAAGCCTGTCCATTGCATAAAGTGAATCATCTTAGTGCGATGCAGTGGTGCCACTTCATAAGATGCAGTGAAGCCTGTCCATTGGATGAAGATAATCATCTTAGCGAGATGCAGTGGAGCAACCTTGTGGGATGACGTGGAGCCTTTCCATTGCATAAAGTGAATCATCTTAGTGAAAAGCAGTGGCGCCACCTCATGGGATGCAGTGAAGCCTGTCCATTGGATAAAGTGAATCATATTAGTGGGATGCAGTGGCGCCACCTCGTGAGATGCAGTGAAGCCTGTCCATTGGCTAAAGTGAATCATCTTAGTGAGATGCAGTGGCGCCACCTCATGGGATGCAGTAAAGCTTGTCCATTGGATAAAGTGAATCATCTTAGTGAGATGCAGTGGCGCCACCTCATGGGATGCAGTGCAGCCTTTTCATATGATGAACTGGACGCAGTGGAGCTGACCCATGGGATGCACTGGGTCTCTTCATAGAATTCAGTGAAACCTCATGGGATGCAGCGAAGACTGTCCATTGGATAAACTGAATCATTGTAGTGAAATGTGGTGACGCCATCTCATGTGATGCAGTGAAGCCTGTCCATAGCATAAAGTGAATTATCTTAGTGAGATGAAGTTGCGCCACCTCGTGGCATGCATCAAAGCCTGTCCATTGGATAAAGTGAATCATCTTAGGTATATGCAGTGGTGCCACTTCATGGGATGCAGTGCAGCCTTTTCATTTGATGAACTGGACGCAGTGAGCCTATCTATGGGATGCACTGAAGCCTCTTCATAGAATACAGTGAAACCTCATGGGATGCAGCAAAGCCTGTCTATTTTATAAAAGGAATCATCTTGGTGAGATGCAGTGGCGCATCAGCGTGGGATGCAGTGAAGCCTGTCCATTGGATAAAGTGAATCATTGTAGTGAGATGCAGCGGATCCACCTCGTGCGATGCAGTGAAGCCTGTCCATTGGGATAAAGTAAATCATCTTAGTGGGATGCAGTGGCGCCACCTCGTGGGATGCATTGAAGCCTGTCCATTTCATAAAGTGAATCATCTTAGTGAGATGCAGTGGTACCACTTCATAGGATGAAGTCAAGCCTGACCATTGGAAAAAGTGAATCATCATAGTGAGATGCGGTGGCGCCGCCTCATGGGATGCAGTGAAGCCTGTCCATTTCATAAAGTGAATCATCGTAGTGAGATGCAGTGACTCCACCTCGTGGGATGCATTGAAGCCTGTCCATTTCATAAAGTGAATCATCTTAGTGAGATGCAGTGGTACCATTTCATAGGATGAAGTCAAGCCTGTCCATTGGAAAAAGTGAATCATCTTAGTGAGATGCAGTGGTGCCGCCTCGTGGGATGCAGTGAAGCCTGTCCATTGCATGTAGTGAATCATCTTAGTGAGATGCAGTTGCGCCACCTCATGGGATGCAGTGAAGACTGTCCATTGGATAAAGTGAATCATCTTAGTGAGATGCAGTGGCGGCACCTCATGGTATGCAGTGAAGCCTGTCCATTGAATAAAGTGAATCATCTTAGTGAGATGCAATGGCGCCAACTCGTGGGATGCAGTGAAGCCTGTCAATTGGATAAAGTGAATCATCTTAGTGAGATGCAATGGCACCAACTCGTGGGATGCAGTGAAGCCTGTCAATTGGATAAAGTGAATCATCTTAGTGAGATTCAGTGGCGCCACCTCGTGGGATGCGGTGAAGCCTCTACATCGCATAAAGTGAATCATCTTAGTGAGATGCGGTGGCGCCACCTCGTGGGATGCAGTAAAGCCTGTAAATTGGATAAAGTGAATCATCTTAGTGAGATGAAGTGGCGCCACCTCGTGGGATGCAGTGAAGCCTGTCCATTAGATGAAGTGTCTCATCTTAGTGAGATGCAGTGGCGCCACCTCTTGGGATGCAGTAAAGCCTGTAAATTGGATAAAGTGAATCATCTTAGTGAGATGAAGTGGCGCCACCTCGTGGGATGCAGTGAAGCCTGTCCATTGTATAAAGTTAACCTTAGTGAGAGGCAGTGTTTTCACCTCGTGGGATGCAGTGAAACCTGTCCATTGCATGAAGTGAATCATCTTAATGGCATGCAGTGGCGACACCTCATTGAATGCAGCGTTAGCCTGTCAAAATCATCTTAATGGCATGCAGTGGTGACACCTCGTGGGATGCCGCGAAGTCTGTCAATTGGATAAAGTGAATCATCTCAGTGAGATGCAGTGGCGCCATCTCATGGGATGCAGTGAAGCCTGTACATTGGCTAACGTGAATCATCTTAGTGAGATGCAATGGCGCCACCTCGTTGCATGCACTGAAGGCTGTCCATTGCATAAAGTGAATCATATTAGTGAGATGCAGTGGCACCACCTCATGGGATGCAGTGAAGCCTGTTCATTGGCTGAAGTGAATCATCTTAGTGAGATACAGTGGTGCCACCTCGTGGGGTGCAGTGAAGCCTGTCCTTTGCATAAAGGGAATCATTTTGGTGAAATGCAGTGGCAGCACATCATGGGAAGCAGTGAAGCCCATCCATTGGATAAAGTGAATCTTATTGAGATGCAGTGGCGCCACCTCGTGGGATGCAACGAAGCCTGTCCATTGCCCAAAGGAAATCATCTTATTAGGATGCAGTGGTGCCACCTAGTGGGATGCAGTGAAGCCTGTCCATTGCATAAAGTGAATCATCTGAGTGAGATGCAGTGGTGCCACCTCATAGGATGCAGTGAAGCCTGTCTATTGGATACAGTAAATCATCTTAGTCAGAATCAGTGGCGCCTCTGCGTGGGATGCAGTGAAGCCTATTCATTAGATAAAGTGAATCATTGTAGTGAGATGCAGTGGCTCCACCTCGTGAGATGCAGCGAAGTCTGTCAATTGGATAAAGTGAATCATCTCAGTGAGATGCAGTGGCGCCATATCATGGGATGCAGTGAAGCCTGTCATTGGATAAAGTGATTCATCTTAGTGAGATGCAGTGGCCCCACCTGATGGGATGCAGTGAAGCCTGTCCATTGGATAAAGTGAATCATCTTAGTGCGAATCAGTGGGGCCTCAGCGTGGGATGCAGTGAAGCCTGTCCATTTCATAAAGTGAATCATCGAAGTGAGATGCAGTGACTCCACCTCGTGGAATGCAGTGAAGCCTGTCCATTGGATAAAGTGAATCATCTTAGTGAGATGCAGTTGCACCACCTCATGGGATTCAGTGAAGTCTGTTCATTAGATAAAGTGAATCATCTTAGTGAGATGCAGCGACGCCACCTCGTGGGATGCAGCAAAGCCTGTCCATTGCATAAAGTGAATCATCTTAGTGCGATGCAGTGGAGCAACCTTGTGGGATGACGTGGAGCCTTTCCATTGCATAAAGTGAATCATCTTAGTGAAAAGCAGTGGCGCCACCTCATGGGATGCAGTGAAGCCTGTCCATTGGATAAAGTGAATCATATTAGTGAGATGCAGTGGTGCCACCTCGTGGGATGCAGTAAAGCTTGTCCATTGGATAAAGTGAATCATCTTAGTGAGATGCAGTGGTGCCACCTCGTGGGATGCAGTAAAGCTTGTCCATTGGATAAAGTGAATCATCTTAGTGAGATGCAGTGGCGCCACCTCATGGGATGCAGTGCAGCCTTTTCATATGATGAACTGGACACAGTGGAGCTGACCCATGGGATGCACTGGGCCTCTTCATAGAATTCAGTGAAACCTCATGGGATGCAGCAAAGACTGTCCATTGGATAAACTGAATCATTGTAGTGAAATGTGGTGACGCCATCTCATGTGATGCAGTGAAGCCTGTCCATAGCATAAAGTGTTAAACAAACCACTTTACCTCGGCACTCTTCAAATATCTCACAGTTGTCATATAGTATGACACAATTATAATTCAGCAAATAGTGTGATTACTCACAGGAAACCAATCCATACAATTAGTCTGCTGCACAAAAACATTTAATATCAAATGATGGCGTTTCATACAAATTTACACAACCAATAACCAGGGTGTAATCCAATACACAAACATATATTTGTTAACAAAAATTCTATTATCATTAGTGAATCCACGGAGGTCAAGATCGTATGGCCTCTCTGTTGGGAACGATGGAAAACAGCCAACACGTGTTTCGTTACATGGTAACTTCTTCAAGGCTTAACGTATGGATGATTGTAGGTCCAAGAAGATTTGAATTTTTTCAAAATGCTAATATCCTATTCTTTTGTAACAACGAAAGATTTGAAACACCCTGTAAAAAGTCCCCAAAGAAGGGAGTGTTCCCCAATGGTAGAATTTGTTCAAGCAGGTAAGTCTCCTAGCGTAGATACATATTCTATAATGTGCTAATATCCCACTTGTATTATGCTGAAATAGGAAAGAAGGCACAGTTGCGTTCGTCTAATAGTCTTGTATTCGATGAGATAGAAGGCTGTGATAAGCATCTCTGGAAACGGCGCGTAGGCCGTATTTCGGCGTTGTATCCCCAAGTATGTAAGAGGAAAAAGTGAATCATCATAGTGAGATGCGGTGGCGCCGCCTCATGGGATGCAGTGAAGCCTGTCCATTGGATAAAGTGAATCATCGTAGTGAGATGCAGTGACTCCACCTCGTGGGATGCATTGAAGCCTGTCCATTGGATAAAGTGAATCATCTTATTGAGACGCAATGGCACCACCTCGTGAGATACAGTGAAGCCTGTCCATTGGCTAAAGTGAGACGCAATGGCACCATCTCGTGGGAAGCAGTGAAGCCTGTCCATTGGATAAAGATAATCATCTTAGCGAGATACAGTGGAGCCACCTCATGGGATGCAGTGCAGCCTTTTCATAGAATTCACTGAAACCTCATGGGATGCAGTGAAGACTGTCCATTGGATAAACTGAATCATCGTAGTGAAATGTGGTGACGACATCTCCTGTGATGCAGTGAAGCCTGTCCATTGGATAAAATGAATCATCTTAGTGAGATGCAGTGGCTCCACCTCGTGTGATGCAGTGAAGCCTGTCCATTGGATAAAGTGAATCATCTTAGTGAGATGCAGTGGTGCCACCTCATGGGATGCAGTGAAGCCTGTCCATTTTATAAAGGGAATCATCTTGGTGAGATGCAGTGGCACCACCTTGTGGGATGCAGTGAAGCCTGTCCATTGGATAAAGTGAATCATCTTAGTGAGATGCAGTGGCACCACCTTGTGGGATGCAGTGAAGCCTGTCCATTGGATAAAGTGAATCATCTTAGTGAGGTGCAGTGGCGCCACCTCGTGGGATGCAGCGAAGCCTGTCCATTGCATAAAATGAATCATCTTAGTGAGATGCAGTGGCTCCACCTTGTGGGATGCAGTGAAGCCTGTCCATTGGATAAAGTGAATCATCTTAGTGAGGTGCAGTGGCGCCACCTCGTTGGATGCAGCGAAGCCTGTCCATTGCATAAAATGAATCATCTTAGTGAGATGCAGTGGCTCCACCTCGTGGGATGCAGTGAAGCCTGTCCATTGGATAAAGTGAATCATCTTAGTGAGATGCAGTGGAGCCATCTTGTGGGATGCAGTGAAGCCTGTCCATTGGCTAAAGTGAATCATCTTAGTGAGATGCAGTGGCGCCACCTGATGGGATGGAGTGAAGCCTGTCCATTGGATGAAGTGAATCATCTTAGTGAGATGCAGTAGTTCCACCTCGTGGAATGCAGTGAAGCCTGTCCATTGGATAAAGTGAATCATCTTAGTGAGATGCAGTGGAGCCATCTTGTGGGATGCAGTGAAGCCTGTCCATTGGCTAAAGTGAATCATCTTAGTGAGATGCAGTGGCGCCACCTGATGGGATGGAGTGAAGCCTGTCCATTGGATGAAGTGAATCATCTTAGTGAGATGCAGTAGTTCCACCTCGTGGAATGCAGTGAAGCCTGTCCATTGGATAAAGTGAATCATCTTAGTGAGATGCAGTGGAGCCACCTCGTGGGATGCAGTGAAGCCTGTACATTGGCTAACGTGAATCATCTTAGTGAGATGCAGTGGCGCCGCCTCATGGGATGTAGCGAAGCCTGCCCATTGCATAACGTGAATCATCTTAGTGAGATTCGGTGGCGCCATCTTGTGGGATGCAGTGAAGCTTGTCAATTAGATAAAGTTAATCATTGTAGTCAGATTCAGTGGCGCCAACTCGTGGGATGCAGTGATGCCTTTTTATAGGATGAACTGGACCCTCCTCCTGGGACGCAGTGGAACCTTCACATGGGACACAATAAAGCCTCCTCATGTCATGCAGTGATGGGATGCACTGAAGCCTCGTGATGGGATACACCGAAGCCTCGTGATCGGAATCACTGAAGCCTCGTGATGGGATGCACTGAAGCCTCGTGATGGGATACACCAAAGCCTCGTGATCGGAATCACTGAAGCCTCGTGATGGGATGCACTGAAGCCTCGTAATAGGATGCACTGAAGCCTCATAATGGGATGCACTGAAGCCTCATAATGGGATGCACTGAAGCCTCGTAATGGGATGCACAGAAGCTTCGTGATGAGATGCACTGAAGACTCGTGATGGGATGCACCGAAGCCTTGTGATGGGATGCACCGAAGCCTCGTGATGGGATGCATTGAAGCCTCGTGATTGGATGCACCAAAGCCTCCTCATACAATGCAGTGAAGCCTCGTGATGGGATGCGCGGAAGCCTTGTGATGAGATGCACTGAAGCCTCATGACGGGATGCACTGTAGCCTCGTGATAGGGTGCACTGAAGCCTTGTGATGAGATGCACTGAAGCCTCGTGATGGGATGCACTGAAGCCTTGTGATGAGATGCACTGAAGCCTGATGATGGGATGCACTGAAGCCTTGTGATGAGATGCACTGAAGCCTCATGATGGGATGCACTGAAGCCTCATAATAGGATGGACTGAAGCCTCGTAATGGGATGCACTGAAGCCTCGTAATGGGATGCACCGAAGCTTCGTGATGAGATGCACTGAAGACTCGTGATGGGATGCACTGAAGCCTTGTGATGGGATGCACCGAAGCCTCGTGATGGGATGCATTGAAGCCTCGTGATCGGATGCACCAAAGCCTCCTCATACGGTGCAGTGAAGCCTCGTGATGGGATGCACTGAAGCCTCGTGATGGGATGCACTGAAGCCTCGTGATGAGAAGCACTGAAGCCTCGTGATGGGATGCACTGAAGCCTCGTAATAGGATGGACTGAAGCCTCGTAATGGGATGCACTGAAGCCTCGTGATGGGATGCGCGGAAGCCTTGTGATGAGATGCACTGAAGTCTCGTGATTGGATGCAGTGAAGCATCGTATTAGGGTGCATTGAAGCCTCGTGATGAGATGCACTGAAGCCTCATGATGGGATGCACTGAAGCCTTGTGATGAGATGCACTGAAGCCTCGTCAGATGCACTGAAGCCTGGTGATGGGATGCACGGAAGCCTTGTGATAGGATGCACTGAAGCCTCGTGATGAGATGCACTGAAGCCTCGTGATGGGATGCACTGGCCTTGTGATGAGATGCACTGAAGCCTTGTGATGGGATTCACTGAAGCCTCATAATGGGATGCACTGAAGCCTCGTAATGGGATGCACTGAAGCCTCGTAATGGGATGCACTGAAGCCTCGTGATGGGATTCACTGAAGATTCGTAATGAGATGCACTGAAGCCTCGTGTTGGGATGCACTGAAGCCTTGTGATGGGATGCCCTGAAGCCTCATCAGATGCACTGAAGCCTCGTAATGGGATGCACTGAAGCCTTGTGATGAGATGCACTGAAGCCTCGTCAGATGCACTGAAGTCTAGTAATGGGATGCACTGAAGCCTCGTGATGAGATGCACTGAAGCCTCATGATGGGATGCACTGAAGCCTTGTGATGAGATGCACTGAAGCCTCATGATGGGATGCACTGAAGCCTTGTGATGGGATGCCTGAAGCCTCGTGATGGTATGCACTGAAGACTCGTGATGGCATACACAGAAGCCTCCTCTTCGGATGCACTGAAGCCTCATGATGGGATGCACTGAAGCCTCCTCGTCGGATGCACTGAAGCCTCATGATGGAATGCACTGAAGCCTCCTCGTCAGATGCACTGAAGCCTCATGATGGGGTGCACTGAAGCCTCCTCATTGGATGCACTGAAGCCTCCTCGTCGGATGCACTGAAGCCTCATGATGGAATGCACTGAAGCCTCCTCGTCGGATGCACTGAAGCCTCATGATGGTATGCACTGAAGCCTCCTCGTCGGATGCACTGAAGCCTCGTTATGGGATGCACTGAAGCCTTGTGATGGGATGCACTGAAGCCTCGTGATGGGATGCTCTGAAGCCTCGTGATAGGATGGACTGAAGCCTCGTCAGATGCACTGAAGCCTCGTAATGGGATGCACTAAAGCCTCGTGATGGGATGCACTGAAGCCTCCTCGTCGGATGCATTGAAGCCTCGTGATGGGATGCACTGAAGCCTCCTCGTCGGATGCACTGAAGCCTCATGATGGGGTGCACTGAAGCCTTGTGATTGGATGCACTAAAGCCTTGTGATGGGATGCACTGAAGCCTCGTGATGGGATGCACTGAAGCCTCCTCGTCGGATCAGTTGAAGCCTCGTGATGGGATGCACTGAAGCCTCCTCGTCGAATGCATTGAAGCCTCGTAATGGGATGCACCAAAGCCTCCTCGTCGGATGCACTGATGACTTGTGATGGGATAAACTGAATTTTCGTAATAGGATACACTGAAGCCTCGTGATAGGATGCACCGAAGCCTCGTGATGGGTAGCACTGAAGCCTCCACTTCAGATGCACTGAAGCCTCGTAATGGGATGCACTGAAGCCTCGTGATGGGATGCATTGAAGCCTTGTGATAGGATGCACTGAAGCCTCTTCGTTGGATGCACTGAAGCCTCGTGATGGGATGCACCAAAGCCTCCACTTCAGATGCACTGAAGCCTCATGATGGTATGCACTGAAGCCTCATGATGGGATGCATTGAAGCCTCATGATGGGGTGCACTGAAGCCTTGTGATTGGATGCACTGAAGCCTCGTGATGGGATGCACTGAAGCCTCCTAGTCGGATGCACTGAAGCCTCATGATGGGGTGCACTGAAGCCTTGTGATTGGATGCACTGAAGCCTCGTGATGGGATGCACTGAAGCCTTGTGATGGGATGCACTGAAGCCTCCTCGTCGGATGCACTGAAGCCTCATGATGGGGTGCACTGAAGCCTTGTGATTGGATGCACTGAAGCCTCGTGATGGGATGCACTGAAGCCTTGTGATGGGATGCACTGAAGCCTCCTAGTCGGATGCACTGAAGCCTCATGATGGGGTGCACTGAAGCCTTGTGATTGGATGCACTGAAGCCTCGTGATGGGATGCAATGAAGCCTTGTGATGGGATGCACTGAAGCCTCCTCGTCAAATGTATTGAAGCCTCATGATGGGATGCACCAAAGCCTCCTCGTCTGATGCACTGATGACTTGTGATGGGATAAACTGAATCTTCGTAATGGGATTCACTGAAGCCTTATGATAGGATGCACTGAAGCCTCGTGATGGGATGCACTGAAGTCTCCACTTCAGATGCACTGAAGCCTCGTGATGGGATGCACTGAAGCCTGGTCAGATGCACTGAAGCGTGGTCATGGGATGCACTGAAGCCTCGTAATGGGATGCACTGAAGCCTCGTGATGGGATTCACTGAAGATTCGTAATGAGATGCACTGAAGCCTCGTGTTGGGATGCACTGAAGCCTTGTGATGGGATGCCCTGAAGCCTTGTGATGGGATGCCCTGAAGCCTCATCAGATGCACTGAAGCCTCGTAATGGGATGCACTGAAGCCTTGTGATGAGATGCACTGAAGCCTCGTCAGATGCACTGAAGTCTAGTAATGGGATGCACTGAAGCCTCGTGATGAGATGCACTGAAGCCTCATGATGGGATGCACTGAAGCCTTGTGATGAGATGCACTGAAGCCTCATGATGGGATGCACTGAAGCCTTGTGATGGGATGCCTGAAGCCTCGTGATGGTATGCACTGAAGACTCGTGATGGCATACACAGAAGCCTCCTCTTCGGATGCACTGAAGCCTCATGATGGGATGCACTGAAGCCTCCTCGTCGGATGCACTGAAGCCTCATGATGGAATGCACTGAAGCCTCCTCGTCAGATGCACTGAAGCCTCATGATGGGGTGCACTGAAGCCTCCTCATTGGATGCACTGAAGCCTCCTCGTCGGATGCACTGAAGCCTCATGATGGAATGCACTGAAGCCTCCTCGTCGGATGCACTGAAGCCTCATGATGGTATGCACTGAAGCCTCCTCGTCGGATGCACTGAAGCCTCGTTATGGGATGCACTGAAGCCTTGTGATGGGATGCACTGAAGCCTCGTGATGGGATGCTCTGAAGCCTCGTGATAGGATGGACTGAAGCCTCGTCAGATGCACTGAAGCCTCGTAATGGGATGCACTAAAGCCTCGTGATGGGATGCACTGAAGCCTCCTCGTCGGATGCATTGAAGCCTCGTGATGGGATGCACTGAAGCCTCCTCGTCGGATGCACTGAAGCCTCATGATGGGGTGCACTGAAGCCTTGTGATTGGATGCACTAAAGCCTTGTGATGGGATGCACTGAAGCCTCGTGATGGGATGCACTGAAGCCTCCTCGTCGGATCAGTTGAAGCCTCGTGATGGGATGCACTGAAGCCTCCTCGTCGAATGCATTGAAGCCTCGTAATGGGATGCACCAAAGCCTCCTCGTCGGATGCACTGATGACTTGTGATGGGATAAACTGAATTTTCGTAATAGGATACACTGAAGCCTCGTGATAGGATGCACCGAAGCCTCGTGATGGGTAGCACTGAAGCCTCCACTTCAGATGCACTGAAGCCTCGTAATGGGATGCACTGAAGCCTCGTGATGGGATGCATTGAAGCCTTGTGATAGGATGCACTGAAGCCTCTTCGTTGGATGCACTGAAGCCTCGTGATGGGATGCACCAAAGCCTCCACTTCAGATGCACTGAAGCCTCATGATGGTATGCACTGAAGCCTCATGATGGGATGCATTGAAGCCTCATGATGGGGTGCACTGAAGCCTTGTGATTGGATGCACTGAAGCCTCGTGATGGGATGCACTGAAGCCTCCTAGTCGGATGCACTGAAGCCTCATGATGGGGTGCACTGAAGCCTTGTGATTGGATGCACTGAAGCCTCGTGATGGGATGCACTGAAGCCTTGTGATGGGATGCACTGAAGCCTCCTCGTCGGATGCACTGAAGCCTCATGATGGGGTGCACTGAAGCCTTGTGATTGGATGCACTGAAGCCTCGTGATGGGATGCACTGAAGCCTTGTGATGGGATGCACTGAAGCCTCCTAGTCGGATGCACTGAAGCCTCATGATGGGGTGCACTGAAGCCTTGTGATTGGATGCACTGAAGCCTCGTGATGGGATGCAATGAAGCCTTGTGATGGGATGCACTGAAGCCTCCTCGTCAAATGTATTGAAGCCTCATGATGGGATGCACCAAAGCCTCCTCGTCTGATGCACTGATGACTTGTGATGGGATAAACTGAATCTTCGTAATGGGATTCACTGAAGCCTTATGATAGGATGCACTGAAGCCTCGTGATGGGATGCACTGAAGTCTCCACTTCAGATGCACTGAAGCCTCGTGATGGGATGCACTGAAGCCTGGTCAGATGCACTGAAGCGTGGTCATGGGATGCACAGAAGCCTTGTGATAGGATGCTCTGAAGCCTCGTAATGGGATGCACTGAAGCCTCGTGATAGGATGCACTGAAGCCTCGTGATGAGATGCACTGAAGCCTCGTGATGGGATGCACTGGCATTGTGATGAGATGCACTGAAGCCTTGTGATAGGATGCACTGAAGTCTTGTGATGGGATGCACTGATGCCTCGTCAGATGCACTGAAGCCTCGTAATGGGATGCACTGAAGCCTTGTGATTTGATGTACTGAAGCCTCATAATTGGATGCACTGAAGCCTCGCAATGGAATGCACTGAAGCCTAGTGATGAGATGCACTGAAGCCTCATGATGGGATGCACTGAAGCCTTGTGATGGGATGCCCTGAAGCCTCGTCAGATGCACTGAAGCCTAGTAATGGGATGCCTGAAGCCTCGTGATGGTATGCACTGAAGACTCGTGATGGAATACACAGAAGCCTCCTCTTCGGATGCACTGAAGCCTCATGATGGGATGCACTGAAGCCTCCTCGTCGGATGCACTGAAGCCGCGTTATGGGATGCACTGAAGCCTCCTCGTCGGATGCACTGAAGCCTCAAGATGGGGTGCACTGAAGCCTCCTCGTCGGATGCACTGAAGCCTCATGATGGTATGCACTAAAGCCTCATTATGGGATGCACTGAAGCCTCGTGATGAGATGCACTGAAGCCTCATGATGGGATGCACTGAAGCATTGTAATGGGATGCCTGAAGCCTTGTGATGGTATGCACTGAAAACTCGTGATGGAATACACAGAAGCCTCCTCTTCGGATGCACTGAAGCCTCATGATGGGATGCACTGAAGCCTCCTCGTCGGATGCACTGAAGCCTCATGATGGAATGCACTGAAGCCTCATGATGGTATGCACTGAAGCCTCCTCGTCGGATGCACTGAAGCCTCGTTATGGGATGCACTGAAGCCTTGTGATGGGATGCACTGAAGTCTTGTGATGGGATGCACTGAAGCCTCGTGATAGGATGGACTGAAGCCTCGTCAGATGCACGGAAGCCTCGTAATGGGATGCACTGAAGCCTTGTGATTTGATGCACTGAAGCCTTATAATGGGATGCACTGTGTGAGAAGTTGGCCTGGTATATGCTGTCCACTAATTAAAGTGGGCACCTTGCACCAGTCCAAACGACCCTTATTGATGATTAGGTTAAAGACAACCTTTATAGAAAGCTATCCTAGTGGTAGCTGTGGAGAGCAGCCTTCAGGCTAAGTCTTGAAGGAATGTAAAGCAGCTTGTTTCACCAGTATATAACCTCCTGAATGACCAAATGAAAGGAGAACCACACCAGGTGTATAAAAAATATATGTATTTATTACTAAACACTCTCTACTAACCTCTTTATGAGATTAGAGAACAATACACACAATATTAAATCACTAGAACGACAGTAAATAGCACAATACACAGCGGGCTCCAGGGGGAGACCGAACCATATACTAAGAAAGTGGTATAAGAACCACGACTTGACTAGACACAGTGCTTAGAGCACGTAGAATCGCTGGGACCCCAAGGAACCCCCGAAGGTAGTGACACAGGGGACCCACGGAGGACGGGTCCAGTGTGGGAACACAGACGCGAGCTCCGTACAACTCTATGGGAAAGTCGCGGTTGGAATTTTAAAGATTAAGGCCATTTAGGAGAGGACTTCAAGCAAACCCAGCTAAACATAGAAGGTTCTAAGGCCAGCACCCTTGAGAGTACCGAGGTACCCGTGTTACCTATCCCAGAGGAGCCGGGTGCATAGGGGTCAAGTGGTGTCGGAAACCCTCGTCGTTTTCAATGGCGTGATGCGAGAAAGTACTGCTGCCGTGGAGAAGAAAAGTGTCCGGTGTGATCCAAGCCTGGATCAGAGATGTGAAGAACCTGAAAGCAGAGGGGACAAAGTCTGGGTCACTTCAAGTGACCAGGAGCGGAGCAATCGAATGCCCACCGATGTTGGGTGCTTCAGGTGCGAAGAGGTGAAGCTTGACTCTGCAGCCACGGGGACCAGGAGATGTTTGCGATGACCACAGTCCGGATTCGAGCTGTCCCATGAAGGATGTCGAGTGCTGGGGGGTCAGGGTCTGGATTGAACACCAACAAGCCTTGGCAACTGCAACCCATGCAGTCAGAGGAAAGATGCTTCTGTGAGGACCAGCAAGGTCCTGGGGACTCCCCAAGCAATGGAGAGTCAGGGCACGTCTGGAGCAACCAGGGAAGCCCACTGAAAGTTAAAGTTGCCTTCTCAGGGACCCACAGGCCAACGGACCAGGGATCGCAAAGGGACCTCGAGAGGAATCACAAAGTGCCAGCCCACGGAACACTCGTGGAGTGTAGGCCGGAAATCTTCAGTGGAATTACTGCTCGGGGTCAGGATTACAAGAAGCCCAAAGCACAGCTTCAGGGATTGCCGAAAAGCATATGGTGCTGCAAATGTACATGGTGCCCAGGGGTATGGGTTTCACGGTCCCCACGAGGGATACGGGCCTCAGAATTGCTGAGAGCGTAGATCAACCTCAGAGACCTCGGGAACCCACCTCCTGTATTGCAGAAATCTTCGGAATCCTTCGGGAGCTTCGTAGATGCAAACCGGTCAGATGCATTTAGGTACCTGCTCAGCAGGGGAGTAACTCCTTTACTCCAAGGGAGATTCTTCAGTCGTCCAGCAAAGCGTAGATCGTCAAAGGTTACTTGGTTTCTGTAGCAGAATTTAGTCCAGGTAATATCTAAAGTCCTGTAGCCAGGGGTTCCTACTTTATACCCAAGGAAGGGGTGGGACAAACTCTGGGGACCCACCTATGGGAGGGTCAGGACACACTACATGGACATGCTACACCCATGTCCTTTGTCCAGTTTCGTGCCAGAGCAGGGGCTGATAGCCCCTGCAACCGGTTTGAGCTGGACTATGCACGAGGATACCAAATGTGCCCCCAGTGCAGACATCAAAGCACTCTTAGAGTGCACCCACCCAGCCCCAATACACTAAAGCCTGTCTGGGAGGTGGTCACACCTCCGTGTGACAGGAAACCTATTGTCAAGCCTTCCCCTGCCGGAGTTTCGTCCAGCAGCAGGAGGGCAGACTCATGTCTGTGGCTGACAGCATCCTTTTTGTGATGCCAGGGTTCTGTGAAGCTGGTACCGGGTGTACCGGTGTTGTCATATTTCTCCCTCTAGGAGGGTGGAATCATACCTCCCACACCAGTTACTGGTGTGGAGGTATGATTCCAAGGTGTTTGACACCAAACACGACATGTTTCCATGCATCCGTATTAAAGTTAGCATTTACCGCGAGGTTATAATGCACTTAAGTATATATGGTTGGCTGCATCACAAACAACCCCAGAGAATAGGTTCCGAAGGCTGCAGAGGGGCTCTGCTCATGCATGGGCACCCTCTCACATAAAATCCAGCACCCTGCCTTCAGGATTTATAAGGCCTGCCATAGGGGTGACTGATAGGCTTATATGTGCAGTGATTAGGATAGATATAGTGAACCTATATCTAAGTAAGGGGTGCATGCACCACCTTACACAGGCTGCAGTAGCAGACCTTTGGTGTCATTTTAAAGGGTCTTTAAGGGGTGGCATAATACATGCTGCAGCCCCTGGGAGGCCTCTGGGGTACCAATGCCCTGGGTACATAGTATACCATATACTAGGGACTTATAAGGGTACCCCAGAATCCAACCTGGAGTGTACCTAAAGTACATGCAATCAATTTAGAGGAGAACCCAGCTAGACTGGGGTCCTGAATAGCAGGATCCCAGTCAGACTAAGTCGAAAACAGTGAAACATCTGCAAAAAGTGGGGGTAACTATAAGAAGCAGATCCTACTCTCCTACACAACCCCCCAAACATCAGGACATTAAACTAACCTTAACCAGTTGAGTCTTCATGGTCTAAGTGGAAATATCTGGAGAGTCCATCTGCATTGGCATGGCTACTCCCAGGTCTATGTTCCACTGTATAGTCCATCCCCTGTAGGGAAATGGACCACCTCAAAAGTTTGGGGTTTTCACCCTTCATCTGTTTTAGCTATAAGAGGGGCTTATGGTCTGTCTGAACAATGAAGTGAGTGCCAAACAAGTATGGCCTCAGCTTCTTCAGAGCCCAAACCACAGCAAAGGCTTCCCTCTCAATGGCTGACCAACGTTTCTCTCTGGGGGTCAGCCTTCTGCTAATAAAAGCTACTGGCTGATCCTGACCTTCATCATTCAATTGTGATAACACAGCCCCTACCCCCAACTCATATGCATCTGTTTGGACAATGAATTGTTTGGAGTAGTCAGGACTTTGCAGAATGGGAGCAGTGCACATGGCCTGCTTCAGGTCATCAAATGCCTTTTGACAGCTGACTGTCCACTGAACTTTCTTTGGCATTCTCTTGGAAGTTAAGTCATTCAAAGGGGTCACTATGGATCCATCTCCTTTGACAAACCTCCTATAGTACCCAGTCAGGCCCAAGAAAGCTCTGACCTGAGTCTGGGTGGTTGGAGCAACCCAGTCCATGATGGTCTGGATTTTGCTCTGCAATGGTTGAACCTGGCCTCCACCCACAAGGTGGCCCAGGTATACAACTTGACTCTGCCCTATCTGGCACTTGGTGGCCTTGATAGTGAGGCCTGCTTTCTGCAGGGCCTCCAAAACATTTTGCAGGTGATCCTCCCAGGTGGAGCTAAAGACAGCAAAATCATCTAGATATGCTTCACTATAGGCTTCCAGGCCTGTAAGGACTTTGTTCACCAACCTTTGAAAAGTGGCAGGTGCATTCTTCAAACCAAAGGGCATCACCACAAATTGGTAGTGCCCACTAGGGGGTTGAGAATGCTGTTCTGGCTTTTGCATCCTCAGCTAGTCTGATCTGCCAGTAGCCAGCTGTCAGGTCAAATGTGCTCAGAAACTTGGCTGAGGCCAAAGTATCTATAAGCTCATCTGCACTAGGGATTGGATGGGCATCAGTCCTAGTGACTGCATTGAGACCTCTGTAGTCCACACAAAACCTCATCTCTCTCTCTTACCACCCTGGGTGTGAGGTTTAGGTACCAAGACTACTGGACTAGCACAAGGGATATCTGAGGGTTCAATCACACCCAAATCCAACATCTTCTGGACTTCAGTCCTGATGCAGTCCCTGACATGGTCAGGTTGCCTGTAAATCTTATTTTTAACAGGCAGACTGTCCCCAGTGTCCACTTCATGAGTGCACCAGGTAGTCTGACCTGGAGTCAGAGAGAACATATGTCTAAACTGGTTGAGAACCTTTCTGCAATCAGTTTGCTGCTGGTCAGTGAGGCTGCCTGCCAAGGCTACACCATCTACTGAACCATCATCAGGGTTCTGTGAGAGCAGGTCAGGGAGTGCATCATTCTCTTCCTCCTCTCCCTCATCAGTACCCATGAGCAAGCCCATGTCTGCCCTGTCAACATATGGTTTGAGCCTGTTGACATGGAGCACCCTATGGGGGCTCCTGGGAGTTCCAAGGTCTACCAGGTAGGTAACCTCTCCCTTTTGTTCAACAATGGTATGGGGGCAACTTCACTTGTCTTGGAGGGCTGCTGGGGCCACAGGCTCCAACACCCATACTTTCTGTCCTGGCTGATAAACAGTCAACACAGCCTTTTGGTCATGCCAGGCCTTTTGTAATTCCTGGCTAGCCTCAAGGTTTTTAGTTGTCTTCTTCATGTACTTAGCCATCCGGGAGCAGAGACTAAGTACATAGTCCACAATATCCTGTTTAGGGGGTTTGAGAGGTAACTCCCATCCCTCCTTCACTAGACACAATGGACCCCTAACTGGATGTCCAAACAGAAGCTCAAATGGGCTGTAACCAACCCCCTTCTGTGGAACCTCTCTGTAGGCAAAGAGAAGGCAGGGCAAACGTATGTCCCATCTGCGCCTAAGCTTTTCTGGGAGACCTTTAATCATGCCCTTTAAGGTTTTGTTGAACCTTTCAACTAAACCATTGCATTGTGGGTGATAAGGGGTGGTAAATTTGTAATTGACACCACACTCCTTCCAAATAGCAGTTAAGTAACTAGACATGAAGTTTGCATCTCTGTCTGATACTACCTCCTTAGGAAAACCCACCCTGGAAAGGATTCCCAGGAGGGCGCTTGCCACCACAGGAGCTGTGGTGGTCCTAAGGGGAATTGCCTCCGGATACCTAGTGGCATGGTCCACCACCACCAGTATAAATCTGTGCCCAGATGCAGTTTGAGGATCCAGGTGACCAACAATGTCAATCCTTACCCTTTCAAAGGGAACCCCCACCACAGGTAGTGGTATCAGGGGGGCCTTTGTAGTGCTACCTGCCTTACCACTGGCTTGACAGGTGACACAGGAGCGACAAAACTCCTTGGTGTCTTCAGACATATGAGGCCAATGAAAGTGAGGGACAATTCTGTCTCAAGTCTAGTTTTGGCCTAGGTGACCAGCTAATGGGATATCATGTGCTAGTGTCAATAGGAAGCTCCTAAACTTCAGAGGTATAACCAACCTCCTGGTGGCTCCAGGCTTGGGGTCTCTACACTCTGAGTAAAGGAATCCATCATCCCCGTAGATCCTATGGGACCCACTAGCACTCCCAGCAGCCTCAGCTTGCTGTCTGAGGGGTTCAAGAGAGGGGAACTCAGCTGCTCCTGGCTCAGATCTGCCCTGGAAGGGCCCCCTGTCCCCAAGAACTCAACCTGATCAGGTTCAAGCTCATCTGGGACAGTTCCTTCTTCAGGACTAAGATCAGCTCCCTCAAGAGACTGATCTGGATTCTGAGGCAGGGGGGAAGACACTGCCTTAACCCTACTGCTCCTTCTCTTGGAAGGCGCCTGGTCAATTTTTCCAGGATCCAGGGCCTGTTCAGTGTTAGACATTTTTGCCTGTGACCTGGTCATAGCAAACACATCTGCAGGGATACCCAACATTTCTGCATGAGTCCTGAGTTCCACTTCAGACCAAGCTGAAGTTTCTAAATCATTGCCCAACAAGCATTCAACAGGGAGGTCTGCACTTACCACAACCTTCTTAGGGCCAGTTACCCCTCCCCAGGAGAAATTAACAACTGCCAAGGAATGGTCTGTCCTGACATTGCTAGCATTGGTCACTTGGTACATCTCACCAAGTATGATTTGCTCAGGAGCCACAAGATCTTTTGTCACCATTGTGACACTTGCTCCTGTGTTCCTGAATGCCAAGGCCTCTTTTCCATTCATTAAAGGCTGTTGTCTGTATTTGCCCAGATTACCGGGGCTTACAAATAAGGAGGCCATATCCATGCCTCCATCACAGATCAGCATAGCCTGAGTTGGAACTCTGACTAGGCCAGAGTCCATCTCAGATCCCAGGGTTAACCCTACTACACCCTTATTTGGAGTACCACCACTTGGAGCTGAACTAGGGGGAACAGTTGCCTTAGGGGCAGTGGTGGTTAGAGTTGAGTTCTTGGATTTGGTACAATCACTTGTCCAATGGGTCTTCTGTTTACAGATTTGACACCATGGCTTCTTCTTGCCTTTTCCCTTGTTTGATTGTGACTCCCCACCAGATGCAGATTTTTGGGGCCATTTAGAAGACTTCTGGTCTTTACCCTTCTCCCCACCCTTATCAGAGTTTTTAGAATCTTGCTTCTTGGAGTCACCACGTTGGTTCTGAACCTTCTGCCTCACCCTGGTTCTGACCCATTTGTCTGCCTTCTGGCCCAATTCTTGGGGAGAGGTCAGATCAGAATCCACAAGGTACTGATGCAACAGTTGATTTTGAGAGTTATTAAGGATCTGCTCTCTCATGATTAAATTATACAATCCTTTGAAATCACACACCTTACTGCCAAGTAACCAGCCTTCCAGAGCCTTAGTAGCACAATCTACAAAGTCAACCCAGTCCTGAGTCTGTGCCTTTTGGGTGTCTCTGAACTTTAACCTGTATTGTTCAGTGGTTAGGCCAAACCCATCAATCAGAGCACTCTTCAGGACTTTGTAATTATCAGCATCCTCTTCTCTTACAGTGAGGAGCTTGTCTCTACCTTTGACTGCAAAGGAGAGCCACAAGATTGCTGCCCACTGCTCCTGAGGGAGCCTCTGTACCTTACAGGCCCTCTCCAGTGCAGTTATCCATTTGTGGATGTCATCCCCACTCTGGTAGGGAGGGACAATCTTGTTCAGGTTCCTATGGTCCTGAGTATGTTCTCTACTCCTAGGGACACTGTAGCTGCCACCATGGGGCTCTAGCCCCAACTTCTGAGAAGCTCTCTGAAGCTCCAGGGATTCCCTATCTAAGGCCAATTGCTCTCTCTTGATTCTGAGCTTAGCTCTCTCAAACTCAAGCAGTTGCCACTTTTTCTCATAAGAGGACTCCCTTTTATGAGACACAGAGCTCCCTACAGATGTACCAGAATGATTAGATTCCTGAGAAGGAGATCTTGCTCTTCTTGGTAAACTGTTAACCCTTCCAGGTGGGGTAAAGAGAGGTCCACTGAGGCCTCCTTCCTCACCTTCAGGAAGAATTGGGTTGTCCAGGTTAGAATCATTTTGATCCTCCTGCCAGCATCAGAGTCCAGGTCATTGAAGTTCTCACTTCCTGTCCTTTCCTCTTCTGCTGTCCCACCCCCTTTGCCTACCTCATCAGACCCTGGAGTCTTTCTGAGGTAATCTAAAAGCAAAGTCTCTATGAGACGTTGGGTGTTTGGATTTTTCCCTGTCTTCAGTTTCCTAGATGTACACATGGCTCTCAATTCCTGGAATGAGAGATGGTCATACTTAGTTGGCAAGGAGCCACTGGCTTCAGGCCTAGAAGACATGCTAGTGTGGTGTATGCACCTACCTACTCTTAGTGGGAACTGAACTCTCTTGAGTTAGAGAAAGGGTGTGCTAGGCCCTTGACTTACCCAACTCTAAGTTCAGTAGAACTTACTTTATTCTAGTCTTGATTTATATGTACCTAAGTACCTTTAGTGGTTTTCAGTTAGTCACTCAATGAGATTATCTGGTAAAACAATAGCAAGCTTGAATCCCAACCGCTGCACACCAATGTGAGAAGTTAGCCTGGTATATGCTGTCCACTAATTAAAGTGGGCACCTTGCACCAGTCCAAATTACCCTTATTGATGATTAGGTTAAAGACAACCTTTATAGAAAGCTATCCTAGTGGTAGCTGTGGAGAGCAGCCTTCAGGCTAAGTCTTGAAGGAATGTAAAGCAGCTTGTTTCACCAGTATATAACCTCCTGAATGACCAAATGAAAGGAGAACCACACCAGGTGTATATAAAATATATGTATTTATTACTAAACACTCTCTACTAACCTCTTTATGAGATTAGAGAACAATACACACAATATTAAATCACTAGAACGACAGTAAATAGCACAATACACAGCGGGCTCCAGGGGGAGACCGAACCATATACTAAGAAAGTGGTATAAGAACCATGACTTGACTAGACACAGTACCTAGAGCACGTAGAATCGCTGGGACCCCAAGGAACCACCCAAGGTAGTGACACAGGGGACCCACGGAGGACGGGTGCAGTGTGGGAACACAGACGTGAGCTCCGTACAACTCTATGGGAAAGTCACGGTTGGAATTTTAAAGATTAAGGACACTTAGGAGAGGACTTCAAGCAAACCCAGCTAAACAGAGAAGGTTCTAAGTCCAGCACCCTTGACAGTACAGAGGTACCCGTGTTACCTATCCCAGAGGAGCCGGGTGCATAGGGGTCAAGTGGTGTCGGAAACCCTCGTCGTTTTCAATGGCGTGATGCGAGAAAGTACTGCTGCCGTGGAGAAGAAAAGTTTCCGGTGTGATCCAAGCCTGGATCAGAGATGTGAAGAACCTGAAAGCAGAGGGGACAAAGTCTGAGTCACTTCATGTGACCAGGAGCGGAGCAATCGAATGCCCACCGATGTCGGGTGCTTCAGGTGCGAAGAGGTGAAGCTTGACTCTGCAGCCACGGGGACCAGGAGATGTCTGCGATGACCACAGTCCGGATTCGAGCTGTCCCATGAAGGATGTCGAGTGCTGGGGGGTCAGTGTCCGGATTGAACACCAACTAGCCTTGGCAACTACAACCCATGCAGTCAGAGGAAATATGCTTCTGTGAGGACCAGCAAGGTCCTGGGGACACCCCAAGCAATGGAGAGTCAGGGCACGTCTGGAGCAACCAGGAAAACCCACTGAAAGTTAAAGTTGCCTTCTCAGGGACCCACAGGCCAATGGACCAATGATCGCAAAGGGACCTCGAGAGAAATCACAAAGTGCCAGCCCACGGAACACTCGTGGAGTGTAGGCCGTAAATCTTCAGTGGAATTACTGCTTGGGGTCAGGACTACAAGCAGCCCAAAGCACAGCTTCAGGGATCGCCGAAAAGCATATGCTGCTGCAAATGTACACGGTGCCCAGGGGTACGGGTTTCACAGTCCCCACGAGGGATATGGGCCTCAGAATTGCTGAGAGCGTAGATCAACCTCGAGGACCTTGGGAACCCACCTCCTGTATTGCAGAAATCTTCAGAGTCCTTCGGGAGCTTCGTAGATGCAAACCGGTCAGATGCGTTTAGGTGCCTGCTCAGCAGGGGAGTAACTCCTTTACTCCAAGGGAGATTCTTCAGTCGTCCAGCATAGCGTAGATCATCGAAGGTTACTTGGTTTCTGTAGCAGAGTTTAGTCCAGGTAATATCTAAAGTCCTGTAGCCAGGGGTTCCTACTTTATACCCAAGGAAGGGGTGGGGCAAACTCTGGGGACCCACCTATCGGAGGGTCAGGACAGAGGGGTGGCTACACCCATCTCCTTTGTCCAGTTTCGCGCCAGAGCAGGGGCTGATAGCCCCTGCAACCGG
Source organism: Calotriton arnoldi (assembly GCA_963921515.1). Classification (NCBI taxonomy): domain Eukaryota; kingdom Metazoa; phylum Chordata; class Amphibia; order Caudata; family Salamandridae; genus Calotriton; species Calotriton arnoldi. The sequence continues at coordinate 1,623,684 of CAWUFW010004038.1, forward strand.
TTTGAGCTGGACTATGCACGAGGACACCAAATGTGCCCCCAGTGCAGACATCAAAGCACTCTGAGAGTGCACCCACCCAGCCCCAATACACTAAAGCCTGTCTGGGAGGTGGTCACACCTCCCTGTGACAGGAAACCTATTGTCAAGCCTTCCCCTGCCGGAGTTTCGTCCAGCAGCAGGAGGGCAGACTCGTGTCTGTGGCTGGAAGCATCCATTTTGTGATGCCAGTGTTCTGTGAAGCTGGTACCGGGTGTACCGGTGCTGTCATATTTCTCCCTCTAGGAGGGTGGAATCATACCTCCCACACCAGTTACTGGTGTGGAGGTATGATTCCAAGGTGTTTGACACCAAACACGACATGTTTCCATGCAGCCGTATTAAAGTTAGCATTTACCGCGAGGTTATAATGCACTTAAGTATATATGGTTGGCTGCATCACAAACAACCCCGGAGAATAGGTTCCAAAGGCTGCAGAGGGGCTCTGCTCATGCATGAGCACCCTCTCACATAAAACCCAGCACCCTGCCTTCAGGATTGATAAGGCCTGCCATAGGGGTGACTGATAGGTTTATATGTGCAGTGATTAGGATAGATATAATGAACCTATATCTAAGTAAGGGGTGCATGCACCACCTTACACAGGCTTCAGTAGCAGACCTGTGGTGTCCTTTTAAATGGTCTCTCAGGGGTGGCATAATACATGCTGCAGCCCCTGGGAGGCCTCTGGGGTACCTATGCCCTGGATACATAGTATACCATATACTAGGGACTTATAAGGGTACCCCAGAATCCAATCTGGAGTGTACCTAAAGTACTTGCAATCAATTTAGAGGAGAAAGCAGCTAGACTGGGGTCCTGAATAGCAGGATCCCAGTCAGACTAAGTCAAAAACAGTGAAACATCAGCAAAAAGTGGGGGTAACTATAAGAAGCAGATCCTACTCTCCTACACACTGAAGCCTCGTAATGGGATTCACTGAAGCCTCGTGATGAGATGCACTTAAGCCTTGTGATGGGATGCACTGAAGCCTTGTGTTGGGATGCCCTGAAGCCTCGTCAGATGCACTGAAGCCTCGTAATGGGATGCACTGAAGCCTTGTGATGAGATCCACCGAAGCCTCATCAGATGCACTGAAGCCTAGTAATGGGATGCACTGAAGCCTCGTGATGAGATGCACTGAAGCCTCGTGATGGGATGCACTGAAGCCTTGTGATGGGATACCCTGAAGCCTCGTGATGGTATGCACTTAAGACTCGTGATGGAATACACAGAAGCCTCCTCGTCGGATGCACTGAAGCCTTTGTGATGGGATGCACTGAAGCCTCCTCGTTGGATGCACTGAAGCCTCATGATGGAATGCACTGAAGCCTCCTCGTCGGATGCACTGAAGCCTCATGATGGTATGCACTGAAGCCTCCTCGTCGAATGCACTGAAGCCTCATGAAGGTATGCACTGAAGCCTCCTCGTCGGATGCACTGAAGCCTCGTTATGGGATGCACTGAAGCCTTGTGATAGGATGCACTGAAGCCTTGTGATGGGATGCACTGAAGCCTCATGATAAGATGGACTGAAGCCTCCTCGTCTGATGCATTGAAGCCTCGTGATTGGATGCACTGAAGCCTCGTGATTGGACGCACTGAAGCGTTTTCGTGGGATGCACTGAAGCCTCATGATGGGATGCACTGAAGCCTTCTCGTCGGATGCACAGAAGCCTCATGATGGGGTGCACTGAAGCCTTGTGATGGGATGCACTGAAGCCTCCTCGTCGGATGCATTGTAGCCTCGTGATGGGATGCACTGAAGCCTCCTCGTCGAATGCATTGAAGCCTCGTGATGGGATAAACTGAATCGTCATAATCGGATACACTGAAGCCTCGTGATAGGATGCACTGAAGCCTCCACTTCAGATGCACCGAAGCCTCGTAATGGGATGCATGGAAGCCTCGTGATGGGATGCACTGAAGCCTTGTGATGGGATGCATGGAAGCCTCGTGATGGGATGCACTGAAGCCTCTTCGTCGGATGCACTGAAGCCTCGTGATGGGATGCACTGAAGCCTCCTCGTCAGATGCACTGATGCCTCGTGATGGGATAAACTGAATCCTCGTGATGGGATGCACTGAAGCCTCGTGATGCGATGCACCGCAGCCTTCTCGTCAGATGCACTGATGCCTCATGATGGGATAAACTGAATCCTCGTAATGGGATGCACTGAAGCTTCATGATGGGATGCACTGAAGCCTCATGATGGGATGCCTTGAAGCCTCGTAATGGGATGCACTGAAGCCTCATAATGGTATGCACTGAAGCATCATGATGGGATGCATTGAAGCCTCATCGGATGCACTGAAGCCTTGTGATGGGATGTACTGAAGCCTTGTGATAGGATGCACTGAAGCCTCCTCGTGAGATGCACTGATGCCTCGTGATGGGTTAAACTGAATCCTCGTGATGGGATGCACTGAAGCCTCGTGATGGGATGCACTGAAGCCTCCTCATCAGATGCACTGATGCCTCGTGATGGGATGCACTGAAGCCTCGTGATGGGATGCACCGCAGCCTTCTCGTCAGATGCACTGATGCCTCGTGATGGGATGCACTGAAGCCTCCTCATCAGATGCACTGAAGCCTCGTGATGGGATGCACTGAAGCCTCGTGATGGGATGCACCGCAGCCTTCTCCTCAGATGCACTGATGCCTCGTGATGGGATGCACTGAAGCTTCATGATGGGATGCACTGAAGCCTCATGATGGGATGCATTGAAGCCTTGTCGGATTCACTGCCTCGTCAGATGCACTGATGACTCGTGATGGGTTAAACTGAATCCTCGTGATGGGATGCACTGAAGCCTCGTGATGGGATGCACCGAACCCTCCACGTCAGATGCACTGATGCCTCGTGATGGGATAAACTGAATCCTAGTAATGGGATGCACTGAAGCTTCATGATGGGATGCACTGAAGCCTCATGATGGGATGCACTGAAGCCTCGTAATGGCATGCAATGAAGCCTCATAATGGGATGCACTGAAGCCTCGTGATGGGATGCACCGAAGCCTCCACGTCAGATGCACTGATGCCTCGTGATGGGATAAACTGAATCCTCGTAATGGGATGCACTGAAGCTTCATGATGGGATGCACTGAAGCCTCATGATGGGATGCACTGAAGCCTCGTAATGGCATGCACTGAAGCCTCATAATGGGATGCACTGAAGCCTCGTGATGGGATGCATTGGAGCCTCATCGGATGCACTGAAGCCTTGTGATGGGATGCACTGAAGCCTTGTGATGAGATGCACTGAAGCCTCGTGATGGGATGCATTGAAGCCTCATCGGATGCACTGAAGCCTTCTGATGAGATGCACTGAAGACTCGTCAGATGCACTGAAGTTTCGTGATAGGATGCACTGAGGCCTCGTGATGGGATACACTGAGGCCTCGTGATAGGATGCACTGAAGCCTCGTGATGGGATGCACTGAAGCCTCATGACGGGATGCACTGAAGCCACCTCGTCGGATGCACTGAAGCCTCATGATGGATGCACTGAAGCCTCATGACGGGATGCACTGAAGCCACCTCGTCGGATGGACTGAAGCCTCGTTATGGGATGCACTGAAGCCTTCTGATGGGATGCACTGAAGCCTCGTGATGGGATGCACTGAGGCCTCGTGATGGGATGCACTGAAGCCTCATGATGGAATGCACTGAGGCCTTGTGAAGCGACGCACCAAAGCCTCCTCATACAGTGCAGTGAAGCCGCTGTGGAATGCTGCAAAGCCTCATCACAGGTCATAAGCAGTGCATTTGGTGTGGGAGTTATGGTTGGCACGGCTGTTGTGCTTTTCTTCTTTGGAGTGCACTTCAACCGCGCTCGCTAACACCCGCTGCGTATGTCCTTCAGTCGTATTTGAGAGTGGTTTGGTCACAGGCCCTGTGCCCGTTCCCCCTGCACACTGCTTAAGCGGTTTGGTCGCTGCACGGAGATGGCCATAAGGAACTGTTGGATGTGGTTCATGATAAAAAACAAAATTCACTTAAAAAACTAAGGTTAAAGAGAAGTTGTGGTTAGCATTGGTTAGAACACCCCAACATATGCTTAAAACATAAAAAATTCACCTAGGAAACACTGTTAAAGTGCAGTTATGATTGCAAATTGAAACACTGAAATTCGCAATTTAAGTTTAGGACTCCAATCCATAGCTCGCAAACCCAATGCAACGCTAATGACCTCATAAAATGTATACTAAAAGAAACAACACCTGAAAATTAAAAGTAACTGTGCAACAACACGCAACCAAACCCGTTAGTGATGCCGCACATGACCACTGTAAAAGGGCTCACAGCGCGTGTAATCGCATCTGCTTCGTTAAGGGTGGGGTCATGAGCATTGCGTTTCGGTGTGGTTTACGGTTTCATGGCTGTTGTCCCAGTTATGGGTTGTGCTCCCATCTCACTTCTGTCCAATATATCTGTAAATTCAATATTTCATTTTAAATATATAATCTTGAATGTACACATACAGGGGCTTATTTACAAGCCCCTTGCGCCACGTTGCGTCATTTTTAACATGGGAATAGTGGAGTACGGGTGGCGCAAGGGCCTTGTAAATAGGCCCCACAGTGAGCAGAAGTGAGACAGCCCCTTAACTGTGAACATCAGAATAAAAATCAAAGATTGGAAACCTGAGTTTTTCGTAAAAGCGCTTCAGGAAGCAGCATGTGAGACGCTGGGAGCTTTCATCCCTCGTCTCTTAAAACGTCATCCCATGCAGCAAACTGCTAAGAGCTGGGAGAATTCGTAGCAGCAATACTTGATATGTGAAAGAACAACCTGGGATAATGGACCGCCTAGGGAGAAGAGGAAATAAAAGGTAAATATTTTAAATGGCTAAACACAAAGCAGGGAGCAGGACAAGAGAGGTTTGCGCTTTAAAAGGGGCAGAAAGAAGAAACAGCCTTGAGGCAGCACACAAAAGACTCCTACAGCACACTAGAGTCATTAAGGACTTTGGTTCAAATTACCCAGTGGCAAAATATTTCAAGAAACGTCACAATGGGAATGTGGAAATGTTACGATTTTCAGTGATAGTTATTGTTCCCACATCCATTAGGGGAGGAAATAGGGACTGCACTCCTAGGAAACTGGAATCGAGGTCCATTATCAAAGCAAACAAGAGAAACATTTGCTCTAATGAGGAGTTATTAACCCACTTGTGAATTGTATTAGGATCAAACTGCTATGTAAAACTCTCTTTGTGAACCTGTCACTTTTATGGTTCTGCTCAATCTACCTGGCTTCTCTTTTGTTTTTTTATTTCTTTTCTGTTATATCCTTTTATTTCTTTGTGTTTTTGATTAGAGACATAGCGGTATCCTGACTGATGATATTCGAGTATAAAGAAGGAATTTTCTCCTTCCATATCATTAGGGAAGTTGAGATCAAACAATTAGGGCTTATGAGTGCAGCTGATGAATCAATTGAGGAAGATTTTATATGCACACTGGGGCTTAATAATGAATTCAAGTTTCAACAGTATGACACACCTATCACAGAGCCTGCTAGGCCGTAAAGCATTGTTTTAAGTGAACTCATCTATTTACAATAAATGCACCCAGCTACAACAATAACACAGTAGATATTATTTGAGACACTTGTTCGTTTTTTCAGTCTGCCCATCCATCTGTGGATGATGACTAGAGGACAGATGAGTGTCAACCTTCATAAAGACACAAATAGATTGGCAAAAAATAAGAACAACTGCCAACTGTGACCCTCTATCTGTGATCAGCATTGAGATGACGTCCTTGTACGTGTACCACATTTTAAAGGAATGTTGCAGTCAAATCTTTTGCTGAAGGTAAACCTTTCAGGGGTATGAAGCGTACTGTTTTGGTCAGATAATCCACTAACAGGAACTGGTTTTTTCATAAAGGCAACTCTACAATAAACCAAGAGACCCTGTGTGCCAGAGCATGGGAGGCACTGGTCATGGTTGCAATAGTCCAGTGAGTCCTAGATATGAATGTTACTCTCGTGCACAGACCTGCATGTGTCTTTTGTGACTCTGATAATTGCTGTCTGCGGTGATCAGTGATAACTGTCGCCATGTGACGAGCCCCGAATAAGTAATGCTGCCATCTATTTTAATGACTACGGTCAGCCACAGCATAGTGTATCTCATCCGGACTTCATTTTCACAAAAAATATACATCCATCTTGCTGTGACAGAACTCCACAAACAGCTACTCGAGAAGCATCAACTCCAACAAGAACTGCTTAGGTGTAGTGTAGTGTAGTGAAACTAGAGCGCTGGTGAATTTCCCTTTATAGTCTGAAAGATCTCTTGGGTCCACTCAAAAGGTAACCCTTTCTTTAAGTAATTTTGTGATTGGAGACACTACTTCTGAAATATGATCAATAAACCTTCTATTAAAAATGGTGAATGCTAAGAAACTTGGATTTCTTTATTGTCTTTAAATGACACCCAATTAGTAATTGCCTTGATAGTCTTAGTATCCATATTTATACCAGAAGGAATGATTAAAAAACAATGAATTCCACAGAAGTAGTGTGGAAAACACATTTCTGCAATTCACTGTATAGCTGATTTTCACACAAGTATTGTAAGATTGCTTGCACATGTTGTAGGCACTCATCTAAGGTGTTAGAATAAAAATCAATATATCATCTATATTATACACCACGGCACAGACATCCGGATAATTCCTAATGAGTGTTGATCAAATACTCGAACGCGGCCAGGACATTGCAACGGTTGAAAGGCTCGACTAGATACTCACAGAGACCAAATTTAATACAGAATGGTGTCTTCCACTCATCACCCTCTTGTGCTCTCACACGGCACAAATCCACTTTAGTGCAGTTCGTTGCCCTTTAGACCTGCTCTAATAAAGTGAGTATCAGCAGCAAAGGATGCTAGTTCTTTACAGTGACCTGGTTTAATACAAGGTAGGCGATGCACACCTTTGCAGAACTTTCGTACAAAGAAAAGAGGTGATGATGCTGAAGACTGAAAAGGCGAATAAACCCATTCTCTAAAAGTTCAACTACATAGCTTTGTAAATGCAAGCAGAGGGCAGGGTTTTGGTCAAATGTGGTCTGTAGAGGGCGCCTGCAACGGGTAAACGTCTATTAATAGGAGTATAGGTGTGTAAGACGGTGCTAACAGGAGGGGGAAACACGCCGAACCCCCAAATTTGGACCAAGGTCTAGCGGGATTGCTGCAGGCCTGTGCACACGTCAATGTAACAAAGCAGAGTAAGTACTCCTTCTTTCAAAGTTCCATAATACCACAATCAATATATGTTTGAATAAAGACAAAGTGAACAATCTTGTGTGTTGTGTTCTTCTTTTACTGTTGATCGATTGCCCAGCCAACATGTGTTTCATCTGGGGAGGTACCCCAAGACTTCTTCAGGGCTATGAGGCGATGCCAGGAGGTGTCTAGATTCAGTGGAAGCAAGTCAGAAAGGGAATATCACAATTGTTGCGGTCGTCGACTTTGATACCGTACTCGCTTGTTTCAGAATTGCCCCCAGGGGCATTCGCAGAGGGTCCCCCACTCCAGACTTCTCCCCACTTCGTACTCAGTAGCTCCCAGCCGGGACAGAAGTATAACCGGTTTGGAGTGAAGCGTACTCTTGGCTCCACCGCAGGGTCCCGCATCCAGGACCCTCCACTCTGGCGGATCTCTTTTAACTCCTGTTGGATTGCCGGGACGGACTTGCTACCGGCTCTGAGGTGAGAATACCTCGCCCACCTTGGAGTGTTTTTACATAGTCAGCACATTCCCGCCTTTCCATTACTCGTTTCCTGATATTCCCTTTCTGATGATCAGTGTCTCATCCAGACCGTGGTGACAGGACACCGGGTCACCAGAATATCGCTGGGAGCACTGGGACCACAAGAAAGGTGGGGTCCTCTTGGGGTGGTGTGGTTTTGTGCTCTACATTTTTAGGGTGGCACCTTTTATTCATGCCGTTTCCTGCTTTTACCAGTCACACCTTTTGTTTCACCTTGTGGTATCTCAGTTGTATCCATGGATCAGAGTTGGGTCCAGAGTCACTGCATCTATATCTTGTCCAACTTTAAACCCACTTCTGTAACAGTTTTGTTCTGCCAAGAAGTAGGGAACTCCCTTTGTGAATCTGAACCCAGCCTTCATAGGATAACATTAAGCAAAAAGCAAAGGTTAACAGAGTTCAAGGGCCTCATTTACGAGTTTTTGGTGCAAAACAGTGAAGCAATGTCACTTTGCTGCACTGCCCTGCATCACAAGGAGAGGGCAGTAATGTGCCATATTTATGATATACGGCTCATTCCTGTCCTTTTCCATTGCACTGGTGCTGTTTTGCTTGCCTTGCCCCAACGTAGGCACCCTTGGACTATGGTACAAATGTGTCTGCATTGTTGGCAGGATTTTGTTTGTGCCGGAAGGGTGCACCTTCCTGCACAAAAGCAATCCTGGGAGGCTTTTTCCTCTTTCGATGTGTGCTGCAGAATGCAGCATACATAAAAAGAGGAAAAAATGAGGACAAATAAAGATATTTCTCCTCGTTATGCCTGCCCTGGGGAGGCGTACAGTTTTGATGAATTCCCAGGTTTACAGATCATTGTAACTCTGGGAATGCGTCAAAACCCATAGATGTTGCCTGGGAACATCCACCCCAAAGCCCATGGTACGCATCCCTAGCGCAGTGTAAGGCAACGCAATGGCTTGCATTGCATTGCCTTACACCATATCTACAAGGCCATGAAAAGCCATGCAAAGAGGCTTTGCGTGGCCTTGTAGATATGGGTCTGCACTCTGCGTCACTGGAGCATCAAAAAAAGTGACGCACAGGCGGCGCATTGGGCTTGTAAATAAGTCCCCTAGTGCCAAGTGCTAAGATGTTATAATAATGATTGGGGTCAAATCTCTGTGCCTTCTTTTATTTGAACTATGTACTTACCTGTTAAATATATTTAGTCCTTCACCTAAACCTCTGTCCAGACATTGATTTTATCAAGTGTAATTTACTGAGGCATACTGACGGGCATTTGTTTTGTGGAACCTGACAAGTTGCTCAAAGTGTGATACTGCAGACCGGAAATTGACAACAGGAGCTAAAAGCTTCTTTGTCCAATGGGGGCTTTTATTTCTAAATGTATATCCACAGAGGGTGGTCACGCACTAACGGTCAAGGTATCCCTTCCTTCTAACCCTTTCACGTTCACTGACACATAGGGGCCGATTCCGATTCGGGCCGGAAATCTCTCCGACCGAGCCGGACCCGGAGAGATTTCCGACCGAATCCGGACTCTAGCAGTCCGACCGAATGAGTACGATGCGCACGTATGCCATCGGACTCGATTCGGTCGGACTCCCATTGAAGTCAATGGGAGCCAGTCGTACGACGCTTACACGGGCTCCCATTGACTCAATGGGCACGACGCGAACAAGGGCGCCCCCTACAGCGTGTTCGCGTCGATGCGGGTCGCGCCGTACATGCAAGTGTAGGGGGGACCCATGGGTCCCCCCTGTGTGCGACTCGCGTGCCTACGCTTCCAGGGGGGTCCGACGCGGACCCCCAAAGTGCGGCTCCGACAGCTCCTTGGAGCCGGACTGCGCGAGTCGGTCGGAGCGGTCGAGATGCGCATCGTACTTACCCGGCCGGGGAACGTCTAGATTGCGCGGTGCGAGTCGTCCCCGTGCGAGTCGGTCGGAGCGGTCGGGTCCTGCGAACGAGTCGGTCGGAGATTTCGCGAGCGCACGCATCGTACTCGCTCGCCCGGACGCACGTACGATTCGGACGGGAAATAGGGCTCCGAATCGGATCCGGTAAAGCCGAATCCGATTCGGAGCCCTACCGGCCGAGATCGGAATCGGCCCCATAGTTGTAATGCTAATGTCTTACAAACGTTCATTCCAAGGCTGCCATAATTCCCAGTTTCTTTCTGTAGCAGAGATCAGAGATTCCTAAGGGAGTTAACATGGGAACTGCTACTTTTTTAACAACCCTTTTAAATGCACTGCTAGAGATAGGATTGCATAAAACTCAAAATAGCACAAGTAAGCTAAACATGGTGCCTGCCAAGTATTTTGCTGATCTGTAAAGCTACACCCAAGCTATTAATAAATCAATGGTTCTTTGAGCTCCCACATTTCACTTTCCCCTCTCCTTTGATCTGCAACCAACCTGAGATCCCTGCACTGGAGGTAACATGCTGAGTCAGCCACACGTCACGCAGTTTCATTACAGAGCGCCCAGGTTGTTAGCACATGGAATCATATTTTGAGCCCACCTCCCCTTTCAAGTGTGCCCCCTTGGTGGAACTGCAGGAAACTTGCCACACCCACAGAAGAATAAACACGTTAAATATCTGCCAAACCTCATGCATATTTGTAAAATAATATCATATTTATAGCAAATGAACATATTTTTCACCACCCCTTTTTAGGTCGAGCCTCGAGTAGCGCGCAAGCGCTGCTCTGCGAGACTTTATGTAAGGGGCTTTTGAAAGCTGACCACACGCTCGTGCACAATGGCCTTTTCCGTGCGGTTACCCGCAGGGCCGCCATCTGTTTGCAATTATCGTGCCCAGACGCGGGCGCGATAATTGAAAACACATGGCCATTGTGCACGAGCGTGTGGTCAGCTCAGCAGGCTGCCGCGCTCGCTCGCCCCCGCTCCTCTCTCACGCTGCCGACGTCTCTGCTGTCCAGCGCTTCACTTGTGCTGACGCTGCCTCCCTCCTCCCTACTCTGTCTTTTCTCTGCTGCAAGCAGGCAGCCGACTTCCCTCCCTCGAGTTCAGCTCTCGTTTTTGTCTGTAAGCGCACCGAGGCCGGCGAGTCTTTAGACGCCTGATACAAACCTCGAACTGGATTCGATTATTTTGCAGAAAGCAGCGCGGACAAGTTAGGTCCCGTGTCTGAAGTGCGAGGTTGCAAGCTAGCGATACGGCTGAAATCCAGGCTTCCCCTTACTTCACACGCTGTTTGATCCTCCGCAGATCTCTCCTGTTTATCCTCTTCTCACCCTCCCCGAGCTCACATTGTCAGCGCTTACAAACATGCCGAGTCCCAAGATTAAAGCACTATTTAGAACATCCGAAATTAGCAATATCGGAATCAAACTCGCTACTGCAGCACCGCGAGCCGAGGACAATACGTCAGCTTTTAATTAAACAAATGATAGCCGGGTACAGGACACAAGGTTTTAGAAAATGTCTCAAAAGACCAGATTAAGCTTCTTAAAATATAGATAGCAGGGACAGTGGTGGTCTTGCTGCTCGCTGGTATGACCTTTAAATCAAGCTCGCCATGACTGAACCAGACTTGCCTACTGAGGATGGATGCCACTGTGCGTCACGCGACATTAGCACTTTCACGCGGCCGCCTAGTGAGGAGCCAGTATTACACAGCGAACCTACGGTGAGCTGGACACCCCCCAAAGAGTAGGTTCCCTACTCGTACGTGGAGGCTGTGCACAGGTTTTGCAAATTCCCCGATCATGGGACGCTACTTCTCAAGCCTTTGTGTATTGTTGTTAAGGGTAGGGGTGGCGGTTCCTTTAGTGCCAGACTGAAAGTACCGCCCCTTCTCGGTGGTCACATGACCTCCATGGCTTCCCAAGAAGCGACTTGTCAAAACCCTGTCTCACGGGGCCCAGCTCTGCACTACCTGTCGCCGCCCCCTCGCGTGGTTAACTTCGTTGCAAGCTTCGCTTCGTTAACATTCCTTATTAGCATCACTGGGGGTAAAACGTGTGTTAAAGCTGTGTTTCGAAAAATCTTTCGGCGTTGTAGCTCCACCTTCCTATGCACAGTGTAAACAAACCTGATCGCTCACAGGAACTTCTGTACCCTTCATGAGTGCTCTAGAGGTGCCCCAGAGGAAGGGGGGTGCGAGGGGCAGGACAGGGTCACTCGTGGAATATCCCGCCGGTGCACTCGAGTCCTCATCGCGTTCCTTACCTCACATCGTGTTTGCCCTGGCTTGGGTGGCATCGTGTCACCCTGCACCTAGCCTGCTCCTTGGCAGGGGACGGCACACAGTGGAAACCAGTCTTCGGCTGCAGGTTAAGTGGTTATTTTCACTAACGCCGCGCCGAGCACCTGCAAGACGGCAGTCTGTGTAGAAGTAGATAATTAAAAATACAGAACATGTCCGATGAAAAACAAGAGCCGATTTAAAGAGATTCCCAGCTTCCCACAGCCCACGCCTCTCTTCCTTTTCCTTCCTTTCCTGATTGACCTGTCTGTGGGGGCACGATCGATTTTCCAGGAGCCCGTCACTTCCTGGAGAGCTGTGTTTTGGTTCAGGTCGCGATCGCACAGGAGGAAGTTTGGAAACGGCCAGCAAGAGTCTGAAGAGGGTCTACATACACACTCGCGGTTGTTTAGAGACACGGGGCCTGTGTACGTGTCTCTGTTTATAGTATCGGGAGCAGCCGGGTTTCTGTGTTTGTAATGGGCCGCCCCCCTCATTGCACATCTATTTATTCGTTCCTGCAGGGCTGCCTGGACCCACAGAGAAGATAGAAAGAATACGGTGAGGCAGTTTCTCGAGTAAACAAGCATTGGCATAGCCAATAGGTCTCGCCTTTGGGACCTTATAAGTGTTTAGATATCCAGCACAATATCCTTGGTGCAACAACATCAACTGTTGCATGGCTAAACACTTATAAGTTCCCAAAGGCGAGACCTATTGGCTATGCCAATGCTTGTTAATAGTGCCACCATTCACTAACTCGCACGCATTTCAAAATACAAGAAGTAACTAAACGTGCCAACTATCTGCTAAATGTCGTGTGAATGTGTCAAACAGTCCTAAGTTTTGGTGAAATTAAAAATACAGCTTCCCAAATGTCATGATATTTCTGAAGTGTAGCCTCTTCATGCCCAACCGAACACGGCTTTAAACGCTAATTTATCAAAACCTACTGACCGGATATACACCAAGCCACTAACAGCACAATCCTTCCCACGCCCTCCTTCTTGACCTGCGTTTGACGGATCTGCACGAAATACGCCATGAAGGACCCAAAGTGTATGAACATTTCTTGGGAAAATGTCATGCAAATTCTTCGAGCAGCACCAGATGACAGTGTGAGATCTGAGCGGCGGGAGGGAATGATGCCTATGAGAGGTGAGGGGCTCACAGGACAGTGTGAGATCTGACTAGCGGTAGGGAATGATGCTCACCAGAGGTGAGGGCTCACAGGACAGTGTGAGATCTGAGGGGCGGGAGGGAATGATGCCCACGAGAGCTGAGGGGCTCACAGGACAGTGTTAGATCTCAGGGGCGGGAGGGAATGATGCCTACGAGAGGTGAGGGGCTAACAGGACAGTGTGAGATCTGAGTGGCGGGAGGGAATGATGCCCATGAGAGGTGAGGGGCTCACAGGACAGTGTGAGATCTGGGTGGCGGGAGGGAATGATGCCCACAAGAGGTGAGGGGCTCACAGGACAGTGTGAGATCTGAGGGGCGGGAGGGAATGATGCCTATGAGAGGTGAGGGGCTGACAGGACAGTGTGAGATCTGAGGGGCGGGAGGATGTGAAAGTGGAAAGGACAGGACACCGTGAATGAAAAAGAGGAGACCTCACAAAATTGAATGTTGTCAGGTCGTGCGGGGCTCCGTGGCTCCACGATAAACATGCAAAGAAGAGAGTGAGAAACACTCAAAAGTTACATAGATCTGTGACCATCTCAGGGTGAACCATGGATCAATCACGGTTCACAGATTCCATAGATTAATTCAGGAAACTGCTCCGACTTCTATGACATGGGATTCAAACCACAGATTTTTGGATTTAAGCCCATTGAGTACAACCTTCATGGTTAAGATCTATGTAACTTTTGAGTGTTTCTCACTCTCTTCTTTGCATGTTTATCGTGGAGCCCGGGAGCCCCGCACTACCTGACAACATTCAATTTTGTGAGGTCTCCTCTTTTTCATTCACGGTGTCCTGTCCTTTCCACTTTCACATCAGTCCTGAGGAAGACCCCGCCAGTAAGGGTTAGAAGAACCTACACTCATACAGGGGTCGAAACGTCGACACTTTAATTAATGCCAGTTCCTTCAACAGTACTTTTTTTACTGTGAACTCTTGTGTTACATGGCGTTGGAATTTATTGTACTCAGATGTTATGTACCATGATTTAAGTTTTGTGGCATTGAATTAGATATGCCCGCCAATATGTTTGTGATATGCCTCACAATTTGTTTGTGATATTCATCACCATTAATACTTCACGTATTTCACTACCTCACTTGAATCACTTTCCTTCCCTTTTCACTTATTTATCTGGGCACTTCAATGATGATTTTTAAATGTTTGTTGCTCTTAAATGTGGTTCTTACAAATTGTAAGTAATGTTCAGTGTGATTAAATAACATTGCAGCATTAGTTTAGTTTTTCTTGATTTTTATTTGGAATATTCTTGTATGTTTTCCATTGACACGGTTTTGATGTCATAATACTGGGACTACCGTACTTTATACTGTCTTGCACCCAGGTCCCAGTGATTTTGGGTATACCCCGTTTTTTGTAATAATTACGAGAGGTGAGGGGCTGACAGGACAGTGTGAGATCTGAGTGGTGGGAGGGAATGATGCCTACGAGAGGTGAGGGGCTGACAGGACAGTGTGAGATCTGAGGGGCGGGAGGGAATGATGCCTACGAGAGGTGAGGGGCTGACAGGACAGTGTGAGATCTGAGTGGCGGGAGGGAATGATGCCCATGAGAGGTGATGGGCTGACAGGACAGTGTGAGATCTGAGAGGCGGGAGGGAATGATGCCTATGAGAGGTGAGGGACTCACAGGGCAGTGTGAGATCTGAGTGGCGGGAGGGAATGATGCCTATGAGAGGTGAGGGGCTCACAGGACAGTGTGAGATCTGAGGGGCGGGAGGGAATGATGCCTCTGAGAGGTGAGGGGCTGACATGACAGTGTGAGATCTGAGTGGCGGGAGGGAATGATGCCTATGAGAGGTGAGGGGCTGACAGGACAGTGTGAGATCTGAGAGGCGGGAGGGAATGATGCCTATGAGAGGTGAGGGGCTCACAGGACAGTGTGAGATCTGAGGGGCGGGAGGGAATGATGCCCACGAGAGCTGAGGGGCTCACAGGACAGTGTGAGATCTGAGTGGCGGGAGGGAATGATGCCCACGAGAGGTGAGGGGCTCACAGGACAGTGTGAGATCTGAGTGGTGGGAGGGAATGATGCCTATGAGAGGTAAGGGGCTCACAGGACAGTGTGAGATCTGAGAGGCGGGAGGGAATGATGCCCACGAGAGGTGAGGGGCTCACAGGACAGTGTTAGATCTCTGGGGCGGGAGGGAATGATGCCTACGAGAGGTGAGGGGCTGACAGGACAGTGTGAGATCTGAGGGGCGGGAGGGAATGATGCCTATGAGAGGTGATGGGCTGACAGGACAGTGTGAGATCTGAGTGGCGGGAGGGAATGATGCCCACGAGAGGTGAGGGGCTCACAGGACAGTGTGAGATCTGAGGGGCGGGAGGGAATGATGCCTATGAGAGGAGAGGGGCTCACAGGTCAGTGTGAGATCTGAGTGGTGGGAGGGAATGATGCCTATGAGAGGTGAGGGGCTCACAGGACAGTGTGAGATCTGAGTGGCGAGAGGGAATGATGCCCACGAGAGGTGAGGGGCTCGCAGGACAGTGTGAGATCTGAGTGGTGGGAGGGAATGATGCCTATGAGAGGTGAGGGGCTCACAGGACAGTGTGAGATCTGAGTGGCGGGAGGGAATGATGCCTATGAGAGGTGAGGGGCTGACAGGACAGTGTGAGATCTGAGGGGCTGGAGGGAATGATGCCCACGAGAGGTGAGGGGCTCACAGGACAGTGTGAGATCTGAGTGGTGGGAGGGAATGATGCCTACGACAGGTGAGGGGCTCACAGGACAGTGTGAGATCTGAGGGGCGGGAGGGAATGATGCCTACGAGAGGTGAGGGGCTGACAGGACAGTGTGAGATCTGAGGGGCTGGAGGGAATGATGCCCACGATAGGTGAGGGGCTCACAGGACAGTGTGAGATCTGAGTGGTGGGAGGGAATGATGCCTACGAGAGGTGAGGGGCTCACAGGACAGTGTGAGATCTGAGGGGCGGGAGGGAATGATGCCTACGAGAGGTGAGGGGCTGACAGGACAGTGTGAGATCTGAGTGGTGGGAGGGAATGATGCCTACGATAGGTGAGGGGCTCACAGGACAGTGTGAGATCTGAGGGGCGGGAGGGAATGATGCCTACGAGAGGTGAGGGGCTGACAGGACAGTGTGAGATCTGAGGGGCAGGAGGGAATGATGCCTATGAGAGGTGAGGGGCTCACAGGACAGTGTGAGATCTGAGAGGCGGGAGGGAATGATGCCCACGAGAGGTGAGGGGCTGACAGGACAGTGTGAGATCTGAGTGGCGGGAGGGAATGATGCCCATGAGAGGTGATGGGCTGACAGGAAAGTGTGAGATCTGAGAGGCGGGAGGGAATGATGCCTATGAGAGGTGAGGGGCTCACAGGACAGTGTGAGATCTGAGTGGCGGGAGGGAATGATGCCTATGAGAGGTGAGGGGCTCACAGGACAGTGTGAGATCTGAGGGGCGGGAGGGAATGATGCCTATGAGAGGTGAGGGGCTGACATGACAGTGTGAGATCTGAGTGGCGGGAGGGAATGATGCCTATGAGAGGTGAGGGGCTCACAGGACAGTGTGAGATCTGAGAGGCGGGAGGGAATGATGCCTATGAGAGGAGAGGGGCTCACAGGACAGTGTGAGATCTGAGAGGCGGGAGGGAATGATGCCTATGAGAGGTGAGGGGCTCACAGGACAGTGTGAGATCTAAGTGGCAGGAGGGAATGATGCCTATGAGAGGTGAGGGGCTCACAGGACAGTGTGAGATCTGAGTGGCGGGAGGGAATGATGCCCACGAGAGGTGAGGGGCTCACAGGACAGTGTGAGATCTGAGTGGTGGGAGGGAATGATGTCTATGAGAGGTAAGGGGCTCACAGGACAGTGTGAGATCTGAGAGGCGGGAGGGAATGATGCCCACGAGAGGTGAGGGGCTCACAGGACAGTGTTAGATCTCTGGGGCGGGAGGGACTGATGCCTACGAGAGGTGAGGGGCTGACAGGACAGTGTGAGATCTGAGGGGCGGGAGGGAATGATGCCTATGAGAGGTGATGGACTGACAGGACAGTGTGAGATCTGAGTGGCGGGAGGGAATGATGCCCACAAGAGGTGAGGGGCTCACAGGACAGTGTGAGATCTGAGTGGCGGGAGGGAATGATGCCTATGAAAGGTGAGAGGCTCACAGGACAGTGTGAGATCTGAGTGGTGGGAGGGAATGATGCCTATGAGAGGTGAGGGGCTCACAGGACAGTGTGAGATCTGAGTGGCGAGAGGGAATGATGCCCACGAGAGGTGAGGGGCTCACAGGACAGTGTGAGATCTGAGTGGTGGGAGGGAATGATGCCTATGAGAGATGAGGGGCTCACAGGACAGTGTGAGATCTGAGTGGCGGGAGGGAGGGAATGATGCCCACGAGAGGTGAGGGGCTCACAGGACAGTGTTAGATCTCAGGGGCGGGAGGGAATGATGCCTACGAGAGGTGAGGGGCTGACAGGACAGTGTGAGATCTGAGGGGGCGGGAGGGAATGATGCCTACGAGAGGTGATGGGCTGACAGGACAGTGTGAGATCTGAGTGGCGGGAGGGAATGATGCCCACGAGAGGTGAGGGGCTCACCGGACAGTGTGAGATCTGAGAGGCGAGAGGGAATGATGCCTATGAGAGGTGAGGGGCTGACAGGACAGTGTGAGATCTGAGTGGCGGGAGGGAATGATGCCCATGAGAGGTGATGGGCTGACAGGACAGTGTGAGATCTGAGTGGCGGGAGGGAATGATGCCCATGAGAGGTGAGGGGCTCACAGGACAGTGTGAGATCTGAGGGGCGGGAGGGAATGATGCCTATGAGAGGTGAGGGGCTCACAAGACAGTGTGAGATCTGAGAGGCGGAAGAAATGTTCATACACTTTGGGACCTTCATGGCGTATTTCGTGCTGATCCGTCAATGTGAGATCTGAAGGGCTGGAGGGAATGATGCCCACGAGAGGTGAGGGGCTCACAGGACAGTGTGAGATCTGAGTGGTGGGAGGGAATGATGCCTACGAGAGGTGAGGGGCTCACAGGACAGTGTGAGATCTGAGGGGCGGGAGGGAATGATGCCTACGAGAGGTGAGGGGCTGACAGGACAGTGTGAGATCTGAGTGGTGGGAGGGAATGATGCCTACGAGAGGTGAGGGGCTCACAGGACACTGTGAGATCTGAGGGACGGGAGGGAATGATGCCTATGAGAGGTGAGGGGCTCACAGGACAGTGTTGGATCTGAGTGGCGGGAGGGAATGATGCCCACGAGAGGTGAGGTGCTCTCAGGACAGTGTGAGATCTGAGGTGCGGGAGGGAAATATGCCTATGGGAGGCGAGGGGCTGACAGGACAGTGTGAGATCTGAGGGGCGGGAGGGAATGATGCCTATGAGAGGTGAGGGGCTCACAGGACAGTGTGAGATCTGAGTGGAGGGAGGGAATGATGCCCACAAGAGGTGAGGGGCTCACAGGCCAGTGTGAGATCTGAGGGGCGGGAGGGAATGATGCCTACGAGAGGTGAGGGGCTGACAGGACAGTGTGAGATCTGAAGGGCGGGAGGGAATGATGCCTATGAGAGGTGAGGGGCTCACAGGACAGTGTGAGATCTGAGTGGCGAGAGGGAATGATGCCCACGAGAGGTGAGGGGCTCGCAGGACAGTGTGAGATCTGAGTGGTGGGAGGGAATGATGCCTATGAGAGGTGAGGGGCTCACAGGACAGTGTGAGATCTGAGTGGCGGGAGGGAATGATGCCTATGAGAGGTGAGGGGCTGACAGGACAGTGTGAGATCTGAGGGGCTGGAGGGAATGATGCCCACGAGAGGTGAGGGGCTCACAGGACAGTGTGAGATCTGAGTGGTGGGAGGGAATGATGCCTATGACAGGTGAGGGGCTCACAGGACAGTGTGAGATCTGAGGGGCGGGAGGGAATGATGCCTACGAGAGGTGAGGGGCTGACAGGACAGTGTGAGATCTGAGGGGCTGGAGGGAATGATGCCCACGAGAGGTGAGGGGCTCACAGGACAGTGTGAGATCTGAGTGGTGGGAGGGAATGATGCCTACGAGAGGTGAGGGGCTCACAAGACAGTGTGAGATCTGAGGGGCGGGAGGGAATGATGCCTACGAGAGGTGAGGGGCTGACAGGACAGTGTGAGATCTGAGTGGTGGGAGGGAATGATGCCTACGAGAGGTGAGGGGCTCACAGGACAGTGTGAGATCTGAGGGGCGGGAGGGAATGATGCCTACGAGAGGTGAGGGGCTGACAGGACAGTGTGAGATCTGAGGGGCAGGAGGGAATGATGCCTATGAGAGGTGAGGGGCTCACAGGACAGTGTGAGATCTGAGAGGCGGGAGGGAATGATGCCCACGAGAGGTGAGGGGCTGACAGGACAGTGTGAGATCTGAGTGGCGGGAGGGAATGATGCCCATGAGAGGTGATGGGCTGACAGGAAAGTGTGAGATCTGAGAGGCGGGAGGGAATGATGCCTATGAGAGGTGAGGGGCTCACAGGACAGTGTGAGATCTGAGTGGCGGGAGGGAATGATGCCTATGAGAGGTGAGGGGCTCACAGGACAGTGTGAGATCTGAGGGGCGGGAGGGAATGATGCCTATGAGAGGTGAGGGGCTGACATGACAGTGTGAGATCTGAGTGGCGGGAGGGAATGATGCCTATGAGAGGTGAGGGGCTCACAGGACAGTGTGAGATCTGAGAGGCGGGAGGGAATGATGCCTATGAGAGGAGAGGGGCTCACAGGACAGTGTGAGATCTGAGAGGCGTGAGGGAATGATGCCTATGAGAGGTGAGGGGCTCACAGGACAGTGTGAGATCTAAGTGGCAGGAGGGAATGATGCCTATGAGAGGTGAGGGGCTCACAGGACAGTGTGAGATCTGAGTGGCGGGAGGGAATGATGCCCACGAGAGGTGAGGGGCTCACAGGACAGTGTGAGATCTGAGTGGTGGGAGGGAATGATGTCTATGAGAGGTAAGGGGCTCACAGGACAGTGTGAGATCTGAGAGGCGGGAGGGAATGATGCCCACGAGAGGTGAGGGGCTCACAGGACAGTGTTAGATCTCTGGGGCGGGAGGGACTGATGCCTACGAGAGGTGAGGGGCTGACAGGACAGTGTGAGATCTGAGGGGCGGGAGGGAATGATGCCTATGAGAGGTGATGGGCTGACAGGACAGTGTGAGATCTGAGTGGCGGGAGGGAATGATGCCCACAAGAGGTGAGGGGCTCACAGGACAGTGTGAGATCTGAGGGGCGGGAGGGAATGATGCCTATGAGAGGTGAGGGGCTCACAGGACAGTGTGAGATCTGAGTGGTGGGAGGGAATGATGCCTATGAGAGGTGAGGGGCTCACAGGACAGTGTGAGATCTGAGTGGCGAGAGGGAATGATGCCCACGAGAGGTGAGGGGCTCACAGGACAGTGTGAGATCTGAGTGGTGGGAGGGAATGATGCCTATGAGAGATGAGGGGCTCACAGGACAGTGTGAGATCTGAGTGGCGGGAGGGAGGGAATGATGCCCACGAGAGGTGAGGGGCTCACAGGACAGTGTTAGATCTCAGGGGCGGGAGGGAATGATGCCTACGAGAGGTGAGGGGCTGACAGGACAGTGTGAGATCTGAGGGGCGGGAGGGAATGATGCCTACGAGAGGTGAGGGGCTGACAGGACAGTGTGAGATCTGAGTGGCGGGAGGGAATGATGCCCACGAGAGGTGAGGGGCTCACCGGACAGTGTGAGATCTGAGAGGCGAGAGGGAATGATGCCTATGAGAGGTGAGGGGCTGACAGGACAGTGTGAGATCTGAGTGGCGGGAGGGAATGATGCCCATGAGAGGTGATGGGCTGACAGGACAGTGTGAGATCTGAGTGGCGGGAGGGAATGATGCCCATGAGAGGTGAGGGGCTCACAGGACAGTGTGAGATCTGAGGGGCGGGAGGGAATGATGCCTATGAGAGGTGAGGGGCTCACAAGACAGTGTGAGATCTGAGAGGCGGAAGAAATGTTCATACACTTTGGGTCCTTCATGGCGTATTTCGTGCAGATCCGTCAATGTGAGATCTGAAGGGCTGGAGGGAATGATGCCCACGAGAGGTGAGGGGCTCACAGGACAGTGTGAGATCTGAGTGGTGGGAGGGAATGATGCCTACGAGAGGTGAGGGGCTCACAGGACAGTGTGAGATCTGAGGGGCGGGAGGGAATGATGCCTACGAGAGGTGAGGGGCTGACAGGACAGTGTGAGATCTGAGTGGTGGGAGGGAATGTTGCCTACGAGAGGTGAGGGGCTCACAGGACACTGTGAGATCTGAGGGACGGGAGGGAATGATGCCTATGAGAGGTGAGGGGCTCACAGGACAGTGTTGGATCTGAGTGGCGGGAGGGAATGATGCCCACGAGAGGTGAGGTGCTCTCAGGACAGTGTGAGATCTGAGGTGCGGGAGGGAAATATGCCTATGGGAGGCGAGGGGCTGACAGGACAGTGTGAGATCTGAGGGGCGGGAGGGAATGATGCCTATGAGAGGTGAGGGGCTCACAGGACAGTGTGAGATCTGAGTGGCGGGAGGGAATGATGCCCACAAGAGGTGAGGGGCTCACAGGCCAGTGTGAGATCTGAGGGGCGGGAGGGAATGATGCCTACGATAGGTGAGGGGCTGACAGGACAGTGTGAGATCTGAAGGGCGGGAGGGAATGATGCCTATGAGAGGTGAGGGGCTGATAGGACAGTGTGAGATCTGAGTGGCGGGAGGGAATGATGCCCACGAGGGGTGAGGGGCTCACAGGACAGTGTGAGATCTGAGGGGCGGGAGGGAATGATGCCTACGAGAGGTGAGGGGCTGACAGGACACTGTGAGATCTGAGGGGCGGGAGGGAATGATGCCTATGAGAGGTGAGGGGCTCACATGACAGTGTGAGATCTGAGTGGCGGGAGGGAATGATGCCTATGAGAGGTGAGGGGCTCACAGGACAGTGTGAGATCTGAGTGGCGGGAGGGAATGATGCCCACGAGAGGTGAGGGGCTCACAGGACAGTGTGAGATCTGAGTGGTGGGAGGGAATGATGCCTATGAGAGGTAAGGGGCTCACAGGACAGTGTGAGATCTGAGAGGCGGGAGGGAATGATGCCCACGAGAGGTGAGGGGCTCACAGGACAGTGTTAGATCTCTGGGGCGGGAGGGAATGATGCCTACGAGAGGTGAGGGGCTGACAGGACAGTGTGAGATCTGAGGGCGGGAGGGAATGATGCCTATG